>CM034547.1:15248512-16448512 GCA_020055645.1 Tomocerus qinae | reverse complement strand
AAGGCAAGACCCTAAACTTGGTGCTTGATTTAGGTACTTTACTTTTCGTTCATGACATCAAACAAAACTTTTGGGAATTGTTTTGGAAATGCATTACGTTGATATTGATTTGGCACACACGGCACGTAACCAAAATTGCACAATGTCTGCAGACATGAGGTTTCGAATAATACTAGAAATTGTAGTAATGTGGGGTGGACTTGAAGATAGGTGCCAGGTAGTACAAGTATCAATGTTTTTTCTGATATGATTTACTACGTTGGACTAATCTTTACTTTTCTCCATCAACAGAAAGCTATAGGGAATTCACATTCATTGCAAATTAAGAAGTGGGTTACTACGCTATAGCGATTCGGGACCGGGCGGACTATCCCATTAGACGGCCCCGTCTCAGTCACCCTAACCGATTCGGAGACATGCAATGCAAGTGTTCACATCAGTCAAAATAACACAGAACCTTTCTGCCAAATTGCTTTCTGCGAGGCTTGGCTCCAACAATTTTTCCAGCTGCCTTGGCCTTACATTTCTCTGATAGTACGTCTATATGCATTCAGCACATTTAGCAGTTATGTGTGTACGTAAATACAGAAGTGTCTTTATAGTGGGGAGAGGGGCATTTAGTTGATTCTGACTGAACTCATGCTCATGCCAAAGTCAAATTGTCAAAAAGAACTACGTTGATGTTGACAGCAAGGACAGCACAGTGAATAAAAGTGCATGCTTTCTACCAAATGTGCACAACAGTACAATCAGATACCTACGTAGATGCAAGCCCTATGCTATTTTCGCCACACCGAACAGAACCCATATATTATTCCCAATGAATAGAATGGCATGAATGAAACTGCGAAGTAAGGAGGAGTATATAACCACTTACTATATCTACTACATGTATACAGAGTCTTTGATAAGTTCCTTCAAAGAAATCCTCATCAAAGGAACTTCTTTCTCCTGAATATTGCTATCTCTTTGCAAAACTTTATTCTCTTCTCTTGCTTGTTTTGATCTTATAACTGCTAATAGCTCTCAAATAAATGGGCTCCACAATTGTTAGATAGCTTTCATAACCTACAGTTTTCGTTATCAGGATTTGAAGGTTGGAAATTAAAGGAATAGGATTTTGGGATTGTTAAAGTTTCCATTCTTTGATATCCTAGGCTTGAACCACTCCTTAGTATATTTTTAATTGTTTCCTAGTAGAGTAGAGATTAAAGGAAACTTGGTATTTGTATTATTAGCATGTACTGACGTGATGTTGTATGTTAGTGTTACTATAACTTGTTGTGTAAGTAAAATACATTGTAACTACATTGTATAACTACCAGTAAGCACTATTTCTTTTGTATTCTTCTATACTACATACGTAGTATCACGTAAGCATATTAGGAGACCCATTTGCACAAGTTGATTTTTACTTCTGCATATTATCGAGTATTTAAAAACATTCATTCATATACCATACTTCATTTCACAGGTATTCTTTTAGAATTACTTACCCAATTTCTTGCACATTATAGTGTACACAGACAGATATATAAATTATAATAAGATTCAGTGAATTTTCTTTTAAGAAAAAGATCAAATATTCATATACTACGAAAATTACACAATTACACACCAAATATGAAATTACCGATCTTTATTAATTTCAACATAGTTTGTATATACAGATTGAATGGTATCTTGGGAATATATACTCACAGTGGCAAATCCAGTCAGTCGAACATAGCTTTCCATTATTTGTTAGCGTGAGAACGTGTAAAGTTTATAGAAATACACGACACAAGCAAGATTCGTTCAACTATAGATAATAATGTTAATAAAGATATTTATTTCAATTTCATGGTGACTTGTCCAATTTTAGAATTATTGCAAAAATGCGTCTTATAGGGTGGAGGCGTAATTATATTCGACCGTGTAATCTACTATATTTAGTAACAATTTGGGTAGTCTACCATGAGTCTACCCAATTTCTATCCAGGGTAGAGCTAAGTATAATATTTTTACAGAAAAGACAATGTAATAATAAAAAACCCCAAATATTGATTTGCATATAATTTGCAGTTCAATAACTCAATTATGTTGTCAGTAAGCAAACCCTTATGTGCGTCGAACGATCTTGAGAGGTTAGCCCTATTCCACATTATGATTTCTTTTCACAGCAATTAAGTATACTTTGTTTACGAGTGTATAAAAATAACAAGTGCATGAATAAATTAAATTAAACCTTTTCTATCGAAGTGCGTATATTTTTGTAGCACTTCATGGGAAATGGTAATTTTAATTGACTTTTGGACTAGATGACCTACACTACATACACTAAAATTAATTCTCTTGGATTCGTTATAAAAATTTATATCCTAGCCTGTCCTTATTCATTGTCAGTTGTTTTATTGACCCATATAGCATGTTCGATTGACGGAAATGAATTTCTAATGTGTTAAGTGTAGACCATATTGGCAGATTCTTGCACAAGTTATTTCCATTACACATTTACACATGACATTAACTTAATCAAACCATTTTGCTTCCATTATATCCAACATATAATATCAACCATGGACTTCACTTTTATAAAGACGATTGGTTTACCCTTTAAATTGTTTATACTAGTAGTGTACCTACTATTAACTGTAGATATGTGCTGTGAGCTGAAATTGACTAACTATGTAATATAGGTAATGTAAACGCGTTTTATTTATATAGAGTAGTGAGCAAATTAACATGTCAAAATTTCAAACAATAGTGGAAATGATCTTTTAGCAGTTGTCTACTACGTGTTTTTCATGCAATGAGCATTTGGTACTATCTTTAACCGAATCTTGTTTGTGTATTCTGCAGAACTTAAACAGACAAGTAAAGCACATTCCCACATAATGTATTGTTCAAGTGCGAAAGCAGAATATAAATGAAAGAAATTGCCCTGGTATTGCCTAGCATTTCCTATTCACGACGGGGGCAGGAGTGCGTGATGTGGTCGTGGTCATGTCGTGATGAATCTATATAGGCATTGTTGAGGTAGATCAATTTTATCCTTCGACTTGGTTCGCTTTAAAGCCATCATCACTCACTGCGATGTTCACCTTCTCAGTTCAGTACAATAGCCCTATAACTTATCACTACTACCTCTAATATTGAATCAGGAGGGCTGAATGTACTTTGAACTTCCCATGTGCAAAAATATACAGCATTCGGATCAATTCATATATAACTTTTGTGTTTGGGGACATTATATTGAAGTGTGACAAATGCATCTACAACTATTTAAAGAACCTGCAAATAAATAAATTATAACATCTAGGTATTTTCTTTTGTTGTGTGGAGACTAGACATGTATATTATGATGTGGCTCATTTTTATTCCCCACCATCTAGTTTTATATCGTTATATCATGTAATCTGATTACTTTATAACAAAATAAACATAAAACTATTATTATGAGTACAGTACAATGTATATGTGAAAACTTGATGGTAACTTGATATTGGTATTAATGATCGTATAGAAGTATGATAATAACTCTATGATAACTTAGCTACTTATATGAATTTGATATAACTACACAAGCTAGTTTTGGAATCTGAGAAAAAAGCTAAAAAACTTCAATCGATAATTGAGATTTGTATTTTTGTATCCTGTTCTTGTTTTCCTTGCCTTTCTATTTACTATATAATTATAACTAATGCATCACTTGTATAAGCTGTCAAGAAGCTATCACCATAATAAGTATTGTAGGTTGCGACTAGCTATAATTGAAAAACATATCGTTATCGTTCAAATGTTTTTATCAGCCCTTAATAAGTAATAACTGATTACACAGAGACAATGGACTAATGAAAATTCATGGGATAACATAGCATCAGCCAGCATCACACTTATGATTGAAGAAGTGAACACCCAAGTCAGTACTCAGTAGACAGTCTATGGACTATGCAGTGATACTTATATAAACCTGTCTAACGAAATAATATGATGCATGTCTAGATGCACTAAAGTCGAGCACGGTACACAAATGAATCCAATTATACATTCGGCCTATCTACTACAAATCTTGTAAGCGTACACAAAACAGAACCTTGTCCCTGAATTGCCTTACTTTACGTTTACGTCCGACAAGCAGGCAACCTTACTACTTGTATTCTATATAGTTATTGATTTATCTTTATTAGTAAACATGCATTTTCTGTCAAACGCTACAATATGGCTTGAGTATAACTAGGATACTTATATCGAAAACCCTATTATACTAAAAACATCGTTTTTACGGTTGTAGATAAAAAATGCAAGAGCAGCAATGAATGACATTTGTGCAAGGCATGCTTTTGATCTCATTAACACAATGTATTTTCACTGCTACAAATGTAAAGTGTGTAATATAACATTATAATTTAAATTTCTCCCCCGATAAATGCCTTACAACTCGGTACCACTGCGACAAAGGCTTTTTCGGGGCTTTCGCCAATTTTTTGGGAACTCCCAAAGCATTACATGAAGTTTACACTCTTAATAGCTGACTGACCATGGGTCATCAGCTGTATGTTTACAATATTGAAAACTTTAATCAAACAAAGTTGTTCAATTGAATCGCGTTTTGCAGTACCTACTATAAATATTTACTTGTAGATAGTTTTAAAAAGTTGTAGCGTTTGTTCACAAGTTTTTCGGTTTTTAGGTATATGCAGAAGTAAAATTTCAACAAAGTAAATCACAAAGCAAATTCCAAACAATGGAGAATTCAGTATTAAAGATGTATAAATCTACTTATACAATTTGTGATTATGTAATTTTCGTGTTTAAATATTACTTTATATAATCTATCTGTGTCGGGTCGTCTGTTGTGTGTTTATGTTTACTAGTGATAAGAAAATGTATCATGTTTTGAGTAATCAATAGTTAAAGCTACACATTATGGTCGACTTATAATATTCATTTCAAGTATGGGCATATGTACTATTTAGTTATTCAGTGCAGTGGCACTAGGAGTTATACTATCACGTATTTCAATTGTAGTAGGCATATCCACTTATTGCGCTTGAATAGTATAGGGAAATTGATTCATTGCAAAGTGAAAAAATAGAGATTGTGTATGCATAAAAATAATATTTACATAGTTGTATGAGCGAGGATGCTACCCATATACCTACTAGTAAATCATGTTCGATGAAAAAAACGGAAACTTTTATAAATCTTTGGCTGAGTAGACACGAATCAGAAACGAGATTCATTATCATTTTCATTAATATGATAACATCTTGTTAGATAACATTCTAGCTATTCATCTCTCTGATTCTCAGTATTCACAAGATTATTCAAGTGTGCATAATTAAAAAAATAACAAGTCTGATTAGGAGTTCATGTATTTGTATAGTTCGTAGGAGATTCATTTCATTCTATCATCGCTGACCAAGAAAAATGTTTACAAACTATTGTCAGCCTGCCCTCCACTGACTCTTCTGGGGTCGTGAACGTTATTATGCCATACTAAATGAGAATGCAAGTCAAGTGTATAGGAAAGGGTAGGCAACAATGATTTTCTTTGGCAGGGCTGGTTGTTACATTCAATGACCTATGAAGGTCGACAGCATTTCTTATTGTAATATATATAATAATCGCTTTGCGTAATAATAATTAAAGTCTGCAGCAGGAACTGCTGTGTAAGTTCATGTTGCATTGCACTGACTTCATTCTGAATTGTGTTATGACTTCATGGAAAGTTTCCATAAACCTACCCTACTCCACGTCGACAATCTCCCTCCACTGAAATCCAACACTGTCTACACTATTATATACATATTTGCATATTTTTTACTACTCTCCCTCTACTTTTAAGACATAATAAATTCTGTAGTATGACGGTTGCAGTATTGAACGTTTTTATACTCAGTTTATGATTGCGTACTGCGTAGTAGTTATTAATATGCTGATAATGTTATCTGTTATCCAGGTAGTAATAATATTAGTTTTTTCACACTCGTATTCTACAGAATCATCGTTTTCTCTACTAAACTAAGTGTTTCGAATACATACTAGACTAGACACCAATGAATTAGCATTTAGGATTGGGATAACTAGTATTCTGTAAAATTAAAATCAATTTTTTTGTGCCAATCCTTTAGAATTTGCGCCACATAGCTCTAAGATGTGCTTCATAAGATAATTTTGATTGAATTGAGTCTAGAATTGCGCCCAAAGTTCAATTTCCCCATCACAAATTTAATAGACTTGTAAAAAATTCACTGCTCCCATTTTAAATACCTTTAACATCTTGAAAAGCTTATCATTCTGTTTATTTCCATTGCATACTTAAATATGTTGAGAGTGTAGGCTTCGAATGAGTCTATGGGAATTGTTATCATTCATATCATATGCAATGTTATCATTCCCTAAATACTAAGGTATGTAATGAGTGAGAAAGTAATTTAATATCAGTTTGCTTTGTTCGCGATCTCTGTAGATTTTAATTTATCCACGGAAGATTACAGACAGAGTAATGATGTTTTAAGTAGTGACTGTCTTGATAAAGATAAAGGTGTGACTACAAACAGGAGCAATTGAAAATTGTGTGACGCAGGTCGGTTTCGCTAGAAATTGCGGTTCATAAAAAGTTGTAAAAACCCATCTACAAAGTGGATAAGGCAAACTACATAATAAGCCCACACTAAGCCGCTTGACGTATCAAACGCTTTGCTAAGAACTATAGTGATATTAAACAAAACTGTATTACAGGGATGGAATATTATATGAAGTAGAATTTGAGTTCGATTAGGAACTCTGCAATTTACGAGATAGTAGACTTATTATACTGCGGCTTGTTTGTAAGTTAGTGCAAATATGAATAAATGAATAAAAAGTCCGAATTTAGGATATATACATCAATGATAGTGATCCCTACTAAAACAATTATATATAGTTACTATATGCACTTGCACTATATTTTTAAAGATGTGTATATTAGATATAGAATGTGCCTACGTAGCATAAAGATATACTCCTCCAGTTTCTTTGATACTCCCAGCTCATAAAACAGACTTACAACTCATTCCCTTCTCAAAAAAGCCTAATGAAAGTGGTTCACTTAAAAGAGTGAATTATTAACACACGGTCGTAAAATGGAAACGAAATGCTGAAAGGTGAGCTCGGTAGCCTAGTTATAATTTTTGCATAGTATTACAAGTAACCTAACACGAAGGGATTGCAAAATATAGTCTCGTTTGTAATGTGTGCAGAATTTTAATTAGTTTTTTCAACTCTTTTTTGCGTGTATGGAGTAAAGCAGCTTTCCCTTCTCTCGTCACTCATTCTCATCACACCTTTATGGCAGAAACGAAAAAAACAGCAGCGAATCATTTGAATTAGTGTCACTTGTAGAAATCACTTAATGTAAATTGTTCTTCAAACTTATGTAGACAATAAATACGTATTAATATTAGTATAAGTGTTGGTATTAAGGCAAATGCGACAAACATTATGTACACAGTACACTTAATACTATTGTGACAGTTACGTAGTGTTAATTAATAAGCATTGCTAAAAAAATAAGAATTTTTATGTGAGTAGCTATAAATAGAATTTGCTGGTCAATTTTTTAAGCTTGTTAAAACTTTTCTTGGTTAACTATTTTGCAAACATAATTCTCAAAATAGTTTATATGTAGAAACAGGTCACAGTCATTCAGTCATTCAAGTCACACATACCATGAAATGTATGGAAATGATATATTTCGAATAAAATCATGAATTAAATTCGCAGTATGTGGAAAAAGGTGTGACAGGTGTGTCACTTTTAAAAACTCATTTGAGTTGGCATAATTTACATTGGTCATTTAGTAATACATTCTATTTTAAGAATTTTTGCTCTCAGTTTCTACGTGGGTTCTACGCTTTAAATGTCTTGTGTTTACTATTTCTTGCTAACAGCTAATCTAAACATAAAGCTGACATTTATTACACGTGTTAATGCATGCACTGTGTACCTATGGAATACCGGCCTATACGGAAAACATTCATTTAATGACTTTAGTGTAACTATTAATTATTTAAACAAACTGCGTTTCATATTGTGCTATTTGTACTACATCAAGCACGTATACAGAACTGTGTTTCGGGGGGCCTAATACTTCATATAGATATTTTAATTATATATATTTCCTTGTTGGCTATTATTCATAAGTAGTAAAACTTATTACGCTAATAAACGGGATGTAGATTGCTGTTTTACACAAAATGAACTGCAAGAAATTAATTTTAATTATTTAAAATGCATTTATGGTTAAGTTTGAATTCATATTTGTGGAAAGCAATTGAATTATATCTACAACCTTTTAATATAAAACGTGACTCAGAGCGACAAAACAATTATTCACATACATAAAATGGTAAGTAAACAACGCAAAGTGTGCGTGCCAACATTAAATTGACAATTTTGCGGATACGGAATACTTAAATTACTAAGTAATAGTTTAATATTATAACTTATCCCTCGGCCCAAGGCAAATAGACTGATTCCCGCCCCCTCCTCCCCCTCCCCCCTCCTCCTCCCCCTCCCTGGCATCAGGTGGGTTCAGTAGAGGGAGGTCCCATAAGAGAGTTTGAACTTTTATATGGGACTTGCAATTTACTCCTGAAGGGTGGGTATCCATGACTACTGGGACCAGAATGGGACTCTGGAATGGGACTAATTGCAAAAGAAAGTCCCATATAAAAGCTCAAACTCTCTTATGGGACTTTCTCTACTGAACCCACCTGATGCGGGGAAGGGGGAGGGGCGGGGAGGGGAGAGGGGGGGAGGGGGCGGGAATTAGTCTATTTGCCTTGCCTCGGCCCAAAGAAGATGTAATTTTTGGTGGGTTGTCGCTTCGCTTACTCTAAGAATGCTATAAACGTATTATCCCCATGGTGCAGTTTATATTATACCCACGTGTTATTACTCACTACCAATAGCCAAGGGTAACAACCAGTAGCCAAGGGTAACGCTAATTCTAAACCAATAAGGAAGAAGTTTGGTAAATTGGCAGTTGCAGCTATATCTCAATAGCAATAGCAGTCTTATTGTACAAAGACATGTTTTAGTCTATGGCCTCGGCCTATACTATGACCGCTGCAACATTTAGGTCATAATTTCATCGATTCTTTAATTTGTAGTTGGAAATATTTGGACTAATGTACCGCAATGCACCCAATGGGGTATTATTGCAGGAAATCGAATTAATCGTATAATGCCTTCATGATGTATCTGTGATGTGAATAGAAAATTAGTACTCAAAGATAATCCTCATGAAGAGAATACAGTTTAGATTGGAGATATCAGATAAAGTGGTCATAAAAAGATACAGATAAAATTATGCCTTTGATTGAGGGCTAAATAACAACTAGAACTTTGTACATTGTGCCAAACGAAGATATTTTTTGAAATGTATTTCTATTTGATATGTATTAATATTAGAGGATAAATGACATAGTAATGGATAAAGTACGTACTACGTAGCTAAATTGTAAAATTTCCTTCCCCTGAAAAATAACGAAAGATGGGCAAAGTGGGACAGTTCTTCACGATGTATGTTTGTAACAAGTACATCTTTATACAAGTTTATATACCAAGTTTACCTTTGGATGTAAGGGAAAGCATATTACAAATGTTACTTGATCATATTGTTATTCCTAACTCTATCGGATCTAACGTTGAATGTAAAATTCGACGTTTCCAAAATCCAATTATTATTTACATACAACAATAATGCCAAAATTCGTCATATTTGAGTTAAGAAATAGAGTAACAAATTATTAACAATTCATCCAATAGCTAAAATTTTTGTGTCAATAATATGTCTTAAGTTTTATTGAGCCAGCTCTTGTGTTGGGTTATTGGAAAATAAACGAATACATATATGTTATACAATATGAAAAAATATCATTTACTCATACCAACTGTTCTGCTTTCAAAATCATTACTAACTAATGATAGCGCATGTTGTTTTGGAGTTTGTTTACTATTATATTTGCTTCGTTTAATGCATTATTGTCTTCAGGGTATTAGTAACGACCACTATCTAGCTAATCCGAATGAAATTTGTCTAGCTTATTGCTAATAATAATGTCTAATCAAATTTTATGAGTACATAAAAGTCCTAACCTACTAATTACATAAAAACATGACTGATATACCGAAAAAGGGCTATTTATATGGCGTTAGTCATTCTGCAATGATCAAGTGTGTAAAATATTCCATCAGATGAATAAATTATCAGTAATTTTCTTTTGTCGCAAGAATCATTAGTTGAAATTCCTTGTATACAGGATTTTTTTGGATCATGTTAATTGTATTGCACCTATTCGTGCCATAGATAAGTTTAGCATGAGTAAACAGCAACTACATATGTAATAAATGTTAATTCGTACTTAAAAATATCATTGCATATTAATAGTTCAGAAATAGCGTCTTGTCATGCAATCTATAATTACATTGTGCATCAATAGTATTTTCAAGCTGAACGAAAGCAAAGTGAAATCATGCACATTTTTAGCATATGTTGTAGCTGTCAGAGTCAACTTTGTAGTCGCCGAGATGGTAATGTCAGCTATTAGCCATTGAAATGTGTAATCCTTGCCTTGCCTCGGTACAGGGAATCTAAGGTAGCCACACAAATTAAAATAAAAAACAATATTTCTGTCACATCACTTACAAATCTACAACACCAATTTTTCAGTGGGTAATTCTTAATCGAGTTAAATACTTTTGCATGGATTTTACAACTTGAATTAAAATTCATGTGAGAGCTAGGTTTACAATGTAAGACGTATTCTTATTTGTAGGGGCGACATGAATATCAACATCAAAGAGGATTTCTACCATGTTGGAAACCATCCTGGGTGTCTTCACAACAGAAGAGCTTATGGACATGAAAATGGTTTAAAATTAAATATTCTTCTTCATAACATAATATAATTCACTTTTCGAATTTAAAGGCTCAAAGGAATTTCTTCAACCTGTAGTACAGATAGGAGAATTTATTTTGAGCCATATCTGAAACAAAACAAAAATACTTGAAAATTCAGTTGAAAGCAATAAACAGTAAAGAATGTGAATTGAAATGCTCGAAATTCTATATTACACAAATACGATACCCAGTCGAATTCATTCGATGATAGGACTCTAATTGTGTAGATTCCATACAGGCATTGGCAGATGACGTAAACAGGAGATTATATTACTCACCGAAGTTGAAACTGATTGTGCAAAGAATTGTTATATAATGTGCAATTTATCTGTACACAATTCTATATGGCATGATGGTAGAGCATTGTGACATAAATGCGTATCAGAGAAAGAAATCTCATCTTAAAATGCTAGCAACATTTACAGAAAATGTGTTTTTAACAATAGAACTAGTTTAACAATTTCTCACATGCTCTGAAAAGATAAAATCACGTAAGCCATAGGACTTACACAATAGCAACTTAGAAGTGTATGCGAAACACTTTAGTGCCTACGTCCTTTTAACTACATAAAGCATAAACACACTTAGGTAACTACTAAACATCAGAGAGCGGTACACTAGAAGATATTATAATCTATATCGCCTATCAAAAGAATCTCAGATGATAAGAAGAAACTTCGCAGTTATGAGAGTAACTACTCATATTAAGCAGACAAATCACTAGTGGCCCTATTCCATTTCTATTCTTGTATGATAAAGAGTAATGCCTACTATCTCACATTATGTAGCTACCCGTGTCTATGCATAAGAATCTTATATAAGTACCATATTCGTAAAGATCGATAAATTCTCTGTCTGCATCTGTTTCGATAGTAATCCTCTTCAACGACTCCTAGTTACAGTGCTATAAGCCTCGCAGTATGGAAAAGTCGAATCTTCTCATAACATATCTGTGCAGGTAGGTAGTTCCCGTACTGAGCATCCAGAATTTAAAATTACAATTGCTCCACACAAAATACGTGCTTTTATATGCAGTTATGCATTATGAATAAGAACTCCTTGCATACAGTGTGTGCTACTTATAAACGTGGAGATGTAACAAAACCGACCTATATAATATTACGTGTAACATAAATACGGAGAAAGAGAGTTCCTTCCATTTGAAATCTGCCTTGCACAACTTTCTCCACAGAGAGCTACATCCGAGAAAGCTGGCATAACCTAGCCTACTCTAAACGTGGTGTTCTAGTTTTCCCAATACTTTCTCCGTCCCATTTCAATTTGCTTTATTCTCACAGACTCCTGGAGGAGGATGTTCCAATACATTCCATGCCAACTACAACTACCGATACTTCACTACTCCACTAAACACGACAGAATGGGACTACGGATACGTTAACATCGCTGTATCGTTACTCATTTCACAATTTATCATTGTCTTGCTCTAATTTTTCCTACAAAGATCTCAGGCAAAACATGATAACTATTTTATAGTAGTAAAAACGAGTGGACTTAAATCTCTATGCCTTTTATGATCTTGTAACTGACTTTGCATTTCCATTTGCTAGACTAAGAATCAATTTATACTTAGTGATAAATGCTACTAAAATGTCTATAAGTATTCAGAATACATGAGTGACTCAAAATAGTTTCCTGTGTTGAAAGCACTTTTTAGGAAGGAGATGAGATCCATATTATTATGCACTACCACAGGGTATAGCCATACAATGTAGGTCATGTGTATAGATATTTGCTGCATTTTCCTTCTAATTTAACGTTTCTACTAAAATTGTTCCTTGCTGCTGTACTTGCTGATACTATCGTTGAATTTTCACTACTGCTTTACTAACCTTGTCCTTCACTAGAATACAAAGTTCAGCAAATGGGTGTATTTGATAAATGACAGCAAAACATGAATCTCTGTCTTTATACTGCATAGTGCAGCCCAAATCCTGAAATTTCGGGTACTTTTACTAGACGTTCTGCTACACTCAACCGTGACACCATTAGGGCCATACTCAGAATAGCTATAGGTACCTGACCTAACACACAATGTACTATATTTAAGTTTCCAATGCTTTCATGATACCAAATGGACTATTTCAGACCTCTGCTATTTTTCTTTGCCTTTTATTGCATACTCCCTTTAACTAAGTGCCAAACATCAGAGTATACATACAGAATTGACATATCATAATATGTACAACTTTCTACATACAAAATAATTAACATACTTTATTACAATGTAATCTCATCAGTAAAGGTTTAAGGTGTAATCTAATTACATCCATTAGAAATTTATTAATTCAATTTCACTCAAAATTATTATAGTTCTTGAAGTCCGCACTAATTGAGTTTATTTGTGTAGGTACAACGATATCCTGAGATCGATACGTTTTTCCGGTGCACAGTGGTGCTTTACCTTTGTCATTGATCTTAATTAATGTAATTCTCACCGTGTTAATGTATGTCCGATTTGTTACTCGCTGGTTGTTATTGTTTCCTCCATTTGGACTTTCTCCGAGTTTTCCCTTTCTGTGGATTTACTTATTTTTATTGTACTTCTAAATTCAATAAAGGAAGATGGATGTGGCTTTGGACTCCTAATCCACGACATTGCCAGGAAAAGTACCCGAACAAACAAAAGTCCTTGGCAAAATGCTGAGTAATGAATGACACTCTGGTATTTGGATTGATTTTGGTGCTTCTTTCACAGCTACTACTGTATGGATGAGCGAACAAAGCAAACTAGGACGATCATTACTTACTTTCATTTTGCTGCTAAAGGTGGTAGGCATTCCATTAGGTACAGCTTATATAAACCAACAAATTGTTCCTAGTTAACTTATTCCATTGAATGACAAAATAATCTTTGCAATAGAACCTCAACTCTTTCATCCTATTTGTAGTATACAGATCATTGAAAGTATCTAAGCATGCATAAAGAAATCTTTTTTTAATGGCCTTAATCTAAAGAAATCATGCCTCATTTCATAAAGCAGTCTCCATATGGTTTTGGAAGTTAACAAAAGAGTCTCCAATCTTACAACTGTACAAAGCTGGCAAATGGTTTACTATAGTTCGACTTACTTGGAAAAATTGGTATATGTAACAGAAATAATTAGTGACTCGGAAGAAAGTTCAAGTCTGAGACGCAAAATCTTCTTCTATGTCAATTTTAATGAGGATCTTGTCAACTACACCTACCTTTGAAAATTCATGGGGATTATGTACCTCTTTTGCGTTGCATTTGATGTGTTCTTTGATCAAGTCTATTTAGCCTGAGTGCGTGGTGAAGTGAAAAGAAAGGAGGACTGTTGAAAAGCACATTTACGTATCGTGCGTCAAGGGGAATATTGATTCGGTAGCGGAATACACAAACTAGAAACTTCCTTTATATTCCTCGCTAGATCATTCTCTCACTGTACATGCATCCCACTCTTGTCTTCGGGAATTTCGGAGTGAGTACTATAACGGATGTCGAGTGGAGAATAAAACCACTGGTAAATCAACTGTAATTTGAAAAGCATCGCTACCGTCAGATTGTATTCAGTTTTCATACATCTTTCAAGTACTTTAAGATACCATTCAAACCATCATTCTACACACAACTCCATTCACATCAGTTGAGAATTGAGTCTAAAATGATTGCTTCCTTTCTATTGTATGAACATACGGATATTCGATCCACTTCAAAAAAGATTTTTCATCCAAAATGTTTAAATCGATGTCGATGGGCATTAAATAAACGCTCTTCTCCCAAAATAGACACTAAAGTTTGGGTTTGGTGCTCATTTGACATTTTCTTCATAGAAATACTTTGACCATTGGATCTATACATCATTAGATTCAAATTGTCTACTTCAATCACATCCGTCCTACTAACAGTTGGTTAGAAAAGATAAATGTTATATATGACAGGGAATGGCGTTGGAATTCATTTAGTTCAATTTTCTATTTAATAACCACAGTAATCAATATGCACATTTAGCATCTAAAACCATTAAACGATGTTGCCAGTCTTAGGTGAAAATAGATTCATCACTAAGAATATGCTTTACATTATTGATATTAATCTCTGAAGCTAGCTCTGCACAGGTACCCAAAAAGCAATGTCATGTAGCCAAGCAAAATTAAGTGAAGCTAAGAAACTTATAGCTGGATAATGTTGAGAAGGTAAGAACTAGGAACCGGTGAAAATTGATGGATCGATTATAAAGCCCAAGGTCTTAGAGCGTCTCCAGTTTCTTCCATATCTGTAACAGAAGTAGGTAGGTCATGTAATATTTACCTCGGATATTATGGAATTGTGAAAGTGAAGCGTCTGCTTGATAAGTAAAGATGATATCAGAGAAATCGGACATTTCAAGGCAGTCGGCAAACAAAGGATGTAGGAGTTGCACGTAAAGACTACAACAAAGACGCAAACAGCTGTCGGAGTAAATCTCTGCAGTAGAATAAAGAGACCAACAATAGAAAGTGATTAATAGCAATGATTTATCTCTGTGGGTAGAGGGTAGTTAAGGGTTAAGAAAGAGATTTTTCTGAGCTACTGCTCTCACCACACCCCCACCCAAACATTACTTAACCAGAGACACCGATCAATAGTGCGCAATTGATCTAGCTTGTAATTTCCCTTTAACTTCCTTATAACACTTCGCTTTTCGGGTACCCAATTTCCCTTATACTCCAGGTCAGGTTTACTCTTGCACTCTCTTCTGACTATGCAAACACTCGTGCACCTCCTACGGAAACTTTTATTTTCCTTCTCTTATGCGGTTCGCCCTTGATTCCCATTCGATGCAAAAAAACTGAAAGCTTAGTTTCTATCAAAGTTGACGTGTTGGAAAATGTATTTAGTTTTCAATGCAGCTGGCAAGCCAAATAAAAATAGACTTTTGTATTAATACTTTCTTTTTACATAGAAAGCAAAACATTTCGTCAGCACGTGATGAAATCCTTGCATTTACTAACGTTCTATACACTTTTTTCCTGCTATGGACGTAGGACGGTATAGGAAACAAATGTACATAATGAAAACTAGAAAAACTTTAAATAGCACTTGAAAACTCACGTAATCGTAGTAGAATTTACCAAGCTGTAGTATTACGATTTTCCTATTTTCTACGGTAAATATACCTTATTTTCAACGAAATCATCTCAAAAGACCATACTTTACCTAATCTAATTAATTCAATAGAATTAATTATGGACTACAAACTTTTTTAACGGTTGTACCATATTGAACTGATAAAGATTGAACTGACGAAGTTGTGTAGACGCTATTTTCGTTCGGATTCCGTCAATTTTCCATTCATTTAGCAGGTGTAAATTAAATCAGCGAGGATGTCTATAAATAAGTTAGCCAATTGCTTAATAGTGGCAAAATACTTAAAATTCTCAGAAAATTAAGAGTAGAGCTACAACAGAAGTAATAATTGCATAGGTAGGTTCAGCATTGTCCTTCAGTGCCGGAAACGTGCATATTCACGATTTATAGTCTTTAAGCAGATAGTGCAAAATGCTTTTAGCAAACTTTCCAAGAATCTGTTAATAGAACGTGCTGACGTTTTATCCAAACTTACCAAGTAACATGAGCCTGACAGGGCAAGTTTTAAATGATCGTTTCAACCTCCGAAGTTTCTGCTTTCTAATCTTGTGTTTGTTTAGGATAGATCTACTCACTTGGCATCCAAATGCTGTTGAAGTTCATTTAATCTGATTTGATATGCATGGAAGGTGCCTATTAAGTTGCAGAGCTCTAAACTGCTAATCTAAACAAAACTATTCCGTAGTAGTAGCAGCACAAATCCTAATCCTTCTGTTCAGATTTTATTTACACACACTTCCAAATCCAAATGATTACAAACAATTTCAGCATCAAACGAAAATACGGTGATGATAATGTAAATGTAAGTAACAACATTAGTAAATTCGACTGAGTAATTATACCTTGGAAAGACAGTTCAACATCAAACGAAAATATGGTGACGATGGAAGTAAGCAACAGCATTAGCAAATACGACTGAGTAATTTTAACTGGAAGGACAGTTGCACTTAATGAATTACATAACTTAAGATATAGAAAAAATGTATCCCCGATGACTATCAATATGCAAGCAGGGTAATTGATATGCCATAATTTTGACAGGAATAAAAGCTTCTATAAAGTATGAAGGCTAGATGATGATGAAGTAGTCTTAGGAAAAGTTCACCATTCTTGAGTTTCTCCTTAGAAAAAACTCAAATCAATTAAAATAAATTAAAAATTTACAAAAGTAATACTCTTGGTGCCTTCGTTATTACCTTTTTACATAGCTGACCAAATTTTCAGCATGATATTCCTTGGTTTTAATCTCAATGATTAAAAATGTGGCTTACTCGCAAGCATTTGTAAATCCTGTCACGGATAATTTTATTTGTTAGTTGCATATGCTTGTTTTGAGTGTTTTATTTTTGCTCTTACAAAATACTCGCTTTCTTCAGTTCGGTTTAACTCAATGTAATGCTGGAAACCGAGATCAGATTAGTCAAGGTTTTCAAACAATGTACTGATTTCTGATGTGGTGGTAGATATTACAGTAGGGACAATTAATGAATGGCAGGTATAGCACCTTAGGGAACTGTGCTCATAAAGCAAATCTAGAGCAAATGAGAAAGATGCTGAAAATTAAAGTTCCATGGCTTTTAAGTGCAAATACGAGGTACATACATAAAATATCGTTTTGGTAATAAGTTCCAATAGCATCTGCCATCTCTCCCACCTCTTGCTGAGCAGATTAACCAACTGGTTCCTTTTACTTTGGCAATTACATCAGAAGGAGCAGCGTATAAGATATTATTTCCTTCAACTTGGAACAAGTTTAAGAGTAGTGCAAACATCTTGGCAAAAATACAATGCGATTTCTCCACGTAGAAATACGGCAGCTGGAGTAGACGATTGTTTGTAAACATATTGATCGTCTAACTCGTATTCTACCTACGTTCAATGTTTCACGTAACAGACGCTTACGTACACAGCATCCCACCTCTTTATTTACAAGCAACGGCAAACTGTATAGTACGAAAAAGTTTTCGCAATAATTATTGCAACCACGTCGTGACTTTCTGTTTGTTACAACATAATTTTGAACAAATCTGGAATCGAAAAAGTGAAGTAACTTAAGTTGCTATTTATTTTAAGGCCTAATATTTCCACGTACATGAAAGGTCAAAGATTAACTTATGTACAGCTTCAGAATATGAGTTGGCAGATAAAAACATCAAAGAGACTCTGAAGGATGATGGCATATAACGGTATACTCGATAGAAAAGACACCAGTGATATATATCATTCATAAATTTGCACTGCGATGACATAAAAGTGTTTTTAAAGAAAACCTTAACAAAAAGTAAAAAGCAGCCGATGTTTTTCTGGTAGACAGCAATATTTGCAGAAGGCAATTACCCATGAATAAAGCTGAATTCAATGACCTAAAGAAATCTGCAGTCTAACAATAGTACGAAAACATTACCAGTGCAAATAAATAGCAAATAGGCATCCATACATTAACCAAATGTGTTACTGTCACTGAGCATAGGAAGATGCATTTACCAAAATGCTAAAACTAGCAAATCCCAATTTCTTTATGGCATTGCTAAATTATATTTTGTGCTTCAAAAGCGTCATTTATTCAAGTCTTACATCTGTCACCTAATTGTAATTCACTATTTGCAGATGAAAATCATACCTCAACATTCATAATGCATTGATGCATTAAAATATCTTATCTGTTGTAATTGTGTCCTTGTTTTATGTTGATGTCCTGAATTCAAATATTTGATTGTATTTTTAATGTGAGTCAAAGGTGTTGCTGACAACAGAAACTGGAGTTTCCCTGAACAGAATGGTGAATTAAATCAGCAGAGGAGGTTCTGCAGCGACATGTCACGCCGTCAAAGCCTTTCGCTTGGTATAGAATAATATAGTGTAGCTTGTCATTCATAGTTAAGTCCAGAAGTAGATTATTCTAGTAAGCAGTAGTAAGGACCGCATACTGTGCGGGTTGCTAATAAAAGAATGAAATATCTGAATAGGACAGACTGGGAAAGGATGAAGAGAATCCACTTTCTATCACCGTGGCTTATCCCTAACTTGCTCAGCTCACAGGCATGGCATGTAAAGGCAAGTCGTTAGAAACGGTATATATATAGTATAACGTAGTGCTATGAGTATTTAATAGAAAAGTCTCATAAGCTATACACACTATTTATATAAGTTTTTCAATGTAGCAGTTAATAATAAAGATACATGTAGCTTGTAACATATGAAATGTGTAAAGAACTGTATAATTAAAGTGAGTATACCATATTATAGGATGGAATAGACTGTTAAGCCACTGGTAGTAGTCACTCTGTGCAAAAATAACTAAGATTTGGCACAAATTCGCTCCGGCTATTTTTAAACGGAAACCGGTGCATGAAGTCATAGTAGCTTACATACCTAATTCAATGCAACGTCTCAGCTTGTGCACATATCCATACCGGAACTGTATATGGAAATTAACAATGAGTAGCAAGAAGAGGAGGGATGAGATCCAAATGGGTAGCACTAGAGCAGATAGAATGAATTCATAAGGAGTGTTAGCGAAGCCTTTAATAGCAAAGTAGAGAAATTACGGTAATAATAAATGATAGTTATATACATTCCTGAAAGTTCCCATCCTGACGACTAAAGCCGAAAATGTGTTCGCCTTCTGTCTAAAGTTACAGTGGACTGGGTGATATTACAAAGCTGCATACAAGTAGTTATTTTTTATGGGTGTAGCTATCTATTTCTAACCTGAAATTATTCATTACCTAAATCCTAACGATGTACATAACGTAGAGCAGAAAGGTACAAGTCAAGTACAAGGACTGTGCAATTGTAGACTTTATCTTACATATGGCTTCCCTACGTGTTGGAGATGATTTTAAAAGACTGAATGAGCCTAGTTTAAACTCGGCAAGATGTTTCCTATTTCTATTAAGAAAGAATTTGCCTTTGCGAATTAAGTCGGCAATCCCTATAGCATTGAACTGAACTTATCTAAATAGAAGTGAAGTAGCTCAGGTCTAGTTAAATACTTGCTTCAGTCACTACATGAACTAAATAGCAACTAGAATAATATTGTTGAGGATGTTGGCTCACAACTCGGGGTTCGGTTCTTTAAAATTCGGTTTCACTCTATCAGACTGAACTGACTTCTTGGCTTATCGTTCCTGCAACTCACACTTTTTTAAATACCAACATACATTACATATGCTGACACAACTCGATTAGTGATAGCGATAGTATTTATATTGCCTAGACCAGAATCTTGAGACATTTTCTTTAAGAGCAACGAACGCCCATGCTTTAACTACCAGAGTGTAGAGAACACTGCTCTTTACACTTTTACTTTTGTTTTTTGTTGTTAATACATTTTCTATTCTCCTATAGAATCACATGAGCCAAATGCTTTTGTTTAGCTAAGGGAAATGAATCTCCTGGCATTAGGAAACAGCCTATATGTATGTACACAGTACAAGGATTTAGAAAGCTGATCCTATTTAGTTTTTTCCTGGAGTTTGCCATTTCGTTGCCCTGTCTCATTTGATTTTTGTTTCCGTCTCAGAGTTCCGTTCATCCGTCCTCCGTCCTCCAGCTCCGAATCCGAATCATACTACTGCATCTTTAGAGTACGTATTACTACTACGTAGTTCCTTCTTTTACTAACCTCACTACATGTGTTCACCCTCCAATGTATATTAGTAATATTTAAGACATAGAAAACCTTATCTAGTTTTCGTTTAGGAATTGTGATGTGAGCTCTGGAACTTTTCTTCGTGTCAGCATCAGCTGCATTTCATTTGCGTACCTTAGCCTTGTCTTATTTGCGACATTCACTCACTCTCCTTAATATTATACATTAAGTACCATCCACACACATAGCAGATAAACGTAAGTAGTTATTTCTACTATTCGGTAATTCTAATATTATTTCGACACCAACATGTATACCCAACATTAGATACTCCATTTCATTCTATAACCTAATCGTAGTAATTATACTAGGCTTGAAACAAAAGTCGTCTCTTCTCTGTCTCCTCTCTGTCTTTTTTAGTTCCAATGTGCAAAAACATTTCCTGGTGCTGCTGACCTGACATTCTCCAGCTACTATAATGTAGCTATTATTTTCTTCTGTTAGTTACCTGTTTGACGTAGTTCGAGTGAGACGTTCCTTACCTTAAGTGTCTAATTACTACTCTTTCTTATTTTATTAATTATTCTCTTCTATACGTTTTACCTGTTCTCGAGTGAAGTTTGTAAATAGTCAGTATTGTTCACAGATTACAGTAATAGTACTACACAAGTATTTCCAGTTTTATAATTTCTCAACACTCTTACTCTCGCAGAGATTTACTACTAGATATTTTAAAGTTTTCTATTTACCGTTGTTCTTCTAATAACAACGGTTTCGTAATCAAAACATACCTTCGAGTTATTTATGAATAATAAATTGCTATTGTTCATTGTTGATTTAACTTCGAAGGACAAACAAGTTTAGGCTAGGCCAGCGGCGTCTGTAAACAAGCACAGGAAATATAACTTGAATTTTCAAAATGATGTTAAATGTAACGAAAACTTTTTATGCTAATCATCTATCGCCATATGCTACTCACACTATGCAAAGTTTTAGATTAGTTTGCATGACCATATTCTTCGGATTCGACATGCAAAAGTATTCGGACTAATTAGATTTTCTTTTGCAATAAGAAACTCCTTTAAATCTCATTTGAAATTAAAATTATTATTTAAGCTCACTCAGTTTTTATTCCATTGAAAAGGTTATTACAATTTAAAAACTTTTTCAGATATTGGGTTCTTTATACAGTTTTCTTTTTGGCAATATTATAAGAATGTAGCAAGAATTCCAATCCCAAATAATTTTTGAATTGGTTTTTACTACATTTAACCTTGAATCTGTTTCAAGAATTTCTGTATACTAGGTTTTAGTTAAGTTGCTAGTGAACTTGTATTGTAGAACAGTGAACTGAAAATCTAAAGTCTCATCCTATTAGATCAAGTTCAACTACACTTCACTTAGACACACTTTCGTTTGCTTAAAAAAATATCACTTTTAGTGTTATTTCTAGATACTCAATTTTGTATTACAGCAAGAATCTGTTTTAGTAACCTTTAATCGCTTGTTTTATTGTTTTCAACTACCCAAATCACAAACTTTCGATTTTGTTAAAATTAAACTACATTTTAATTTAGGAATACGATAAGTGGAGAATGCGGCAAAACCCAACTTTTTCATCGCGTGTACAAGTAGGCGGAAGGCCTATGCCTTCGTGGTTCTCAGCATCTTTAGTAAGTAAAATTATACAAAACAATTTTTTCCGAAATACTTACCCAATAATCTTGTAAAAAATTTGAATAATCCGAACGTATTATAATTTTAGATATCCCAGACCATAATATTTTAATTCGTTAAATAGTAGATTTTTAAACCTCTTTGTGTTCATTTGTGCCGCATTTGAAAATCAAAGTGTAATGAACGATAGAATTTTCGAAGCAGACATAAGTTATTCGAGGCAATTAGATAAGAAAATGTGGTAATCATTTAGGATTAAAAATGTTTTGCAGATACAGCAAGCCAGAAACACGACTCCACCGCCGCCGCCTTTGCCAACAGAGCCTCCACCAGCAGACGAATCCGAATACGAAGAAATTGATCATTTACATTCGTATACAAATATGAATGTGAAAAAGTCCTCAGGTTAGAAGTTGTCTTTCATTTCGGAATGAATGATTCATTTAGAACTTAATGAATCTTCCTAATTAATTTACAAGCTCATTATGCTTCTTTCAAGCAGGACTTGGTAAAACAGTGCATTAGTAATAGGAAGCGTCTGAAGATTTGCAGACTGCTAGACAAGATCTATTTTGAGTCTTTACCTCTACACTTGACATCTCTCTGACTGACTTTATTATTATAAGGTTATACTAGTAATAAAGGCTTTTCTGCAGATGTACTTCCTACATACCACGTCATGATACATAAAAATTATGCGCAGGATTATCTACATAATGCTTGTTTGTTTTGTCTCTTTGTTCTCCAAGTTACTTACCTATGTACATGTACCTATAAATATTTACACTTTGCCAACAAAGACAATTTAACTGTAACTTACGTATATTGCTCTTTTGTGTAGCATCTGTGCTACTCTTAAGAGGTGGTAGTATGATCCTTGTAGCATTTTCCATGTGCATACGTAACCTTTTGTCTAGCCAAACTCTCAGTCTTTGTTTACATACCTATATATAGTAGTTGTTAAGTTATGATACCGTTAAAGCGTTCCAGCTAAATTTTTACAGCTTCCATAACTCAATCTTTAGACAAAGAATATCTCTAGCAAATGACAAATAGCTTGAGGAACGCAAGAAGCGATAGGTACATGTATTACACAGCTTTAATTAAACGAAACATCCAAGTACCTATTTGTAAGCTGAGCTGAGTATCGGTAGTGTAGTAGTAAAGAGGCAAATTGGGCCAAAATAGAACTCCTATCTCTTTGTAATGGCTTTCCTTAGGATTGAAAGAAGCAAAAAAGCTACCTCTGTGTTCCTTATACATAATTTATTAACTCCATTACGGTAATCCGAAAGCATTCAAGTATCTCCATACTACTTACTATATATATACTATTATGCATCAGGTTAATATTTCGGAAGTACAAAGGAGATTCAATGATAGTATATTCTGATTATTTATAGGAGCGAAGCGATCCTGCAGCCTCTGTGGGAATCCAAATCCGGTTGTTCGCTGTGAAATGTGCAATAATCAGATTTTCTGCGGTTCGTGCAATGACATGTACCATAGACATCCTAAGCGACATAATCATGTCAGAAAAGTAAGAGCATGTCATTTTCAATATAAGTAGAATCTTTTAGGTCCATGCTTGTATATGTAAGTACTAGTATATAATAGTATACTATTGCATTGCCACAATTACCTGTAGGCATTCCCTTGAGACTTGTGCAGTGAAAGAGGATCAAAACAAGTCATTAACAATCATCAGCTATCTTTGTCAAGTCTGATTTAATTCCAAGTTGTTTAGTACTGAGTAATTAGTACAAATTGGATTATTTGTGGATTGTATTATAGTTATTAGAGTCTTTGGATAATCGCCCTCCGCTACCTCCGAAATCTTTTTTGCCGGAAACTCCGATGGCTATGACAATGACTCATGCCAAATCTCACTCACATTTGCACATGCAACCACAAATGCAACCTCCAGCAGCACCCCCTCCACAACTTCCAGGAATGATGCCCGTACCTCCACCAAGACGACACAAACGATTTGGAATGAGGTCAGCCACGGGATCTCCTACTACTACTAGAAAAGTCCTCTTTGGATTGGATCCTATGGGTAGCTTAAAACGATTTGTAGGTGGAATGGGCCAAAGACCTTTGCCCCCACCACCAAAATCCGCAGGACCTCCTCTACCTCCTAAAACTGGTAAGACACGAAATTAAAACTAAAATGCACATTGGTAATAGATAAGAAAACTGCTGTTCCGTTTGATAAGTAGTGCCAATAATGACAGCATGGCACACAAAATTTAATTTTCTATTTTCCTAAAATAAGCGTTGTAGTAATGGTGCAATTTTCTCTAAATTATTCATGTGACAACAAACGTATGAGGATATCTGATCCTTAAATTCCCAGGAAAATATCCAGTAATCATTTACAAGCACACATTTTAGAATCGTGATGCAGACAAATTGAGATTTAGCACATAACTCAAACATTGGTTATGAATAAACATTTACACTTGTCTCTACTAAAGAAAGATTAATTTATTTATTAAAGTGTCACTCCTACATCTTTATATGAGAATATATCTGTAAGCATTATTATCTGGTATCTTTGAGGAGGGATTCTTTGTTGACAATTTATATTCTCAAGATTCGATAATCCGCATTTTGTGTGACTCTGCAAATTCAGGAGATTTAGGAAGACCGATGACACCTACGCCAATGGGGATGAGGGGAGCAAACACAATGATGGTTGATAGAAGGCACAGCTCGCCACTCTCGTCTTCCGTCCCACAGCGGCCCACGATGCAGACGGGACGAAATATTCCACTTACGGTACTTGAGATGCAAAATGCCAGAAACCAGAGCGTCAGCGTCGCCAACCTAAGTGACAAACATGTAAAGAACTTTCTTTCTTTTGGGATTACGTCTATTCATATATGATGTATTAATTTTCAACACATGAGCTGGTAGTATAATTACATAAATGACATTTCTCATTTAGTAGAATTGTTATATGAAATCGTGCCTGAAACACTCAAACTTCTTGTTCGTTAATTTTAATGAAGTACGTAGCATTAGTAGGTGGATAAGTACATAAGTAGGTGTAGCACATGTACTTAACCTGTCACTACTCATTGTACTTGTTTTAAGTGAATTAACTACAAGTCTCGTCTAGATTATTCGTTAGAAGAGTTCTAATCATATATAATTCCCACAAGAAGGATTATAATATCCTTAAGGACTATAACAATTAAATTATTTTGGGGTATAATAGTACATAGCCTCATAAATAGGGCTGAGAAACATTAGTGTTTCAGTTAAGGCCATTGAAAACCAGGAAACTGTGTAGACTATAGACTTTGAGTCTTTTACAGTCGCCCACTCGAAAAGCCTCATATTGTAGACTCCATTTTATTTAACAAATACTGTTGACTAGTAAGCACTTTAAGCAGAAAAGAAGTACATAGAGATGCATATAGATAGACGCTCCTATGTCCCATGTAATGTTATTTAGGTACAAGTATGCATATATTTCCCTTAATGCGCTCTTAAAGGCATTATGCTGACAACAATGGAAACTCACGTCAGGATCAACGTCTGACATTAGCTGCATTGAATACAAGTATGGATGACAAGAGCAATTATATCGATTTTACATTATCGTTTTACTTAACAAGTTCCGAAAGTTCGATTCGCTACTTTATTGAAATAGCATGAAGCTTGTAACTTGCAGTCGAATGAAGCTAAAGGTCAAGATGAGATGAGACTTGTCTGCAAGTGAGTAAATCGATACATCAAGAGTTTTCAGAATGCATTTCAGTAGATACACAAGACACATGGTCCCTAAAGTGGCAGGTTGTAGACAGCTTTTTGGAACACGGGAGTTTAATCTTAAAATGTAGGTATTACCTAGAGGATTGGTGTAACTTGTACCAAAATGGGTTTCTGGGAAATATAATACTACAACGTTAAATTGCATTGCATCAGATGTTACTACTGGTTTGACTGTTTCGGTTTAGTGCTTTTTGTTGTACTTCTGAGGAACTGTTACAATACATTAGCCAATTTCGGTATAAGATGGAAGAATATTTTTTTGAGAAATATTTTCAAAATCCATAGAATATTTGATGGGTGGTTAATATAAAAATATATTTGATGTAGCCTTCAAGTCATGACAGCGGTTATCGGGATTGGGAAGACGAAGATGATTTTTTCTGTCGACAACGAGCGAATAGTATTTCTACATCCCAGTTAAATCGTTATCCAGTAGTATCAACTTCAAACGCTTCACATTTTGCAACTTTGCAGCGTCCAAATAGAAATCAAAGTCAAAATCCACCTCAGCGTCCCCCACCTCCCGTACCACCGCGACATTTTTCATCGCAGCTTTCCTTTCAAACTAGTCAATCAGTATTTGATCTTGATAGAATTTCTGCATCGCAGAATTTTGGAATGCCTTGGAATCACCCTGGGGCAGGTTACCCGGGCTATAATGATTTCCAGCAAGCTCATCATAATCAGCAAATGATGGGGTATCCCGGAACTTTGCATAGAACTCCGTCTAATTCCAGTATGGGAGGTGGTCCTGGACCTGGTCAACCGTTTTTTGGATGGGGGCCAATGGGATTCGGTCAACCTATGACACAAAAAGAAATGAATATGATGGCAGCGGCCAGACAGGGAAGTGAACCACCTCCTTATGGAAACCAAGAATCTATTTCGCAACCAGTGACTCCGCAGGGAAGTTTCCGCAAGAAATCAGTGAGTAGACCCAGCATGGATCGTGGTCAGGGTTTCGATCGCATGAAGCCACAAAATCAACAACAAATGCAATTGCAGCATCAAAGACCTCCCACACCGAATTTTGGTAGAAACTCTAATGTAAACAACAATATTCCTAAAAAGCATTTAGAGTCGGAAGAAGACTCCTACTTCTCTGCTGATCGTAAGGGACTAGCGACGGAATCCGACTCTCCTGATGAGACTAAAATAGAAAAGACAGAAGAGCCGGAAGGACCGTGGTCCTGTGAACATTGTACATTCGTCAATCCAAAAAGTACTAAAGTTTGTACTGTCTGTTGTAAAACTCCTTTGGATGGCTACAGAAATGTTCTATCGGGAAAAAATAATCGCTCTCGACGAAGAAGTGGGAGTCGAATGAAAGATTCATCAGGAAGTAAGGAGGATGTGCCTGTGGTTAAATCTAAATTAAGTTTCTCACGCACTGCAGAAAAACAGCATGTTATTAACTTAAGTGTGGAGCAAGTCAAGAAACGTCCACCTACTCCACAGAAACCATCCCAACAGTCCCTATTTCAGAATGAAAGCGAGAATGATGGAAACGACGAAGAGGAAAACGAACAGAAATTAGCTCGAAGCAATAAGTCACAAGGAAATAGATTCAGAGGCCAGAAACCTTTTGCAAATAGTAATGAAGATGTTTATGGAAGCATCCCATTGCAGACGCTCACCATTAGTCCCAAAATAGGTATTTAGCCATAATTTGAACTTCTTTTAAGCACAGTACAATTAATTTTTAGTGTTATTCCATCTAAAATACCAAACTTTATCTGCTTTCCTACGGAATATATTTAACGGGTAAATAAAATAATTTAAATAGTCAATGAATAATGATTTAATCGGTAAATGCTGAAGATTTAAATGGAGATAATTTGAAAAAGTCAATACATAATTATTTAAAAAGTCAATACAAACGCTGAATTGGTAAATTGTGTTAATTATTAAATGATAGTCATTAAATTAGCAGTCATATACATAAATTGCCATTAAATAGTACTCATCAAATAGTAGTCTTAGTAATTAGTTTATAATCATAGTCAATAAATAGCAAAAAGGCATAAAACAGCAGGCAGTCAGTAGTATAATAATTCTCGAATCCATGCTTTTGTTGCCCCCCTTGCAAGGGGGGCTAGGAAGACCAAGGCCTTGGTCTTCCTCGCCGTCTCTTTACGTTGAGGGGTACGCGTTTAACAGATGGAGAAAACCGAAATTGTTTGTGCATCGACGCAATTGCAACTATGTATTTGTACATCTAATTCTTTTGATAATTGGGACATGTGTAGTTAGATTTTTTCCAATCGTTTACTATAAACATGGTGTGTCACATAGTAAATTTAGAACTCAGAAAGTGATCAAATTTGGTGCAATTGGCGAAATGGTTAGGTAGCAAATATTTGTTAATCATATATGTTGTAACCGAAGAGCCTTGAGCACCAAAGAAGTAGAGAATTTTATTTTCTTCACATGATGGTTCGGTCACTATAGTGGAATTGCTTTTAGCCCATTGGTAGGCTAAGTGATGAGATTAAATGGTAAGCATGGCCCATTAGAAAATGTGAGACAGTTGGGTGACAATGGATTTCTTTCATTCGACCAGTTTTGTAAAATTTGCTTCAATGGTTAATTTTTTTTCAAAATGAAAATCAGCTTTGCCATTTGTCTACAGAGTAATTGTACCATTATCGATCACCAATTTCTGTCTACACGGACACATTTTATTTTCCTTGCAATAAAAGTAACCAACTTTTCCTTCACTAGTAAAATTCACGGATAATTTAGTCCATGCAGTAAGGACTTCAGCCCTAGCTATCTCTTCGTCTAAGCTATTCTTTAGTAAAACCCAATCTGGCTTTTCAGTGGCTGGTTTTTGAATTTTCTTCGGGTGACTGTTCTCGGTTTCCGAATTGGAACTATAAATTAATTATGAAGCCATTGGAAGAGAGTGTGGTTACTGCCCCAGGGAGTGAAGAATTGTGTCGTTTACTTCACTTTAATACCTAATCTCACCGTTGGTCTTATCGGTCAACAAATTAACATAATTTTGCTATCTCAAACTCTCAGCCGGCTGTTTCTTACTGTTTTCTGGATAATTTTTAAGGTTTCTATGTAAAAGCAACTGCCATTTACCCTTCATCGTTTGTATTGACTTTTTAAACAATTACGTATTGACTTTTTCAAATTATCTCCATTTAAATCTTCAGCATTTACCGATTAAATCATTATTCATTGACTATTTAAATTATTTCATTTACCCGTTAAATAGCCATCCCTTTCCTACCTGCCAAATACAAAAAGTCTACACGATTGTTTCTATGCAAGTACATGACAAAATCCATCACAAATCCATGTAATATATGTATAATTGAAGAATAGAATTTTTATTGGGGCAAAATATTTACGCCACGGCGGCAAACTAATGAATGTCTTTTCACTTTTCTAAATTACTTTTTTCCAAAAAATTAAAACTAAAAAACTCTGTCCGTGCTTAGCTTACAAACCAATTTGGTACAAAACAAATACAAGCTTCGTTACTTGTTTTTCCCTTTTTGAGACAGTATTATGTTTATATTCGTGATAAAAAGCAAAACATTGGGATTTAATTTTTTGTGGACTACATCCAGCATTTGTACATTTGTTTTCAGTTAGTGTGCACTACGCAGTAAAACATTCAATCCATGTTAAGAATTCCTTTGTTTACTCATGGTTTATATAAATACACAAATAAAACATCCTCCAAGCATGTTTTGTTTTTACTTGAAGTAAATGCAGGGTTTGATTCTAGTTCAGGTCATGTTGTTCTTCTACTAAGTAAATATATTTTTAATTTCGTAGTACGGATTTTCCTAGAGGACATCCGAAAGGATATAAATAATATCTAAATCCTAACTGCTCTAAAAAACTCTTGTATTTATGGCTTAAAGATATAAGACGACCTGGGAAGGTTTCCACAGCCGTCGGTTCATCTCCTCCGAAATTGGACACAGGAGTCGGAGGTTCTCCTCCTCCCTCCCCACCCGCTGAAATAAAATCTAACGGACGGAATAAGTCTGCCCAAAATTCGAACCGTAATTCTAAATCCTACGAACCTAACGACAACGCAATAAATGAAGAGAGTGTTTCGTCGTCTATTACCGTCGGTATTACTGGACTTAAATCAAATATAATTACCCCATCTAAACTGAAAGTTTTGTCGACGACTTCCACTTCAACTACAACCTCAACATCGACTTCCAGCCAGGGTATTCAAACGAGTGCTTCCAGTAGTAGCGGCAGTAGTAGTAATATCAGTTCCTTTTCTTTTCAAGGACGCAAGGATGTGGAGACTGACAAGAAAAGCTCAAAAGGCACATCTCCTCCTCCACAGAGCATTTCCACCCAAGTGAGCAAACACATTTTTAATAATAAACTCTAAAATACTATTTTAGTCTATCCTATAGCCCCCTATTTAACTCAAATGGTAAAAACACAGCCATTTGTTACACAAGCGTATAAAATAAAAAATATTAAGTCATGCTGACAGTTATTGATATACAATGGGAGGTTAGGTTTGATGTATTCTGATTTATTCTATTAAAATCATGTTATATTTGGTATGAAATTGATTCTTTCGGTCGAATAAGAGCGAATAGAACTGGTTTTCCAACTTTCTGGCATTGCAATAGTTTGCAGTAAAGTTTCTTACACGTGTATACACAGATTAGAAGTCACAAAGAAGTAAAATGAAATATTTATCAGTCACTTTGTTGTTACTTTTGATCAGAGACGTGCAGCAAAAGATATATATGTAATCTAATGCCCGCATACGGTAAGAAAGGACAAATGTTATGGCCACCATAAGGCCATAAGGAAGTTACAAGGAAAGTAAAACAGAGTGGAGATTCCTAGAATAACTTTATCTGCGTATTTGTACCTTTCTTCTCAATAGAAACCGCACCTTCAGCATTGTACCGTATGATTTCTTACGGAAAAGCTTTCACGTAGCATTGAGTTCCTTGTAAGCAATCTAACTTTTAGTGGTTTCAACTTCATGCTTCTCGAAGTAGAAGAATTGTTCAGATAAACTAAGTATGACAGACGTTATCAAGTTCAAAATTAACTTTGTGGTTCAGTAGTATCAAAAGCTAATGAACAGTTCCAAGGTACATATACGGGTTTTCCATATCAAATCACTTCAATTGGGTACGTATTAAATGAATTGAAATGTAAACAGCAAAACAAAGTAATTGTAATTACTGAAGCTGTACTTGGTAACGTATTTGATGATAACTTGGCTCTGTAATTTGTCTGAACAATTTAAGGCATGCTCCGCTTCCTAACTTTATGTTTAGGTTCTGTGACTAGTGAAGCATGTCTAGAAAGGTTTTCGGTTTATTTGTATTGAAAAGTTAAAATGAACCAGATGTCACTTGGCTTCACACGAGTGTAATTGTAAAGCCACTCCACGTGTAGTCCTTGGTTTTGATCAAAATATCTTTCCACCACTATGATCCAAATAAACTTGATTGGGTATAATGAATCTTCAAACAAAGATTAAGGCACTAACTGCGTAATTATTGTAAGCTAGTCAGTTTGCGTTTGTGAATGCGGCTGTACGTTTGTTTAACATTTTCTTGATTTTATACCTCGATTTCTCCGTATTCAAGGTTCTTTCCAAAGGCGAAAGTTGGCCTTTAGTATTTATCAGTTACTAATCTTACGATGTCGAAACTCTTGCTTTCAAGAGGACTTCTATAAATTAAAGAAGTTTTAAAAAGATCAGTTAAAGAACAATTTTCTATCTAAAAACGCATTAAAGCATGCAGTACTAAGTTTCAGGAAATCCCATTGAAGAAAGTATATAGAGATAAGTGTAGAAGAGTACTTAATTATTACCCAAGACACTGACAACTGGCTTTTTATCTCTTTCGTCTTAAATTAGACAACGTACAATATATAAAACACTTCTTATGCATGTCTTGTATGTAAGGACTTAATTCTTTCGTGGTAACGGGCAGTGTGAGAGTAACATCAAAGAGGTAGCCTATTAAGTATTTAAAAGGTTGATCGCATTATCTTGCTATACCAGGGATAATAAAAGTATACACGAGTACATAATTATAACATCTATTTGCTTTTTATGTCGAACGGAGAAAGCTTCCTGGAAGGAAAAGCACTTTTTTATCATTTAAAGGTAACTGCTTTTGGAAGCATGGCACTTTCACTGATTTCTCCAGCAAAAGTATCGACTTGTGCAGTTTCCTGTTAAAAAATACGGCGGTTATTTAGCAGTTTATTGTGGCAGTCAAGTTGTGGCATTGACCTAAAATCATTACAAAAATGAGGGGCAATGGAGCAAATTTAGTTAGGATCATTAAATTTAATACGTGAAAGTTTGGCGAAAGCACGTTTGGGTGAAAAGACATGTCTCGCGCTGGTACTCGTGCAGAATTCCTAAAGTGCATGTAAGAGTTGAGTAGAATGAGTTAAATTCAGTTGGTAAAGCCGTTTTATTGATCCTCCCTTAAAATAGTCAGGCTAATCCTATTTTCATTTACTCGATATTGTTTGTTACTGTCTTAGACATATGAAGATATACCCGCTTCTAAAATGCGTCAGAAATCTATTTCAAAACAATCAATTTTATCACTCCAATCCGAAGATTCGGGTCCTCCTAAAGCAGTCGAGATGTCAGAGAAAGCTCTACGTTATGCTCGAAGAGCTCAAAATCAGTCGAAATTAAAACGGAGTATGTCAACTCACTTGACAACTTCTACAGCGGATCCTTGGGTGGACACTAGTGAAAATAGACATTTGTATCGTTCGTCGAGTAGACATTCTCTTGCAAGTGACACCAGAGTGAGTACTTCAATTCAATATTCTTCCAACATCCCAGCTACTACTGTGTGTGACATCTTTCTCACCAATCCTATTAGTTTTTATTCCGTTTCAATTTATTTTCATAAATGCACCATAAATGTTGTTTTCGTAAATTTTTTACTTATTGAAGAACTATTTTTAGCATGAGCAATGGTAGATGGTACTAATGAATTTAACAGGGTAACAATGGGCTTTTTTCAGAGCTTACCGCTATCTGGACCACCTTCCAGGGACCCTAGTCCTCCATCAAGAGGCGGTCGTTTTTACGAAGACTTTAGAAGATTTCCTCCTCCTTCTTGGGACAGATTTCCATCGCCTGGAGATTATTTCGCTTCAATTGAAGATTTGGTTACACGAAAAAGACGGGAGTCAATGCGCAGTCAAGAATTTGAGCTTACCCGCTTACTTAAAGTATAATAATATTTCAAAGCATATTATTATTAAATTCTGTTACACAAATATCTGTATATTGATCACTACTAACAAAATTTAACAGTTTTCTAACTTACTAGTGGGAGCGACACTCATAAGGATTGTTATAACTTCAATTTTTCTAACAAAATAACATCCGATGTAAACCCAATTTCATTTTTACAAACATATGCATACATGTTTGTTTTAATCCATAACTCAATAGTGTATTATGTTTTTGATAGGAAGCAGAAGAGTTTAACTACACCCCAGAAGATGTTCAGGTAGCGTTGAGAATGTGCGGAGAAAGAAATCCCATCAAATGGTTGCAGGTGAAAATGCAATTATCTTTTGTGTGTACATTATGTACATAGAAGTAAAGTGCACTGGTTGTGTTGCTAATTAATTTCCGCTCTTTGCGCCCACATTTGTTTTCAAGGTTTATAACAAAAATAATCTTTCTTACAGGAAAATTGGTCTAACATGATAGAAACAGTGCAAACTTTGGCTACAAAGTATGGGCGTGAGAAAGGTCAAGATGGTAATGAAGTTGGAACAATTTCTTCAGCAGAAGCAAAAGAAGCTCTAAGAGTACATCGAGGGAATGTTTGGGCTGCAGTCACGGAATGCGTTGAACAACGACGGAAAAAGGTTAAATAGTTTATTTTACATTGCCTTGTAGGTATACCTAGACTAGAAAACCATTCTGGTTGCAGAATGTAAGAAAATCGTGAAATGTTTGCAGTGAAATGTCACATTAGGTGTAGTTTCCATATACTTAATGTGTACCTGTATGTCACATGTAGAATAAATACAACGTGAAGGAGAAAATGGCATGAGACTAATTTGATTAAGTAGTACATAGGTAACTTAATATTTGTTCTAACTATCTTGACATAATTTTATTGTGCTTTCTCCGTTCGCTTCCAATTTATTTTACAATCCGCAAATTGGTAACGAAAACTTGGAAGAGTCTATATAAGTTTTCTGGTTCGTTTTGACCTTCAGAAAATTCTGAAAAGAAAACCTAATAGAACAAAGGGAAAAATCGGACTTTCACAATATCGTATAGTGTTAGCAAAGGTTCATAGTCAACTAGCCATGGTTCCTACAATGCAAAGAAGACCTACTAACAAAAGTAAATTTTCTCTGATGCAATACTTTCTTTTTGATTCCTATTAGTTTGTGGAATTGCAATCTCGAGGTACATTTCTCCGGGAAGATATACTCACAGCCTTGACAGCTAACCACGGAAACCTTGATGCTGCTTATGTAGAACTATCAAAAGCACAGTTGAAACCGTTCCTAATGAGAATTTGGGGACCGCCTAGTGGCTTGGATAATGATGCAATGCCTCCTTCTCCGTCGGTCAAAAGCTTAGATCTAGAACCACTCACTCCGTCAGCTCCAATCATGAGTCTAATTGAAAAAATGAAACCTTATACGGAGTCCCAGTCTCAAGTCAAATCTTTGTTCGAGTCTTCTCTTTTAGAACAATTAAATTCTAAGCTCTTAGGCATATCTCCCGGGAAAGAAGAGGAAGAAGACCTAGAAGCATCAGATTCAGAAGAGTCGTCGGAAGATGACGAAGAGGATTTGGAGTCCGAAGAAGAAGAAGAGCTAGAGATCGGTATAGAAGAACCTGATGAGGAGATTGAATCTGAAAACTTGAATCCTGAACCACGACTAGAAAAATTAGTATCAGATGCTGAAAGGGTTACAATGGAAATTGAAAGAGCCATTCAAGAACTAAAACAATCTTCAGGAGAATCAAGGTCAGGTCTTATTGTCAGTACTAGTATCAATGCAAATGTCACAGCAATTCAGGAGAAGCTGGAGAGTCTTCTTCCCATTATCTCAAATACATCTGATGCCTCAGAACCACCAATTTCATTAGAAAACCCTCCGCAGCAGGAAATTCCGCCGGAAGTCAGAAAAGATTCTCTGGATTCTGTTCAGATTGTCAAAAGCGATGGTGAAGGTAAGCAAAATGCACGTGAAATTCATCCTTACATAAAATGATAATTTCCTTTTGAAATCTTTTGTAGATGCTTCCTCTTATTACTCTATACACCCACTAGATTAACTTTTCCTACTGTCACTCTTAATTTACAGACAGTTGTCATTTCTTTCATTTCCTGCCTCAAAGACCCAAAAAGACGTATCTGTTATAAGGAGCATTGTATTCATTATGCTTTGTCCTTAGATTACTAGGATGCAACTCTTTATCTTTTCTTATTTCTTGTTACATTGACATGATGTATGAATGTATGCAGCTCAAAATCAGGACGCATTAGTCTCATAGCCCCTAAGTTTCAAAAGATAAAGCTTTAAAGTTCCTTATAGCTACAGGGGGAGTTTAGCACAGATTTGTTGGTTCTTTTGCTATATAAATCATGCACGTTTCTACTAACTGAAAAAGTGAAAGTTTGTATTAGGGGTGAACAGAGAAGTCTTACTTAAATGAGTTGTTATTTGTAAATGTCACGGTAAATAGTACATAGCTACATGAGATAAAGGAATATATTAAGTCTGAGAAGCTGAGAGTCTATTTATTTCCTGGTGCTGTTATTCAGCAGGATATGTTATCCGTAAAAGTTTGACCTCACTCCTAATTTCTTGTTTCTCAATTTACAAAGGCTTAACATTATAACTTTGAGTCAATAAATGAGACAGCAATAAGATGGAAAAGGGAGGTGTGCATAATCCCCTGAAGTACCTACTAAATATACGGGTAATGTAATTTAGAGTAACTTGAGATAGTAATGCAACACTGTGTTTTCAGAAGAAAGTTTTGCCGACGCAATATCTGACGGAGATATGACGGCAAACATCATTACAGCCAGCACTAGTCCAGTTTCTTCTGACCCGGAGCTAAAGGTAGAAACTGTGGGAGGAGAAATGGACGTGGAAATAGATGAGTCTGAGGCTGTAGTTAGTGATTTAATTCAAAACTTTGAGATCGATCCTCCAAGTCCTCCGAAGGCCAAGAAAGAGACTGCTATCAAAGCAGTAGTACAAACAGAGAATTTGGGAAAAGAGAACGAACTGGAAATTAATCAATTTTCACGTGAGGAACACATGCAAGAAAGTAAACAGGGAGAAAGTAATGAATCTCAAAAGGAAGAGAACAAGGAAGAACTCCCCAAACGAATTCTCAGCCCAAGTGAAATCGAGCAAATTCTAAGCAGCCTTGTTACAACCAATTTCACCAACATGGGGCAATTTGCTACTGATATCAAAGAGAAAATTGCTACAGAAATCCAGCATCAACTGGCAGCTGCCACTGCATCTTCTGCTGCAGCCAAATCCGAAAAGGAGGAAGGTATGGTGTAAAGATATATTTAATAATAATTCCTTTGGAAAATTAAACGTTTGCATTGCTGTTCCAAATAAATATATTTTTATTTTCTAAATGAAAATTATGACCCTTGAAATGATGTAAATAGTCCCATTTAAAAGTTGACTCTTTCTTTTACGAGATTTTTTACCAATGTTTTCAGTTGTGGCAGAATCTAGTGCAATCCAAGCGGAAGAGGAAAATGACTATGATGACATAGACAAAAGCTACGAGCCCATCACATTACCACAATCCATTTCTGACAATGTGAATAAAAAGATGGCCAAGTACGAGAGAGTTGCAGCAAAAAAGAAGCAGAAGGTTGTTCGTCGTAAATCACCGGAGAATTCTTCCACAAAAACTAGCAGTTCAGGGTCACCTTCACCGTCCACATCTTTGTCTCATCTTGCTCGTGCTTTCGATTCCCAAGTTGACGAGCCAACCGTGGCTATTAATGAGCCACAAAACTCAGAATTGGATCCAAGCGACAAGATTTATTCAGATGTGATTGTTGTTCCTACGGAAGAAAGTCAGGAGAAAGAAAAAGAAGCGGAGAATGTAGAAGAAGGATTTTCAGTGTACGAAGAAGTTGAAATGGGGAAAAGTGATTCAGTCTCTGCATCTGATGAGGAGGAAAACCTCGTTGATGACATTGAGGAAGAATCTGAACCTGTTTCAGACATTGAGGAAGAAGGTAATGAGGATGAAGAAGAAAACGGCAACCTCGAGGATGTTAATCAAATCTACGAAGAAGTGGAAATGAGACCTGAGAATGACAAAGTTGTAAGTCGATTAATAACTGCAATAGAAAGCGTTCCGGAACTGGAACCTATGCTTGCTGCCATCACGGAGACAAATGTATGCTTTTGTTTAATCTTACTGTAATCTTACAATAATAACTAAAATACAAGTAGAAAAATCTGGTATGCCAAAATGTGTCTCATATTAGTCCTAAATAATGCTTTTTTTATACGTTGTATACGATTTACTTGGTATTTGAAACCAAAAATGTATGTTTAGGAGGAAGCTGAGATTGGTCTACTAGATGAAAATCTTGCGCCTCTGAAACCCGAGACTGCGGTAAGATTTAGCTTTATTTAATTTGTTATAGTTGTGTTAAAATCTTAACAAAGCTAAGGATCTGTGTCCTATTGATATTTGAAATGAAATGGATATTCTTGTTGGCAACAGGCACATATTAGGAGACTGATCGCAGAAGGACGAAGCAGTTCATTCGAACGTGCAGAATTGGCAGTTCAGCTCATGGATATGTCGTTCACAGAAGAAGATTCAGTCTATGCTGCCAACGAATGTTCATCTCTTTATTCCGCCTTGAGCTTTTTGCAACAAGAGTGTGATCTTTGTGCTGGCAAATTCTCAGCTAGACAAGTAGGCTATTGTTATTTATATTTCTAAATATGACTCTTGTTTTTATATACTTTCCACACTAATGATACTATTATATTATGTAGACACAAGTTTTCATTTCCTATTCAGCTCTCTCCATTACGCCAATGTGAATTCATAATTAATTAACGATGAAGTGTAACATTACATTTAAACTTCACAAATAACTTTTTTAGTTTTGTCGTTGTACATAATATAATGTAATACCCATTCTCAGCACAGTGCCCTAATTTTCGTGTAGACTGTAGGCTACTATGAGTCTGGGTGATTTAATCAATTTCCCTGACTAGCCAGATTGTTTTATTCTCGAGCAAAACTTTGTTATCTATAAATAGATTCAGAATTTCATTCACAATGCATAAAATATAATCGTGGAAAGGTCCTCTCACCTGTCCTCTTTAAAAGCAAATTCTTAACTAGAAAAATGTTAAGACAGGTTATAGACCCGGTTGTAATTTAATTAGACATGTATTGAGTACCAGCTTAGAAATGAAGCTCAAACTAATTTAACTACAACAATTTACTTGAGTGTGGCAAAAGAAATGCTGATTTGGAATTTAACGTCATTCTCAAACAAATGAAAAAGTTTGAAATGTGTAGATCCTTTGTCTTCACAAGAGAAGTCTCATTAACTTTTGCTTCGTCGTCATCTAGAATGTCGAAATGAAATAAAAGGATACGGGTTTCATTTGACATACATTAAACTCAAATCCATAAAGCCTAATAGTGAGCTATTGTGCTCATTTTTTTGATGTTTTGCAACTTTTGATGTTAATTACGTTATATAAGCATCATACAATATTTTACGGCATGAATTGCCTCCATCAGCTCGCATAATATTGTATTTCAGCAGGAATATTAAAATATGCTTTATACTAGTTTGTGATACACTACTGACTCTAAATCTGTTAGTTAGATAGGTTCCCAGTTTTTTGGCTATGACATATTGACATTGAATAGTTTGTAGAAAGAGATTGGTGAAGTGGAAGCCGAAATGCCTAACAAAGCTAAATTTTTTCTTTCAGATGGTTTCCATGCTGAGATGTACACATTGGTGCTGTCGAAGTTGTGCTCAAGAGTACTTTCGAGTTCAAGTAAAAGACAAACCAATTATAGACGCTACTTGCCCGTTCTGCAAAGAGCCCTCGACGTTAACTGAAGATGCGGAGTTGGCAACTGAATATTTCAATCATTTAGATATTCTTTTGAAGAATCTCCTTGACACGCATTACCATGAAATGTTTCAGAGAAAATTGAGAGACTGGACACTTGCTAAAACTCCGAATTTCAAATGGTGCTCAAAGGTACGTGAGTCAGCATTATTTTGCATTATATTTCAGAAGGAAAATCCCTGGATTAAGAATAGTATTCTTTAGCACATCATTTTCAATTTTCGTTTTATATGACTACACATTCTCTACTAGCATTCACAATCTATATTTTATGACCTTTTTATTCATACATGACATAGTAGACTTGGTAGAGATATCTATGTGGACAGTTTGCTAACATTGCAAATTGTAATTCTGTGAATACACATAGGATTATCTTGCTTAATATTTATGAGTTAAAATACAATACTACTTGAAACTATTTGAATTTCTTTTGTGCTTTCATTGAACTTATCACGCATACATAACCTATATAGTATAAACTGTGTGCTCTTCACCCATAAGTAGAAATCCATGTCGTTAGTAATATAATAAATGTTGTATTTGCAGTGCTCATCTGGATTTATAACGGAGCCACTTCAAACTCGTCTTGTGTGCCCGGATTGTAGCGCCGTGACCTGCGCCATTTGTCTAGAACCTGTATGTAACTTTCTGATCTAGTTTGTCGAACATTAGCCAAAACTGTAACACTTTTGCAGTATGATCGTAGTAAAATATTAAATGTGATGCAAGAGCGGAATCTCAAAATAGCAGGAGAAACAGATTAAAAATAAATAAAGTGGGACATTTGAGACACAATTGAAATAAATTATCAAAAACAAGTAGATCTACCATCTGATCTAGAGGTGTAGCTGTAGGAGAGCCAGGTGGTAGCTTGAAGTGATTATGTTTCCTTTCGGATGCTTCTGGAGAATCGATTTTACCAAAGCGATATTGCATTTTACTTATTATTTATGACCACCGAAGGAGATGCAATACTTTCTCTTCTCTATTGCATTTCAGCTATGTTTTATGGCCCAAGTTTTTCTAAACTGCTTCTCCTTTAGTCCAATGTTTTACCTGCTCAACAAAGAATTAAGTTACAACTATAACAGATATTATTCGGAAGGAGATTATTTTTTATTTTGCTGAAAGTATTGGTATCAAGAGACAAGAAAGAATTCTGTCTCCTCTGTCTGGGAATAATAAATCTAATAGGTATCATGAAATGGCTACAAGTCAGTTAAATGTTTACATGAAAGTATAAACCAAGTAGCTATAGGTAAATGTGTCCGCATAATATAGCGGAGTAAGATGTACTGGTGCTACAACTACTGATCTCCATAAATCATAATAATGTTCATACATGTAGGAATAATATATTCAACATTTTGCTTTTATTTCTGTATTCCAGTGGGAGAAAAATCACGACCACCGAGACAGTAACATCGTTCTGTGTGATGCAGCCGAGGCGTCTAAATCCATTGCAGATTATCTAAATGAAAACTGCATTGAATGTCCCCGATGTCATTTCAAATTTGCTCTTGCTCGTGGTGGATGTATGCATCTCACTTGCACTCAATGCCGTCATGAATTTTGCTCTGGATGTTCCGCTCCATTCAGAATGGGGACGAAATGCGAAGCGAAATTTGCTCTTTGTGACAAACTTGGCCTCCATGCTCATCATCCCCGTAACTGTTTATTCTACCTGAGAGACAAAGAACCAGAGATTCTCATTAAGTTATTAGAGGTACAAAGGAAATTGCTTTTCTCCTCACACAGCTAACGATAAGTACATCTCTAGCTATCATAATGTCCCCATTTGTTTCAAAATGATATCAATTATCTTTAAAATGCCTAAGAGAAAATTTTCTCCGAATCGCTTGAAAACTACCAATGATCTCCATCTAAGATGGCTTAAGTAACCTATCAAAAATTTACAGCAGGATATTCTCTTTCTACTAAGGAAATTCAATTTGTTTGTGCTTGAATAAAGTATCTATTACCGTCCAATGTAAATGCTATGTAGTAGAAATCTTACATAAGATCTCTCTGATGCTAACCGTGACCTATTTTATTAAACAAATCACATTCTTAATATATTCAGCAAACAAAAGACATTGTGACAAAAGAAGTATTACGTAGAGCCTTATTTCAAATTATTGTTTTCAATAGCCTCTTAGGTCAAATTAAAATATAAGCTTATACTACTATGAAAATCAATATTATTAAAACTATTCTTATAATTCGTAATAGGAGCACGCGATTCCATATTTGAAGGAAAATGCTAAAGAAGCTGAGGCTGCCAGTGATAAGAGGCGTCGCTTATGCAAAGTTCCAATTCAAAGAGAAGCTGCAACTGGACTTGAGGATGGGTACTGTGACAAAACTGCTCCATTTGGTTGTGCTAAAGTCTGCTTGTAAGTGATCTATCGTTATGTACTTCTAAATTAAATTATTCAATTAGCTGTCCTAGTTTTCTACCACACACACTACCCTCTACATGACATTTACCTTCTTACGCAACCGACATTACACAATCGGCTTAAATCATCATTCGGCATTCGTCGAATGTTATCTTCGAATTATCTAATTTCAATTACATGCCTACACAATAATAATGACCTAAATGCATTATGCTCTATTAAGTTGTATTTATTCCCTTATTTAAAGTATATTGAGAGTTTAATTTTGACACGTTTTTTTTATATTATTTAATAGACCTCATTATGTGGAGTATTTGGGACTTTTGATATGGCAAAATCACTTAGATCCTATTACGATACTAAGCAATGATGATTTGGAGACTATTATCCGAAGAGCTAACAAAAAATTGCCTGGCAGAATACCTTTCGGGCTCAGTGATGTAGAATATCGTCCAAAACTACTGAAGGTAATCTCATCAACTCATTTGATATTTTGTCCCAAGATCGTTTTTTGTCTTCGTTAGCTGCGTAGCCGGTAGCAATAAGTACCTCTGTCGATGTATACTAAGTAGACAAGTTTCGCTGAATCTAAAATTGTGTTTTTCATGTGGTTGCAGGTGATTGCTGACGACGTTCCTTTGTAGCAAGTTGACTATAGCGCAAAAACAATGTGACACTACACGGGCGGTATATTATGTATACACATACATATTAGTAATTATGTTCTGCTGGGAAGGGATCCTGGAGCAAAAATAATTCTACTGCTTCTCGCAAATAATTTGAAGACTTAGCGCATTTCGACTCGGTGAACAAAGTCCATTTGTATGCGAACACAATGACGTCGTAGTTAATCAATGATGGCACAAAACACTGTACATATTATATGAAGTACTTATTCAGTGTTGAAAGCAATACTTTTATTTATTTATTACCTGTTGTATTTTAACTCTGTTTTCCATTCTTGTTGTTCAACTATTCTACCGACTGCCTGTGTGTAAGTAGGTATGAATCACGTTAAGACTACATGCTTATGTTGTTTGTGAGATTGGGCATACAATTTTACAATTTAGAACTTAGAACATATTATACACAACCATGCACATACAATAACATTTATACAATGCCTTGCCAGCGTCGGCTAATAGAGATATTGCATTAGTTATAAGAAGGAGTATCTGTTTTTATTGCTAAATCTATTCGCATAGGTGAGGACAATAGGACAAAGCTAATGTTACAAGTAGGCACCTAAATATTATGCTTTTGTGTGAATTGCATCCACTTGTCAATTGTAAACTGCGTGTCATGAATAGGTACCTATTAGTATTGACGTATTCAATTACTATTGTAAGTAGAGCTGGTACTTTGGAACGTAGTCAAATTTTGCAATGACCTTTGTGCCTTATTAGAGATAATAATAAAGAGCTAATAAATGATTATATACTGCGAAAATCTAACTCGTTCACTGCATCATAACAGCAATTTGACTTAAGTTTTCCACTAAAAGTAGATGACCAGTGTAGTTATCACTAAAAAATACGACTTACGTAGATCGTGTGCTGGGATGTAAATGTAGGTACCTATAATTTGTCTCTTGATCATGGACCGTATCACAAATATTTATTTACAGACAAGAAAAGGTTAATAAAAGGATATTCGTATTCGTAGTGAGATACTCCACAGTCATAGCCACATAATACCGATCGTACTGTCAAATTAAGCCTTAGTCATGTATTGTTTCATAAGCGATAATGTCTTTTTTTCCTGTATTACATGTAAGTAGCTTTATGTGCATTTTTTGTTACTATAAATATTGTGTAAATAAGTTAAATGTATAAAATGAATGCGTTATATTCGCAGTAGACCAAAGATTTTAGCACATGCGGAAAAGTGTGAATAATCTGGATATTGTACATTGTGTAGTTAATATGTTGATGTATGTGAGAAAACGTGAAAGCTCATTTTATTTATTGTTAGATTACATATTTCATTCATAGCTACTATTGCCAATTTTAAAGCAGAATAGTGACAGGATGTACTAATACCTCAGCATCTGTCATGAAATCTGTTTTGGTAAATATTTGAACAAAAATAAAACTTTTTAACGAAATGGCAAATCTGAAGTAAAATATCAAAAAGTAAGTGTCGTTATTTATTCCATTGTCATAACACAATACAATTCTTTTATGAACTCATCTTCATGACTCTACATTACAAAGAAATTGTACTTAAAAGAAAACTCAATCACCTCGGACTCATTAGGGTCAAAATATTAAAGATCCCTCATCTTTAAAATGTGGAGTCACTTTATTTACAAAAATTATCATAACTTGATTTAGATTTGAGACATTGGAGCATTCTCGCTATTGAATTGCATAATATTGTAGTTTATAATTACAGTCGCAGTAAGGTAATTCCTAAATGTTTAAATGTTTACATACAATTATAATGCAATCATGCAAAACAAACAGATTATGCATTCTACCACACGTAACTACGTATATACATGGTATGCATATTATATTCCAGGAAGTCCATTTTTCCTCCAGGACGTATACAGGCAGGTGGAAGTCACATTTCAATTCCAAATATGAACTCAGGTTGAATATATAATGTGAACAAAAGAATTGTAGTTATACCTCGAGAAGCTACTATATTAATATATGCGACTGTCCTAGCCAAGTTAAAGTCAATGACAATAATTTAACAACTTGTGAAGTATTTAGTTTGTACCTGATCACAATTGAAAGTGTGGATATACTGGAGGATATTGTTGTCTTGCAGTGTTGACATGTATGTATTGTGACTGTAGATATCATAGTTATAACAGTACAGACTAAAATGAATGTATAATTAGTGTAAAACGTATTACTTTTGCTTTACACCACTACTACAATAATATGGTTCCGTTTGAATAACAGATCCACGCTGTCTGCAGTAACAAAGTAACTAATATACAAACAAAACAAATAATTGCCATTGCTGGATGTAGAGAAATCTGTGAACAATCGTCGTTGTTTCAATGACAAGTAAACAACTAGATAGATACTGAATAAACATTTTACCTATGCTAAATAGTGCTTGTATTCATATAAAGCAGGAACTGAAAACTGCAAATCTATATGTATCACATACAAATTATAGCAAAATACAATGTACTAAACTACGCTTATTTACTTATGCAGTGAGTGAGCTACTTATTGCATTCGTATGTCATTTTGCTTTGCAAAACTTCTATTCATATTTACTCAAATACGCGAACCAACATTATTACGGTATCTTCTCTGACGTATATACGTAGGAAAATCTCAAGTTTTCCAGGAAAATTTTGTTGAAATCTTTTACACTACCTCCGTTGAAATTAATTAACCAAATATTTAAATTACTCTGTATTCAATACATTACAAAACAGATGCACTGGAAATTGTATTTTCAGCTATTCCAAAATCTTAATAGCATGACATGATGGCGGTTGCCGTACTTAGTTTCAACAAAACCGTTGTTTTACTTATTTTATAACCCGCTTGTATAATAACTGTATACTGTACTGGCTGATAATTTTCCCTGTTGCGTTTTCAATACATGAATACAGCATATTATCTTAAATGTGAATGAATAACCTACAAAATGGAACATGTTCCAAATCTAAACCCGAGAGGATTTTATTCCTATTTCGGTAATAGAAGCACGACAGCATCCTGTGTTATTGCTATAGACTCTAGTATAGTTTAATATTTACTTTCATCTGGATTCTGGCATTATAATTGTCATTTTACAAGCATTACTACAATACTATTAATGTAGCTCATTTAATTTTCAATTTCTCTAAGGCAAATGGCAAACATTACTGAAAATTCGTGAATATCATACCATCAATCTTGTTCCTTGTTTCCACAGGAATCGAGGAAGTTGCTTTCCTCTCTGTAAGGTCTTTGAAGGGAGCAGTTGACATTTACATTATTATATTTAGTTTGGTACAGGTAACCAATAATAAAGTGTTATGTACTATTCCGCCATTTGAATACACGTAAGATAAAGAGATCAGAGGGAACCTTTAGTATAAGTTACTTAATGGGTGGTAGATATACACTATAATGTATATACATCCTATCCCACATTATACTTTTATCTAATGGTATTGAATGTCTATATAAGAATTGAACATGGACCAGTCAATAACTTTGATTCTCATTTCTATTAGGTGACATTATATGCCTGTTGAAAACATCAATTCACGATTTGGACACAGATGTTTTTGTATTAGCTTCAACAATCCATTAATGATTAGACGATCTATTATACATTTTTTTAGTATCAGTATTACAAGATGTACTGCGCCTTTATAGTGCAAACATCTCAGAGAGAGGACGTAAAAATTTGATCTACTATATATGATGGAAAGATCATGCGATGATGATGGCGATGCAACTTGAATTGATAACCTGAACTCGTTCATGATAGCCAGAGTGTCGAATGTTCTTGAATGTCTGCGACGGAGTAGCCTTAATTATTACTTTGATTTCGAACTTTGTTTTCCCCAACACTCCTTTTATGTTCCCTTCCCTAAATTTAGGGGAATTTATACTAAAAATGAAAACAAGGACATCATTAATCTAATTAATACATAATGTGAATGAAATTATGGTACCTGATAAATTTTAGAATGGTGATTAAATCAGCATAAGAAAAATATTAAGCCTTTACACTTTTTACAAGTTTAAAGTTTGAAAGTAAAAAAATTTTCTTTTCGAAAAGTTCATTCTTGGAAGCTGTGCATCCAGCTCCAAAGGGTCGTAAATACCTCATATTTGGTGTATGTATGTCTTACAGCCGTATAAGGCAAATCGGGGGCCGTACAAGGCTGCTATTCTTAGTAAACTTTGATATTTTCAAAACACAATTACTCATGTTCAACTGAAAAGTGCCAGTTTGCACATATTTCTACCTTTTATAACAAATGGGAAGCCACCTATATGCAATGTATCCTTAAGGATTTATTGTTGGAATTGGAAAAAGATCCCTTTATGCTTTATATGGCAAGGTTTGGATTGTAGTAGAGCGTTTATGGTGAAAATCAGTGACTGTAGATACTAAGTAGGTAGGTAAGTAACCTAAAACACTATACAATTATAGGTATGGGTTAGCTATTAACTACTGTGCACATAATACATCTGTAGATAGATACATATTGGATGAGTTCCACTGCAGAGTCACGAGAATAATGTTGAAGTATTTATCTGAATAATTACATACTAAGCATGTAGAGATTCTTATAATAATCCAGATTTTTTTTGGCAATCAAACTTGTTTCTATCCAATGAGACTTTCGTATTCGTGTCCTTCCCATTTGCAGAGCCAATAGAAAAATAAAATGTACACACACCCCTTGCGGCAAAACAGCAGTCAAATACGTCAGTATATATTGAAGTGGATGCTCCAGTAAAATAATTGTATCCACCCAATTTAATAAGAAAAATTAAATTGAGAAGATAACTCAAGTTAACAAGAATTTACACCAAATGTCATAAGGTTCAAAATTAATATTTACAATGTAACAGTCAATGTTTGCTAAAGCCATGCCAAAACTGTTAATTAGATTAAATTCAAACTGAAGTAATTAGAAAATGTGAATGTTTGTAATTGCTTTCTACAACCTGAAGTAGTGATATTACACGTTAAGTTGTTAACTGAATTATAATATTGAATATCATTTCTACAATGATATGTATTTATTTAGGATTAGGAGTTGAGTTGTGCTATAGTCATGCACATCCATGAACAAGTTCGTACTACGTACCAAAGTAACGAACAGGTACCTACTATTTTGTGTATACTTATGCATAGCCACTTACTATCTGTAACTGAACTTGTTCCTACCTCACTTGATTTTATTACCTTCACTTCAGTTAGAGACATGCCAATTATATATATTACCGTCACTCACTCTGCCTTTTCAGCCAGTTCGTAATCTTCTTTGGTTTGAGACAAACACACTCCGTCCGAAGTCCGATAATAATAAAATAAATCCTTTTGCCCCAAACTAGATAAATATTTAAATTGATAGAAATACATAGATAATAACGAAAACTGTATTTAGGTTTACGAGGAAGTACCTACTATACGAAAGAAAGCAGCCTAGAGGCTAATTTAACAGTACTTGTATGGAAATCCTTTAATTATTTAGGAAACTTGAAATAAAGATAACGAAAGGTTTCCATGAATCAGAGGTGCAACGACACATTTTTGAGTAATAGTAGCGCGTGTTTCATGAAACAAGTTTTATTCACCCTAAAGAATTCCGTTGGTGTTCGAGTGATATAGAAAGGTCAGGTCGGCCAACAGGACAGATCTATTTTAGTAGAATTTTATCTTTGAGAATTCATTTCAGAACATTGTACTTGATGAAAGCGTTTTCTGATTACAGTACTCCGTCACACAATTGCCCTGCAAACCTCTACTACTACTACTATAGCATTTATCGACGATTCTATACAGTGTACTATTACTACATCCCATTGCTCATCACTTAATCCGAATTAAATCTTAGACTGCTACTTATCTATAACACATTAGAAAGTTCAGTTATATATATCTGTGGTGATTGATATCTGTGCTATACGCTCCTTCAATTCGATGCCTGATCCAGAAGGAATGAATCAATCCACTGGATCATCCCGCGGTCGGACATGGAACGCCCGACCTTCTGAATTGGCCAAAAGCACTTTCAACCCCATTCGGTCCATTGTCGACAGCATGAAATTAAAACCACATCCAGAAAAGCCCATGATCGCACTTTCTATCGGTAAGAAACTTATTTCTAATTACAATTCATACCTTATTCCTGTAGATAGGTACTGATTAATGTTTACTGCCAATTGAGACTACTACGCATCAGGTAATGTACAACTTGTAAGTTGAACAAGTTCTAGGAATGTAATAAATTGTTTACTACTTGTATATTTACATGTTTCATTTGTTTACACGCCTCTATGTATTTACAAGTATAGCTCAAAACATGTATTATTAGCAAAAGTAGGTATCTGCTTCATAATGAATCAAGCTAAGAGATTGTTGCATCATCTTGTTTCTACACTCTGTATTTCCTACAGTGTTTTCTGTGATTTTTGTTCATCCTCAAGTTTAAAGGCACTACTTTCCTCTGCCTGCAGTCACCACAAAAAGTTTACTGCATAAAAACTTAACTACAAAGCAAAAGTTTCAATTGAATTTTTGAATGTTGAATACTATGCATTCAAACAGGTCATAAATAGTTTAATTACGAAAGGAAAATTGAATCTATCATTAAAATGTACTAGTTATATAAAAAATAAACGAGAGTAATGAAAGTTAACAATTTTTTAAAATTGCAATGGAAAATAGCATTGGGAATTAGTACAGATTAAAGATTAGGAAACTTGAATAGCCTGGAGGAAACACCCCTTCAAACTGGACAAACATCAACAAAAAGTAAAGGTAGGACATATTATGTTACAGACATAATAAGTACATTAACTACCTATCTATACGTAGGCACTTGTTGAACTAAATATAAGAAAACGGGGAATCCTAAAACCTGAATCAGTCACTATATTAACTATATACTTTTATTTTACTACAAGTTTGCAACGATCTGTCTTTGTCAAGGAACAATGATGTTTAAGTAGATTTTAATATGCCTAGGTATATAATACATGTACTCTGCTAAAAGTACCTAGGTACCTACCGAAGAATCTATTTTGATGTTGTTCTGATTTCTTTTCCTCGATGAACTAGTATCATGATTGGTTCTTAATGCATCGTACCATCATCTTCTTGCACACAACCTACAAGGAACAACTTCCAAATGAGTTAAACAACAATCTTCTAATGTATGTTGATCCTATAAACATTCTCAACAAGCCATGGTTATGCAACATAAAAATGGGATTCAAAAAGCATGACGCAAAAACCAGATAGAGTTTCTATAACAAATGTTAGCTATCACATTTTACAACAAAGATATTTTGCCAACCAAAATACTTTCCTTTTACTTTCGTACAAAGTAGAAAAGGTAAATAGAAGTTGGTTGCTTTCTTTAAACTTTCTCTCATCGCAGAAAGACTATTTTGTTAATATTTGTCTATGTAATGCATTCGTATAATTACTTTTGCTTTGTAATATTTTTGATTGGTTTTCTGATTCTGCTGAAATTAATTATCTAAATGCAATATGCAACTCACCAGAATAAGTATAGAGCTTGATACTGTTTTACTATTTACCATGTGTTATGATTTACGAGACAAAAATATAGAAATGTTTTAGCAGAATTTTCTTATTCCTCAATTTCCTCCTACATATTTTTCACCAATTGCTCTCAAGCTTGTCTTAAAAATTGTGGCTTGTAGCATTAGGTTTGCATTTGAAGTTTGAATTCAATATTCTCACAATGCCCATACGAATCAATCCTATAAGAAAGAAATAGTAACTTTATTCAAAAGTATTGCTAAGTAAATCTATATTAGCTAAACAAATGAGGCTTTTATGTATATATTTGATCTTGAAGTAACCTCCTTGAGTTAGTACTCTTATTACGCTTTAGTGACTATAATACCTATAGAGTGTGTTTATTTTATCTTGTTCATGGCTACACCAGTTTTTGTAGTAAACTTGTCCACATTATCAATACATGTAATATTTAGAGCAGCTCTTTGAGTTCTGAGTTTGTTGCCAACTTACAATTGAAGTTCAAATGGGATAATGGGAATCCATTACTAGATTTCAAAGCACTTTGTCAAAGGGATGATAAGATAAACAGCATAATCATTCACCCATTCATTCAAATGTAATTTGCAAAACCCGGGTATAATTTTAGAGGAAATTGTTTCCTAGAATATCTCAGCTAAACTATTCATCTTTTATTTCAAGATTTAAGGTTATTCTATTTCATGTATATTTTTATTTCAAAGGTGATCCTACAATTTTTGGAAATCTGGTACCCCATGATGCGACAATAAATGCGGTGCAAAAGTCACTACTATCATTGAGATGCAATGGTTACGCCCCTACCACTGGTTACGAGGAATCTCGAGCTGCAGTTGCTGAGCATTATAGTACTCCCGAGTCTCCTCTGTCACCAAATGTACGTTTGCTGATGATCATGCTTAATCTATTGATATTTAGTTTGGAGTAATTACATTGTTGGTTTTATTTTAGGATGTGATACTTAGCAGTGGATGCTCTCATGCCTTAGATCTGTGCATTTCCGCAGTAGCGTCCAGAGGCCAACATATCTTAATTCCACGTCCTGGATTCTCCATTTATAAGACATTGGCTGGTGGATATGGAATACAAACCAAATCTTATAATCTATTGGTAATGAGCAATAATGCTAGATTTATAATACATTGTTTATTTTATCTTTTGCTAATCTTATATCTTGTTTGTATCAGCCTGAGCGTGGATGGGAAGCTGATCTGAACCATTTGGAATCTCTTATTGACAGAAACACAGCGGCAATAGTTATAAACAATCCAAGTAATCCATGTGGATCTGTGTACACCAAGCAGCACTTGCTAGATATCTTGGAAGTTGCAGAACGATACTGCGTTCCCATTATTGCCGATGAGATATATGATTATTTTGTTTTCAAAGGCGAGACATACTATCCTTTGGCAACTCTCAGTAAAAACGTTCCAATTCTTTCATGCAGTGGACTAACAAAAAGGTAAATATTTCAATTATTGTACCTAATTTTAACCAATACAAATTAATATACAATTCTGTGAATGATTTCAGATTTTTAGTGCCTGGGTGGAGGATGGGATGGATTACTATCCATGATAGAAATAATATTTTGGCAGATGTAAGTGTTTCTGAAAAGCAAGTATTTTAATGTGTTGAAATGTTGTTGATACATGGACAAATATATTCTTTTAAAGATTCGTCATGCCCTTCATTCGTTAACTCAAAGGATTATTGGATCTAACACCTTGGTTCAAGGGGCATTACCTGAAATCCTGAGAAATACTCCGAAATCCTTCTTTGATGCTACTATTGCTCAAGTTCAAGTAATAAAATTAAATACACATTGAATTTGATTGCAAATTACGCACAGGTTATAATGATTTGTAAAACTTTGTTCAGGAAAACGCTGAAATAGCATTTGAAAGACTTCAATTGTGTGCAGGACTACACCCAGTCAAACCAAGTGGCGCAATGTACATGATGGTAATAATGATTAATCTTGTTTAATGCAAATTCGCAAGTTGTTTCACAATCTTTTAACTCTTGTAATTTTTTCTTTATGTTTTCAGGTTGGCCTTGATGCAGAAAGGTTTCCAGACTTTGCCACAGAGTTTGAGTTTGTGGAGAGACTTGTTTCAGAGCAATCTGTTTTTTGCTTGCCTGGAAAGGTACATGACTACAAGAACTGCTTTCATGTAATATAGCTGCTACAGAAATGTTTCTGTTGCTTAAAATGACTTTTAAGCAGGTCTTATAATATTTGATTGAACCAAGGACAAAAATCTAATTCAAAGTTTGCATTTTTCTATTTCAGTGTTTCGATTATACAGACTACTTTAGAATAGTACTAACTGTGCCTAAAGAGATCATGATGGTTGCTCTGGATCGTATCATGGAATTCTGTAATGATCATTACGTGGAAGATAAGAATGCTGCGAATAAAACTATCGTTGACGTCGGTGGTGAACAAGTTGAAATCGACCATAATCTTCCAGCATATCGCCGATCTAATGCAATGGCTGCTAAAACATAATCTAGTATATTATGCTAATTACTTACACTCAACAATTGAAGGCTAATAAGTAAACTTAAAATAAGAACAATCCGTTTTAGAAGCAATAAGCTACCAAAAGGCCATGAAATTGTCAAACAGGAAATTCAATATCAGGGAATTTTTAGATTATCAAATTACTCCCCGAAGAAATACAAAAAACAACAATTTAATGTTTGTATAAGTTGTAATCCAACTCTTCAAATAATGAGCTAAATAAGAGCTAATGCAATTTTGTGGTTACAAAAAGTTCATCAAAAACCAATTCCCCAGGGAAATAAATACGAAACGAACTACGACCGGGCGGGTTGGACATAGTTTGTATCTGAGGTGCTGGGTTTCACTATACTTGATAATACATATAAAATATTTCTTACCATGTAGTGTATTCTTCCAGATGAAATTTCAGCATTGATGGGGCAGAATCGCCAAAGCAATCTTTTACTCTGAATCTGAACTGCAATAGCTACAAAAAGTATTAGCAATGAAGACATTGAAATATTTCTCAATATTATTCAAGATTTTCATTTACACTGTCAGCAATACATGATAACAAGCCAAAGATTAGTATTTTCACCAATTCGTAAGACATATGAGACCAATTAGCAGTATGAACCTACATATAAACAAAAGTAACAATAAAATGGATAAAAGTAGCAGAAATCGTTAGGTAAGGGCTTTGTTTGAAAAAGTTGTCTTCACGTTTTCTTCAAAAATGGATGAAAATATATCGCATTTAGAAATATTAGATATTAGCCAGACGCAGATTAGTGATCATCAAATAATGCATTTAGCATGTGCGATGTAATATTATTAGGTTACGATTAGGTATGAAAAAGATAAATCTTTAAAGATAAAAAATGAAGACACAAATTCGCAGTGTTTGTATTATTACGGTTATTTTTTCAGTTTTTATTTCGTATTTTCGGTTTTAACATTCTCGCTCAACATTCAAGTTTGTCAAAAAGTGATTCATATCTTATTAGCATTAATTCATTGTCTCTTCTCTGTATAACTTCATGTTCAACAAAATCATCATCAAATTTATAGCATATATGTATGTACGTAAGTTATGTCCTTAATAATGTTATTCACCGTCCACTATTATATATTTATAGTACTTACACATCGAGTAGGTATTAACAATAATCGACAATACATCTCATTTCAACATTATTATTGATTACATATCCAAGTTGATGTCTCATTTAAATATTTTACTAAACGAATGCGCTTCTGTACTGTTTAGGTATGTTAATTTGTTAGTTTTACTTAATTTTCAGGTCTTTATACATTATTACGTCTGTGTTATAGGGTCATTGTCATTACAGGGTTCATTAAAATTTTCGACCTTCTTTCGTTGTTACTTATTACATACAGAATAAAGCACAATACAATACAAAAATTACATTTACGTTTCAGTTATCGGGTCATGTAAATAATTCTTAACTCGAAGAGATGCTTCAGCCTTTCACGCTGTCGTATTTCACAATAAATAAATATAGACTAAATTAGTGGTACACTTTTCGGTAACCCCAGTTCCTTTGCATATAATGGTGATAAAAGTAGTTTCATATTTCAGTAGACTAAAATTATCCATAAGAAAAAACTGTTTCCCAAACAAACGAAATTTTTTACATTCTTATTAAAACCAATTGCATTAAAAATTGACATGTCACTTTAGATTAACCATCGTATAATTAGGTCTGCAATTAAATAAGGCAATTCTTGTTACGTCACTATTAAAAAATACCAAAAAATGTTTTTCATCAGAGTACGGGTATATTGTAAACTTACATAATTTATTTCTGTGAACTGTACCATATACAGAGTTGCATAGATTTTGGTACTTTGCATTGTCGTTTTTGCTTATAAACTGAAAATTCTATTTAGTTCATGTCTTTTTATTATAGACCAACACTGGTTTGCCCTTTATGTACAAAACAAATCAGTTTATTTTATGTACACCCTAGTTATGTGGCTAATGCGTTCGATATTTTCTGTCATTTACAGATTCAAGTGATACAGCCTGACTTGTGTATAGGTACAATATATAAGACTTTTCTACCTCCTACTAATTCACAAATACACGTCTCACAGTCACAAATACAAAACGTCTAGTGTATGCAGATTGGAATCTAACATACTTTAAGGTATTTGTCAAAGACATATTAGAGTATTATTACGGCAGCTCTACATATCTTAATTATATTGCATTTGGTATATGGCTTGGTATATATGTACAAAATCCCATAATAATACATAATTTGTGCGAATATACAACATACGACACGGTCGGACTGTCCCTATCATTTACCATACTATGGCAGTCGAGTTGCTTATTGCGTCAATCTCAGATTCACAAGACAAATAATCATTATTGCATAACTTCATTAAAAAGTATACACATACACCTTTCAAACACATTATTGCCAACACAATTTAGGCATTCAATTATAATATAGTCGTCATAAATGGTAAATTCTAATCAAATTGCGAATTTTATCTGTCAACCTTCAACTATCGTTTTGATAACTTTTCTTGTTCTAAATTACACGCAACGAACATTGTCAAACATAATTTACTACAGGTGCTAACAGCTCACAACAATAAAAAATACTAATACTTTGGTTTCCTATTACATGTACCTAGTGTTATAAAAGCTAAATTTATTATTCTCTATCATTCAAAGCGGTATTAGTAGCCAGGAAGGAAGACAGTCAATTCGTTCGCAGTACTACACAATAGTTGCATTTCTGATATTTTTGGTTTTCCAGACAATTCACATATACGATCAATCTACCAATATATAGTCCCTGGAAAATCCCTGAAAAGTCAACAAATGCGAAAAGCAAATCCAGAATCACATTCTGCTTTAAGAAATTAATTGACTTTTTTTCATTAGCTTATAGTTATATCTATAGGAAGCTGAACAGATGCATGAATGAGCTTTCCCAAAAAGAGATTACCTCAAAAATATAAAAGATTTTCTGATATACGGTAACACTGGGTGTACAAATTGACAATACTTTGGTTTTCTCTTCATATGGGCGAGGTCCTTTGTGAGTAGTAAAGATTTTTAATGGTACTTCGTCCACAAAAATATAGCTGTATAATATAAAGAATGTGGACTTATAGAAACTTGTTTAATATACTATTGGATAGTTCTGTAAATTGTAAGTACCTAGCAGCTGGTCAATAACTATTCAGAATAATTATCATCAAAGAGTGTAATTAAAACTGGAAGGACGAACTAGGTCGTAAGGATTTTCCTACAATGTTCGCAACTGAATCGAGTCACAGAAACTTTTCTAAATCTTTCATACCTTAGTGCAGTGCTTATCATATTGCATTTTAAGTAAAACTAGCAATAAGTGAGGCAAGTATGGACACAAAAATAAGCAGTAACAAACCAGTAGTTACATACGTTGCAAATTGTAAGAAAAGAATCGTAAACTGAAAAATCATGTTGCCCATCTGTTATTCCCGAGGAAAGGAATAACCTATTGTTGGTCTCTTTTCACAAGGTTTCCCAATCTTTGTGAGCGCAAATTATTACCCATTTATGTAAGTAGGGTACTATGTAGTATAGGTAGTTGCTGGTGGGGTATCATGACCACCAAAACTCGAGGCAAAATATACCATACCCTCTTGCATTTTCATGAACACCATTTTAATTTTCCCAAATCTTCTATCTCTTCTGTAAATAGAGTATAAAATTAGGTTAATAAATAATTTTTATATTAGCTTAATATTATACAAACACCTATTGAATTATTGATACTGACTTTAAAAAAATTACGAGTTAACCAAACTGAATGAAACTAAGTCCGTGGCATTACACAAGTAATTATTATAAATTCCTATCTTATCTATAATTACACACATGATGTATTTCTGACTAGTAACACAGTAAACTCATAGTGTCCAAATACGCATTCAAAGCTTTCTTAATAATATTGTATCGTTGTAATTAGTAACAATAAGTGTTTAGTAAAGTGCAAATATCATAATTCAACATTTTCTGCAAACATACACAAAACTGCCAGAGGCCAGATACAACTTAATTACTCGTAATCATAAACCCGACATCAATACAATGTGTCGAGTATATCAGACCATTATGCACTATTCCTCCTTAATCTTAAAGCTAACAGAACAAGTTATCAAGTATATCATTAATAAATTACGCTTTAAACTCAGTATGTATCTTTATACTATATGATGCAAAAGTATGAGCAGAGGTTAGAGTCTCTTTCATTAATCAGTGACAGGCTAATATTATCAATTGGCAAAAATAATAACATTTTGTAATATTTTCGCCAATTTACTCTCTTTTTCTCCTCTTTCTTAAATATGAAAACCAAGCGCATGCAGAACACACTTAAAATATATTAACAGCATTAATAAAATACTGCGAAACACAAATTAAGCATACATAAATATCTGTAAGTAAATGAAACTGTTAAATTGTATTGTACATTGTACCCTACAACAAAAGTTGAACATTGTGAATCAGCATTTGTTAATGTTATAATTAGGGAACTTAAAAAGCTTATTGAATACCATTAAAATTGTAAAAACCGCATATTTCTACACGTATAAAAAGAACTGCGCTGCAAACAAATGCTTACCTCAAAATAACTCATGTTAACACTTTTTTCATCACAGAAATGGCACGGGTTAGTTCGTTTAACGAACATTTTTTGAATATTTTTGGAAACAACTTTTCATCGATCATTAGGTACGCTGGAAAACTCAGTTGGAAAGAGATAATAATAATTAGCAACAATAGTAAAAAATAAAAGAAGAGGTGAAAATAAAAGCTTTAACAGCTAATGTAGTATAGCCGCTTCTAATTACAGTCAAGCGTAGTAATTGCTAGGAAAACATCTTGCCACCTTTCTGGGGATAAACTTCTACATTCTAATCACACTTACATCCATCTGCAAAGGTGCAATCACAAAATAAAATGCTAACGTCAAAATTTTATACTGAAAAGATCTGAATACGAATACACGACATAATTTTCTGACAAATCATAGTCCTTTGATGCATAAAAAGACTTTTAGCTGATTCAATGTTTGTAAGGCACCTATTATAAATGCTTATATAAATGCTTAAAGGTATATGACAAGGCTTCATTCACCTCCTAACGCAACAAGTATTTTCTTTTAGTTTTGATTTCGCCAAAAAATCCTAATTCAAATTTAATAAAAGACAATTTAAATTTCCATACAATTACATATTATTATGCTATTTATATTTATGTCAGGACAAATTTTGAACTGGTCAAATAAACTGATATTTTAACCTGTTCTAAATGTATCATGATAAAATTTATGTATTATGTCTGGTAAATATATCATAAGTACTTCATTGTCAACACGAAGAAAATTGTAATTTAATTTTATATGAGCATGATTAAGGAATGACCCAGATTTAACATTAGGCAGTTATTATTATTACCCTACGAAGATGATTTTCCTGGGTCAGTGTTTTATATACCGTGCAACTCCACTTCAACCTTGAGAACAAAGTTAACAAACAGAGTATCTGTATGTACGACTGTAAATGTCAACGATAAAAAACCCTGAATGAAAATTAAAATATGAAGTCTCCCTATGAATACATTTTCTTATCCATGAAAGGTTGCAAACTGCAATTTGGGTTGTCGTTTTAGTGTTATGGATTTAGACTGAGGAAAAGACAAGAACAGTCAAGAAAGTTGCGACAGACAGATGTAAGTGAAAACTGTAAGCAATATTTTACATATGGACTTTTTTAATCAACAATTTATATATTATTATCCATTTCTTACGTCAAAGTAAATACATATTTTTATAACCGTTCATTTTTCTGTTATCCTAATATTTAATCATAAACAAACGTAGAATCCTTAATCCTAATTGCATGGGGGGTACAAAACAAATTTTAAATAAATCACTTAAGACGGAGGACATGCTGGTCCTACAGTGATATCGATACCTAAATCAATTGCCATAATAGTATTCAAAACTATTCAAACAGTATACAACTATGGTGTACGAAACGAACAACAAAAGGCAATATTTTGCAAAACGTATACAAACTAAATGTTAGTTTAGTATGACTTGATTTTTATAATGTTGCAAATTGCAACCAACAACCCTCGACCTAACACGTATACAGACGATAATAATAATATAAGAAACAACAGAGAACAAAATTGCCACGGTACACCAGGTAAGTAGCTCTAACTTAATTGTAAACTAAACATCGAATAGTTAGTTTGTCTATCTGTAAAGTAACGTGATATCGATTATCTTCATAATTAATGGAGAAAAAACTGAGTATAATACATATTACATTAGAATTACACATGTTATAAGAATAATTTAATTTTCTGTTAAATAGAAAATAATTAAATAATGATACCGAGGTCATTTCTTTTAATAATCCATCTTTAGTAAGAAATATATCGTAAGTTGAATACCAGACAAACAAACAGCAATTGCAAGATACAGCAAACCGAAAAGGTATTTTTACTGAATATTCAAAGTGTACAATAATAGCACCAAATTGCTGAATGTTAGAAGAATAACTTACAAAAAACATTTGCGATTGCTAAAGTAATGGATAATGAGCATATGCATAAAGAATCAAAATCAAACGGATAAAAAACCTTCACATAATATAAGCGCCTGAAGAACCTTATCAAAACTGATAAGTTCTACATGGTACCACCAATACCTCACATGTCCAAACTTTAAGAATGTTGGTGAAGGTCATTTTCTTTGTTCCTCTCAATTTTCGTTTCGAAGAATAGGATCGTTGAGTCATAGATAACTCATCGGAATAGGAAATAAGTATTTGCGACAGAAGATTATAAGGTGGACAGTCATAAAGTCACGACAGGCTATTTTCAGTACCTAATCAATCGTTAACAAACTCAAACTGAAACATAACTCTCATCCTTGTACCATATTATATATTATGTAATGCAATGATTATTGATAGTAACTTGGTACTACTAGCTACGGTCATTATTTTTCTAATATAAATTGCGCGATGCGTTTGCGAATGAATCATCATAGTATTATATTATACATAGTGTAAGAAATTAGCTTAGGTATATTAATTTTACGTTATGTACTGAGTGATGTCAATCACAATACCGGAAAACTGTTACGGCTTCTCTTGAGTTCATTATCTCATTGTCAAAACATATCACTCGTCTTTCGGATCCGACGGTGAAGTGGGGGATTGCTGGGGATTGTAGTTGAGCCGGTAAGGATCTGTCACAAGAACAATGTACCAATTAGTTAAATTATGTTACAGCCTACAATAAAAGCAAGCATTTCAATTATTTGGAAGTGCTTAGTAATCATGTCAAACTAATAATGTTTTAATACAGCATATCTAGCAGATATTACAGCAATTATACACATTTGCCAAGTATTCTTCATTAGGTAATATGATTAATTTCCGAGTTTAAACTTCATCAATGGATTCTTTCGTTCAACGAAACACATTCAGCTCGACAAACAAACAAATAAAGCAGCTTTGCATTAATAAATGAGAAAGCTAGGCCAACTTGTTTGTTTACCTTTTGGGGATTGTTTGGTTGAACAACAGTCCGTACAGTCAAAGAGGACAAATTCATCATGACTTTAAAAAATTATTCGTCAACAGCGGATAGAGGAAAAATTATCAATCACTAATATAACCAATTATTAAACACCTATAGATGCAAATTAAAATATTTTTGGTAACAAAGACCCTTTACACTACGAAATGCCCAACTAGCATGAATAAAATGGCTTTCAAGCAATGTGTGACAGATTATGCTATGCTAATACACTTGGCTGTAAAACCAAAATAGTTGCTCGCTCCGTAACTTACGTCTTGTCATTACTTCGATGGATGTCTCTTTACATTCAGGTCCTAAATGGCTCTGTGAACCGCAGTTGTAGCAAGAAATCCTCCTTTGCAGGTTTTGATCTGTTTGATCTTCAGATGGGGGCAACATTGGTTCCACTCCACTTAAATCATTTCCTAAAATTCGAAATTTACATAGGTTAAACTAATTGAAATAATTTTTACTTTATATCACAATAAAAGTTTAGAAAGCAATAGTGATGCGCTTGAGTATTTTTAATAGTTACAATATTATTATTACAGTTTTACCTGTGGCCACGTCTTGAATGTATCGTCCCCTGGGTTGCTGCGGTAAACTTGGGGATACCATTGGATAGGCCATAAGTGGAGAATTTAATGGAGCTGCTGACTGGGGAACTGCACCTGCTACGTTTCTGCCATAGGTTATACATATGTCACCCATCATTTTACTATCTGCTGCACCAACTTTATTCAAGTCTTTGGAAACGACACTATTAGTGCCAGGAGGTCCGGCTTTATTTGCCATTTGTTGAGGATGGTACTGCGGTATCGTAAACGGGAAGTTGTATGCGTGGCCAGGTGTAGGGTTTGCCATGATTTCAGTTGAAGGAGGTACTTGCTGAGAACCCGAGCTCACTACCGATGCGGAAATTGGACTATAATATGGAGGTGGTAAGGTATACCCGTTGATTGCGTTAATGGCAACATAAGCTGTTCCTCCTGGTCCGTGACCGAACATGTGGCCTCCCGCATACGCAGGAAGTGATGCAATCGATGTCGAAACAGGATATTCCAGCAGTCCATCTCCTATTAAATTTTCATCAGTCTTTGATGCAGCACAATGTAACACTTGAGAACCTGGACATGAAAAGAATTAGTTAAAGGATAGAACAACGATTGGTTTAATAGCAAAATGAGTAAGTCGTAAAAATAGAGAATAACAGGAAATTGCTAAGACCTGTTGGTCCGGTGTTTACTGACACGTTGCCAACGGCTTGACCAGAATTGGAATTGAGCACAACCGAATTCGGGGTTCCCGAGTTTGATGAGATTCCAGTAGAATTCGATGAATTTCCCCCTGTCCCCAAAGGTCCGTTAGTCATCGGCATTCCTTGGTGGTGATAACCTTTGACTCTCTCTTGTTGCTGCTGTGAACTTTTCATTGGATTGGCACTAACGACCGGCACACCATTGGCTCGATCCTTTTCAGTCGTATCCTCTCCTTTATTTTGTAAATGCTGATTTCCACCATTCGAACCAACATTGCTATTACTATTACTAGTATTACTACTGCTATTGCTATTATTGTTTCTTCTCTTGGGTGTGTTTTGAGCCTGTACAGTAGAATTATTCGTTTTCGGTCGTCCATGACTCAAGTTTGGATTGAGATTGTGGCTTCTTTGGTCTTGCTGCTGTTTCATTACCATTTGATTACTTATCATAGAATTACTATGTTGTGGTAAATACCCAGCAGCTCTGTTTATAAGAGTTTGCTGATTATTAGGAGATCGAAAGCCCATTGAGCTGTATGGTGGTGCACCGACATTGGAGTAGCCTGCCACTCCACCATAGTTATTTACTTGAGGCCCTCCGTGAGTCAGAGGACCATGCTGGTACGCCACTAAAGACGGGTTTGTGGAAATGGAATGCGTTCCGACACCCACACTATTTACTACAGTCGGTGGAGGATTTTGCACTTGAACTTGTCCCATCATTTGCTGCGACGGTAGCATTGACGTCGAGTTCATGGCATTTGAAGGATTCGACCCGGAATTCACCGATTTCATCCGTGTATGTGGTTGCACACTAATACAGCCTTTTAATGTGTTGCCGTAAGCAGAGTTAGAGCCGTCACAAGTGGCATTTGATTGAGGGTGGTGCTGTTGAGAAATAGGCATGGCCACAGGGTGATGGTAGGACGCAGAAGGTAAATTGGAATTGGCGAGATGGTTGTAGGCACTGGCACTAACACTGTTACTGCGAGAATTTCCAGAATTGATGATAGATGTTATAGGCATAGAAGATACACTAACAGTTCTAGAAGACGCTGTCGCCGATACGTTCGTTATACTGGTTGAGTTTCCACTAGAATATCCTCCGTTATTTACAGTTTGCGATTGAGATGAATGTACATACGGTTGAGAGTGACAAGAATGTTGACTCGATGAAGGGTTATTTGATAAAGACGGTGTCATTGCCATTCCATGAGTACTGGAGACAGGACCAGAAGAGGTTGATGTCCCTGACAGAGGTGACACCATTGACGAAAGAAGTTGATTAGGAGTGGAGTTATGATTTGAATGGTAACTTGATAAAGGTTTCGATGTACGACGGTCAGGCATGGAGATTTTCAAACCATTCATGGACATTGTCATGTTAAGAGTCTTTGAACCTCCAATTACCTCCTGGCCATGCATTACTGGTAATGGAACAGGGGCATGAGGCCCTATTTTGTTCGGTCGTCCAGTATTCCCAACCATGGTTGAACTAGAACCTAATCCACCACCACCACTGGTTGCAGTAGCAGGGGCAGTTGAACACAGGCTTTCTGGAACAGAATTACAACTTAGAGTGCTACTACTATTATTTGATAAGGTTAATGATGAAGGGTGGGGACCAGACAGAGTTGGAGATGCTACAGATGATTGTGTCACAGTGTTCGTTTGTGAAGTGGTTGGAGAATCACTTCGGCTAGGAGTTAATGACTGCGGGGGGCTTTCGAATGGCGATGACTCTGGACTGTCCCATGCACACTCTTCAGATTCGTTTCCATCTAAGCTATTTGTTTGACTTTGAAACGCCGTCACAGCACTAGCCATAGAAGAGGTTCTTGTAGGAGTTGACACAGAGCTTTGTTGAGATTGTGATCCAGCCTGCTGAGTTTTTGGAAATTGTTGTACAGAAGAAGACGATGAAGAAGAAGACGGTCCAGACAATGGCACAGATTGCTGCTGAATTAAAGACTGGGTGGGTGTAACGGGTGAACCTGCAGCTGCCTGCGGGGAAATAGCTGCACCGACTAAATTCTGAGCATAAGGATGAGCTGTTTGTTGAGAAAGAGGAACCTGAGGATGGTATTGCATCATCATTGGCAGATATGGAGCAAAGGTGAGGACTGCGCGTCCATTCTCGGGTGTTGGATTATTACTTCCAGGTGGAGCTTGTCCTGGACTTACGTAATGTGGGACAAAATAGTAGTTATTGGTCTAAAAATCAAAAACAAACGTTTTAATTACTTTCCCAAAACATAATTGTAGCTTACTATAGTACTACAGTATAGTATCACAGTAAAAGTACTTCAAGTAAAGATCAAACCCATTTCTAATTTTAACATGTCAAAGAATGTATTTGTTCACAAATCGTGATTTTAGACTCGATTACGATTTTTAAGAATCTTATGAACCAATAATAAATATCCATCATACGAGGTAAAATATGTAGCGTATTAAGTAAATTCTTTGACCCAACAATAGATTAAGTTTCTTTAAGTTTTTTGGTTTCATTTCCTAATGAGATTTGTTAATGAAATTTACACAATTTCATATGGCCCAATTAATTGGACACGGATTGCAATTGGACAGAAAATACGTACCCTCCATATGGTAAATATAAATATTGGCAATTCTGATTAAAGTTAACATGTCATTACTAAATGAAAATGGTGTGTACAACTTTATTTTACCAGCCTGTAAATGAAAATAGTTACCTGAGGAATAACGAAAGCTTGCTGGTAATTTTTGCCAATCGCTACTTCCAGTTTAGAAATCTGGTCTTTAAATTTGTCCATGATGTCCCCTAAGAAGCTTCTCTGCTCAAACGTAAAAGCGGGATGATTATTCCCAATTGTAAAGAGTAAGGCCATTTCTTCTAACGTTGCATCATCAAGTCCATCTAGCCACCCAATCGAACTAAGAACATCTTTAATTTCTGACAAAACTCCGAAGTAGGCCTTGGCACAGTCGCGGTTTGTGGCATTCAATAAGGACAGGTACAAGATTAATTTCTTTCGACTTAAGTCATCCGTTAGAATAGAATCACATTTGTATTCATCGTCTTCTTCACCCACATTTCCTCGACAGTTGGTGATAACTGAGGTAGTATTTGTATTTCCTGATGTCATGTGATGACCTGTTTTGCTTCCAGCAGATGCATAGGACGATTCTGAACTTGAATGGATTGCCCCCATTGAAGGTAAATGAGCCTCTGTTGCGTGGGGAGGTGGCAGCGACTGGCCTCCTCCTGGCCCGGGTGATCGAGTTTTTCTTTCAGTAGTATGCGTAGGACTTGGACGGTTAGTCGATGTGTCATTAACTGTTATAAAAGTGAAAATAATTAATCGAAAATAATGACACGTATCGTATCCCAAAACCAATTGCGAAATAATTACCATTGTTGTGAAAGTTATGATGACTACTTTGATTAAAACTGTTGGCACTCGGATTCTGGTGGTGAACATTAAAATGACTGCTGGAATTTCCACCAGCTATAGGGGGTTCTGAGAGGAGATTTAAAATTGCAATCCTATCGTTGGTATTGTCTACGGAAAAAGTATTTGCTTTATGGTCAGCATCTCTCAGCTCATGGAAATCTCTTCTTCCTAAATTCTCAATCACAGTTCCCAGAAAGCGAAGTTCAAAGGACAAACAATGGTCCATTAGTGTGCACATCGTGTCAACACGGTTAGATGGGCTGAGTCCTTTGAACCAATCCACAACATCGTTTTTGCACACCATCGTCTGCAAAATTACAAATCAAAGTGTATAAATTATTTGGGGAATTTTTCTAAAAATAATATAATTTAATAAAATAATGACAATAATTTTCAAAATTGAAATGACTATTGAATAGATAGTAAATTCAAGATGATCTTGAATGATTAAATGACTACAATAAAAATCCTTTGCCCTAATTATTATACTATGTAGTAGCAAAAAACTTTTGTAAACAAATGATATATGATATACAATACATTTACAATGAATTAACTTTTAATGACTTTACCCCAATTGTTTCGCAAATCCAAACAGTTAGAAATGACTATTGACTATGTTGTATGGTTGTACGTCATACGTGGCCACAATTTTTTGGATTGTGTAGTATGTCCATTTCACACTTGGCCAAAGACTTATTACAATTATGAATTAATAATAAACAAGTACATCAATCTGAATCAGTGATCTTCATATTGATAATTGACAATCAACAATGAAAGGCATTATGACGTACCTATGAATAACAAAAAATCGAAAATAATCGACCAATTAAATTTTAAAAATAGCCACCGTAATCATAAATAACTTTATAAAGTTTAATTGATGCTGCTTTGCACTAAAAAACAATCAGAATACTAATGCCACAACGCAATATAACATTGTAGCAATCACTTCTGGACAAAAACAAATAGTAAACAATCAATTATACAAAAACAGCAATAATACCGACCGAATGAACCGAAACCGAACAAAAACAACTTTGAGTTCAGCATCTGACATTCTCAACAATAAACTGATTGTTTTGTTTCAAATGACTAACCTTGTGGATCGGTTAAAATACTACTGAACTAAATTGTAAATAGGATTGTCCATAATGTATATCAATATAGACAAATTAAGCACAGAGTAAGTGTACTCAACATTTAAATTATAAGCAATGTATATTTAGCATATGTGGTTTGTGTCTTACATGAAAATGAGGATAATGCACTTTCAATCTGCTGTCTTTGCAAGTGCAATTTTTTCTTACAACAGTGTTTCCGGTTGAACTTTAAGCATATTACTTAGGAAATTTAAACGTAGTCTGTGAACTTTATGAACGACGAAATCAATTCTTATCATAACTTTAACTTGTAATTTGGTTGACTTCACGCCATTTTGAAAGTAAAACTTAGAGCTTACCACGAGAGTTGAGCAGAACAAGAGCAGAACAACTTTCAATTTAATTCCCTTTCTATAACTGAATACTCTTTGCTAGCTGATTGTATTTCTGGTCCTGTATTCCGTATCCCGTCTCTCCGTTCCTTTCGTGTGTATGTATGTTCGTGTGTCTGAGGATATAAGGCATATCAAACAGAACTAGATTCTTATCCAACGAGTCCGAGTATATACTTAAATCCGAATCGAAATATAAACCCTCCGACTCGATTCATCCAATGTATCTTCATCTATGGACAAAAAATCCGAATTATGGTAAATAAGGCTATCCGGGTGTCGTCGTTTGTCGATTCGGTCCTCACTCCACGATTCCATATGTCCAGCTGCCCACACACTTCAGAAGCTCAACCTATTGACAGGTTTCCACACCATTCTGGATACAATCTGGAATCCAACGTCTCTTTAGATCGCACTTGCGACAATTTTCATCCTCATGCACCACTGAACTCCGTACTCTTTTGTATTCTCAGTTCTGTTATACATAGTGTGAGGGTGTGTGACAATGTGAGATATCTTTTCTCAATGTATAATCCATTTATGTAAACTGTCGTATCTGAATCTGTCTTTTGTGCTTGTTTACTACATGAAAGATATGCAAGTACAAATGTTGCAATTCTATCTATTAAAATGTTTAAGTTGTACTCATGGAATTCGTCCTCAAGATTTACAACGCATAATATAATCCAAGCATTCTTTATGCAATGATAATAATATTATGCTGATACCTATTTTCACATTTGCTTCACACAAGCTGGAGGATACTAGTTGTATTTTAAGTGAAAATGTAACAAAATAACAAAGAATGTAGTTTAGAAGAATTTTGTACTCATTCAACGCGCTTCATGTAAATATAGCTGTACATAATCTTGTTGAGAAACAATGCGATGAATACTATACCTATAAATATACTATGGCCAACACTTATGTGTTCTTTTCGCTTTTATTTACTTGTTTTATTCTATAATCATTTTGTTGTTGATTATTATGATTATTACTTGAATCACTACTGTTTACATTTGCTTTTGATGTATATATTAAAAAGTACAATCTTGCCAAAGATACTTTAGGGATAACGTGTTCTGTTATACTATTATACAAAAATAGTGTACAGAAATACTTATTTCCCTTACATGTTTTTTGATTTTTAAATCCCCGTATGCGCGTATACAGTAACTAGTACATAGATCAAACAAATCTCATTCTTGGTATTCACTTACCACATGTATTTCGCGAAAATGGCCATATTACACGTGACGTATGATCAATGTAAATATGGATGAACCTCAAAATGAACAACATCAAATGAAATTAAAAGCTTTAAACCTATGTTCAATTATGTTTTGCTGATAAATGGTTGGGTTTCACTCGCGACAAGGAAATTGAATTCATTATATTATTCGTATCCAACCAATTCGCTTGTCTGGATAGTGCAGTGGGATTAGAGAGACAAATAAACTTACATGTAAAAAGCCCAAATTACCCAACCAAACCATAAAACAAACCAGTTCGTAGAAATAGACTCCTTACTATTACGGAGTCGAGTGGTCTAGGTAAGTTTATATGAATTGCCCACAACTATACCAAATACTGACAGATATTTTCTATTACGCATAGTGGTTTTCAATATTATTTTATTCATAATAATATGGTGTCCATGTAGGTAATTAAGTAATATCAACAATGGCAATTTTTCTGCTGACGGAGATGCTAATGCTATTTCTTAGTATTCTTAGTATGCGTTAGTCGATGCTGTTAACCTTCACTTTTTATCTCTTACGCTTATTCAGATGAATTAAAACGCTTTACCATACCCAACCATTTAAACATTACATTCTATTACAGAATAGAGACACATTACTAATATGGCATAATATTAGTAATATAATACCATTCAACCTTGGCTGTAATATTTATAGCTTTTCATATCCTTACATTATGTTTCCCGATACTACAGGTTACACAGTTCCATGACTATCCATTATAAATCAAACATAGACACAACATATTAGTACCCTGTGTCGATCTCACAGAAGAGTTAAATCATACTTCGTAAACATTTCGTCAACTTCAGTAATTTGCAGCCAACAAGGCCATTCAATCGTCGTAAAACTTTAAAGTTTTCGATTTTTACTACTTTTTCACTTGATTCCAAAAAAGGTTTGAACATTTTTGTATGTTAAATACAGTTGTATGTAGTGTACTGTACACTACAGGTAATACACATCATAAACTCGAATACGTTATATTGCAATTAACTGGTAGGTAGGAAACGGTATATACATAATACATATTCGTAGTGTGGAGTTATGGGTTGTAATAAAAATTCTCTGGTGGAGGACATAATTTAAAATTTAGACTAGGAAAGCTATATATCATAGTAAATATAAAAAGTTCCCTCAGCGGTAATCTAGTAATGTAGTTTGAAAGATTTTAAATTCATTAAAATTTTGAATATATAGGACTTGGGTTCATTTTGGCTCTACAATGAGCGACCTTCCAGATATTTTGAAAGATATGAATGCTGTCCTTAAGGACGAAAACTGTTCTTGGCTGCATGGAAAGCCTCCAGACTACAGCAAAGTTAATAATTTGTACTTAACAGGTAAAATATCGTTTACTACTATTTATTAGCCAACCCTCTGTAGATTTCATCAAGGAGTAAAATTAACTTTGCTAACTCTGCCGTACATCTTTCAAAGAATGAGTGTAGCATAATGTTTTGGTCTGTGTCGTGTAGAACGGTCGAAAGTACACGCTGAAGGATCTTTAGAGGATCAAGTAAATAATCTATTCAAAAACTGGGAAAGGGAACTGTCCCATAAAACAAATCCCGCTGAATGGAGAACATTGAAACCTGAAGGATTCCGAATGAATGTCAATGGGACTGGATGGCGCTCCTTAGCGGAAATTGCTAAACTTGGAGCTTATAATGCTTTTATTGGGGACACGGAATATTATTGTGCAAGCCGGGTTCCCGATCCTCATCATTCTCATCAAATATTCCGAAGTGCATTGAGTTCTGGATTTGGATGGGAATGTGTCGAAGTTTATTCGCCTCCACCGAAAATAGCTTTTAAATGGAGACACTGGGGTAAAGTCGACGGAGAGTTGAAATGCCCAATGAGAAACGGGAAGGAAATTTCTATTCCTCCCACTGGCAATCCAGTGGAGATCTTTGGTATTGCAATCGTTTTAGTCAATGAGAAATTTCAAATGCTAGAAATGGAGCAATTCTTCCGCCCAGATGAATTGATGGAACAAATGGTCAAAAATGTTCCGCTGTGACTGGAAACACACAAGTTGACAAGCCACACTTAGTAAAGATCAAACTTAACTGTATTAAGAATTAAAAATAATATTTGAAAAGATATTTAGTGACATGAATTCTGAACTGAATACTTGACCCCTTTTACTAATTGCTTCATACTTAAACATTTCTGAGACTGTTTCCTCCATGCAATTCAATGCACACAATATAAAGTGTTATATCTATTTACAGCACTGCGGAACTAAAGTGAATAAAACTGTAAAATAATAATGTTTAAAAATGTGTGTTAAAATTACGAATTTCATGACCTAGCTTTCGAGTGGGCCTACAACCATTAATAATCAAAGTTAAGTAAAAATTCAGTTTTTAAAGAAAGGTTGTCATATCAGGAAAATCTTTTCAATACGGAGATCTAAATACGCACAGAGATGTATGTATGATCCACATATGGAATTACAATGGAAATAGGTATATGTAATATGTTTTGGTAGAACATTTAAAACATGTACTTGTTAGCAAGCTGTAAGCAGGCAGCTGCAGTTCCCCCTTGACTATAATGATCCCTTTATATTACTACTCATATAGCTGAAATATCTTTTGTGATACACCTCGATACTGTCACATAATATGTACCTCGAACGCACGCATACAAAAGCAATTCATTCCCAGTATTCATTATCTGTATAGATATACTTAATGTACATAACAGGCATGCATCTCATTAACAGTATGAAGTCTGCATGAGTAAAAAATTGGTTCACAGCGTGCATACACAGTAAGTATAAGTATACTTATTTCAATTTCAAATCAGAGACAGAGATAATATTGTAAGCTATGTAATACATATATATAGCATTAGCAATGCTATAAGCGTTTAAGAGTGCCACATTTTGTCTATCTCGGGTTTGTTTGACTTGCTTCGTGGATATCTACATGAGCAAAGCCCGGTAGGGCGGGTCGGGTTTCACGGATTTTAACGTTCGAAGTTGGAAGGGAAGCTTTGTAAATATTACCGACGCCCGCTTCGAAAAGTCTCAAATGTTCCCGAAGTACAATTTGGGCTAACTCTCCTGCCTGCTGTAGTCCAACTTCACCGAAGCCCATTCGGAGTTTAGGGAAATGAACCGGTGATGATCACTGGAGGTTCCGATGTCTGATCGCTCGCATAAGCAGGCTAAAGCATATCTATCTGCATTTCACAAAACGGGAATGTGTGTTCCATTGCGTGCTTGTTGTAAGCGTGTAAGCGCACTACCATGTACAACGAAGGTTGAATGCAACTATAATATTATGCATTCGTAGTGACTATGAATGCGTACGTACATGTATATCCGGTTATTTATTTACATAAAATATGCTTGTGTAGTGCCTCAATATTCTTTCTTCCTCTGTCTTTTGTATCCCTATAGTACGTAATAACGTAATGCTGTAAAATTGTATAGAAAGCTTTTATTCCACAATGACAGTACTATTTGTACTAATAATACTAACCATTGGGATGAGACTTTAAAAGCACATTGTGTAATTTATAGTTTCGATTTACTCGTGGGCGTGGATTGGTTAAATTTAAATGATTATTATACCTATTACCTATACTGTAAATAATAATAATAATAATAATAATGATACATTTACCGTTTTCAATAATTAGTTAGATAGTATGATCGAAAATCTATTTATTTCACTATTAGCATGTCTTAGTGTAATTAAAAGGATAATAACCAGTATTAACGAGTTATTTGACATTTTTGACTGGCTGAATATAATATTAATTATTACATTACATCTATATAGTGGTACATGAAGGTATATAGGTACTTAAGTTAAATTAAGAAAGCGAAGAGAAAGTAGCAGAAATTTAACTCCAGGTGACATACGATTTCCCATTTTCCTTCATCTTAGTAAATATTATACGTTTTATGGACATAGTATTATATCATAATATCGTAGTATAAGTAGGAGGGACGAGGGACATATACCAATTGTTTATAAGCTAAGTAGGTAGCTATAAAGAAACAAATGCATATTTATATGTATATACACTGTAACCATTAAGTGTGTCATTATGGCCAAGTATTGTAAACACAATTATATCTCTGAAATGACATCGAAAAGGCAATTAACATTAGATGAGTTGCGTTGGAGGGCTAACAACGTAGAACTAACTATAAATTGAAATTAGTGCATATCGTTTGCACTACATTTGCAGCTGGACGACTCAGTAATCGATAGCAATTGAAACTTGCAATATGATTTTTGGGCAGTTTTAGTTTTAAGGGAGTTTTCACTCAATGTACTAATAAATGCACAACACAAATGAATGGCCTATTGGCCTGCATGGATTACATTTTCATAGGGTTTATCAACTGGCCTATTTACAGCCGTCATTAATCGACATCATTAGCACATTATAATGCTATTATCAATATTATACAAATGACAGTTAATGCCATTTATGTTTAATAGTAAGAAATATTTTCAATTGTGCATGTAATTTCAAAGTATACATAAAGTATACATAAATACATGCGATACAAATTGATACAATGATATTATTTTTACGGAGGGACTCAGTTTCCATTGCAGAGAATTGCTTTGAATTGTAAGCGTTTTGAAACACGACCACTAGTGACTAGCACATTTAGAAAAGATATATTCCGTCTTCCCAAAGGATTATAATAAATGCATCAAGTTTATTGTCCTGTCAAGTTCAAATGGGAATATTGAAATTGGTTTTACGAGTCGTGGATTGGCTTGACCATAATTGTGATCATGCATATAGGCTGATTATGTAAGCTGTATTAATAACAAATGATAATAGTCGAATGGCATGACTATGAAGAGAATAGTATTGGTAAGTACAACACAAAACGATGATACACTTCAAACATAAAATGTCTTCACTAACCTACTACCTAACAATTAGGTGAGATGCATCCTTAGCTTAGAGTAAATAGCATGGAGGTAAGTATAACTGGATTTATATAGTAGTACATGTAATGATTTCCACACTAGTATAGAAGGGTACGATGATAGTATAGTGTGATAGTTTGTCGTTTCAAATATCAATTTACTCTGATTTTAATAGTATTCTTATGCAAATAAAGATATATGTAACTTAATGCGTCTTCTAGCAATGGAAATCATTTTCTGCCTTGATGCGCCCATTTCCACTTTAAAGTGGTCTTCTGCCTGTAAACACATAATACCAGGTTGAATTTATCTGCAACTAATTACAACACGTTTCAGTTTTCATACTATATCACAGTTACTTCCTATACAACCTCAATATCATTTTCAACACTAGTCTTACATAGTGTTCCAGGTTACTACAAAAAATTTCTAACTTTCCAGGAAGCTGATTTCACTTTTTAGAAGCGATAATAAAAATTTAGGGAAGCAAAAGTAGTTCGTACACCTAGTTAACACCAAATGCTATCGTCTCCATACTTCTTTTGAATTTTTTAAGTAACTATCTATTTTACCAACCTTTTGCTGCCAAATATGGTTGAACTGGGGGTTTATGTGACTTTTTAGTGGCAGTATTTCCATTTTCACCCTCCAGTTTTACTATGGACATTTAAAATCGTAAAAAAGACAATAATACTTAAGTAGTGCACGCTTAAACAGTTATAACAGTTTGTTTAGGAAAAAATAAACAATCTAGTAATAAAATGAGTGGATGGAATGGGCGACTCCATCGTAATCTGGAGACTGTTTTCGAAAGAGGGAGACGAAGTTCGATAGACTTTTTACACAGTATAAGACCAGGTCATGCCTCTAGGTAAGAATTACTTATCGTAAAGTTAAAGTAATGTGAATACAAAAGAAGAGAGAGAATTTCAAATGAACAAAAATATCTACAGTAAAACATACCACTTACTGTGCTCTGAATAATTCATTTATTCATTTAGTATTTACGTGGTTAACATATGCAAGCGTACCCACAAATACCAGTTTTCATTTATATTGTAAAATTCTTGTAAAGCTCCCAAAACTTCTAAACACGATGCGTTATTTTCCATCTGATAATGATTTCATGCATCAATTCTGTCTTCACTATAATTTTGACCTATATTGTTGTGTATCAAATGGAATAATACTCAATTCTTTTGATTGAAAAGTTGGAGAGGATCCCAGAACCAAAATTTCGGTTCTGGAGCAAATGATGAAAGTAAAAATGTCAAGAAAGAAAACGTTGATGGTGTGAACAAAGTTGACCCTTTGCTGATAGTGCCAATTAACTCTGGGGACAATAGACCATGTGCGACAATTGTTCCTATGAAGAAAAATCAGATTCAGACTGACGACACAGATAAAAGCATTTGGAAAAGACATGGAAAGTAAGATTCTTTAATAATTTATAGGAATCTATTTTCTCATGAGTCTTTATCTCAAATACTATTCTATAATTTATATTCCATTGTATGATCTATGAATATTGTCCTTTTAATTGAAATACTTTCTTATTTGCATATAATATAAGCTGTGCTAGTGCAACATTATAATAATACTTCATTTTCTTTTTTTTTCAATTTCTTTTAGCAACAATTTAGGTTTAATTCTCTCTGCTATGTATGCGAAGCTGTTGGTAGTAATGGGCATAGCTTTTCCATTATCTGAAGTGATTTCTACATTCATACCTGCGTCATTCTATGACGTAAGTCCTATTTAAAATCAATTGTTTATAAATTGTCTCTTATTATTGCTTTTACTAATTATTTTTGTTCAATAGGGATTTTATCTGTACCTATACTTCGGGAGTATCATATTTATGATTTGCATATTAGGCCATGTCTTAAAGGAAAAGGCTCGAAAATCCGCTCAAAAGTTTGCTTCAAAAGGTAACCTTCCGATGAAAGTTTTTGGCCATTACATTCGTGTAAAACGATTTGCCCATAAGCGGAGTTTATTAATTCTTACTGTTAAACTAGGATTTGACTCGTTTAGAAAGTCTCGCATTGGTAGCCGAAAGCCTACTAATAACATTGAAGACACAACTGGAGACATCGAGGCCGCAAATGAACACGGGTGTTACAGTTCTGAAAATGAATATTCCGAGTGTAGTACCGATTCAACGAATAAAGCGCAAGGAAGAGCAGCCAGAAGACAAGCTGCGAAAATTCTTACACAAGTTGAATCGGCTTCTGTTGTCAGAAAACAAGGCCATCATTTTGGATCATTTTATCTCAGAATGGGAGCTGTTGGTTTGTGAATAATCATTAAAATAATATTGCTAAATAATATTGGTAAACAAGAGATAGTAAACATTTCCTCTGAATTTAGCGTTTGGGATTGGCAGTATGATCTACAGTGGCTTGGAATTCAGTCAATATTTTGAATTGAAGAGTGATCCAAAATGTCGGAACTACATGATTGCATTAACACCTTCTGTCCGAATGGTTTTCACATTTATGCAAATGTACTTTATATTTTTGAATTCCAAAATGGCCGTTTCAAAAGTGAGTCTGAGTGCGCAGTTTGGTTTGGCTCATATGATTGGAACAAATCTTTGTGTGTGGCTAAATGTTCTTGTACAGGAAACAAAACACGAGATTTTACACTTCTACGATATGCTTTACACAAACGACTCAACTCCAGTGTTTTACGGAAAGGGAATTTACGACCCTCCTAAAGACCTTTTTACAGCCACTAAACAAAATGATGTTCCTGCAAGTGATTCAGTGGAAGCAATAGCCAACATTCTTGGAAGACAAAGAAGAGGATTAAAAGGTCCACACTCAATGGATGAATGTGGTCGCACCAATATAATGGGATCAATAGTGCAAAATGCAGCTCCATTCTTATTTCCGTGCACAATTGAGTATTCATTGATATGTGCAGCCATTTGCTATGTAATGTGGAAGGTAAACAAATTCATGATCACAGCAAATACAATTTACAATAATATCTAACACGAAAATTGAATAGTCGTAATACATCTGTGTGTTTCTAATTTGGAAGAGCATGGCCAAACGGAGAGCAGCCAAAATCAGCATAAAAAGAAATCAATTTGGAGAGGCACACCAGCATCATGTAAGATCTCTACTTTATTTTTTATTGAAAATTATCTGCCAAGTTCATTAACAGTAGCCATGCCTCAATAGCCCCGAGATCATACTCGCTCTCCTCATCACTACACAGTGGACTGTGCTCGAGCAAATAAGGGACTCTTCCTTGGGATTTTTCTGCTAGTCCTAACCATTATGAGTCTCATTATTAATTTCGTATTTACATCCCGTCCTGACTACAAAGGGCTGGGAAATCTTGAAGTCAACATAACAGAAATTATATTATACACAACTGCATCAATTGCCGTTCTTATCGGGATGTGCCAGGTACATTATTGAGTGTCGATGCTTATTTACCATCAATGTTTACATTTAATTGTCTAAAATATTTTTTCGTTTGAATTAAGATCCGGGAGTTGCGTTATGCAAAAGGCAGAAATCTTGAGTTGGATAATATTTTACTTATAGGTAATGCTTAAAGAACATGCATTGAATATAAAAGTAAAATTATCAATCATGCCCACTTAACAAATGCTTGATATTTCATGTTAACAGCTGCTCAAACAGGATCATTAATATACAACATCTTCACCATCATAAGTGGACAGTTCATAACTAAAGATGGAGAACATCTAGTTTTAATCACCGCAATTACAAAACTGGTTCAGTTGTTACTCCAAACTATTTTTATCTTGGATGCCTCTAAAAGAGTTGTTGCAAATGCAGAACAAGCCAGAAGGAAGCCAGGAAGGGAAATTGTCACTTTCCTCTTGGTTTCTAATTTAGCCATGTGGCTTATCAATGCATTGGAGAAATCTCGAGGAGAAAGTCATCCAGGTCAATTGCATTTCTATGGGATCTGGGGATGGACAATTATAACTGATATTTCTATGCCTATGGCCATATTTTATCGCTTTCATTCCACCGTGTGTCTCTGCGAGATTTGGAAAAAAGCCTACAAAGTCAAGCGAAACTCACAATACACATGAACAATTCAGTCAGAAGATACGTTACTTTTTTATTTAGTGCTAATGAGTTGTTCACAAATAATGTTTATTAATGTCTGTCAGTCATTGGGCAATGTATAACGCATAAAATATAATTTTTGTTTAATAATGAGTTACAGAACTTCATTTTCAAAATTGCAGACGCTATTCCGAATACTGAATAGTCGTGATCAAATCAATCTACATATACTTAAACAAATTATGCATATTTTCAAGTCTGAAGATATTGCGTATTGGTTAATTACACATGGTGATGTAATCCATTCATTACATATTTGTAAGTAACCAATAATAATGGTAATGCATGCATGAAGATCATGAAGTAAAACATTTTTGTAAAACATTTACGTGATGATTATCCTTTGGATACTTAACTTCAGTAGCACGATCATTATGTACTTGTTAATTTGCCAGTAATGTCATTCATCATATATTTGCAAATATTCCAAGGTCCAAAGTACAAAGTTAATAGTAGAATACATTCTCACAGACAAGTAAACTACAAGAAAGATAATGTTAACATAAAGATTGAGTACTCTTAGATAAATCTGTTCTACAAATATATGTCCAGATGTAATGGTAGGTGGTCATATTGGATAATAGAAAGTTTAGTTAGTTGGGTAGTAGCTTTGATTTGGTCTAAATATTATCATGTACAGAATCCTTTTCAGGGATTCCTTTAGCCAATTCTTGCATGATAATTTTGAATCCATCCATAAACTCCAAGGCACTGGGTAGAATCTGATTTGGTGGGAGTTGTTGTCCATAATACTGACCATTGTCACGTAACTCGTAAGTTAGTGTTAAATTAGTATTGAATTTTTCCTTGACAAAGTCCATACTTGAGCCTGTTACTTTAACATCTGCATAGAAAACCATTTTAAACACATATAGGTACATTCAACTCATTATCATCGGAATAGATTAGACATTTCATCCTTATCCTACGACAAATCCGGGTTTAACATATTAAATCGTTGTAAAAGTCCAAGGTAAAAATTACAAAAATACATCTTTGCCTCACCTAATAACTCTACGACGTTTCCAACTTGAAACTTAGTAGAGAATCGTTTGGACGAAGCATTTGCCGAAGCAGCGCTGATTCTCTTCTATTTAAATAATAAATTATGTTGATTATGTACTTAACGAGACTAAAATAGATTTAAATATACAGCATGGCCAAAATGCGTACGTAAGTATTGTACTGTGGAATATGATCTCTGGAGAATCCTGTAGGAATTAGGATGGACTGTCCAGCGCTGTGTAAACTTAAATAAAATATCAGTCTGTCCGAAATTGTAGCAATGAAATGAGCCATAGCCTTTGATTCTGGTTCAGAGAAAACTTTAATACCCTTGTAAGTATCAGAACACGGGTCGCTAACTTTTCCATCGTCTTAAACCAGAAATAAAACTATGATACTTAAAAACAGATATCATTTTAGTTCCCAATATTGTCATCACCATTAAGGTATCAATTGATATAACCTAAGCTTCAAAAAACCTACCCCATTTAAAATCGAAGTTCCTATTTAGATCAACTCCTTTGCATCCCAACGGCGATGAAGTGTTAGATCTAGTTTTCCTCCAAAAACGATCCTATAGTAATTGTAAATGCTTTTAATAGTAGTTAAAGCCACGCTGTATTGACTATAAGATGTAGTAGGATTTAAATTGACAATTATTTGTATTTATATTCTAGTACGTGTGTAAATGTGTATTCATATCCGTCAGGGTTGGCAATAGGTAAAATATAGAATTCGTACAAAAGAAGCCATTGATTTATCTTCATATCATTACTGTATATAAGCTGATCAATGAGATAGGTTCCCAATGCTCCAGAGATCCATTCACAACTATGAATATCTATGTGACCGAAATGTTTTCTACAGTGGCTATTTTAGATCCTTGTGATGACCGCATTAATCTTTGACTTACTAGCATCAATCCAGATAGCTGGTTTAGGGACATGTGATTTCTTTGACAATTTAATTCCAGTCAAACTTCTTCCTTCGTACGTTTTTCCAATAATAAAAGTTGAGACAAAAGAAGGATGCAGGTCAGCTTGACGTTGAAGGAAGTCGTAAATCTATTTTATGTGGATTCAATTATGTATTTATGCTTTGGGGTATACTTGAGACAGGTAATTGTGAATTAGATTGAAGGCTTACTACAGACAGCCTATTGTACCTATCCCACATAAGACGACCATTGTTAGTAGAGGCATCTTCCAACACAACTGTTCTCCCAATCAATCTAGTACGAATCGATTTCATCCACAATTAAACAAAGCTATACATTTATTCAAATCAAAATTTTGGATTTTTATAAGATTCAGAAACGAACCTGTGTAATATTATGTAGCTCCAATAACAAATAGGGATAAGTAAAAGCAGGACACAAAGAATAGAAATGATTATGACTTTATTGTCACAGTAAGTCTTTTTCATGGCTACAGTAAGCAAATCTGTATTAATAAAGCTTAAGTATTTAAAGGGCTTAAAATTTTTATGAAATAATCTCGGTAACTTCCGGTTAGCTTATTACGTAGCTTATTATTTCTGATAGTGCGATGGCCTTAAATGAGAATAGAGAATCCATTAAATAATTGTTGGTTGATTTAACGAGCTTTTGTTATACGATGTGTTAGGCCTAAAGCATCAGGATGTAATATATGTGTTTTGTATTGTATACTAGTATTTCAATTGCAATATAGAAATATCGCTAATGTTCTACCTAGATACACATACACCTAATGTCCTACTGTTATTTACAAGTTATCAGTGGTGCATGGGTTTTATGAGAGAAAACATTAGATATCAATTTGGCTTCAAGTCAGTGGTAACGCAATTGAATATTTTGTTTTAATCCGCTATATGTAGTACATTACATGGCAATTATAACCTCTGTCTTTATTTACTACTGCTATATTATAACAGAATTTCTTAACTAGAAAACTCCGCAAAATTACAATTCACTACAGCGTAATGTAAACAAAATACTCGTATAAAATGATTAAAATAGCATTTACTAAATTTCTGGGCTATCAAATAACTCATCATCCTCTGCAGGGATTCCTAGAGCTAGTTGCTGCATGAGAACTTTGAACCCATCCATAAACTCCAAGGCACTAGGTAGAATTTGATTTGGTGGCAGTAAATGTCCATATTGGCCTTTGTCTCGTAGCTCATAAGTTAGGGTTAAATTGGTATTGAATTTGTCCTTGACAAAGTCCATACTTGAGCCGGTTGCTCTATCTGCATAGAAAATCGTTTTAATTTTCATTTATAAGTTAGCGAGTGATTCTTCATGGTCAAAATCTTAATATGGAAAGGGCAAAGTACAGTGAAATTAAAATGTACAGGTAAATGGAAATATTTTTGGCTATCTTACATAAGAGATCTACAATATTTCCCGGTACAAATTCTGTGTTGTAGCGAATTCTGTGAGCGTCGGCAGCAAGTCGTCCAATTCTCATCTAAAGATAGTAACATAGTAGTACATAAATTATGCAAATTTTGGTTCATTACTTTTAGACGAAAACCTTGAGCGGTATGTGTAAAATCAACCTTAAGCGAAATACTTACGTAAGTATTGTATTGAGGAATAGGATCATTTGAAAATCCTGTTGGAATAAGGATATACTGCCCAGCACTATGCAAACTTAGATAAAAAATTAATCTGTCTGAAATTGTTGTAATGAAATCGGCCATAGCTTTTGTTTCCGGTTCCGAAAAAATACTTGGCCCTCTGTAAGTCATTGAACATGGATCAGTGCTCGATCCTCCATCCTCTACAATAAATAATAATCATTTTCATCGTATGGAAATAGATTGTAATAATATCCTTCAAAATTGCATTATTCTAAGTAGTTAAAGTACTAACCTGAAAATTTAAAGTCAAAATTTCGATTGGGATCTGCTCCTTTGCATCCTAATGTAGACGATGTATTGGATCTCGTTTTTCTCCAGAAACGATCCTAAAATGTAATAACTGATTTGTATACTTACTCATCCCAATATTTAATGTATCTATCTGCTGAAAAAGATTCTGTTTTCTACGTTTGTAAATGTATATTCATATCCATCAGGATTGGCAATTGGTAAAATGTAGAAATCGTAGTCATTTAGCCATTGATTTATTTCGGAGTCATTATTGTTGAGTAGTTGATCGATTATGTAACTACCGACTGCTCCGGTGATCCATTCACGTGCATGTATATCTGAATTAACCCAAAACATACCGCACTAGTCATATAGTGTTATTCTTTTCGGAATCAGTGAATTTGGTTTTTGGTATTGACTTACTGGAATCAATCCAAATAGCCGGTTTCGTTTCTCCTGACTTTGATAATTTTATCCCAGTCAAATTTCTACCTTCATAACTCTGTCCAATATTAAAAGTTGAAACAAAGGAAGAGTGCAGTTCAGCTTGTCTTTCCAGAAAATCGTAAATCTGGATTGAAAAATGTCTGAATTAAATAAATTGTTGGTTATATTTTTGTGGCTACGAAAATGACTGACTTAAAAAAATGCAAAAAGCTTTGGTTTTTGGACTTGAAAATTGAATCTTACCACATTCAATCTATTGTATCTATCCCACATCAAACGTCCGTCATTATATGGCACTGATTGTATTGTCTGCTCATCAATCAATCTATCAAAGAATAGAAATTCTGGATGAGTTAAAACAATATGAAACGTCTTATCACACTTTCAAATTGCTTTGTCAAAAATGTGATTTTCTTTACCAGTATTTTGCCAAACATACCAAACAGTAATATACATTAAGCTCGGAAAAGTAAAGTAATTACAATACCTATATTACATCACTACAATGAATTTTAAGGTCTTGCTGTACAAAAAAACGAACATAAGTTTAACTTACTTTTGTACATCTGAAATTAATTCTTCAACATCCATTCCAGTTTTCTTAATGGATTCAAGAATCGGTCCTTGATGGTAAGGTGAAAATAATGCATTGTACTTCCGTTTTAAGTGATGTGTTGGTTCACTCATAAAGGTAACCTGTTATGTAATGTATATATTTGTTTAATTTTTTTGGAATTTCTTTAAAAATAGCCATTTACAATGACCGTACCATACCCCTAAAGTTATTAATTCCTTCAGCGCAGAAATATGTGCTTCAGATTCAGGAACCAGCCTATACATCTTATAGCCATTGTATTGAACTTTCGTTGCAGAAACTGAAAAAAAGGTTAATATAAATACAGCAGCGAAAACATTTCCTTTCTCCATGCCTGGTTTAAACAAAATTATGGAAACTGTTTCAGAAACTTCGATGCCAAAGGCCAAATCTAATTTGTGGAACAACTTAACAAATGTATGCAAGCTACGTATTTAAAGATTTACGAATTGACATGTTTAATCATCTTTAATCACTTCTGTGATTCATGAAATAAAAGATTAACTGATAATAAGGAATAAAAACTTTTTGTGCATACATAACTTTGTACCGTTTATATAAGATTAGATAATATAACTATCAGTAGTCCAATTATTTTTGTCCTTTCGGGGCCACATTCGTTATTGATTTTTAACGAATTTCATTTTCTATTTACGTGTCATTACATACTAAGTAGTATAAAATGTAAACGTGTTGGATTCCGGTTGTTATTCAATGGATAAGCTTTTCAATTGTGAAATAGCTCAGCATTAAGTTATTTCCAAAGGTTAATATTTTATCACTCAGACTTGTGGAAACATTATACTGTAACGTGATATAAGAATTTTAAACATATGCAACCTATTAATTTAAGCTTAAAATATTACTGCAATTTAAATATTAAACTTTCTCGTTGCAAGTTTTTATGAAGTTATGAATAAAATTAGTATGTGCATCTACATTGTACAGTGCCACTTGATATTGAAATTAGGTACACTCTGTAGATTTCGGGTTTAAAACATAATGGCAATTCTTTAGAGAGTCATTTTATTTTAATTCATTTGATTTGATTGAGTATCGGCTGAACAAAAATAATTCCTAATGTTGACATTGGACGCATCAGCTCAGCACCAGATTAATAGTAATTCACAAAATTGAAGTTTGATTTTACATGAATGTTTTTCGATTCACTTGACTTCCGAAGATACTGTATCGTAGATTGACTTTGTAAACTTTCCCTGAAAGTAAAAATTATAGAAATTAGTAAAAAAAAAAATATGTACGCACATGATGCAGTTGTGAAATATATCATTTTCTAATAAGATACCATTAGACGGTAAACGATTATACATGCAACTTTTACAATACACTATATTCATGTTACAATTTACAAGAAGGGGGATAAAGGATTTATTACATGTGAGTAGTTTGAATTCATGATGCCAATTTTGTCTTGAGTACGAAAAATTGTTCCAATTCTTAGGGTTTCCAAAATTGATCTGTTAGATTTATCCTAGCAGAAATTGAAGCCTAAAAGAAAATAGTTATAAAATAACAATACCGCTTGTAAATACAATATTTCTACATCAAATGCCTTCCAAAATGATGTAAAAAACTTATCTGGCAATTGGTAATGGTTTGAAAGAGTGTTATTTTTTAACTCACCTTGTTTTGAAAATCCATTTCAGCAGAAATAATGGAATGGTTATATTGCTTTATCATGCAATGTAAGTATAGATACTCGTATATACAATTTGCGTGTGGTATAATAAGTACAGATATTTTATGTTAGGTTTGTAATGTTTTGTACCCTACAAATTAGGGATATAGAATCTTAACTTTCCTAAATTTGTTACATTGTACTATACAAAATATAATATTTGTTTTAGCAGCCAAAAAGTACGTACAACCATCATAACATGACTTTTTCAGTTTCTTATAGAAAGACAGAGAAGCAAAAAATATTTTTGCTGTTACATAATCTTATTGTTATTAGAAAGGCACATTTTTGTAGGAAATATTATTGTCAAAAATTAAATATCTATACCATAATAGTATGCTACTGCAAATGCTGCCGGAATCATTACTCCGACAAGCATCGTGAGTCCAAATAACCACAGCATTATGACAATTGTTAGTATTAATCAACTTAAGGTTTTAAGTTTTTGAGAATAGCCTTTGAGCAGCAGTATTTAAGTATGAATATTTTAAGTTTGTGTATTGCCTTATATCACATTTGAATTCAATACTAGTAATCTACAGGTAATAAATAACTAGGTTCAGCTAATATTCTAATAGAAAATACTCCCTTAAAGTATCAATAGCTTGGTGTGGTTTCGTTTTGTGTACACTAGGTACTGAGCTTGGCAACTCTTGTAAAGCACACGGGTTACAAATTTGAGTTGCCTGTGCAAGATTTCCTGAATTCACGCACACTTTTCTGTAAGCACTACATGCGCAAATAAATAATGAATTTTATAGCAGTTTTAAGACAGAGTCGAGAAACTTCACATGATGTTTGTTGTGTTACAATATTACCAGATGCTTTTTCTTGACTCATAAAAAATCTCATACAAGTAACTATGCAACATCGCTCAAGGCCAAACATGCATATAAGTGATGCGTATCTTTGGATATGTATAATCTCTCTGACTGCCGGAGAATTTTACAACCCTTATATGCTTTACATAGAATACAGAATTCAGCATACTCCTTCTTCCTGTGCCTATGCTTGCTATAAGCGAATGTTGTCACGAACGTCTACCCTACCAACACTAGCTAACTATACAATGTTATATAAACATGTCATGTAAATACTCACGTATCACTTCCAGCGTTTACACAGAATTTACATGCATCATTTAATGCAACGGCCTAAAGTATAAAAATAAATTAGAAATTCGACAATATGTACTTGTAAGGTAAATATAGCCGTTTATCAGTTTATCGTTAACATTAGTAGATATTTATCTATAAGATAAGACTGAAATTGGAAATATGGATTTTATTAAAATTACAAGTAAAGAATTATGTTAACTTTTGTGAATATTAAATTAGAATCAGCCAGGCTATATTCGTGAAGATAAAAATCAGGCCACATGGCATACTTCTATTTTAGTCGTATTATGCATTATATACACTTATCACCTTACCATACAAGTTATGGAATATAATATACATAATAGTCAAGGTATCGAAAAACCCGGGTTTTTTAGGAAAAAACCCTCGACCCCGGGTTTTTTGGGTTTAAGGGTTTTTTATATAACTATAGGTATAAATACAAGCCTATACTATACCATATATGAAAACTACAGCTGACAACAACAACAACCGTGTCAACTACTATTATACTTACGTCAATGAAAAGAAAAATTAAAGCATAAATAGTTTAATTTTATGTTGTAACGTAGCAAATGCAGTATTTTTGTGAACACCTATATTATTATTACTGTTTGATAACAACTAGTGAAATATTAAGCATTATAATATTTTACTGATTATATTGACTTTATGATATTATTCCTTCGTTAATTTGAAGCTTTAATTGCAAAGCATTACAGTAATGAATATGTAAGTGATAAATTGAAATTATGAGTACAACAATATTATAAACATAATCTTTACAATGCAATGACTAAAGTATACATAAAATTAATATTATTATAGTCCTCACATTACGATACATTAATTACGCGTAGAAGTGTAGAAGCTATGTTTGTTTCCACCTGATTATGCATTTGTTTACATTTTTGAATAGAAATTAGTATGTATTACGTATCTAGATGGAGCTGTAGTGCACATTATTGTATGTTTTGTAAAAAACCCAAAAAACCCAATAAACCCGGGGTTTTTTAAGTAAAGCGGGGTGGGTTTTTTGCCAAAAAACCCAAAAAACCCCAACCCATAAAAAACCCGACCCACAACCCTGATAATAGTTTACGTTACGAAATGCTCTACTATACTCAGTTATCGACAGTCATTCATTCAGCAGATACAGATAGTTTTAACATTCATGGTATAAAGTATAAGTATATCCATTCATGAATAATACATCTGCTATAGTCGCCGTAGGAAAATAAAGGAAAAATTCTGTTGATTTCAATTGACATTTTATTGAACAATCCAAATTCTCATAGTATATGTAGTATGTAGGAGTATTATGTGAATTAACACTCGTTAAAATTTCATTTAATGTGTATCCACTGCTTTTGAAGCAACACATATTCATACAACACATTCATATGTATTACTAAGAATAATATGCTTTCTTGCGTTAGTTGTGGTAAGCAATCGATAGCAAATACACTCTGCTGGGTAATAAAATAGTAGTATTGACTCTCCTTAAATAAAATCATTTTGAAGGAAAGGGAACCAACTTTGTTAAAATTACGTAGCAGGTAGTCTGTAAAACTTTGTAATTTAAATAGCGATTTAATGTAGGCAGACTCTGATTTTTCTTTTAAAAGTCACAATTTACTTTGTACGTCATTACTGTAGCCATCGAAAACTAAATCATGGGAAGCTTTCCCTGTTGATGAATTATGAGCGTCCAAGACTGACTGCAATTTTGCCATGTTTCGTACCCAACGAATAGAGGTTACAACATCTGTATTAGAGGAAACTTCGTGGGATGCATGTTCCAGGAGTAAAACACCTTAAAGTAGCAATGTATGATTATTATTCTCTAAAGCTTACAACAAATGAAAAATATTCGTTTACTAACCAATAGTGACTTCAGCAATTGAAAAGGCAAGTATTCGTGCACGGGCAATTGTCTCTTGAATCTAAAGAGTTATAAAATTGGTTTCAATTTAGGTACTAAATTCTGTTGATAATTGACAGAAAGATTCTCAACCTTTTCATTTTGAAATGTATTCATAAGCATCTCAAGCTCTGTCTCCAAAACTTCAATTGCACCCTGGAAATCTTTAGAGGGATTTGACTGAATATTATGCAATCGACGCTTCAAATTAGACTGCAGAGTAAGAAGCACTTCTCCTTTTGATTTAGATACAGCTCTTAGCATGTCCATGCTGAGGATATTTGTAGTTCCTTCCCAAATAGGGGTTACCTGTTTCAGCATTATTACCATAATAAATAAATTGTATTTCGTAATTCAAGCAAGTGAAATTTATTACTCCATTTAATAATGTATTCAAAGTCGGGTAGCTTACTTGTGCATTCCGGAGAATCGCAGGCAATCCAGTATCTTCAATGTAGCCCTGACCTCCAAAACATTCTAGACCTTCTGAGACAACGCTCATGCATTTCTTAGCAGTGTACAATTTTGCAATAGGGGTGAGAATTCTCAGAAGTTGTTCTTCTTCCTCGCAATTTTTATTGCATTCCACTATTCCTAGCAAACTTTTCGAAAAATTCCTCCGTTAAGATATATCTTCCATTTAGGTAGTAGTGTAAGTAAAATAAAATAATACCGTGTAAGTTCAAATACAAGAATAGTGCCAGCTCTGGCTTCTAATTCCAAATTGGCTAATGTGTCCGTATGAAGTTGCCATTCTTGAATCTCCTTGCCGAAGCATGATCGTTTTTTACTGTAATCACGTCCTAGCAAGACAATTCTGGAAACGAAACGCATAATTTATCATTTTACGGCTAATAATTAATAAATACATTTTTTAAGTACTTCGACAAAGATAAAAGACCTTCTCATTGCAACTACACTTCCCAGAGTGTTGTACATTCTGGTTATCGTTAGCATGGATGAAATTGCCGCAACACCTCGACCTGGCTCAGAGGCCAACTCAGCTTCCGTCCCATCTAACAAAAGTTCTCCAGTTGGCAATCCTTTTGTTCCTAATTTATTTTTCAGCTTCATCACTTGAATATTATTTAGGGATTCGTCTTCTTTCCGAGTACGTAAAATGAACATGCTCAAACCATTTGATCCCTTAAGATTTATTAAAATTTATTTAATCATAATCGTGCCCTGGAATTTAATTTTTACCTACAACTTGTAATAAATAGAAAAAACCAGGAATAATCTAAATTAATCTGTAAATAAAACAGTTTGTTTCTTCGTATTGATAATAAATGGTGTAAGAATTACTTGAGTTGTTTTTCCATCAGAGTCGGCAATTCGACCCAATGTTAGTGCAATATCTGCATCTGTTGCTGAAGAAAACCATTTATAGCCATAAAGCAAATATTTTCCATTCTCTCGTCGAACAGCGACTGTCTCGGTTCCATTGGCTACATCAGAACCTCCTGAAGAACAAATGTGTTAAAAAATATCACTAGCAGAGTTGACACCATTTTCTTTGAATAACAAACCTTTTCTTTCAGTCATCCATTGGCCCGATGTCCAAAAGTCTTTACTGTCTCTAGAAGTAAGCCTACGAAACGCTTCTTGAAATTTTGATGTTTTCAGGCTCTAAGTATAGGTATATCATCTCATCAAATTTGTGATTACACAACAATATATATAACTGCTTATTTTTTAATTAAATTGAATTATAAATGAGAACTTGCTTCAATGGTTTTTGCTGCTCCATCAGCCATGGCTAAAGGGCAAGAATAAACACCAGAAGCGGGGGCGTAAAGGAATAGTTTGGCAAATTGATAAATTCGACTATATTCGCCGAACTCCCTTTCATATCCGATAGAAATAAGTCCCTCTTCTGCTGAAATGTTTTTCATAGCTTTCCATGCGTCACAGGTAACTGTTGATTTCAGGAGGCATTTTATGCAACATAATCAGTTAATGAGAATTTGAGAAATAATATCACATTTTATTACTTACGGACCTACTTGATCTATTCTTTTCCCCCATGGATCAAATTGAACCAAGTACGGTTCATTAATCTCACATTGCATACCGAGCGGTTCAATTTCCGTTTGTACTCTCGTTCCAAATCTCAGCAAATCCTTTTCCACTACATTATGAACCTATTGATGAAACACATACTTAAATGAATGTATTATATTATTTCTAGCTACAAACACAATGAATATGTTGTAGTAATAGTATTCACTTATCTCCCCTGTTCATAATGAGAATTTTATCTTGCATAGGAGTTATACTACATCGTAAAAATGTAATTAATTTATGGACACTAAATTGAGATTTTACCTGAGATGGTAATAAACGCTCAAGAATCCTGCGAAGAAAGACATCGCCAGTATAAGGATGTCCTATTTTGGGTTCCACTTGAAAAAAGGAACCGATATTGGGATGTCGGAATAATTGTCTCATATTTTTGTCTGTGTCCATTAAAAGTACATTGATTCACTTTAAAACACTTGTTTGTGTAAAGTTTTTCGTTTGCTACCTAGTATAGTATTTTTAAAATATGATAATTAACTGAAATAATACCTATAGTAGTGTATCATATTTAATTAAATGCATATATGTATAATACGTACAAAACTTTTAACTCATAAGTAATGTAATAAATAAGTTGTGATCATAGATAGTAAATAGAGAGAGTAACTCTCAGCTGATTACTTTAACAGTTGTAGTAGGTATTAGGTATTATTACAATTTACACACACATTCAACACGAATCAAGCACAAAATGTTTGTAAATAGAGCATTAGCTTTATGTATAACAAATTGACACATTAATCAGCGACGAAAATGCTGATAGTGAACATATATCTGACTAGCCTTTGTACATTTTCATGCACCATGTATACATGGCCATGTAGACATGTAGATATACAACTACTTTACACAGTCTGGTTATAATGTTCGTATTTCTATGTGCTTTTTGTCTGTATATTGTTAATCAAAGAGAGCTTTTTGAATTAGGATTTGCTTCTCAAAGTTTTATTAATATTTGACAATATTGGCAGCAATAAGTACTAAAGTTGAATATGTTAATGAACATAGGGAATGTACTGCATAGCGATGAGTTTAAGAATGAATACTAATGTAATGCAATAACATCATACAACTAGAAGAATGGTTGTGGTTCTAAGCCTAACGGTACCTTCGATAGGAAACCAGTATTAAAACTGTAATTTAACAACATAGACATAATGTATGCAATTTTCTTTGTCTTAAGCGCAATCCCAACCACAAAATATTTCTAACTTTAGGTATTTGCAGAGTCTGTGGGTTTCCTTATGAGTATGAGGCTTGAGTATGTAAGCGAAGGTAGCCATTCATCACCCATTCATGTCTCGTCATTATTTGATTGATATTTTACAAATCCAAAAATTGTCACAGTAACAAGTAATATTAGTATCACAGTAATTTTATATTGAAATCCTTACATCCCACGATATGACTTTGCACTTTCATTGTATTTATGAAATGTTCGCATTTTGCATCGTTGAAATTCGTCTGATATTTCCATGAAGTTAATTTTAATACTTTACTAAACTGTCGAGGCTCTTTCCAACAAATCATGTCGACAAAGTGTCTTCCTCCTATCAATGTAACCTTGAAGGCCGTTTCTGCTCCGTGTCCAAGCCTTGGTCAGAATTCTCAAAAAGTGTGCAACAATGATATTCCTGCACCTTGTGTTCCTTGCCCAAATGTAAGGAGATAAAATTTTTTGCTTCCTCTACACTATAATTGACAATATTATTATATTTATCATATTGTATAAATCAATATGCTGGGCTGAGAATTTCTTGCCGATACGAATTGTTAAGTTATTTGTGTCGCATTTCATATTTTTTCAGGATTTCTGTTCACCAGGATTGGGAAATAAATGTGCAGAAGGAAACGAAGTGGAATTGGTTGAAAGCTTGAAACATAAATTTGAACCACATTTCATTCCTTCGCCAGACCCCATCGATGGTTTGCATTGACATTTGAACTCTATCAAATAAATACTTCCAATTTGTACCAATTTTATAACTTTTTTTTAACAAAATGCATTTAGGTCGGACCACATACAAACATAGTTTCGTGGCTCATCCTTATGGATTTACAAAAGTCGAGGCATTTCGCCCAACTACAAAAGACACTCTTCCAAGGGTGTTTCAACAAATCAATGATTGCAAAACCGAGGATTTGACATGGTATAAATATCAGTTTCCACCTCATAAAGTTGAGCCTTTTAAGAAAGCGGATTGGTCCAAAAGGACTGCAGCTATCCCAACTCCTGGTCCTATGTTCTCTGTGACCTGTTACAATCAATCATATCAGCCCAAGTTTGGAGAACCTGCTGTGTCAGCCAAGCCAAAGCATAGATTCCTCAATAAAGCCGAAGAGATGGATTGTTCGACTACATACCAGACGGCATATCAAGCTTGGTGTGCGGAACGCACCTCTTTAATACAGCCCCATAATCGTCCTGGATTTGCCAGTGATTGCTGCACACCATTCCGAGGAATTACAACTTACAAGGTTTGATTTAGAAAAAATAATTTCTAGTTTCTTATTGTGTCCTTAGCCGAATTAATTTGTTGATTTGTAACAATCCTTTTTTGCATTGTTACTGATCATAGACCAATTAAAATGGTAATATAATAACATTATTTCCTCTAGGGAGACTACAGAGGTGGCTATCAGAAACCAAGAGTTTCATACAAACCGAAGTTTACCCCTGCAATGGGGGGATTTGATGCAATCTCCACTTATAGAGCTGCTTACGAACCTTATTTCTTCAAAATAAAACCGTGCAACCCTGAAAAAACGTGTGATCCAAAGAAAACGTAAAGCCCTGGGTAGTGTATTACTCATCCTTGCTGTGAAATTGCATGTAAAAACGGATTTTTCTAATACCAAACTAAGTGTTCATGAAATACATTACATTACGATACATTGAAATAAAGCCAGCTATAGTGCTTGTTGAAAAATGGCCATGTACTATTGAAATAAATGAAATGATGTAATTCTCTATAATATAATAAAAAATATTAACCAAAAAGTTTACCTAAGTTGTTTCCATGTTTTGTGGACGGGCTTTCGAAATGCCCACTTTTCGAAATTAAATAACCAACCCATGCTCTGACTTGGGTTACAAGAAACGCTACCATTTTAATGACGGGATCAGCGTTCTCTGAGACCACAGTACGGATTTTTGTCCAAGGCTACACATCATAGTCCATAAATAAATGATATAAACAGAACCCTTTGAGAAATGATGCCATTTTAATTGTGGGTTGACAATGTCATATTTTATTTATTTTTTCCGTTGTATTTAGCCTAGGTATTTATGGTATAACTTAATACACAATTAGAAACGGAGAATTTATTAAATATTATTTGGAATTTATTCGAATTATTTGGAATTTATTATCAATTTCTGGAATTGGCCCAATGGGGAACACCAAAATATACTTGCAAAAATAAGCAAAATGTTTTATGATTTTTGTCTTCTATGACAAAAAATCCCTTTATCTCGAGATTTTTGGGGCCCCTTTATCCGTACTTTATGATCACACATGCTGTCTTAACCAATATTAAATACTTCACTTGTAACTACATACATACTACATACATATATACATACATTAGCAAGGCTTATGTTAATCAAAATATCGTGTCAATACTATTAAATGATATTTTCAACGTAAAATTGTTGGATTTTCTTCAAGCCCAATATGGTGTTCATGGCTAAAAGGGTAAGTGATATTTGAATAATTTTTGCAACGATTCTTTTAATTCTATTTGTTATAGTGCAATTAATGCAGTTATATATGATTGTCAAAATTACTTAGCAAGATGTACTTCAGTTTAATGTACCAGTTCTTGGTCTTCTTGCACGAAATGCTTTCAAATATTCTAGTAACTGATAACTTCATGTATTCACTAAGTATAGAGTGTTTAGTATGTATGCGCCAAAAGTGCCTTTGTTTTATTCGTGATCTAAGAAATATTTGCTTATGAATCATTGTATTAAAAACAGATAAATCAAAAATCTCAACCCTTTATTCTTTTCTAAAAGGATCACGAAAATATGTACATAAATATCCATAATATACTAATTAGTACCCCCATTTATAATGACAAACGTTTTTGAAACCTGGGGATAATGGCAGATTATTTCACAACTGATACCGTACGGGTATGGGAGGTAGTTTATTGTTGGGCATCATAATGGTGTCGCCAATTGGTAAAACGTGAACTTGATTCCTTCTCCGTAGTTCAGCAACAATGGCCAACAGGCCGTCCATAAATTCCAAGGAGCTGGGGACAATCATGTTTGGTGGGAGTACAAATCCATATCGTCCAGTGTCACGCATCTCAAAGGTATACGTCAGTTGAGTGTTGAATTGGTTCTTAACCCAGTCCATACTTCCACCTTGTGTACCACAAAACAAAAAAAAATAAACAATAGAGATCATAATTTGCACGATATGTCAGTATTAAATTTATGATTCATGATCGAGAACCTGTGGCAACATATAGTAGGTCCACAATATTTCCTGGAGTAAATCTTGTTCCATATTTGCTGCTGATGGCAGTTGCAGCTAATCTTCCGATTCTCATCTACAAAATACAATCCAATAAAATGTCTAATATTTAATTTAGATGTCAAGGTCCCAAAAAAACTTACCCATTCATTATATTCTGGAATCCGAGCATTTGTATGACCGTAAGGTAAGAGAATCATTTGAGAATAACTATGCAAGCTGAAATTGTTAAAACACGTACACACATTAAGTAATAGACTATAAACGTTCATTTATGATTTTATTAATTCTTATTTGTCAATCTTAAAAATCGACCTTAAGTAAAACACTATGCGAGACCCAATGGTTTGAATGTATTGAGATGTTTGCCGAGTCTCAACTTCAGAAAATGCTGAAGATCCAGCGTATGTGTCTAGAAAATCAATATTTTTACTGTGAAAGAAGACTTTTTTATCAACAATATCAGTCATCAGTAAATGTATTGATACGATAAAATATAGAACCAACCAGAGCAAGGGTTGCTCGAAGCTCCTCCAGAATTCCATCTGAAGCCTGAAAAAATATTTACGACGACAACAAAGCTTTATTACATTGGAACTGTACAGTATATATATTTATGTATTTACGACAGAGTTCATTACCCCAATTTCTATTCGGATCAGCGCCACGACAAGTGGACGATGCAGACCTCGATCCTATAAATTGACACAAATTGTTGTAAATCGAACTATAGTACTACCATTGGTCCTTAAATGGTACAACAAAGCGATACTAAGATGTTTTAACTCGTATTTACTTGTTTTTCTCCACAGTCGTTCTGATGTACGGCTGTACTCATATCTAAAAACATTTTTTACAGCAGGTGTCATTTTTAATTAATTTTTCAGGCGATTAGTGTATGCTTAGTGTTAACTTGATTAGGTGCCATCAATTAAATACATGTTACATAACTTGGATATTATGTAACGAAATACTAATTGTTCTTACCCGTCAGGATTCATGATGGGCATGATTGCGAAATCAAAATCTTCCGTTAGTTTTCGGATATTTGCTACATTACTGTTTAGAAGCTCATTTATAAGGTAAGTCGCCACAGCGGATGAAATCCATTCTCGGGAATGCAAAACTAGAAATCATAATTTAATATTTGCCTATAAACCTTATAAGATCATTTCAAGGATGTACATTCATGCAGCAGCATTAGAACATTTTAAACATACGTGCATCAACCCATATAATCGGTTTTGTATTTCCTGATCTTGATATTCTAATTAGTTTTAAGTCTCGACCTTCAGCACTACGTCTATTTTTAAAGGAATACCCATTAGAAAAAAAATTACACCTAAGCAAGTGATAAGAATATAATATGGAATGAGAAATAGTACATACCCGACGTTAACCACTTGTGCAACTCCTGGGTGTGCAGCAGCTTGTTGACTTAAAAATTCATTAATCTGCGTTGGTAAAAACAAATATGAAATTATAGTGATTTATTTCCAGTTTTTCGTTTCACAATACTAAAATAACATTTGTTACTATTGTGTCAACTTACGGCTGCAGAGCTGTGATAATTTGTCCAATTGAGTCTCGTCCCATTTCCGGCTGCTCTCATACCTTCTGCTTCTTCATCAATCAACCTAGAATTTTGAGTAAATTATTATATGTAGTTAAAACGATGAATATAACTATAATTATAGTACTATAGTCAAAATAAATTATTATATGCTTTTTGTGTACTTTTGCACATCTTCAATAAAGATTGTGTATGGGATGCCTTCTTCCGCCAAGTTAGTTGTCATCTCATATTGCATATGTGGAGGAATCATTATGTCCAACTCTTGACCTTCTTTCCATAGCATTAACTGAAATAAATAGATTTTACATTTACTTGTGAATAATTCTCTTGAGGTAAAAAGACCAAAATTAGGATTCAAATCGGTAAAGTGCATTTATAAACTTTTACCGCTGGATTTTCTTCAAGAGCTTGCATTAAAATACTTCTTTGTGTCTCATCTTTAGGTTGGAAGCGATACACTTTATAATTTGTATATGTAACCTGGTAAGAAGTTACTGACCGCAGAGTAACGGCTAAAAATAAAAGCCAAACTACTAGAACTCTCATTATTGCAGCAGATGAAATGTCCCGATTTAAGGATTCATGGGATATGCCTAACGAATGCAATTAAAGAAAGCCTTTTATAAACTCACACGTTGTGTTATCATAATTTTTATAGCATTTTACAGATCCAGTGAGTAAAGGAGAGCAGCATAGTTACCCAGTTTTGGATTTAAACGATGCCATCGGAGCCACGATGGATGTACATGTTTCCAGTATGAATAACAAATGCAGGTAATAACTTTACAGATTATGAATAGCCGAAACAATGGGTCGAAACAACCTGATGTTTGTGCCATGGATTAAAAGTGTAAACAGTTCCATATTAGTGGGTACACATATTTTCGCTTGCGAAGGTTCATTCCGCTGTGCTGCTTACTATCTACTGCTATCAAAGTAATAAGTAGTTCATTTAGTCCAAATATTTGCTCAGTTAAGATTTTATTGCTCATGATGACTTGTATAATGTTTATTAATAATAATATTCAGTGCTATAATTTAATATTATGTGATAGAAGGGTCAACACACTGTACCGACAGTTCCGATACCAAAATAGGTTTTTAATGTGGTATTAAATATAAAAGCTGCGCTGTATACTGGGGACACATAAGTAATCAAACAATTGTTAATGCATTTGAATTTGTAACAAATCCTGAGTACTTGATCTCAATGCTGATATCATTGACTTCGGTAATCGGTTTAAGTGGACCATGGCTATGTACAAAAATTATGAACACCTCATCACCGAAGAGATAGGAAATTAAGTAGAAAATTGCCCCAATTTCCATGCTGTGCAGTTAGTTTTCTATTCTTTCATAATACGGGCTTAGTTTAGCTTCAAAAAATGACATTGCAGACCAACTACTTATATACCCAGCCAATAAAAGATTCGGGTTAGACAAAATTGATTAATAGTATTAACTGGTTAATTTATTATTATCCATTATTTACACGTTGTTACAAAATACGGATTTATTCCAATTGCATAGTAGTTTATGAAGTTTTTGTATGAAATAAGCCAAGAGACGACTAGTGCACTATTTATTTAAAAGATGATAGGCTTTCCAACACCAACTGGGAGTTTGCTTCCAGGTCGGACAATTGGGAAGACAGATGGACGGCTGACAGAGGTAAGAACAGGGCGGCCAACGGCTGAGACTGGTGATTGGATGGCTGGGAGTTTGTTTCCAGGGCGGACAATTGGGCGGATTGATGGGGCACTGATGGTTTCAATGCTTGGAGCTCCGACGGCCTCAACCAAAGGTCTGATGGCTGGGAGCTTGTTTCCAGGGCGGACAATTGGGCGGATGGATGGGGCACTGATGGTTTCAAGGCTTGGGGCTCCGACGGCTTCAATCATGGGCCTGATGACTGGGAGCTTGTTTCCAGGGCGGACAATTGGGCGGATAGATGGGGCACTGATGGTTTCAATGCTTGGGGCTCCGACGGCTTCAACCAAAGGTCTGATGACTGGGAGCTTGTTTCCAGGACGGACAATTGGGCTAATTGAGGGCTTGGCTGCCAATCGAGATCGGGATTCAGCGGCAACAACTTTCAATCCATCCATGAATTCTTGACCACTTGGAATGATTTGATTGGCTGGCAAGACAAATCCGTATCTTCCAGTATCACGCATTTCTAAAGTGAAGGTCAAATCAGTGTCGAAATTTCCCTTGACCCAATCCATAGATCCACCACTGGCGACGTAGAGCATATCGACCTAGGAAAATCGTATTCGTTAAAACCAAAATGAAACTACTAAGTACAAATAGGAATTAATTTAAACAGTAATTACAATGTTTCCGTGAGTGAAACGAGTATTGAATCGTCGTGCAATAGCAGTGCCCATAGCTCCTCCAATTCTCATCTGGAAAAATCACATTTACTAATTAGTTTTCTTATTCAGGTGAGCTCTTTGTTGGTGAAGTCATTACTATACAATTTGTTATCACTTACGTATTCAGCATAGTCTGGGTATCTTTGGTTATTATGACCGAATGGCAAAAGGATAAGCTGAGAGTAGGAGTGAAGACTGAAAAATTAATAAAGGCCAAATGTTAATACAATCTTTGTACCCTTTCTACAGTAGTGAAGACAAAATAAAAATTTGAGATTGTGGTAAAATATTCATTCAAAATTAAGTACCTCAAATACAAAACAATACTGCTGGAAAATCTTTGGATGTACTTAGAGGTCAAATCGGTTTCAACTTCAGAGAAAGCGGCAGATCCTCCATAAGTATCTTAATAACAAAATAAAATACAGTCAATGACTTTCTTAGTCTGCCTTACGAACAAAGTAATGCCAACTGGATTAAAAATGGTATTAAAATTAATAATGTACAACACTGGAAAAACACTTCCGTGAAACGTTATAAAGTGATGCTTACCGGAGCCTGGAAAAAACAAAAAATTCATTCATTTACAAATCTATCTTTTCACAATGTTGAAGTAATATTTTCATTAAATGAAAAGTTGAGGTTATTTTGACTATAGAACTTACATGGGTTGTTGGATGCACCACCTTCCATCCAATGGAATCCCCAGTTTCTGTTGGGATCAGCACCTCGGCATCCTAAAGGTGAGCTAGTTGGGGCTCTGGTCTTTCTCCACATACTATGTACATAAATACGAGATCAGTAAATTACTGTGAGATTAAATTGGCTATGCACATTGTTTCTGTTGAACTAACCGATCGCTGGTGCGTGTGTATTCGTATCCGTCGGGATTCATAATTGGCATAATGTACCAGTCGAAGTCTTGGGTAAGTTGTTGAATTTCAGGGTCAGAACTTGTCAAAAGTTCATTGATCATGTAGGTAGCAACGGCATTTGTGATCCATTCACTTAAAACGGGTAAATAATAATTATTTCATTCTACAGACTTTTTAGGTGCAGATCTGTTCTCTTAGTTTACTATATTATATTTACGTATTATTTACGTATATTCAATATTGTTACTACATCTTTAAAACAAAGGTATGTATTAAAATTTTAATCACATAAAAAATAAATGTAGCTCATAATCGAAATATTAAACCTTTTGAATTCAGATCATATTAGTAAAATATTTCCCTTGATAAAATTGAATTGCACTTCATATTCTATCTGTATATGTAATTAGAGCAATTGTTTTTACAAAATGTGACCTACTGACTACAGGAATAATTTGTATTTGCTTAGCTCTCGCTTAGGGTGAGCGTGATATAATATGTAACCACTGAAATATATACAAATGTTCATTGTTGAAACACTTGAAAACACACTTACCGGGCATGAATATCTGTAAAGACAAACAGTTGAAAATTAGTGACAGTCAATTTGATGGATTTGTAAACAACAAGGGATTTTTAAAAGTGTGAGGCTTACTGGCATCCAACCAAATTGCTGGTTTACGGGTGGATCCTCTTTGGATTTTAAGAACCTTTAATTCACGTCCTTCGTAGGATTGGCCTGCATTCCGAAATGATAAATTAGAGTTAATCATAAAAACATTTTCATAATTCTTTTGATGAATCCCCACCTGCAGACTCAACGGTGACGACTCCTGGATTGGCAGCAGCTTGTTCATCTAAGAACTGATGAACTTGAGCAGTGCTGTGGTATTCAGTCCATGAAAGTTTTGGAGACAATTCTGCGCGTTTAAGACCTTTCTCCTCTTCGTCAAGCAAACTATAGATACCCACACAAAGTGTTTGGATAAGTAATCATGACTTATTTTTAAGGAGAGTAATTAGATTAATTTTGATGTAATAGACTCACCCTTGGACATTTTCAATAAATTCTTCAGAAACCATTCCTTTGGATGTGAGGGTTTCAAGAAGGTCAGCTTGTAAATGTGGGGGGAACATAATATCAACGGGTTGTCCGACATGTCTATATAAATTGAGAAAATGGTTTTCGTTATTGTTAAGTGGAATTTATGTCAAAATAATATTAGTCGATAAAAAATAAAATTCTGAAATCTCACCTTACACCCTTCCAGAACAAAACCTATAGAACAATATTTTTGTATTAGTAAATCATATTGAAGATGGGTTTAACGGATTATAGTAATAATTCTCAACAACCAAAATACAATTTAAACAAAAGCACACACTGTTTCTAATACCTAATCAAAATCTTTTACATAACCATAAGTCAGACTTACCCCTGGGTTCTCTGCTTCTAAGGTAAGGAGAACTGTAAAAATAAAATATTTATTGTAACCATATTTATTAATGATGATTCCATTTTTCGTACAATTGTATATGAAATTGTAAATCTAAGATTTTTCCCAACCTTCACGTTGTTCTTCGTTGGTTGGAACAAACCGATATACTTTGTAGTTGTCATAACGTGTTTTGGCTGAGGCTGTTAAAGCCAAGCCCAAAAGGCAAAGGGAAATAATGGACAACTTCATGATGAGTCGCAGAAAGAGGACAGAGTGTGTTACAATTGAGAAATTCCCTAAATTTATGCACTTTGTAAAGTTGTAAATACATCAGATCAGCATTAATACATCCATGTCAATGTCATCGAGAGTGACAGCTCTAATAATCGGTGATATCACCTTGATTCGCAAGTCTGTCGCAATTGAGCAAAGGCCAACCGGGATAATCTGATCTTTTAATCCGTCACTGCTTAGGGTATTCCGATGTACCCGAAGCACTTTTATGTAATAAATATATCAATATTACTACTAACGTTGCAGACAATTCTTTCAATATTGATTCATTTATACTAAAATGCCATAATACTAATGAGAGTCAATTTTAATCCATTGTTTTCCACTCATAATATGGTACGTAACATGTAAATACTATGTAGATAAAATTAGTAATGCATAAGTTGTCAGTTTGATGAATCCGGTATCAGTTGTATAGATTTGGGACTTTCCACAAGGGTTAATAGTTTATATAGAAAAGATTAAATAACCCATGAATTCCCATCGTAGCGTAGGATTTGACTTGACTTTTAAGCGTATAATACACGTGGACATTAAAAACGAACATTTACGTAATGCAACTTACAATAATTATAGATAGTGATAAATAATCAATTCAGTCTCTCTGAACAAATGTCCGAAATACCCATTAATGATAGGTAAATAATTGTTAAGTACTTTTGTATGATCGATTGCATTTGAGATCAGTCTGGCACAAAATGTTAATTCTCAGCAATGATTAAATGTATGCATAACAAAACAGTTCCTATATAGCCCACATAAATGTTTTGGATTTTGCAATAAGTACATTAACTTAACACAGTAATTAACTTACGTGTTAAAGGTACATTTATTTTTGGTGACATTGCTTACTTGTACTATTTTGATTCATACAAACAAATACACTTCATTTTTATCAACCAATGTCATTTAGGTGCGTTACAAATTATTGAGCAATAAATCTTATAATGACTACACAAGATAATTGTTTGGTACTAAAGAAAAGACAAGTATCGTATCTTTGCTGTGCTACGCGCATAGAAGTTAATGAAATATATCAGTAGTAATATTTAAGTGGAAAATACCAATTGTTGTAATGTATTTTAAGGTTATTTCTCCAGGGGATTTCATTCAATAGTATTACGCTGACCACAGTATGAAATGTGGTCAAAGTGTACGTTTAAACCTAAGTCAAATGGTGAAGTAAACGAATGCAAATGTAAATTGTACCATACCATGCATGTATAACCTGATGAATGCATTATTCAATTGATAAAATTAAACCAATTGATGTACAATGGAAGGAACTATACATGCAACAGTATCAGTAACTACCACAATTACAAGGACAGAGATTAGAGCTATGTGCATTTTTCAATTGTGTAAAACTGGAAATTTCATACTCTATTTTACCATGTAATTTATGTGTTAGTCCATACAATTATATTGTACTTTGTACGATGTGAACTGAAAAGCTTAGCAAAAGAAACTTAAAGGCGATTTTTACAAATGGAAGGGGTGGATAAAATTGGTACATAATTTTGTGGTAATATTGTGTTAATGCTTGTGCATAGTTTCTTGGAACCCACAAACAGAATTTTTGCAATTGATTATCATATTATTGTAATATGAGAGTTAGTAAGACTAATTAGATCAGATATCTTTTAGATTATTTTATTCGCATCAATAGTAATAGGCATTGGCAAATATTGAAAGTGTAAGTACATAACAGTAATAAATAAGAATCTTACTCGTATAAGCATTTCGTAGCAACATCATGTATTCAGTAACTACTTATTGTCATTTTTCAGGGTGATTTGGTTTGCGGAGATGGTACAATCATGGCATGTACTTTATTGTCATGCTTCTCCTACAGTGAAGCGAATTTGTAATACTAGTAGAGTATGTTTAGCATTATTTTATATTATTATCTGAATTATTATTAGTATTTAGTAAGTTCTAATGTAAGTTTTGATATTAAACACCATATTATCATGTACGATGTACTTATAATTAGGTATCGAATGTAAAGTATGATAAATCGGCAGTAAGCACAAGTTACGCTCTGTTTCTGATACAAATAAGTATGTGCAATACAAATTGTATCTTGATATGATATAAATGATATTGTATATTGCGTTACATGTTTTTTAACGTTTGAAACTTTAGAGCTTTGCTCCTTCATCCAATAAATCATAATTGGGCGAGCCTTCCATATGACCTTGCATGAACTTTAAATGCACTTCTACATTGAGATAGAACTCTTTTACAGCCGAATCCTCCTTCATCGCTTGACGCCAAGATTCCTGTAAATAAATATAATTTTATTCTTTTGTCAACTTACTTATCAGATAGATGTTTTGAAGTCTAGTGTGTCAGGTTAATATCAGATGGATGGCCATAGTATACTAATGTATAGTTTACGGGGTACATAAAGAAAATAATTATTTTTATGAAGTTAAGTTTACCAATCTTGGATGCTCCTGTTTAGCGCTTTCGAAATCATATAAATTAGGAAACATCACTTTTATTACTGGAGCTCGTTCAAACCAAGGCCAAATCATATAATCCAACATCCCCGGGTAGGCATCACCTTTGTAAAACAATAAAGTTTCAAAAGTTTATCTAAATAATGAACATATTGAGATGATTCCCATGAAGGGTAAGTACCTCCAAAAAATTTCGTTCCTCGCCTGGCTAGTTCTTTGTCAAATCGAGCAACACCAGATACAAACTCCTTCATATGATTTTCTTGAGCTGTAGGATCTGCACCAGAGAACAGTACCTTATAGAATTTGGCGGTGACCTAGAAATTCCATAGCATTAACATACATTAGCCCAAATAGAAAATCATGGAAGTTGAAATGCATTTGAATTTCAGTATCTTTGAGACGTACGCTGCTGAAATGCTCAACCCAAACACGGTCGAGAGCTTTTTGGAATGGATCACTGGAATTTAAAGGATGATTGGGATAAGATTCATCGAGGTAGTCAGCAACAATAAGACTTTCGTACAGAATTCCTCCATCCGCTCTTTCAATAGTTGGGACTTTCCCCAAGGGATTTCTTTCCAAAAGAAACTCTGGCTTGTTTTTCAAGTTCACATTCACTACATCGTGCCTATTTTGCATAAATTGGAATAGAATTTAGTACAGCATGCTGAATTCACGATTTACAATAATAAGTTTGTAGTATATATTGTAATATATTATTTTCGACAACCTAAAACTACTAATAGAACTTCAGAGAGACAGAAGTCTATTATTTTTGTATCATGTAGCATAACATAGGTATATATTTGGGAAAGATTGGTAGTGACAGTATCTAGAATGAAGTATGTATTTATTGTTTTGGCAGATGCTAAATGTCGAACACATCTTGCAATGCACCATATGTGTTTTTCAGACATAAAATGAGAATGCTGCAGGAGAAAGCAGAAATGAAACTATATTTGTGTTTCTGGAAAGAAACCTTCTACTATTATCAACAAGAAAAATTTAATAAACACTAAAGACGAAAAAGTTTTTTCTGGAGCTGTAGCAGACTTTAGAAAATGGTCTTATCTCTGTGGCGAGGAATAGGTTTTGACTTGAAAAGGAAATACTATTAGAAATCGAAACAGTTTGACGGGAGAAACACTTACGGAATTCCTTTAGCAAGGGCTACAAGAACGGCTCTTTGGGCATAAGGGCAAAATCGCATACTGAATATTCTCAATTTCCCATCTTGAAGAGGAGGGCACGTCGATCCTAAAATCAATAAAAGACAGAACAAACTTTTACTTGGGATGTAGGCCTGACTTATGGAATGGCTCGTCACACAAATGCAACAGAGTGAATTGAAGAAACAGATTTTACTCTCCGTCAACTCAAATGTGAATTTTGTGTATAGGGCTTACAATAATATTATTATAAAGTGTAATACGCATTGCTTTAAAAGAACATGGTTACTAAAAGGAGGAGGTAGTATAATCAGATTGGATAAATCTAGTAAGGATTCTATATAAAATGCTATGTACATGCAGCATGAGATTTATTTTACCATTACTCAATACTATATTTGACAGAAATCCAGTGCCCAAGTAAATAAGTCTGGCTGGAGAATTCAACATACGATAAGGTATAAGGTAAAAAGAATAGATTTCAAACTGGAGCAAAATAAACTGATCTGAGACTACTACCTATAAAAGTTACATGGAGTCTCAATCTGCAGACTTCCCGTTGCATTGCAGTAGGTTGCAAGTCAGTAGGCTGGAAAACTTTTGTCAAATAGTAAATATTAGGTTCATTACGCTATGTTGAACTCTAGATATATATACTACCTATATATTTGACACAAAGGTGCTAGTAAGTTTTATCGAGAAGGAAATAAAATACCTTAAAGACAACGCATCTTTTCGTTGATATCATTTCGTGTTTTCTTACACTATATATTGTCGACCTATTCAATAATGTGTACGTACAATAGCTATATCCCATTACATCCCTAACGATTGGAATTACTATACATTTACCCCTATGGATATAATATTTGCAGATAAAGTTTAGCTACACGCTATTAAAATGCACTGCGCCTCGCGGCTGGTGCCTGCTCTACTGAACCGTAAAACCGAATCACAATCTCGTCTTTGATTTTATGTTCTATAAAGATTATATAGGGCACATCTATACATGAATAGGAGGCGAGGCGACCAACAGGACCCGACCCGACAGAATTGACATTAAGTGCCCGTGTACTTCAATGTCGAAACATGGCAGAAACACTACTGCATTCCTCTGGCTAACATTTTACATGTAGCTATAGAGCTACACAATTCATACCTAGGCATTAAAAACTACGACTACGGGCACAATCTCAAATTTTCTACTCTAGGCTGTAAACTAACATTTTATACAGATTCTTTGTACCAATAAATTTAAGTAATAGCGTTTTTCTTTTAATTGAAAATTCCATACCCAGAAGGTATATTTACTATTAGGATGACATATAGATTTGTTTTACATTAGAACTATTAAGTGAGATAAAGTACATTAGATAAGGTTTAATGAAATGTAAAAATTATTACATCAACTTAACATAATAATGTGTCTCTTAAGTTAATGCATGCTATATTTGATTACTTGACCCGGACAATAAGACTTCAATGTCCTAGGAATTCACATAGTTCCCTCGGAATCAAGTATGGGGGTAGCATTACAGTTAATACTATATTATGTGGTTGCAAACATAAAAAGGTTTACTACATATGGTATTTATACTTCTACAAGGTTTTAATATACATATATTTTGAAAAGTAAAGCTGAGCATAGAGATTCCATTTGATAAGTGCAATTCTTAGCTAGTGTAATCGTATAAAATCACTAAGTAATGACATTAAAGCAACCAGCTTAACATTTTCTATAGGAATTGGTTATTTTTATATGTAGCAATTGGGATAGCTTGAAGACATTTCTTTGAAATGGCTCATGTAGAGCCAAGAACGTGTTACGCGTGTTAAGAAGCTTATTATTGTTATACAACCTATACATAACGTAATACAACGATAATGCAGCAATTTAAGATTGCTTATTTTCACCGGTGTATACTATAGCTCATGTTATTGCAAAATGATAATACTAGTACTATTATGATAAAGTGTAAGAATATCATGCAATAGTATTTTTGTATACTAAATTCAACTTACAAAACGGTAGCATAATTTATAGATTGTAAAGAGAATCGAATATAATTTTACGATGGAATATTGAATAAAATATTTACCTGTGGCTAAATGCTTGGAGCTCATGTTGTAGTAGTAGTGGGGAGAGTAATCTGTTTGTAGATCAGCAGTATCAGGATCAGGAACCTGGTAAGTAACTCCTTTAAATGTAAATGTGGCGAAGGATTTTTTTGGGAAATATGCTGATGTAGAAATTCCGTGTGTTGTGTCTTTGTTAGAGAATGAAGGCAGACTGGAGAGATATTGGTGAGTGTGAAAAGAAAAGGAGACGCTAATGGATTTTGTGCTGGAGGAAAGAGAAAGTTGGAGAAACTGCGGAAACCGTGTTCGTATCTGTCTGCAGTTGTAAAGGATGTTCGCTATTGCTAGCATTACTCGATCCGTCCGTCTACAGTCTGCTAGTATAGCGCACACGCTCCTTGCATCCGATATCGATCCTCTTTTTCCCTTTTTCTCCTACTATCTTCGTATAATTATTTAGTTATAGATATACCTGATGTTTAGCTTTGTATGCAGTGATAATGTATGGTTACATAAGTACGTACCCTATAGACAACCAGCCACCAACTTAAGTCCAGTCAACACTGAAATAAAGTCAATCCAGACAGCCAGTTCCACAAACAGCAGTAAGTAAGTAATGAAATAGTTTCAAAGTGAAGATATACATGGTCAGATGGGATGCACAGACTTTAACCTTGCTGTAATGTAATACATAATACATCATGTTGCACATGCTATGCGTATAAATGGATTATAGAACTAAGCCCCGACAAAACAATAACAAACATGTATATTCAATAATAGAGACATCAACCATTTGTTTCCATATGACAAAAAAATTGTTGGATTTGTTTGAATTGTGAGAGTCCAAAATCCAAATACATCTTGGTTAAAACTTGGTAACTCCAGTTCAAGGTCATCTAAGCACGTATCACGCTCCTTACTCAAACACAGGCAATATGCACACATAGTACACATCGAAGCAGAATAATACTTTATAAGTAGTAAAGGTATAGTACTGGAGAATATCATTTGATTTATTATGTATACTTTCTTTTATAGAACCTAACCTGACATCAATCAGTAGTTTTGTGTTACTGATTACTCCATTACGTATTAACAAATATGACAGGATACTATAGATAAATGAAACTGTATATATGCTTCAAATCACGGGGCGATGCATATCTACACAAATATTACATGGCCATCATAATTACATGGTGAAGGGGGCAGATAAGCATAAACACAGACTTTGACTTTACACTTCTCTGGAGTCACCGACTCTGTGGAATGACCATGTTGCAGTAGTGACATGGCAAACTTGCCCAGCTTAATACCAGAAAATAATGGTGCAACAGTTTATCAGCAGCACAATAATTACATACATTTTATCTTGGTACCATAAAAGTGAATCAACTTACCTATCGTAATACTACTAAAAATATTTATATTGAAAAATAAAATTTTTGGAGCATCATTTCGTTACATTGTTTAGGGCCGTGAAAATACATAAATCAACACCAAATTATAACATTAAATTCTACACGTCCAAGGTACCTACATTCCTCATGGGCTGTGAGTCAGGCACAGGCAGTGATTTTTGTACGCAGCTTCTCTATGTAAACTGTGATGATTAGACATTGATTTCATACTTCAAGAGGCTCATTTTAGATATTTTATGTACCCTCTGACGAAATCAATTTCAAGGAGAAGTGAATAACGTAAAAAGCATCTAGTTATTTACGACTACACTAGTACACGATGATTTCTGTGGTATGCACCTATACTTACTAATATGGCACCTCCACATAATGATGATCAAAAATAAACTTGTAATTTAATATAGTTATTTAGTACTTAGACGAAGCCCGAGCTCATGCTATTTACATATTTGGGTATATTTTTACTTTAACACTATTACTAATCATACATAGAAAGCACATTATACAACTACAAGTACAATACACGTTGGAATTTGGAATTGGTAATTTGCTTTGAAACGCTTTGCAACGTATTGACACAGATAAGCAGTTGACACATAGACTTTTAAATCAGGAAGAAATTTGAGACTTTTGAGAGTAATGACAATCATTATAACGATATTATGTGCATTCTAAGGACGAAAGGTGGACGTGAATGAATGAAATTAGGAAAAATCGAGGTACAATTTAATATAAATACCAAACATTGTATGTAGTATGTAGTACCCATTAATACGCACTTAATTTTTGTTCCTAAAATGTTGTTTGACCTCCAGTAGAAGTAGCAGTTAGAGATAAAGACAACTGACGTCTATATTATTGGTTACCTTTGTCAGGTGATACAATTAACTTTTATAATGTACACTTTATTTTCATTCAATCCAAATGGCTACATCTGCAAATCAACATCATACGTTGTCCGGGACCGACTCCTACTAGGGAGTTATTCTTAAAAGTCTTTACTCCTAAAGGATTGCCAAAAAGTACTTCTTTCTCCAATGCAAGATATTAACTGAATGTTTTTAATAATTAGAGTTTCCCTTTAAATAACATCTATTTGTAACTCTTCGATTGCTTTAAAAATCAGTTTAATTTTCAAATAACTTTAATATTAGTTATATTTGTAAAGCAATTTTAATTTGAATTGTACGAAGAAGCTGCATTACACATAGTATAAGCTGGCATTAGGAGTTCTTTAGGAGTGATTCCTTCTTAGGAGTCCATCCATGTAATCAGAAAAGGCTAAGAATATTTTTAAAAAAAAATTTACCATGTGTCCGGTAAAGTTCTCACAACTAACTTTAAGACTTTACTTTACACGCACTGCTCTCCTCCTACCTATATATAAAGTACCTTATTAAAGTTTTATCGGGGAATGAAATTCTCGGATTGAATTGAACCCTAAAACACGTACTAGTCCCATTTTAGACTTGGACACAATTATTATCTTTGTACTGTACTGTATTTAGAACATTTTATATATTAATACTAGCAGACTATGGTTATAGATTTTGCATGCTTTGCTTTTGACTTTGCTAGGATATAATACCTCCATGCACCACCGATTCCCTTGGAACATGCAATAATAGCCAAAGACTTGGTGGAGTGGAAATGATGCTAGAGTTAGACTGATACCTCAATGGTAACAGATTTTTAGTGTTTCATGTAGCCTGCAGTTAAGCAGGACCGCAGTAAAGCACATCTAGCAATTAATTTAGAATTAATGACATGTCCCACATCCTACCTAAAGTAGTCTTTATGGTTAGTGCTTCTTTACTATACATAGTGCAGGCGTAATACAACTATCTTCCACCAACTGTAATGTAAGGCCACTTACAAGTAACTAATCTTCACATTAAGCTCAATTTATGGCACGTACATAACAGATCTGCTGTAGAAAGTTTCTCGTTTTAATTTGGGAAAAGTTTGAAAGGCCGATTCAATTTTTACTATACTGTGAGAAACGATCTCTCTCAGATCTGCATTGCAGTGCATACTGTAGATCTTTTATTTGAATTCACTCCTATTTTGTCTACACTTTAAATGGCGCCTTTTGAGCCTTTTCGTCAACACTTTCCTTTTACCCACAATTCCATTTCGCTCAAAACAGCTCAAAAGAACAATTCATCTCACTATTACAATTAATCTCTATATAATAATCGTAGACTTGATAAAATTTACGCGTCTATATTTCTATCTATGTATGTACGGTTGGTAGGATGTTCCCAAAAGAAAAATGCGCATGTTCATATTTTACATAAAAATAAACTACACTCTGTGTTAGAATTAATTAGCATCATGAATTTTGAATCAGCATAGATTGAAAATCAACCAAAATGTTGAACGCGTATAGTAAATATTTCGAAATTCAATATCCAATACGCATGAATGTTGCCTACCTTTCGAAATTGAGTCATGTTTGCTGGGGGCTGCTAGTTATATACTAAAATTGAGATACTATTATAATTCCAGTCCTGGGAATATATTCGATATGGAATTTATTTTCTTGGGTTTAATGTTTAATACGTTGTTGCTTTATTGCTTTGTTGCTGTCATTGTATCAAATCGAAAATCTTCCACATTTCCTAACAAATTTGTTTTTATAAAGACATTAAAAATTATCATTATTAATATATGGTGTAGACAATTTGGTGTTGACAAATAGGGAGGGGCTATTGAAGTAAAGCAATAATATCAAAAGTCCATCCGCCCTCCTGTGTTCCTCGATAGTCCAGGATTCCAAAAATGTAAGTCTCATAAAAATCGGCCGTAATCTTCGGGAGGAATAAAGCTTGATGTAAAGCATTTTTTAACACGCATTTAGATAGGCCCATGCGGTTGCTATGCAGCCGTGATAAGCCACCTTAATCGGTGCATATAATACTTAGGGCTATAATATTATGAACCTCGTCTCAGATTCTGAGGGCTCCTCAAGTCCTCGATTACCATGGCGAGGACCAATCAGCGATTTTAAAACGAATCTTGAGGAGCCCTCAGAATCTGAGACGAGGTTCATAATATAGCCCTTAGTATATGCATGTAAATGAAAAGGACAAAAGGATGTCCCCGCGCGTTAAGCAATCTGAGTACGAAGAACAAAAAAAATATAATATTATGAAATTCACGTAGGGTTGTCGATTTTTGGTAAAACAAGCTCTACGGGGACGTCCATAGGAAAGGGAACTTGCTAACAGGCGCATCGAGCATTGCTAATGCTATTGTCCCATCCTCGAAACTTCTTTTGTACAGAAACGATACGAAGCCTATCCCTTCTATATAACAAACTTAACATAGAGTTAGATTTAGATTGATTTTGATGGTCAAAATTAATCTATTTTTATTTTCTGTTGATTTTCATAGTCAACGTTAATCTGCTTTGATTTTCTATTGACTTTGATGGTCAACATTCATACATTTTGATTTTGATACTCAATATTAACCAATAAATATGAAAATGAACCTGTTTCTATTATTATTCCACCAAAAAATGTGTACACGGTACCCTTCACTCAGGCGAGCTTCTGTTACGGCTTGCCGTAGGTTTATTATCTTATACACACCAAGGCTGTATTGAGGGGGGGCATTACCCCCGAAATCCAAAAAAAGGGAAAATTTTTTCTCAAAATATCAAAAAATTTCGTGCTTCGCGCGGTTTTATGTGATTTTTAGCCTATTTTTGGCTCATTTTAGACGAAATAAGCCAAAATTTTTCGCGCTTCGCGCGATTATTCCCAATACATATAAGTGTATGGCGTCTTTGACCCCTCCGAAATCGACTTAAATACGGTACTGATACACACAATGTAGTAGTATTAAGTCGCTAATAATAAATCGATTGTCAATTGAAAATTAGAATACACTGAATTTAGATTTGGTGGGTTTTGTATCAATAGGATGAGCACAACGCTGCAATTGAAGCAAAGACCAAAATAGCATTAGTTTAGAGCTCTGATTTATACATTGAATACTACAACTGCGTAGCTCTATGAATTTTTGTCATGCTTTCATCTTAATGCACAAAGAAAATTAAGCTTTAAAAATGAAACATCGGGTTTACCGATGTTACTGATATGCGAATAAATATGTAGACATACTTGGTCATCCATCTGTTCAAATAGTATAGACAAAGATAATCACAAAAAAAGTTTGACAATTTCTGTTTAAAATAACGAAAGATAATTTAATAACCATTGCCTACCCGTATTAGCAAAAGGTCATTACGTATTAGCATTTTTAAAATTAAAACCACGGCTCAAATTGGAAATCTGTTCTGATAGAATTGATCAGCATAATTTTCTCGATTTTTCGATGCAACAATCATCACTGCAGATCAAATTTCGAGATTTCGAGATGTAGAAAGCGAGGGTCCGAAGGGTATTTAATTCACGATGAGTACAAGTTTGCATATTTAAAATCTAAACAATGTCTCAAATTGTACTGTGGAAAGGTTAATGATGGTTTGAAAACACCATGCATTTTGGATATGTACTCCTCTTCAACCCTTGGCTGTAAAGTAGTACAGAGGAAAGATATGCTCCATTGATGACAATAAATAAATATTATGTCTCGTCAAAAATCAGGGAGTAATAAAAACTGACTATTAAGCATTGTTCTGTACAAAATCAATAAATATATGCTAATCTCAAACTAGATAAGAGAAAATAATATATGCGTTGGAGTATCCAAACATAAATATCATGGTATACTCGTTATCAGCAATGGCCATCAATGGAAGAAATCTCCTCTGTCTCGAGTGACGTTTTCGCTATTTTCAAACATGTGAAACCAAACACACTCATTGACCATGGTTTACTCGACGTATGGATACCCCCTCTGTTGCGCGCCAAACTTTAAATAGGCGTCAGCCATTGAACTAGTTTGAGTAGCACAATTTTAAATTTATAAGATTTCTACAAGTTAATAGCGAATAACAAGAATTTAGAAATTAATACAACAATCAAAACATCAAGCAAGTCGGACGTAAACTCTTAAACCACTCTAAACTTTAATCCTATTTTATGTCTTTAGAGCAGGGAAAGGATCACCAAAGATATATTTTCATACAGTTTGGGAAGTTGTAGAATAAAAATATGTGGTTTCGTAGGATCAAACGAGAAATTCTTTGCCCATTTTAGGTCGCAACATGCTACATACTGTCAAATTTGTAAAGCTGATTTGACAGGCTTCAATTTGGCGGAACGCGATGGCCATTTCATTAACAACCATAGTATGTGGACAGCGGACAATTGCCAAAAAATTTTAAAGACTATACAGAAACCATTTTGTGAGCTTGACCCATGTGATGAAGTTACGACATACCAAACAGTCGTCTATAGCCCGAGTTCAGAGCCAGTCAATAAGATGCCGAAGATGTCCACAGTCGAACCGATTGATTCTGGTCAGTATCAGCACTACGTTGGACGAACCGCGTGGTCAACCACTGACTTGGCAGGCCAACCCGAAGACGTTTATGATGTCTTAGGGAGAAACGATAAATTAGAGTTCGCAAAACATGTTATTTGTATGGAAGCAAAGAAGCTTCTGGGTCGCCCATTCAGAATTAAGGATACAAAAAAACGTATACACAATTTGCAAGCAGTTTCCTCCACCAACGACAAAAGTTTGGCGATAAATACACTGATATAGATACGCCCAAAAGTGATCTAGAGTTTCTCAAGTATGAGTTCTATATCAATGACACCAACCCACCATACACGTACAATTTGCTTTTTAAAACTGCAAACCGACTACGAGATGCTGGTAAAACTTGCACCAATGAATAATGTAAATCCTTTTTTTGTGCTCTACATGATCCATCCACCGAATATAGATATATACTCGTTAAAGATGCTACTGACAACGACGAAAGTTTATTGCATTATGACAAATGTTCTGGAAATAAGGAAGAAATGGAAGATGATCAGAAGCTTAGTAAATGTCTCACATATAAGCACCACGTCGACATTCTTTTTAAAGGCAACATACTGCAACATGATAACGATGAAGTAAAGGCGGCCCAGCAGGTAAGGATATTTTGCTTGCTGTAACAAATACACAACAAGTAACATAAATTGTCACCTTTGTGCTCGTTGGCGATAGGTTGGCCAGAATTATAACGTTCAAACCTTAAAGAGAAATAACAGGACAAAATTTGATGATATGATTAGACGCAGGACTAATTTGTCTATCAACAGCAAAGTTTAAAAAAATTATAAATTATTATTAATTAAAATTAAAATAAATAAAAATTATAAAATTATAAATATTTAAAAAAAGTTACCATACAATTGCCCTGTAACATATCAACATATGATTTAAATAATTGTCAACGTGCTTATTGGGTATTAATGTAATTACAGATACGATATTGAGTCAAACGAACCCCGATATCAAAATCCGGTAGGCGAGGCCCGAGAATAGACTGAATTCGGAATATGCACACATCGCCTTAAAGTACTACAAGAGGCTGGGATACATTTACTACTCCGGCCAATTACAGCGGTGGATGAACAAATTAGCTCCATATGCCTAAAATAGCAACGGTTATAAATAGGGCCATGACCGCTCCTGACGATTTAATCTATGGCAACGTGTACAAATACGGACATCCCCTCTACGAACCATATTATGTGGGCGTCAGCACCAAGGACACTCATTGGTTTCATTCCGGCTCACATCAACGGTTGAGAACAAGCATGGAACATTATGAAATGAGGACAGGCAATCGCCTCATTAACCACCGCCGGATGATGATTGCCGAAAATGAGGAGGAAATGGAATGTCTTACAATTTTTGTTGGCTACCTCATGGGATCTTGCAAGTTGTTAAGCAAAGGAATCTCACTTGATAAATTGACAAAATCGTCGTTTACATCCGACAAATTTCTTCACATTTATTGTTGACACACCAACAGTTCCTGACCCAAAGGATTTGTTAATACAGATTCTTACCAAAACGCAAGGTATGGTAGCAATGAATTAAATGTCTAATAAATAATTATATATATATATACATATATACAAATAATAATTTTTGAATATTTGGTTAAATTCAAGGAATGTAGTGAGAGTGTTACTGGAACACAGGAAGTAAGTGAAGATACTTTCTTACAAGCCCTCAAAAATTCACACGCCATCAAATGGTTGCATTATCCGGTTACATTTCAAATTCAAAAACCGGCTCAACTTGCTGATGCTGTAAATGCAAGCAGTGGAAAATGTGAAAATTTTTGAACCATTTTGAGGTAAAGTTACCTTAATGCCACAATGCTGAATTTAAATAAACAGTATTGACAGTTATATTCGTGAGAAATAGATGTTAACGACAATATTATTAACTGAATGACAAGATGTTGCACAAATTGTACCAAATGTTGTTTTCGTTAAAAGCCGGAATAATAAAATAATAAGTACCATCTACTGCCGACGATAATTTCTTTCCATATTCCGAGAGTAAAGAATAATTGTCTTCTCCCGAGAAAGAAGGGCCTTTGGGTTGCTATGATCGTGCCAAAAAATTTATTAACTGATATAAAGGAGTGTTCATAAATAATTGCTACAATAATCTGTGACTACCGCTTGAATAACTAGTGTTTGGTACCGTTTAAAACTTCAAAATGAATCTGCAGCTTTCTTTTCGTATGTGAACTTAACAACGAAATTATTAATACATATAAAACATTTAGAAAACAGTACAACAATGTCTGATTGATCATTATCAATAGTTACAAATCGGTGGCAAGTTAAGGTAGAAAGGCCGTTACGGAGGTAGGACGAAATCGATCAGGGCATGAAAAACCCATGGGTTTTTCCTTTTGGTGAGGTAAAACCCAAAAACCCGGGTTTTTGGATTGGGTTGTTTTTGGCCTTGACACCAGCATATTGGCTTGTGGAACGATTTCTTCGAATTTTCTTCTTGGAAAGCCAGGAAGATTTCAAGGTACATCATTCGAAATTAATTTTTCGAAATTTTATTCATATCGTCTAAAAATTATCATTTCGACTTTTTCTATGCACACTGGTCTGAAAATTAAATTGGCGAAGTTTTGTGCACATTGTGAGTTGAAAACTAAAATTTCGAAGTTTTATGCATACTGGGTTCCAAAAATTTAAATTTCGAATGTTAGTGCATATTGCGGTATAAATATTAAAATTTTTTGCTTGCTAAGTTCCAAAAATTAAAATTTCGACTTTCGTTGAGCACACTGGTCTGTTAATTAAAATTTCGAATTTGGTGCATATTGTGGCCCAAAATTTAAATTTTTGAAGTTTAACAAAATGATTGAATGTTTCCTTGACTGCTCCCCAAGGGTAAGGTGACGACGTTCTCCAGAAAACTGCTTTCCGCCAACCAATATTTTTATTCGGGAAAATGGTTGGGAAAAATCAGCTTTCTGAAGCACGTCGTCACCTTACCCCTGAAGGAGAAGCCATGGAAACATTCAAATCTCCTTGAAGTTTAGCGTACAATGTGGTCTGACAAATTTTTTCTGTCCACAAAATTTAGAAAATTTAAATTTTGTCACAATATACACAAAACTTCGAAATTTAAATTTTCAGACCTGTATGCGCAGTCTTTTATATTTAATTTTCAGAGCAATATTCGCGAAGAATGTCAAAATTTTAATTTTCAGAGCAATGTTCGCGAAGAATGTCGAAATTTTAATTTTCAGGCCAGTGTGCATAGAGAAAGTCGAAATTTTAATTTTTAGACGATATGCATAAAACTTCGAAATTTACCGAATGATGTAACTTGAAAACTTTCTGGCTTTCCACGATTTCTTGGAAGTCGGGCCACAAAAAAATATGCTGGTGTCAAGGCTAGTGTAATCGTAGTCGAAATTTTAATTTTCAGGCCAGTGTGAACTGTAAAAGGCGAAATTGTAATTTCTAGACCATTATGTGCGCAAAACGTCGAAATTTTAATTTTTGGACCCCTCTTCCTAAATATTTGAAAATTTTAATTTCAGACCACTATGCGAAATTACGTAACGCCTAACTGTGCATTTCGACCGTCATCTTTTTAGTGGGGGAGGGGTGGTTTTTTAGGTGGCCTGCCGTCGATATGTAAGGCGCTCCCAAGTTTCTTTCGCTTTTCCTTCGAGCATTTTTATTTAGATCTAAATGCTGTCTAATTCTACCTATTTTTAGTTTTAAAACCTGGTAACTTGAAACTTTTAAATCCGTCTGAACCATATAACTAAAGTTGAAAATAGGTAATACAAAAATTAACCGAAATCTGTAATAACATTGTGAGCTTGCAGTTACAAATATTTCGTCTGCGTAATTTTTGTAAACACCCATGACCTTTCATATTTGGTTGTCACGGGCATCAAAATCCAAGGGCCCTTCTTTCTCGGGAGAAGACAATTATTGTCTTGTGGGTAATTGCCCTGCTGGTATTGATAGTCTCATCTAATTACCACGAAGTTATCTTGAACTGAAGTTGGTTCTATAATCTTTAATGTTCAACAGATCTGCAATTGACCTTGATGCCATATGACCATATAGAATAGCAGAGTGTATTTCGTGACTAGACAGGGTCAAATCAAAACACCAACCTTTATTACCTACGTATCCCTACTGCAATGTAGAGCGTCTTTTTAGTAGTGGCTTTAGTTATTTTAATAACAATGGGTCACAGAAATGTGCAAGAGAAGGTTGCCAAGGATCTATAGACGGGTGTCATAACCACAAACCAGAGACTGTAAGAATTTCAATTTGTTCGTTAATGTAAAGTTTCGTTGACGTAGCAATAGATATGTTCTAATGTTGTCACATTACTGTAATACGTAGCAATGGTGAGACTTGTCACCAATACTAAGAAACATAAACGACGACCCATCAACGCTATTACGAAGAATATTTAACTTATACTTCACTTTCAATGATTTGGTTGCAACCACCAATTACTAACAATAATTAAATATTTATTGGAGAAGACCGATCATGCACACCTTTCCTTTATGACATTTACTGATCAACTGATATTTTTAGAAATAACAACTAACAATTTATGACATAATACGACATGAGTAGATAAGCATAATAAAATATTAATGCTCTTAGCAACAAACGCCTTTGACAAAAATCGAAGGGCAAATGTTTGTTGTGGACCCAATGGAATGTGAACATGAGTTTAAGATTGTGGTGATAGAATTTTCACATATCGATACAAAGGACATAAAATGCGACAGATCGTGTATTCTGATAGACAAAAACCTGCCATATGGTCAATTAGCACGACATGGCCTGTAAATAATAGTACATGGCGAATCTGATACATAGGATAGTGAAGTAGAAGATAATAAATGGCTGGCAATTAATAAGCCTTTAAAATAAAAAAAACCATGCCTTTAAGTTTATTAATTATGGTAAATTTAATGAGTCGAGTCGTCTTTACGAAACAAATGGGCCTTCCTCAATCAATAAAGTAGTCAGCCCGTACTGAGGAAAGATATCGCCCTTTAGATTTACATAAATGATAAGGTAAAAGACATTAACTTATGCAGGGTAAAGGAACATGTAAATGCGGCAATTAGTTAGCTGGAGCATAGCACAGCCAGGTCAGTTCTACTTTCCGTGTAGCAGTAACAATCCTACTTTCAAACTCAAAAATACAAAACACATTTTACAGATATAACCGAAGCCGAAAATTTTGTTAAAGTAATGTGGATATTTAGTTATCGTAACTGTAACAAGTCGGGCACAGTTCAGTATTATTATTGTAGAAGTGGGGGGAAAAAGTGTCCTGCAATTGCCAAACTGCATTTTGTTGAAGCTGTTCAATTGTGGGTGAAAGATAAGGAACATAGTCATACAGATGACATTCATGGTTTAGATCCGCAAACAAAAAAAGTTGTAGCTTAACTACTGAGTGTAGGAGTGAACAAGCCAAATCAAATAATTGCTGCTTGTGCCCAAAAGGATTGCCCTACTCCCGAAAAGTCAAAATTGACCAATTTTCTGCAGTGCTACAGGAAAAAGACCATCGAGAACATAATTTACCTGCATCAAGTTAAAGAATTTTGTGAAAAAAATGAAACAGTGCCAATAGATGTTGACGATTCTTTTGTTGTGGATTACAACATTGTATGTATTGAAGCTAATCCTGAGTTTAAGTTGTTTTTATCAACTAAGAGATTGTTGTCTTTGGCAATAAATGACCACCATATATGCACCGACGGAACCTACAAGCTCACATTTTTAGGATATCCCGTTTTGCTGTTTGGAGTTACCGACAAAGAAAGACATTTTCACCCCATTGGAGTGTCAGTTTGCACTGCAGAAACTGCAGAATGTGAGTTTGGATTTCGAGCATTACAGAAAGGGGTGAATACAACGAATACACCCTTCGTGATGGAATGCAACTAGGTATGTATGTATGTTTGTTATATAGATATAGATAATGCATATTATTTCCAAATTACTATATTATTCTAATTATTTTGCATTACTATTTATAGGAGAATTTTTCTCCAATGCCCAAATCATGCTAAACACTTGGTACGTCTCAATTCTACAAACATCTTACTAGATATCCTTAGTATTTTTTGATATATTGATGCAAAGATGGAAAACCAACTCCAACTCCTTAGAATATTTGCCAATAATTTTATTTCATAATTTGGTTTTAAGCAGTAACCGGTTTCGTCAGATACTTTGTCAAACTGTAAAAGTTGAATACAAAGAAAATGTCAACACTATTTTATATTCAATAATTATAATTAATTAAATATTATAAATAATATTAGTTATTATTACAAACCTGCCGTAGTAATTTAAAACATTAATTTACAAAATTAAATTCTAATAAAATAAACAATTAGGTATGCCCTGTAATAAACATAAAGTTAAGTAATTAATAGTCTTAAATATCTTAATTACATTTTTCAGAAAACGAATAAGCCTTATTATTTGTCAGTGATACAATATATGAAAGAAACTTACAATTTCATAATTTTAAGTCGAAAACCAATCAAAAATATTTTTATTCCGTTTACTTTCACGGCTGTCATTTGTTTATTTTACATTTTGCCGCTGAAGTAACATCTATAAGTGGTTTGCATTACATAACCAGAATTTAGCCTGATTTTTAACAGTATTGTAAGCTTGTAACTTACTAACTAACTTAACTTTGTATATTATTACTTTTAGTATTTACTGTTTGTATAGTGACACTTTGTGCTATTTCTTTGTATTTATCGTCTTTAATCTCGTCTAATTGTTTAAGAATTATATCTTTTATAATCATATTTAAATTATGGACTGAGCGATAAAATGGTATTATACAGTATGTTATATTCCATGAACAGCTATTTGTTGATTGGCTATGGTTTATATTTATGTTGAATTTAGTAAGGATTTCAGGGTTATGAATTCTTAACATATTTAGTAATAAAGGCTTAGTGGGAGTTAAAACCATGTCTCTTTCAACATTTTCTAACTTGTACCTTATCAAATTAAGTAAATCTAGGATAACAGCGGCTTTGAAAATTAGAAAACATAATATTCAATTCTTGATTTAGTCTCTGTATTTGAAATAATTTTAGTTAATCTAACTCCTTGTGCGTAAGGTATAGATTTTTTAAGATGTTTTGGATGATCAGAATAATAGTGAAGATATTGGTGTTATATATATTGATATATTAGATATATTGTACAATGAGGGGGTCTACAATATATCCAGGATTCCAAAAATGTGCTACACAAGAAAATCGGGTAAGAACTTTAGACAGAATTCCAAGGGTTGTAAAACAATTTTTACATGTATTTTGATAGTCATCAGAGATTTCCAAATTTAAAGGAACTGGGATCTTAAGGGAAGCGTCCGTTTTGTCTAGAGTCTACGCTGGAAAGCAATAATGAGGATAGACTCTAGACAAGCCAGAAACCACGTGCTCAGTAATTTACTGACCACGTCATCACTGCTCAGTAAGCGACAGTATACATGCTAGTTCTGACATGTGCAATGCAACGCACTTCACTATCTACAATCAACCATTTCGTTTAGACAATAAAAACAAGAATATTTATTTAAGATATTTTTAGTCTTCCCTAGAATGAAGAGAGATTTATTCACTGTTATCAAATGATAATTGCCGATATAACACAGTATTAGGGTTTATACAACAGTAATAATAATAATAAAACATGAATAAACATTAGTATTTATTGGAAAACAATACAATGTCTTATAAGAAAGATAAATAGAAACTATCACTTTAAATTGGTTTTGTGATATTCATTTCGCATTTAGGTAAAATTTCACTAAACTTTTCCCACAAGTTGTAAAATGTTCAAAAAACATCTTTTATACAAAGAAATCTAAACTCTTCTCAGCTTGTTCAGATAAAAGGTAAGTTAACAGTGTTCGATGACCAGCCGGCTGGTTGATTAAAATGGCTGGCTAAAATGGCTAAAATGGCCGAAAATAGTCAAATGGGGGGCTGAATTTAGACAGCGGTACCTCGTTACCGCTGTTACCGACGTTACCGTTGTTACCGCCAATCGCCAGCGGTAACACATCAGTAGCGGTAACATCGGTAACAGCGGTAACAAGGTACAAGCACCACCGGTAACATCGGTAACGACTGAATGCATTTTCTTTGATGTTACCGCCAAGGCTAATATAAGGCAGTGCACTGCTATTTTGATAATAATATTCTAAGAGCAACGCAGCGAGATGGATCTAATTCCGAAATAACCTATATTCCTTGGACCGGAGTTGTGTTACCGAAGTTACCGGTGGTGCTTGTACCTTGTTACCGCTGTTACCGCTACTGATGTGTTACCGCTGGCGATTGGCGGTAACAACGGTAACGTTGGTAACAGCGGTAACGAGGTACCGCTGTCTAAATTCAGCCAAATGGGGCTATGTGAACTGAGAAAATCATTCTTGATTTGGCGGGAAATTTGAAAACCCATGATTTTTGGCCATTTTAGCCACTAGCCATTTCAGCCAATTTAGCCGGCTAGCTGGTCAAAATCATTTTTAGCCGGCTAAAATGGAACACTGTAAGTTAAGTAAAAGTAAAAATCATTATTCAATCGTCAATATCCAATCTGATCAGCAAGAAGACGTAATCTCATCATTCTCATCTCTTGATTATTCAGTCATCGTGTTATGCAGGGAGTCAAAGTTTCATGATGATCTTATTCCATTCTTGTTCCAACAAGGCAGATCACAGCTTTGTACAGCCTTGATGTTCCATATCTCTGGCCCCAGACGCCAAATCTCATCTGGCAAGTATTTTCCACACACAGTCTCAATCTACCGTCAGAGGAAGTATGTTCCGCCAATAACACAAGTTGATAGCGCCATATTTAAACATTCTCTTAATTCTAGGGAGTAGAGATCCTTAAAAATCAAAATATCGATCAAACATTTTGAAACATTACATGGTAAGTAAGTGTCTTTGAAAGCGTATTAGTTTCTTCTACGATTAAAGGAATAGACGTTTCCCACAATTCCAGGATAACACAGGCAGGCGGTACTACTTTGTTGCCACTGTTGCCGTTGGGGGGTATCGGGGGTTAGCGGCAACAGCGGAAACAGTGGCGACACGCAAAAACCACTAGCGGCGACAGAGGAAATCAGATTAATGTGTCTCTGTTGCCCCTGGTCAGTGTTGCCGCTAGTGGTTCTAGCTGTGTCGCCGCTGTTGCTGCTATTGGTTTTTGCGTGTTGCCACTGTTTCCGCTGTTATGCTGTTGCCGCTAACCCCACTACCTTCCAGCGGCAACAGCGGAGACAGTGGCAACAAAGTACCGCTGCCTAAATTCAGCCTTTTAATTTTTAAATATTATTTGTTTTGTTTTCAGGTTTTTGATAGGGAAAATCGAAAAAAATGCCGTTGACAAGACTTAGTTTGGAAGAACGGATACGGTGTGTAAGGTTCTTTTCAATTTATGAAAAGACATCATACATACAAAAGGCGTGGAAAAAAGAATTTGGAACAGACCCTCCGTCAAGAAAGACGATTAATTCACTTAATAAAAAATTTAATGAAACTGGATCTGTAGCTGACTTGTCGCGTAGTGGGCGTCCGAAGACTTCACGGAGTGCCGAAAAGGTAGCTCTTGTAGAAGCTGCAATAAAAGTGGATCCAAATAAATCCATCCGTAATCTGTCAAATGAGTTAGGACTCAATAAAGCTACAGTTCATCGGATTAAGCAAGGTAATGCCTAATCAATTTTTAATATTTTGCGAACTTTTATTTTAATCGAATAATAGTGAATGGGAAATATCTTCCATGAGTTCATGGTGCATATTCAATATTCTTTTTAAATATGATATTATAGAACACATAGTAATACATAATACATGAATATTATAATATTAATTATTATAACATCCATTTAAGTTGCTTTGTATGTAACAATATTGAGTAACACTGTTGACTGTCTGAATTTTTAATTCAGTTTAATAAAGTATTTTTGCCATTGTAGATTCGGATATCAAAAAGAGTCGGCTTAAAGCCGAAAACAAGAAATTAAAAGACAAAATCAAACAATTAAAAGACAAAATTGATCGTTTACAAAGCAGAGGACAGAATTCTGAATTACGCGATCGTAAGTTGATTTAAAAAAGTCGAGACCGCTTTTCATTAAATTCGTTATCTATTTTTTGTCGGATTACACCACATTTATTGGTTTGCTTGCCAGTGTTTGTCAAGAAAGAGGACGATGACGAAGATGTCACACACAACAGTGGCCAAACAATGAGTATTACTCTAGCTCCTTCAAGTGCTGTCCTAAATTCTCAAGTATTGGTATGACTCTTTTTCATTTCATTACTTTTACTATTAATTTTTAATTGTTGTTCGTTTGCAATGTGATGCGTGGCTGTAACAATAAGTACCGATGGTTAAGATTAAGAAACTTAAGTAATTTTGTACTGTATTTTGATAGCATCTTCAACCAGTTCAAGTTTTGCAAGTTCAACAGCACTCAGATATTACTCAGTTGCAGACTCAAGAAATTAATCAGATTCACATTAATCAAATATCTCATGACTCCCTTTCTGACTGCACAATGTACCATATTACTACAAATTAATATCTCGTTATTGTTAATATGTGACGCATTTTTGTCTGAATTTTCTGGTCTGAATTTTCACATTTCTATTATTATCTATTAGTATTAGTGCCATTGTCAAGAATTGCAAAAATGTTCGTATATCTTGATTATTGAAGTACTCGCCAAGTCACCCGTCACGAATGCATGAATTGTTTAAGAATATTTATAAGGTGAAAGCTATAATAGTTTAGTTAGATAATGATTTGTAATAAGGAGAGTATATGCCTATATTATACTCTATATACATATACTTCCATGGAAAGATGTCTCTCTTTTATCAAATATGCATGTCGTTAATAATTGTTATTGCTATAAATATTACATGCTATTATTATTGGGTTATTTTTAAAAAGAAATCCTTGCGCAGTTTGTGTGCTGTTTTGTAATGACTAAAAGAGTACAAATAGTTCGTTAACAAAATAAAAATTGAAGATGATAGGCAATAATTTACTTTTATTCAACTCGAAAACAACACAATTTGTTATAGATTATCAATTTTTATTGCAGATGCATTTGTGTTTACATTTATGTAGGTATACTGTATTCTCTAAAGGGTTTCTTAGCGTTATGAATGTTATCGTTAAAAAGCTGATTAATATACAATTATTTTACATCCATTGGGAAGCTAAACTAATATCGTCGGAACTAGTACTTAGGTCATGATCATGATTAAACGCATTACTCTAGAAAGTTTAGTATATAGAAGGTTTTTGAATTTCAGGGTACAATATGGTAAGAATACACTTATTCTACTAGCGAAGCTACATCTGTACAGACATCGTTATTACTGTTTAAATAACTTTGAAAATGGAATTGTTTTTAGATTCACCATACTAACCTTATTTTAACACATTCTGCATAGTCTAGCTATGAGTATACTTTACACTGGGTTCGTAAACCGTAATACATGTAAGTAATGTATACAATATTTATAATAATTACTTCTTTTATATGCTAATACTGATTGATAAGTAATACAACTAAGGGATTGAAAATCGGGATGTGTAAATAACCTCAAGGAAGTTAAAAATGATCTAGTTAAACCTAGAAATAACTAAATTTTCTGTATAATCTATATTGTATAGAGAACAGAGAACACTACTACTGATTTACTTATTTGATGACACTATTACTAGACATTAATTCTATAATATTCTAATCTAGCTTAACGTGCTGTGTTTTCCACATGAGATCTGTTTCATGAACAATGAACGTGATCATGAACGCTATCAAGACCAAGAGATCATATTATTTCAGTAGTTTAACATTTGTCTACATGCAAATAATAAGCTATTTAGATTATACAGGCTACAATTACAGTTCGACTTTTAAACCAATTTTTAACTGATATAATCGTTGTGATTTGACTATCGTAACAGTATGCCTACTGAATATAAAATGATATATGGCCGTTTTAACACAACACAACAGTTATTTTGACTCAAAGCCAAGTATTGCTACCATTTAAAAAAAGTTCTGATGAACTAAGATTACAGATACTTTCATATTGTATGATATAAGGTACACGAAGTCATATTCTACTACAACCACCTATAACCTTCTTGATAATGCATACCATAAACGTTTTTTTAATTATACAGGTTTGATTAATCCATTCGAGAAAGTCTTGGTACATGAAAGAAATAATATCATAACATTAAGTAAGGAATCTCAAAGATATTTGATAATAACAATTCTTTTTAAACTCCCTAAAAGATTATAATACCTTAATGGAATAGTATTTATTAATTATTAGACTAGCAGTTATTTAGTTTCTCCAATAGCCTTTCAATCATTAGATACCTACACATATAAGTTATACCGACATTGCAAGATCACAATCATGTCTCGTTCTGTACACTATACAAATGAGGATTCCCAATATCCTCCAGTTATCCCGTTACTAGATTTATTAAACCGGATTATTATCCTACTGAAAAAAATATTAAACCTTTTTTGTTTTCTACAGCGTACGTCTACGATTGTATTTACTTATTGACTGGCTAAGACTGTGCTTAAATCACATGTCAAATACACAATTAATACAATACAACTCAAAGAATTTACATATAGATGACAATTTGAATAACAGTAACTGTATATACAAGACTGCTTTCACTTTTCCTTGTCTAACCAATACGGGCTGCATAGGCATGCGAGATGCAGATGTTTATACACAATAAAACATTTTCTCTTTATACGTTTTTCATACAATTATACAGTGTAGGTAACTTTTCAGTCCGTATTTTATAAATGACTTAGTAAAAGAACATATTGGCTATAATCACTCATTACTTCTACAGTTTGACGTGCTTTTTTAAACAAAGAAATAATTAATCGTTCAGTAATTCTGGACTTTCATATTTACTCTAAACATTTCTTGGGGAATTATAGTGGTTTAAGGAATTAGTACTTATATTCGTATGTCGTATTACTTACTGCGCTATATACGTAAGTACTTACATTTATGACACTATTAGATGGTAAGGATGAAGGAAACTTTTGATTTCTTAAACCTTAACACGGGTTACTACTTTGTAAGTTATATTATACGTAGAATATCTGTTATTCTATTTTCCTTTTAAAGTTGATGTTTCTTACAGTAATACGACGTAATCATGCCTGGTTACTGAATCTCTGTTTACAATCGTAGTAGGAATGAATATAATATTTAGAATACTAGAAATGCTTTGATTGTTTTACTGTTACTGACTCTCGATCCCGTCCAAGGGGGTAATCAGTAAATATTCGTTTGCTTGTCAATAAATGATAAATCAATGGATCCGCGATACGGTGATGGTGGAGTTGCCTCACCGCACTGTAATGGTCACGCATAGTGAGGATACGAACTGAGATGCGAAGTCATATGTCCTGCATGTGGGGGCATTGAGTGACCTGACGCTGCAGCGATGTTTGAGTACAGATTTGCGCTTGGACTACTCCAGTAGCTCGACGGAGACGGAAATATGCTTCCTGCACACAAAATACGCAAATTTAAGTTAAAAATCATACTAAATGATGCAATTTGCCATGTTCAAGCAAAACTTGGACTTCTACAAAATAGCGTTCAATTTAAGAGCTTCATAAGTGGTAGAAATGCTGTAGGAAATGGGAAATTTTCCATAGGAAGATTGAGGAAGGATGTATCGGTAATTGAATTTTAAGGATTTGAAATGGGCAAATGGAGTCTGAATATTCAAATAGTCTGGTTACAAATAAAATTGAATTTACCTGCATGGTAACTCGACATGAAGAAATCCGACTGGTATTTGTACGCGGTAGGGTCTGTGGCTGCTGGCTGAGTTGCTGCGGCTAACCCTTGGAAGTCAAACTTGTACGCATACCGTTTGCCATGGACTTTGGTCATGATGTTTTTGTCGTAGTAGTACCTTCAGAAAAGAGAAAAATCATTTAGCCCTTTCAGCACTATAGCAAAAGTAATATATTTGCTGAGATTTTCTTACCTTAGTGCACGACTCAATTTGTCGTAGTTCATATTAGGCTTGGATTTCCTTTCGCCCCATCTCCGAGCAACTTCGTCGGGATCTGTCAACTTAAATTCTCCATTGGTACCTTCCCAAGTTATGCAGTTTGCATTTGAAGAATCAGAAAGCAGTTCTAGAAGAAACTGCCACAATTGTATCTGACCCGATCCTATAAAACAATAAAATCCGTAATGAGTTTCATATCTGAGCAGTAAAGCATTACTAATAATATACACAGCTCTGTATTTTCCCAAACAAATCTCTGAAACAATTCTCAAGACTTCCCCACAAGTATAAAAATAGTGAAATGAAATATAAAGTAAATGTATACATAGATTTGTAGTTCTGGTATTTCAGGATATACTTATCTACGCGTCCAACAACGTAAATAACAAAAAGCTGTGAATAATGTTAGCTACTGCAATGTTAGTCGACCACAAGTTCCTGACAAGAGAAAATACTGCTTGGAACAGGAAGAATTACAAGTTCTAAGGAAATGCTCAATATTCTTATTGCCGGCTCCGTCTCATGCAATCAGCTTCTTAGTAATCAGATAACCCGAAGGAATAGTGCATGCATATAGGTGGTCGCCAAAAAACAGTAAACATAGTAGCAAGGTTGTCGCAGTGGAAGTTGCTCAGCCATATTTCCTTGAATCTTACGTAGTTTACTATTTAATTGACTACGTTTCCCATCCAAGCCGAATTGAACTAAATGCTACCAAACCTTCTTTTACTTCATAAAAAAATGATCATTACAGTCATTCAAATAAAAATAACAAAAGAGCAACTATTACGATAAGTACAGATATTAAGCGCTATTGTGTAACATCGGAGGACATTGGAGTATAATATGCTTCCGCAATAATCAAATATTACTTCAAAATGAGTCAGTGAAATGTTTGGTCGGTCTAGTATTATTAAATGCTCTATTTTTCTTGTATCAAATATTCCTGCAGAGTAACTAAAAGAATCAATATATCTTCTTGTCAGAGAATTGTTCCATTATCCATTTGAAATTTTGTAATTTTCAATTTACCAACGACGAAATTACGTACCTGAGCTTGCTAGCCGACTGCTAGTAGGTCCGAACATTTGGTATGGATCTGAAACAAATATAAAACAAATCAGTAATCACCAACCCTCATACACATCACAATACTATTTTAGATACAGGTCACAACCATACAGATCAGTTAGGTTTGAAAAATATTCCCCCTTCGAATTTAGTTAGTAAATATTATTGCTATTATTATCTAAACATATTATTACTATTGTTGGGATTGTTTGAAAGTGAAAGCTCATATTTTCAGAACCCTTTCGGGAAAATATTCTTTGATCCCTTGAATAAAAGTGGAAACTAAATCCTTTTTTTCAAAGAAATTCGGGCCAAATATTTCTTGGTATTTAGAGAAATTGAAGAATGGTTGAAAGAGAAGTCTGATGTCTACCTAGCGTCTGGGGCCTATGTCTACTGTTAGGTACTTTACGTGCCTAAGTAAATAAATAGGGTTAGAAGTTACATGTAGCTTAACAATGCAATTATTCGATAATCATTAAAATGAGCATTGTGTATCCATTATGTGACATAAGAGTTGATTTGATTGCATGTTAGATTTGTTGTGTACATACTGCATTCTTTCCCATTCAAATTACTGTGGCAGGAAAAAGAAAGTCTGAGAATAGGAAGCTTAAAGTGGTTTTAAAAGGGAGAAAGGAGATGAGATAGAGCGATTGCGTGTGAACAAAGAAAATTTTATTGCAATTCGTATTCTATAATATGCACATTACTTCATAACAGTCTAGCAATAAGCTCTTTCCTTTCATTTGTTTTTCTCCTCCTGTACAATTCGATTCTTTTTGTTATATAATTTGTAATACCTAACACGTTTTTCGTACATGTTGGAAATAAAAAGCCTGTCTACCTTTCTTTCTCCAAATGAAAAACGTTTGCCCAAGGCATGCTAGTGTCGATTTCATAATCGACTTTTTCTCTGCTGAAACAACCGAAAGCCAAAAGCAATAACATCAGATCCCAATCAGGGAAATCATCAGTTTGATCTGTGAGGTTAGTTATGATGCTTCATGTAGATTAGTAGTACATACTACAGTTAATACTAATCAGGGGTTACTACATGCTTCATAAATAAACTCAAAAACAAAGAATAGGCAGTAGTAAAAGACAAATATACTCAACTTTATGCATTGGGTATAAAGTACGAAATAACAATTTCTATTAAATTGGTCATGACAAGACTACACACACCCCAATTGGGGAGATGTGCTTTTAATAGAGTAACTATAAGTACATAATATACGATGTCGAAAGGTCTAACGGAAAGCAAAAAATCCTCATTTAATTGGATGACTACGTATATCTCGACAAAATTCATTTGTTAGGAATCCTTTCTTATTTTATAAACTACATTTTCACAAAACGCATTAAAACTATTTGGCCAGGTTACTTCTTCAAGTGTCTAGTGCAATAAGACTGGATTATTAAGCAACGAGGAAAAAAGGTAGCCAGTTCCGAATGAAAGAACCAATAATGTACAATCAAAAGGGACATGACTGCAAATAAACTTGCTCCTGATCTCTCTGATTACATACACGGGAATCAATATATGGAATGGTTGGAGAAAAGTAACTGGTCAATGAAAGTAAAAGCTTAAGGTAGCCAATATACGATGGATATAGTCTTTCTGTTGGAAGATGCAGAGCCTGCAGAGGCCACACATTTCCCTGCCCTTTGGTTCTCTCGCAATCAATCCAAAATAATAGAAAAATCAGACCTTGGGTTTGTTTTATTAGCGTTTGGTATCGACTGATTTTCAACAACCAACTAGCTCAAAATGACTGATGGTTATTGTAGAAATTTCAATTTTATGAAACGCACACAGTTTTAACTGTGTCTAAATCTCAAATCGACTCTGCTACTTGATATGTTGATATTCGAATATTCATAGGAAATTGTGTAATCCAATACTCCATTGATTAGTGAATATCTGGCAATCGGAACTGGAGTCGGAGTTTGATCTCCTGTTCTTGTAAATATTTATGGACAGCCTTTCCTTGCTCTGATTTCATTTAAGCAAGGATTTCCTTCAGTATCGACATTTTTGTGCAATATAATTCTGTCGCACTAGCATTGTTGCGGAAATAGGGCAGGAACTTAGCTATTTCCAGCATTGGTATTTATTATGGCCTAAAAGACTCGTTGACTATTTCTAAAATCTTGATTTGGGAAATGCTAAAGGAGTTGAGTAAGTCATTATATGCAGATATTATGTTCTCTCATAATTACTATTATATGTGCATGACTACTTGAGGAAATGGCCACTCGGCCTTATGGACAATAAACCATAATTGTCGAGATGACCATCGTTTATGCATGGTATATGACTTTCATTTATTATTACAAGTTGCCTTTATTGTCACATTAGAAAATGTCCAGAAACTCAGGAGATGAGATTTGGAAATTTACCACAACGTGATCTGCATGAAGTGCAGAATGAAAACACGTACAATCTCCAATTTGCAAAGAAATCGCAGTTGCTTTGTAGAATATTCCTTTGTGGGTGATGTGATCTAAACATTGGCGCAGAGGGCCAATTTGTGTGTACACTTTTCCCATAAACAAAGAATGGAAAGCCAAAGCGCAGTTCATAGCACCATGAAAGATCAAATCATCGCATTGCCAATCCCTTGAAAACAAACGGGCATGAATCAAAAGTTCGGCTTCTTTGTTACATTAAGCACGAGCTCACTAGCTCACAATACCAATTTTAGTGCTCATAGCCTTTTGTAGCAAACGTCTGACGCAAGTAACCTAACTATATAGAACTACAATACAAACAACAAACCTTGCAAAATGCATATGTTTGTGTTCTATATTGTGTCAGTATTGATATATTTTATATTTTTGGTACAATGTACATATTTCCTTCATACTGCAGAATGACGCATCTGTTTCTCAGTGGAACTGAAAGTGAAATAGGAGTTCACACAAGGAAAATCTGCAGGAGGTGGGGAAAGTGTATGAAATACAAAAAATAAATATCATACGAATCTTAGAAATATTCTTTTTGAGGGTTGAAAGAACAAAATCAGCAAATTGGCTTTATCCTTTGTGCTGAATACAAAACATCAAACATACACAGTATTATTTACACATACACTTAAATCAGTTACAGTCTATTCGTTACAGAACTGCAAAATGCCATAGAGAAAGATGGGAGTCAGAGTACAGGTTTTCTCCTTATTTAATGCCGATGTGGATATGCTCTGATATGGTTGATAATTATACATACATGAGATCCATACGTACATGGGCTACTAGGTTAGAAAATGGACAGTAAAGAGATAAAGCAGTAGAAGAGGAAGAGGAGAGCTGAAGACTAATCAATTGCTCCAAACTCAGTGGAGTTGATTGGGAAAATTGTGTGGAAATTGGGTCTAATGAACAGTTAGGGGATTCCAAGGGTCGGCAGAAGTAGATTACGACGGATCCAAACTGAGTCCGCTCAAACTTTATAAAACGACATCCAAATAGGGATTTCTTTACAACTTAAGCTGTTATCCTGTATTTATTAGGAGTATACCTATAGTCAAACTGCAGAACGCAATTGAACATGCACCAAAGTGGAGCAGTCAGTCGATTTCCTAACGGCCTGCATTCCTAATTTAGTTCACAACATCAAATTCTATAAGAACGCCGCATGTATATCATCCGCAACAGAAATCGGATGGGAATGCCAACCCACATTTACTACAAGAAATGCAGTTAAACTTTCTTATCGTATTAATGCTGCAGGTTATGGTTCCGGCTCGTTATTGACAAGAAATGTACCTAACTTCCACTTTCCTATTCTGACCCAACACGAAATAAATCATTGCTAATCAACTACAATGGGAAACAACACCTTTCAATGCATGTACATATTTGTACTTTGTTGCCCCATAGGTATTATACATACATACTTTAAGCCTTTCACTAACCAAGCACGGCCACGCTATAGCTATATCTACTATGTAAGTATAGGACTTTTGTACGTGACCTAACCTGCACCAAATAGTGCACATGGGAAAAGTTTGTGAATTAACCTGGAATTATCAACAAATAGTAATAAGTACCTACACCCTTGCTGTACGTAATAAATTATTACTTTCTTTCCAAGTAGGTACTATATACCAAGAAAATAACTAATGAGATACTTTCACTTATTGTGCGAACACTAATCCGAAACCTTTGAGTAAAGTGTATTGACAAAAGAGAACAACATGTAAGTAAACGAATAAAAAGGGGTTGAAAGTAATAAGAGATTATCGTGGAATTAGAAGGTCAGTGTAAATAATCTCCCTGGCTCATAGCTCACATCACAGCCGATATATATTTGCTCTCTTCATGATTGCTTGCAAACAATTAGATGTCCATCTGTAAAAGTGCATTCGATGTGTTTACAGTTGGCATACAAACCAAAGCTGCTATTAAGCACACAGTCACTTCTACGGTCTTTTACCTTTGACTGAGGATGGATGAGATAGGGGAGAGATTGAGAGATACAAGTGTCAATAGCAATAACAGTCACGTATTTATATAAAATAGACCCGCACTGTCTACGCCCACCTATCTAAATAAAGCCATAGACTACCAACAATGCTCTGAATAAATACGACAGCAGAACGAGGGGCCTTTGCTCTCTTCTCTAGTACATGGCTTCTGTGAACAGAAATTAAATCACCGCTTTGGGATCTCTAGCTAAACAACATTGCATGGTTTGCCTCATTGAAGACTAATTGAGCTGATCGCACATTTGACTTGACTTCAGCTACTTTTCCCTCCTCTCCCTTTTGGGAATTCATCATCACATCATTACATCATCATCATTCACTTCTCTCGAGTGTATTATCTAGGTACCAATAATTTAGCATTACACCTAAATAAATGGTGCATTTGTCCACGCTGCATTATTTATTAGTACACAATTAAATATTTATTTCCCTAATTTTGATAGATAATTTACATGCTTGGACAGTATTTGTATCTATCACAAAATGAAAGAAGAGCTGAAGTAAGATAATAAACATAAGACAGGGATTCCAGTTTTTTAATTTTCAGTTTTAACAACTGATTTACGAAACAATGAACAATGCAATGCAATTTAAGCCACTCATTCAACAGAGTGAGACTCTATAATTCTAGATCTACTACATAAATGCATTAGATGAAAAGACACAAACATAATGTGTAACATGGAATTATTTAGTGCAGATGTGCGTTAACGTCAGATTAGCTTTCAACTGCGGAGCTGAGAGATGAGATGACAGTAGAAAAGAAGAGGGATGCGGTTCAGTAGTTGGGGAGTGCTATGACACACTACAATGAAATAGATAGTGTATGCTCATTTTCTTTACCAATGGGGAACAGGACTGTTGAGAACTCAAAAGTCAAGTTAAGGAAAGAGGGGAAAAGAGACACGAAATTAACTGACTGAGGCGTTTAGAATTTGGGGATGATGTCGACGGCCTAATTGCCTTCTCTGCAATTATTCGATGCAAATAAGAGCTTGGAAGAAAACTGTAGATATAATTAGTATAACAAACAAACAAAGTTTCTTTGCCATATACTTGAATCAACAGAAAAATTACTTCAATAATTTATTTTGATACTAATGAAAACATGAGTTACAATTTTCAGAACGATCTACTATATCTAAATGTAAATTGTTTAATATTTAGCTAAAATAAATATGTTTGGACTCGTGAATTACACAGAGAGACAAACAAATAGTAATTAATATGCAGATAAAGAAAATCGAATAATATGATAGTGAAAACTAGTTTATCAACTCTCTAAGCGTTGAACATCGTGTGTGTGTTACACTAAAGAAAAAGGTTGCCGAGTATTAGATTTAGATGTCTCTTATTGAATAGTAATAAAATGGAGAAAGCTTGAGAAGAAATTGGGTAAATCAAAAAGTCTATTGGTAGGTAGTAGAAGGAAAAATCTGGTCGCATTTCAGGAAAATGGAAAAGTGGAGTGTCTAAGCTAGGAGAGTGCCTATTCAGACAATGGTAGGAGAGTCCTATTCGTGTGTCTATGTCTACTACTGTATAGATTCTTATAGGTATATATTTATTTCGTGTACTCTATTCTTCGAGCAATGAATTTGTAGTATACGTATAATGTGTAAGTATAGAGTGTAAATGTAAGATAATAATGTAGTGGAGTCAGTAGTAGTTTTTGAAGCTGTCAAAACCTCAAGCAAAGCCGAAACTAAACTGAATGCGGTACTTACATGACATCAACTCACTCAGTCACTTAGGAGGATAACATAACAAGAGAAAAGAACATAAAGACAGAACAGAACTGACTGGCTGAAAGGAGAGCAAAAGCAAAGGAGGACTTGGGCATTGGCATCTCTCACTTACTCACTCACACTATTTTCTCTTTCTGTCTGTCTATCTGCCTCGCTTTCCTCTATTGTAAAAAATTGGCTTTCATATCGCGTCTCAAATCCACACCCCAGCAGTCATCCTCACAATGCTTTTCCATCTCAGCCCAACAGCCAGGCAACAACCCATCTCATCATGGTAAATAGATGAATGAAGGAAAATGAAACCATACATACTTCTCTCCTTTTAAAACCGAACTGATTTGAGTGTTTGTACAAAAAGTACATGCAGTAAATAACTACAAAGACATGTAAAGTGCACATTCCCTATACTCAATGCTCGTAAACCAAACAAAAATACATTTTAGTGCAAGCAGCGAGCTACTTAAACCAGAACAGAGAAAATACATAGAAATGCAACATTGACACAGAAACACAAATGGCTTATTTAGGGACTTATCTTTGTCCCCAGCTAATATCAGCCGAGATCTGCCTACTTTTTACTACAAATACTATACGTGAACTATATTGGTATCTAGCAATAAGTATTTTTATTTCTTAGCACAATTTTTCTGATTTGCTAAATACATTCTTACTAGCTGTGTATGTATGGTAGAAGAATGTGTACGAAGTACTAAAATCCTTCTCGCTCCCCTTTCCTTTACATTAAATGACGATAGCCCTAATTTTTTTGTGCTTGGTATAAACACTGACAATGAACATGGAGCTTTTATACTCTGAGCGAAGCCGTCTACAAAGGAGAAAAACTATTGTTGAACAAGAAAAGTTTTCTAGTATGTTGTGTTAGTACATATTCTGTAGTTAAAGTATTTGAGGAGTTGTACTGTGAAAGTAAGGCAGCTAAATAAAATAGAAAGAAAGTTGTGAAGTGCTTTGTGTATTTGTACTGTACCGAATCGAGGATGTGAAAGCAAATACGAAAAATATGAAAACCGGAGGAAAGTGTGTGTGTGTTGTGTTATATTTGAAGCATGATATGATATGATGTGAATGTGATGGAAGGAAGCAAGAAAAACTTTTATGCTGCGGAAAAAGAACGACTAAATGGCTAAATAAAGTTGTTGTACACATACATAAAGGTTCCTATGAAACTACTTTCGTCTCAGCAGAGAGGATTGAGCAAGGCAGTTAATCTATATGGTTGCATATATAGTGGATTAGGGAACAGATTATTAGCCACTCCAGCCCACGTTTACAGAGTATAGATATCATACACGTATTATTTTAGGAGATATAGGAGGAAAGAATAAAATTTGTAATGCTAATATTGCATGTTGTTGGAAAGAGAGCTGGAGTTGGGTTTACACTGGTCATTAAATTCATTATCAAATGCAATACGAACGAGAGTCAAAAGATCATTAAATCGGATATGCATTGCATTCTCTATGTCGACCATTATTACTTTGTGGCCAACATTTAATTGGGACCTATATACTTTTATATTCTATATCCAGACAGATAGTAAGTATAATACACATTAGACATTGTTTATTCATCTTTATGCAGTTTAGTTTTAGCAAACTTTTTCTTGAGGCCGTCTAAACTTTTTGATGCCCTTCCAACCCCGATTTGCACTCTTGATATGTTTAAAATACAAAAAAAGTAGTTCCCTCGCCCACGCTCTACACATAATTCATTGTTAGGATTTTTATGTGCGACTTTTGGCATTTCTATGTACCTAATTTCACATTTACACTTGTACACAGTGTGGAGTTGTATGTCAGGATTAAAATTCCACGCAAGTATTAATGAGTCGCGTGCGTGACTTGAAACGAGTTGTTTTAATTATGATCATAACTGCAAATTAATACAACAACTTCCTCGAGAAGCCTCTATATTTCCACTAAATAAACCAAATTCAACTTCCTACTGCCATTATAAAATTATATACTTTATTTAAGAACTGGAGCAATCTCAAAAGACTCCAGTAGTCTTCTCTCTCCCATTCTGCTCTATTTTAAGACTTAAATATAGACTATACACTATACTTAATAACAACCTATTCCATACAGATTTAAAACACTATAATGAAAATGTGGTTACTGACTACAAATGTAGAAACATATAACTCGAGCTGCCATTCAACATTTTCTGTATCAAAAAAGCAGAATTTCACAGACATTTCAACAGAGACCCTAAAAGTAGGAAAGGTATGTAGAAAAAGCCTTCCTGTAGAAAAATATAATGTTTATGTCGTATCCGTTCATGTATATACAATGTAATTTCATTTTAAATAATGTTACAAAGCAAGCACCAAGGTGCATATTTAATACTTTTTGTATATGAGCATAGAGTTCTCGTACGGAAAGAGATTCCTTCGTCTAACACTCAAAGTTCACTCTAATCATAATCATGCAATCAACAACTTGAAAATATGACCACGTTATCTGGCTATCATAGGCCCGTTTGCCATTACGGAAATGTCTCGGGGAAAAGTACATTGATTAAAACGACAAAGACCGACAGCCTTTTACCACTCACAGCTTTCCTACAAAGTTTCTCTTAAATACTCGCCGTTGGTTTCCGTATCCTACTACACTCACACAAACAAACCTTCTACAGCACAGCACCATATCCCCGTAATTCATGACTTGCACTGCCAGACAGTCAGTTAGCAGAACAAGAATTTATTTTTACTCTTATCACATATCTGGATATTTCCCTACAATAAACATTTCATTACTCGATTACTCCCTTCCCTACTGCTGTACACTTTCCTACTTCCACCTCAAATACGAATTTCATACAGTAATACTACTGTATAAATAATTTTCAATATAGGCACCCTACATTATACAATGTGCACCCTATACTGATTTTTCTGTATGAGTGTATGTAGTGTGCCGAATAGGAAGTCAATGTACGTAATGGTACAACAAATGAGTCAAAGTCAATTATTTATTAGCAAGAAACCTTCAACTATGAAAGACATAATGCAAATAACACGTGGGAGTACACTTTTTGCACTCTGACGTGCTATGTTTGCTAATGCTATGCCCATTCAGTGTGAAATTGTCCACCCCTTTAATTCTAATTTTAAGATTAGATTTAATGAATGCATAATTCACAAATTCTTTAAATAATTCAGAACCGCAATCACAATGATAAAATTCCATTGGCTCTTTACACGGCATCACCATATTATTAACATTTACAAAGTTAAATACGACATAATAAAAGACAGTTTACGGTCATTACGCTACCTAGTTCACCCTACAGTCATAACAATCCACGTCATTTACACATACGGATTTTCTATTTAGTCCACTGACTTATCGTTCGTCTCGGAATGAGCGCCTTTGTAAATAAATCAGTCCACTCAAGCCAGCGGTACATGTAATTAAGACATACGTATATTTTTATTCTCGGAAGTATCTATTAAGCATGTGGATATTCATTTTGACGTACTTTTATATGAGAATGACGTGTTTAGCTGCTCTACTTGAGTATAATATAGGCACACTGTTTACGTTTATACAATTAAACATTATGCATACCTGGTTGTCTCAAATGAGAATGCGTATCCAGACTGGACTTTCCCATTCCGCTCAAACTGTTTGTAGTGTAACCTGCAAGTAAAAAACAATAAAAATGCTTTATTGAACTACCATATTGTTAACAAGATTTACTCGTATTGTAACACAATTACTTCTATTTTATTTCTCTATGATTAAAATGCAACTGTTCATAGCATAACAGTTACCTCTCAACTAAAAAGACCCCATTGTATTAAGTCATTGTCATGATACATAAAGTATATTTTATATACTCTGAATTGTAAAATTGCAAATATCTATGTAAAATATCTAAAGTCAGGAAAAATGGGGCATTGAAAGACCTACTTATTTTCACACAATGTTAGAATTAGTAGTGCTATGTGCATGCTGAGAGTACGTAACAATAATAGCGTAACTTATGAAGCAGGCAGTACATTAGGTCGGGAAGGGAGAGAGAACGAATATTCCAAGTGATTCTTTTCATCGCCACAAAAGAACCATTAAAATTCCTTTTCAAGGGCTCACTTCAAATGTTTCATACCCTTTTCCACAACGGGCTGTCGGCCTGCGACCCTTGTGAAATGTGCATTACATAAACCTGTGAAGTATCTTTTCTATCTCTATGCATGTGAATCTGAAACACGGCTACACTTTTTCAAGAGTATTATTATCTATTTGCTTCCCCTCACATAATTGGCGTATCCTTTTTTACATACAGAATATTACGCTTTATATTTAGTAGCCAAGTTTAACTAGTTGTTTATTTCATTATACTTGCACGATCCGTTATGATATACTTTTACTCTTTTCTACAACAAAGTTATTCCCTTTTGTCAACCCACAAATCATTGCTTGATCATATCTGCGTAATTGCTGCAAGTACCATCGAATTTTTTAAAGTGCCCACTTTGTGAGATATCTAAGATACTTGTGCCTCTGCTTCTTTGCAACTGGAACTACATAATTCTAACACAAGTGTACATTGTTTAATCATTACCCAAACTCGTAATTGTTATTAATTCAACAATTAAAGACATAATGTTTTCATCACACACCTAATATCTGTATTAGCAATCTTTAAATTATAATCGTAAATGGATCAAATAATATTATCATTTTCCTATCCGTAAGTGACAACTAACGTAGTGTTAATGTGCAAAACAAATAACTTTAATCATTAACATTTGAGACTAATATTATTAACACACTATTTTGCAAAAATATTCCCCTTGCAAATATTATTTTCTACTTACATTGTAGATATCGAAGATCAAAGTTCCGGTTTTTCAGTAAATGTCAGTTTTGTATTTACTTATCTATATTAAACAAGATGATCATGTTTTTGAGATGTAGAAACATTTCGTCTGAGCAAGTGTAATCGAAAGTATCGTAAAACCGATATTAAATGATATTTTGAACGTAAAGTAATTTATTAGGTTGAAAGTGAGTGCCTTCCCTGTCACGTCGGATTGCCCAACATAAGCCATTATACCACCGAGATTTGGTAGATGTAGGATAGGAAATGCTCACATAAATATATATGTGCTTTCCTTTGTTTCAAAAATAAATGGGAAAGGCAAGAATGATGAGCGGAAGCAGTAGAAATTGAATTCGGTCGAATGGAGCAAAGAAGAGGGAAGGAGGAAAGAAGGGCGAAATCATCTACACGATCAGTGCAATATATCCTTCATGTATTAGTCTCTTGGAAAGACTACTTACTCTTCTATTGCATTTTCATTGTCTCACAATCAGTAAATACATAACATACACACTCACTCAGAAAGCTAATGGAATAATGTGCTCTCTTGTTTTGTTACGTCTCTACTGAGTGGTGCGTGACTTAACTAGAAATTCCTATTATACGCCACAACAGACAACGCTCGGCTATTCTACTGAAAAACTTATTAGTTTGGGGAAAGCATTACACATTGCTCTAGCTCTAACGATACATAAGTACATATTCTAAATATCCTCTATCTATGCCATACCATATACCATATATCATTTCTGGTAGTTGGAAATGATATACACGTAGTTATATCCATAAGCATTGCTTCACTTTGAAAGTCTTTCCTTTTAGCTATGATATAAATACGATAAAATAGTTTTCCCTTCTTGAGAGAAATGGCAGAAACAATGAATCAAACAAGAAATAAGCTAGAGTCAAAATAATGTGAAAAAAATAAATTTTCTCGGAAAATACAATCCCATTGAGTAGCTCTGTAAAGAATATACCCTTCAAAATTCAATGGAAAGGCATCCTTGCATATTTATAGTTGCGAATAAAGAAATGCAATAAAGTATTGCCAATGTTGGAAATGCCTGTGTATAAGACCGTCAATATAAGACTATCAACTAAATAAAGCTAAATATACAGACTATATAGTATAATTTGTGTTTGAGTTGAAGTCAGTATATGGTATAAGAGTTGTGTGTTGAATAAAAGGAGCTAAGCAAACTGGTGAAGTTGTAGGTAAGTGCCTTAATCAAAGTCTTGGAAAGCAAAAGTCAGTGTGTGGAGGCTGTGTATAAAGGAAAGGAAGAAAAGGACGAGTACTTATTGGACGTGTGCAATCAATCGGAATTTCATAGACCATTTTCATGCAATCGAGTGGAGTATGGGATGAAAGAGACGGTCAGGAAAGGAATCTCTTGTCGAAAGTCCGCTTCACTGAGCAACCTAAACACAGAGGAAGTCACCAGATGAGAGACCAATTTGTGGAAAAGAGAAGAAGCCCTCCTCTCTCTTGAATCACTTTTCGACTCGATTCTTCTGCAGCCGCATTAAGAGCAACGTACGTACACTATACCATCTTCTTCTATCTCACACTTGCTACAAACTCTCACTACGTCTTCACACAATTTCACTACTTTCTCAAAGTGCCCTCCTTTCTTCACTTATCCGTAGTTAGTACTTAGCTCCAGCTTTAGCCTTTAGCGACCTACTCCTGCATATCTCTCCTTAGCCATACCATTATAAATATGCCTAGTTAGACTACTAAGATAGGTTGGGTTCTCTCCAAGCAAGTTATGAGGACTTGTCTAAAAGGGCAGCTTTTCACGGGTACTAAGTGAATAACACTTAGGTAGCCTATCCTTCCCTAGCTCCCTTTTCTTCAACAATTTTTCCACTTTGACTCTCAAACACTTCTTCCCACGCCACACTACACACTTTCGCCTTTTCCTTTCCTTGCAACCCAGCCGCCAACTATCCACTTAGAATTTTAAGTAGCTGCAGTTATTCTACACTTTTCCAAAAGCCGAAACTCACTCACACTAGAATAAACTCAAAGCTAAATTACTCTGCACCAATGGATAAATCACTTTACTTTTTTCATAACCCTTTCTCAAATCACTCCTGAAGTATATACAATTATTTATTTCATTACTACGTAGACATTAGTCCAATAATTAGCGCGGATGTACATTTCAAATCATTTCAGATTTATTGACTGAAAAAATAATACAAATCTATTACTGAGTAAAGTGTATCGTGTTGCGCATGTTTATGATGCAATTGGACAGGAAAACTATATATAAATGAGTATTTAATTTTTATCTTGTGAAAGTATTATGAATCCAACGAAACTTTTCTTCTGCTGATAAGAGAACACAATAGCTTTGTAGGTGGTCTCTTTTGTTCGTGCTCAGTCAAGTCCGAACTTCCTTTTGTTATCGTTATCAGCAGAGGAAAAGTTTCGTTGGATTCATAATAATTCCAAAACAACTTTGTAACTGATTTTATCATTCTGAAGAAAGGAAGTGGTCAGTTTGACCTTGTTTTTCACATCCATGTTCATAAATGCATCGATTTGGTCTCACTGACGTTATAAAATTTTATATTCGTGTGGCCATTGACGATCATTCCTTATAACAAGTAACAAACGATAAATTGATTGGTATGTCTGTTGAAGGACAAATCAGATAATGATCTGCTACACATTTTATAAACCCAGAAAAGAAATATCGGATTCTCTATATTCACTATAGTACAAGTGTATAGTGTCTTGTGTAAGCTTATTGGCTGTGTTGCTGCAAATTGGGGTTATAATGTATAGGTTTTCATAGGTATTTTCTACAAACTGTAAACGAAGGTTGTTAAGATATGGATCTAATAGTTTATCATGCTTGGCTGATAATAATTAGGTTATTGAATTTCAGAGAACATATTAGGTATGTCTAGAATGGTAGCCAATATTAGAGATAGGTGGATAGGATAGGACAGTAAGGGGAAATCAAACAAATGGGAATAGGGAGTATTGTGTAGTTGGTTGGATGTAACATAATAAGATAATGTAGTTATAAGATGACAAAAGTGAAGGAGAGGTAGGACAGAGTATTGACTTGTGATGCAGTGATCTGTCTGACCCTATGGAACGCTCCAATTTAAAAAAGAAAAGTCCAAAGGTTTAACTGTGGAAGGATAAAACCAACAGCTTTCGTCGAAAGGCTAGCAGGAATCCAAGAGTTAACAAGTTCCGAGTGAATTTCCCCTTGACTTCCCGTTCGTGTGAGTGAACGATGAGTATTTGGTGTACGAGTGAAAGCGAATTCAAAACTTGCTCCTTTATTTCTTTACACGATCCAAAGATCTAACCGGAGAACGTCAAAGTAAATTCAGTAAAGTAAAGGGAGTAAGTGAAGGAGTGAAATAAAGTCAAAAGAGGAGCAAGTGAAAGAAGTGAGGCATTGTCAATTCAAGGAAACGAAAGGAAACTGTCGGAAAGTCAAGTAACGGACTATCTATCTTTTCAGAGGAAAATAGCTCCGGACACTGTTCCTGTCGAAGGATTGGACAATACAATAAGACAGCACTGCCATACTACCACACACACTACTGCTACATACCAGGCTACTTCAGACTCTTCTCAATGGTCAAACCACTCAACCAAATTGCATTACATTTCAGAGGATGCAAAGACTCCTTTCTTACCACTTACTGATTTCCAGCCACTACTCTGCCTATCTATACTTTACACTATACTATCTACCTTTCAACTGAAAATAACACCAAAAAGTAATACCTACCTACTTATCATTACAACATTTACTGCTTACACTCCATCCAACAGGAGGCGACTTTCAATGTAACATCAACTAATGTTTACGCTATTTTGTTTTTAATTGAAAAAATCTATTTTATTAACTAAAGTATATTTCAGTAGGTATATTATAATTATTATGTGTTTGGATTTAATATTCTAGTATGTCAATCAGTGTCAACTGATTTCCTAAATAAGTCACTGAACGGTTGCTATAAATGTCCAGTGTTCATAATGGAGAGTCAAAATATTAACATTAGTACATCGTTTAATACGCAAATCCTTGACAAAACGTGAAAGTTGAAAGAAAGATAAATGTGATGAAAAAAAGTATATGCGAAAGAGTATTTATTTGTAATACTGCATTGGTTAGCTTAAAATAGTAGCTCCCTACTGCGGGGTAAACTTATTTTAATACGTGTTTAATATAAGGCCCAACGGATTACGTAATCCCTGTAAGCTAAACTCCTAAAGTGATCTTTATTCACAAAGAAATATTTCTAGGGGCAAAAAACTGGGTTCATTAAAAGAACTGTCTGGGTTACTATTCAATTGCAACGCTATAAAAAGGAATGATTCTCAATAGTAAATCAGATATGTTTACAATATGACTTCTCTTTGGACTACAATGTAGGATTGTGCTGCATGCGTGATGGAGCTTGACTATATACACTGATAGTCACAGCCACAAAACATTAGGGAATAATACAAGGCGTAACTCACACCAAGTTGCTTTCACCCTCAAAGTGCCTTCAGCCTTTTACAAGTAAGCTTTTATGTTTTGCACTTATTACAAGTTATGTGTTTGTAGTGTTTTATGCTGTGTGAGATGTGATGTGTGTGGGTGAAAAGCATAAGAAGTGAATAAAAGGTAATGTATACATGTATGCTCTGAAGGTAGTGAGTGAGTGTTGTGAGACGCTGCTCATGCATATCGTACCGTGTCAAAGGCAAGCCCGTCAGCGTCAGCTTTTCGTCACAATTCAACTGAACTCTAAACTATCCGTATATTATACTATACTCCATATACACAAAGTGGAGAGAGAGAGACATCCATATTAGTTTGCCTTTTGGTTGGACTGGCTTTTCAGTCGCGCATCAGTTCCCCTGTCTCACTTGGGCTGCTCCCTTCAAGTCAAACTTTTATTTCTGATTTTGCAGATTTACTCAACAGGATGAATTTGCTTGACTCTTCTCTCCTCTAAAGCTTTTCTTGTGTTTTCACACTACACGGACCGAGAGCTCAATTGGCTTTCCAACTTTGTTTGCCTCTATTCCCTTCTCACTTTATTCCATTCTCTCCGACTTTCAGATGGGTGCGGCTGACAAAACCAAGTTTGGATTGTTTTAATGCCGCCGGCCGCCCACCGCCTTTGATCATTGATGAGAATGTGCACCCAAGCAATTCCTTTTTCGTCAAATATTATTGCACCCGCCGGCCTCCACAAACACAAATAACATAGGTATATTCTGCATCACCAATTCATACCAATAAGTGGAGCAAACTACGCAAATGCACATCCTCCTCAAAATCATGCAATTTATATGAATATTTTAAAGTCCACCAATACCAGCTCCCTAGTTCTTTGCCAATAATACTAAGAACAAAACTTTTTTAATATGGCTAATAGCATTTTTGAGCTTACATTTACTCGTGAACTTTTTTCGATCTTTTTATTGCATGAGGCTGTACCGTCACTTAATAACAAATGCAAATTGGATTCAAAAACTCATTAAATTGATAACACAGATTTTTAAAAACAACTAGACTCCTCTAACCTCAAAAATTCGATTCGATAAGTAATTCATGGCTCGAGATTAAACTATTTATACATATATCTGATTAAACCAAATTATATAAATAGTTTAACCTCAAAAGTCATGAAAGACAAATAAAGAACTTAGACATTGTTGTATCAAATTAGGTTTTGGGGGTTGTGATTGCAAGTGACCCTACTGTTTTCAAAATTTCAATAAATGTAGTTGGGTAAATGTATTTCTTTACTAATAATTCCGACAGAATAACTTATTCCAAATAGGTCAGTAAAATAATCTTTGGTAAAGCCATGCATCCTCAGCAAATAAAAACTTGTCACAAAACCCAATAGCCCACCATAAAATGAGCACCAGTGGATGACTAGAAAATGTACAAAATATATTGCTACTGTATGAAAACTTCACACAATTCACATTTAAATAACAGCAAAATTAATATAGGGTAGCTACATAATTTTCCATAATACACTTTTCATGCTAAACAACCTATTCCATAAAAGTCTATAGGTTTGCAAACGTTAAAAGTACATGCAGGTTTTTTTCAAAAGATGAGCATATGCAATAGGTAAGAAAGTAAAGTCACATATCCAAATAGAGATGGAAAGAAAAGCAATCATAAGGGATAGTAAATCCGTTTACAAGTCTATTACGAAGTGGGAAACTAGCATGTCAATATGCTACAAATACAAACTGAAAAGATTAGTTTTCCTTGTCCAGGAACGAGTCACTCTTTCAGGATATGAAATGATGAAGAGCCACATTGGCTGCGAATGTGAGACGGAGGAAAGGGAAAGACATTATTCGTTTATTTCTCCTATTCATTCATTCCATTACAAGAGATAACTGCTTTTTGATCCCCTGCAATGAAAAAGGAGGCAACCTACTCACCAACTGAACAGTAATAACATACACTATACTAGATGCATTTGTATTTATAAATGGAAGGACGCGGAAAGCTGGGATGTCGATGGGAATGTGACTGTTGAAATTCAATCAGATTCTTTAACTAAATATTCCATGCCTCGCAAATGAGTCCGACTCCACAACCATACCTACATACGGCACCATTACTTTACTATCTGTGCTACGAGTGCCATTGCTTAGGTAGTTCTATGTCTCAGTGCTGATTGTGTATACTGAACTTAACAAGTGCGCTTCTCCAAATGAAATACATGTCTGTTGAATTTCAAGTAATAGGATGAAGCCAGTAACCACACGGAAGGAAGCAAGTCGACAGCGTCCCCGCTTTCACACATTACTGCAGAGACAACTGGAGGAAATGTTTAGTTATTGCATTAGAGAGTTGGCGGAGTCGCTTCAATTCCAATCATCTCGTAGTAAAGAACACAAATGTAAATTAAATTGCTTTACTATGTCATTGATGTATTGTATCTGGAAACTTGCGAAGCCTGTGCAAATCCATCAATTTATTACATGTTCCTCGTATTATACTGTATCCACATACTGTCTCCACACATAAATTGCAAATTCACATTCAATATTAACACACAAGGGCGTGTATGCATACTTCTGTATAAATTGGATATTATAAGTACGGATATTGATATTTGCGTGATTAACTCTCATTTATACTCAAAGTATATGCAATAAAATGTATTTACGAGAGCCTACCACATAATAAAACATGTTAAGACGTTAAAAATATTACTTAGTATTGTACTATGTTATTTTTAATGTCATTTGAGCTATTAACATGCTCTGACATTACACTTTAATCTGTCCAGTTAAATTTGCCATTTTAACAACTTCATTGCAAAAGCTATGTATTTCATGTGACGGACGTTCATGGTATACCATAATATTTACCGTATTGAATGTGGATGTAGGTTGCTTCCTCTCTTTTAACAATATTATAATGAACTATGAACTGCATTGACAATCAGGAAATTAAGTTATTGACAAACCAAAAAATTTTCCCCGATGCGCTTCCTTTGCTGCCGGAATCCCTCATTAAGTTCCAACAGTCCATTCTGCTATTGCGTTAGTAATCATATTGTTTCAATCTAACACTTCTGTCTAACCTGTCTATCTCCCTTGTTGAAACTTTAGAGCTGATTACAACCCTAACTCTTACTACAACATCACTGACACTATGCACTGCATAATAATAGTGAAAACGTAAAGAAAGACAGTTGCATTGAACTCAACAAAAAGTTTCGATAGGTTTTCAGTTTAAATGGTGTAAATGGCTATGCCATATATTTTATGCAAGACAGAGAATAGAAATCAATGCAAATGCAAGGAAGGCATAGAGGCAAGTTCTAAGCAGTAAATTTGTGATGACACGAAGCCAAAAAGGAAAATGCGAACGGACGTTCGACGTCCGTCATGTCTGTCTTGGTCTTCAGTAAGGCAAAGTTCCTGCCTTGCTCCTCTTCGGTTTCCTTCCGCTTGCCTCCTGTTTTTTTCCCGAGAACTCTTCTTTTTTTACTTTTTTACACAAAAATAACACGACTAGTCGCTTTTAGACCAGTCAAACCTATAATTTAGTACATTAGCAAATCTATTGCATTAGAGGGCAGAGAGATGCACGCAGCGTACCTATTCCTATAAGCAGTGTCTGGAAATACAAATTGCAGTTCTAGCATACTTATTTTTTCATTGTGAGTTGAAGTGGAACGCAGGAATGCTAAAAGCGTGTACGGATGTAGCGGTACAAATGCATTTACATAAACATCCGAAATTCGGACTTATTCTCTCTTTTCTCCTTTCGTTTTTCTTCTCCAGCCGCTCACCAACAACAGGAAAGGAAAAACCGGAAAAATCATAAATCGCCAACGCCTATTCACTCGTGGCATACAATCTGAATCTGACTTGAAGGAATGTAAACGAGAATATGAATGGCTATGTGTGTTACATTTGACTCGAGTTGATATATGACTCGGGTAAATGCATTACTATAAATACTTTTAGGCAAAGTAGGAAATTATAGGCTTATAGCTGCAATATAGTAAAGTACCTAAATAACTTTACTTGTTCAAAGTTGTAAGTATGTAGTTCTTTAATATCGTTACAGCGTCAATAAATGGTTTTCCCGGTGTGCCCTCGTTAGAGGAAGAGACGGAGGTCAGCCCCAAGTAAGTTATATCATAACTGTACATACAGCTATAAAACCTAAGCATTTGTGTAAAATCTCCATATTTTTATATTTTTCTGGAAATAAATCCTGTTTTAGCAAACCCAACTCCTAAGCATATAGAACCTATTGCCAAAGATTACCAGTGCACGAAAACCGTGAGATTTAACGAGCAAAAATGTGAGAAAGCATCAGTTTCTACTGCGGATTCGTTTTATGGTCTCATGTAAAATCTAACCTACGAGTTTCTCTCGACGATAAGGACTCTACGAACTTTATGAACAGATTTTATTTCTAACGCATGCAAATCAAAGCTCATAGAAAAATTATTCTACAATGATTGCATTTACACTTACGACCAAACATGAAATTTTTACGACTTTTATACAGTTAACCAGATTTACTTACTTTGTGTCTGGGTCGAAGGATGAGCTGCCCCCCAAGCACTTTTGTACGCCGGATCTGGAATAAAAAACAGAAAAATTTATATTCACATCGAAATTCTTAAACTTTCTCCACGATAAGTATCTACTGTAATTTTGCAGTGAATTTTATGACAGGACAAGAATGTAATTGCCAATATTTTCTATGTTTACCTGCAAGAAGCATTGAAAAATTCGTAAAGGAGCCTGTCCTTGCAAAATATTCAGTTGAAGTTTTGATATCTAACATTGTGTCGATAAATCACCTCGTTGTATATGATATGACGTGTCGTGAGATAGGTAATGTCAAGAGTCAGAACTGACGATGACGAATACCAATCAAACTCTGATTCTGAATTCTACAATACACTTGGTTTAATTGTTTGGTTTAAAATTTGAGGAAAATGATCGGAAATCAATAACTACTACTAAGTAGTAAACAGAGTTAAAATAGTCAGCGATAAAATGAAACTCATTTGGATGATTTAGTTAGTCACTGTATGAGAGTAAACAGAGGATGTATGTATCCACTAGTTAACAATGTGAAGATGAATGATAGCGTCGTTCACAAATCAAGTCTGTCTGAAGGTTTTCATGATGTTCAATATTATAGGTACGATGAACAACTGTACCCAGTTTGGAGATTGTAGGCTAAGGTATATTTCTGTTGCGTATATGAATGATTTGTCTTTGTCACTTCACAACGTTGACTGAGAGTGGTGTGGATAGCGAGAGGAGAAGGAAAGTGGAATGAGTGGGCTTAGTGGTATTACCAGTACGTAGTGAGTTAGTGAGAGGATTAAGTTGAATAGTGGCAAGGATCGGATGGAAAGTTGAGCTGAGTTAAAGACCGGAGAAAAATCGGGGCCGCGTGAATTCGGAAACAAAGGACGGTTGACGGTGTGAAAAAGGAGAAATTGGCGGTAGCGCCGGCGTCAATAGGTGAAGTGGAATGCCAGAGTTGAAGTAAATTGGAGGATATGTGGAGCAGCCAGAGAGGAAAAGAGGATGGAGAAAAGGAAAGGAGGCAGCAGAGGGCAAAAGAAAATATAGGAAGCGACGACCAGCACCAGATTTCACACGCAACCAGAAATCACTTCTTCAGTCGTTCCTTCCCTTAGACTAGCTAGAGCACCCACTCCCTATACCCCAACACCTACACCAGGCTTCAATCTTAATCTATTGTCTTCTTTGATTCTGTAAGTAGTTCATACAGAGCCTGGAGAAATCCGAAAAGAAAGTTCATCACAGGAGCTCTGTCACTATTTCTCCGCACAAGGAAAGTGAGCTTTTAGTCAGAAAGTATTCGGTGCACCGAAGGAGAAAGTCTTGTACTTGGGTGCTATAGAACCGCGCTAATGGTTGACGACGTCGGAAAGTTATGTAAAGAGAATTCAGAATTGAGAGCGAGGTGAAATCTGCCTGGAAGTCAAATGCTCTCTAGTAGTATCTGCTATCTCTGTTCCGCAGTTTAGACACAGATACCCACATAGCAAAGACCTTCCCATCTACACCCTATGCAAACTTATTATGTCCCTATTATCTCTATCAGCAAAGGCACTAATATGTAAGTATGTGCTAAGGGATGTAATGTGTAGTAATAAGTGTAACCATATGTAATGTCATGTATCCCAAGCTATATTCTTATACCAACTTACGTACTACTTCTATCACCGAGACAGAGAGAGAGCATTTAGTGAGTGTGTGTATTTATGTGTACATTATACTAGTAGAAGGATTGGAAGAAATATCTTTGCTAGTATCTATGCATGTATATGCTTGTAAGTCTGTTCTGTATATAGTAGTAGGATGTGGGAGATATTGTGTGTGTGTGGAGTGTGTGTATGAGTATGTATATTATGTATGTAGGTAGGACTTTAGGGCTGGCAGTTGGTTGGGCAGATCGATGGGAGAACTCCAGTGAAAGAAGGGGCTGGGAGTGTCAAGAGTACCGGAAAGACCAATGGAGCCGGGGAAAGTGCTCGCCAAACCCTCCTTCCTCTGCCACCACAGATTTTCTTTCTCTCACCCGACAACCGGGTATTACAGAGCGGATGCGGCCCGGAACTGGATAACGGTGAGCCATATATCCGCTGAGGAAGGAAGCTCAAAAGGGAATCGGACGCCTGAGTCCTAGCCGAAACACGATAAGCAACACTACCAATGACCACACTCCATCACGAAACCTGACTACAACTCTTACTCCTAACAACCAACATCTTCTCACTCACTACTCCCAATACACACATTCCACACAGACACAAAATATGTTTCTACCACTTTCGCATTCCCACCGCCACCGACTGTCAACAACCTCACTCTCTCCTCTCTTGTCAATTCAAAGCCTTATCTTTCCTTTGAATTCAACTTATCACTTACTTACTTCATACCATCTTATACCCATGTGTACTTACCATTTATACCCACTCACCTCTTTTCCTTCATTTCCGCACACTTACAAATTAGTTGCCGGTCCGACTGATACCCATCTGTCCATCTCTTCTAATACACACTAACACCTAATACATTTAAAGCAAACGATGCTCCAAGTTGAATAATGAAACAAATGCAGTACAAGTAACGTTGCTCTTTTCTAATTAAATAGTTATCATTTTGGGTAACAAAAACCTATCTCTGAAATTCATGGATAACAGCCTCTACTCCATGGACATAATTAAGCAGCTGAATTAATATTCTACATCTATATTCATAAGGTTAAAAATACTGCCTAAGGTTATGACTAAACATAGTACTATTAATGTATGAATATATCGGAATCGGAGAGAAAACATATATACATACAGTGCAATATAGAAAACGTTATGGGTGAAATTGCCCTGAAGTAGGATTCACACGGATCAGAAAAAAATGAAACTGTCAAGTGCCACTTTTGTATTGGTATGGGATGAGATAGTATGACGTGTGGATAGAGACAGAAATAATATTCCCATAGGAGATTTCATATGTCAAATCAAACAACACAATAATACTAATATAAATGGAGATGAGAATAACAATATTGCTCACTTCAACTCTAGGAGGAGCGTAACAAATGATGAATGATCCGAGTCAATTATGGGAACCAGTCACTCTACTACTAACTTAACTTTGACTGCGTGTGTGTGAGTCGTCATGTATTATTACACTGCAAAGCAACAGTAGCTCACTATCATTAGCACACTCATACAAGTACCATACCCGTAATGCTACAAATCAACTTCTCTCTTCTATTTACATGTGATCACGTTTTTAAACGATAAAATATGAAAAGCATTAGAGCAAGTCCCATAGAGTAACTAAAATTCATTGAGTAGAGAGAATGAACAGAGATAAGTACAAATATAGATTCTGGGCGGTCGGTATTTTCCTGGTACATTGTCCATGTCATGTGAATCAAAATAGAGTGGAAGTCGAAGGCTGGATGAAATATGAGCTCGGCTCGATTTAATGCATTGTGCGTAGCAGCCAAAACTGGAGAGCGTAAGGTCAACTGAATTTACTCAGGCAAAGAAAAAGAGCTATTATTACCATTAGTCACCTTTTGCATTCTGACTGCACTTGCCTATTCTATAAGGCTAATAAGTGACTCCATAAATAATACATTTTATATACATACATAGAATACATTTCGATATCATTCATATAGAACTCATGCCAGTTATAAAGAGGGGTACCAGACATAATGTAATGCAACGGGTGCCGCTCAAACTCATGTAGGGTCAACTTTTGAGAAGGGCAGACAGGATAATCGTATCTGTTCTGTAAGTAGGGCTTACACTTTCAACATTGTATAAAGATAGGATATAGTAGGAGGTCTTATATAACTCGAACCTTACATCATAGTGGTAGCTAGTAGCAGGGTCGTGCTAACTGGGATAGCAGGTTGAAAACGTAATAATGCTATGTAATGCATTGGAGTAGAGTGAGAAGGGACAGGGAGCAGTGTTAATATGGATAATCTGCTATTATGTATTTCTGGCATGAGGTCAATGATAGTCCCTGCTCCCATCAGCGGGGTTCTTCATGGAAATGCACACGGAACTTGGTCTACACGTGAGAGTCGCGTGCCATACCGATTTCATTAGAACACTATTGTCCTTCCTACAATACACTGATCTCTTCTATACTGAACCTGCTCCAAAAAGGTAGAATATTATACAAGATATAGGAAATAACAATTCATAACTCCTTTTATACGCTACATTAAATATTCTTATTCTATAATACTTTATATGATGCGAGTTGACTTGTCGAGAATTTGACTTTGACTCCTACGAACCAGTAATTAACGACAGAGTATGATATAGTGATTTTAAAATCGTTCTGTAGCATACAAATTAACACTGCGAGATGCATTTTACACTAATGGATACAATGAATGTGCGTGTAGACATGTGGCTATTCGTGTAAATACATTACATGAAGTAATCATAAAGGAAAATGTTAGGTGTAAATAAGGTATGAGCTTTGTAATGTAGTTAAGTACCTACGTCTGAGCATAGAAGTAGGAACCGCATATAGGAGCATGTATCAAATGTAATAATCATAATGATAACTAGCTAGTAAATGTCATTCATGGAACAGCATGAAGTGACAAGTTAATTAAAGTGCTCTATCAAAAGTTTTGCATAAGATTGATCTATGGGTGATTAGATTAGAGTCGATAGCCAAAATTTAATTGCACGTGTTCCTAAATGAGAAACTCAATTGAAAATGGCATTGGAATAGGTACACAGAATGCCACTTCATGACTGCATAACTTCTTAAAGTACAAATAATTACATTTGTACAAGTGTACTTTCAACTTACTATATAGATTACAAAACATTACATATAAGTTAATTTTAAATCTTATTTCTTTTGTGGTATAATATTATGTGGTGCTCCATTATTTGCTGCAGACGTTAGTTCGTTAATAATAACCGAATAAAGCAGTCATAGGGAAAAGTTGAAGTTGAAAGATGAGAGAAAGTAAATACATTATTAGAGCGAGAAGATGAGAAATCAGAAGGAAAGACTGTCTGGATGGATTTTCTGCGAAGGAAAGAAAGATTGAAGTTCTATCACGTTTTCGGTGGAAGCAAAAGGAATCTACTTACTATCCAGTACAAACTACCTTCTTTATACTGTTAATACACACAGAGATATAAATGAGCATATAAAAGTGAGATAGGTGGGATATATAGGAGACGAGACCACATCAGAAAGAGCTAAAGTCAAGTCGAAAGCCACCCATCCAAACCGGAAGTGTGTCTATGGCTACGAACTGAAGCTGGGATCGATTTTTGCCGCAGCCAACTTCACTTCTCACTCTCTATACCACATTAGACATCTTTATACTTATATATCTCCATTGTCAACTTGAGCCGAAATAATGAAAGTTCTAAGTAGTCATCCCAGTTCTAAGGAATCAGAGAGAAACCAACTGATCCAGACCCAACCACTCACTGCCACTGTACATCAGCATCATTTCGGCTCAGAAAATCTCACTTAAACACACAATGTACATGTGTCACGTATATAAATAATGCAAAGCATATCTTTGTTGCATAATTGTGCATGTACCACACTATCAGTGCAAATTGCATGTTCGTATTATTTTTATCTCCTCCTACTTTACAGAATGGAGTCAAAAGGTTGTTTTTCCACTATAACAACCTAGACTTGATATACTGTTATAAAGCACAACACTGATATGTTGGTTTTGTAACCAGAAGCATAATACACAAAACATAAAAGCTATCATAAAGCCAAGAGGCTTTCTTCCTTTTCCTTCCTCTCTACTATTACTATTTGCTATGTCTCGACTAGAGTTATTATATAGAATTTGCACAAGGTAAAGTTACTACTACGCAGTAAGTACCCTGACTGTGGCTATCCATGAAAAGTACAATCACTAAAGATAAGGACTACCTTTTTGGTTTCGTATCTTTTAAATTTCCCTTCCTTTCAAATTGAAAACGCTATATTTCCCTCTTATGTGTTCTTTCCCTCAAAACATTCAACTCAACCATGTCTACTTTGGATTCTAAAGATAGTAAACAGGGCGGTACGCATAATTTATTTCCAGATAGCAACCTACGAAAACTAAAAGGGACTACAGACATTCACTGACTCTTAGTCACAATTTCATACATATGCTCCCATGTAAAAGGTGTATTGTAAAAAAGTAAATTCAGATATGATAGAACAGAAAGTAGTGAATAGTAGAAAAAGGGTGATTGTGACATTGACAATATTATGATGGCTGTAAAGAAAGTTTATATTAACGTGTATTTACGGGTTTGTTGTTTGTATCTTCAGTTACCGTGTTTTCTAAACGCTGTAACTAGTAGTGTTGAAAGTAAGACCAAACTAGATCGTTTCCAATAGAAATTCCCGAAAGTACGTGACAGACAGAACGACGTATGGAGTTAAGATAGTGGAAGAACATGGTTTGATTGAACCAACGATGGTGTAATGTAGAAGAAAGTGGCAGTAGTGTATAGCGAGTGTCTTTGGGTGCGCATAAAGAGAAATCTTTCTTTGTTAAATGGTATATGTACATGTGTGAATATTATGTAACTGTGCTATGGTGTAATCAATGAGTAGACGGATATGCACACACTGTAGTATCGGATGTGAGCTTCCCATTTGCATCATTTGCATTTCCTTTGATAGGAAGAAATAATCATTACTCGAGATTTGTTAGTATGTCTTTTTCTGTGTAGAACAGAAATCCCGCTCGGCCCTGCTGTAATATAGTTAATGTAGCCAACGTAATCGCTCTGCTCTACGTAAAACAGCAATAAAGCTGAAATAATATTATAATAGCATGGACTGGATAGAGCAATGATAACCAATAGCTTCATTCACAATGACTAACAGCTACCTAAACACTACCACTAGTACAACTTCTAGAAAAGGAAACTCTTCACACACTTTATACAGCTATACATGTATCACAAACTAAAGAATGTAATTTTAGTATACATATTCTAACAGTGTCTATTTTGCATATTTACTAGTAGCAAGACTTGTATGACTATACGGAGCTTAATCCGACATTGAATGCATATATATCTATATAACTTCCATTGTATATTGTGCGAGAAGTTCAGTTATTTTAATTTAGTATGATGGCCAACATTAGCCCTTACGTTTGCCTCCGTCACTTTTACTAACATGAGTTTCCTCAATGAGAGCCTCTGCGTCCTGAGTCAAATCAAGTCAATCCAACCTAAGCGTAGTCACCACAGTTGGGCTTTTAGTTTCGTTGATCGTGAGCACGCTCCGCTCTGCTCCACTTTGCTAACTGTTATCTCTTCATTTCTATTTCACAAAAACATGCAAAGTTCTTTTAACACTATTACAAGTTCCTATACTTACGACCTTAGCAGTAGTACCATTTTGTAGACATGGCTAAATTCTAAGGTATGCATTTGGAAATGCTAAATAATGCTGGAATTCCTTTTACTATACACTGTTATATCTGGAGTTTTAGCAATAATATCAAAACTATGAAGTTAACCTGTTTATCATCTCTAATTATATAATAAAATACAATTCTGGCTTTGTGTGCATTCAGACTTATTCAAAAATATTCATTTTGATATTATCACTTGGTGCTATTATTGCTAGTGCAGTTTTACAAATGTATGTTGAGTAGACAGTGTGCTGGTAAGGTAATCTGGATTAGAATTCAATTCCGAGACATAATATTTCACACAGTTTCTGACGAAATGGAGAAAAGTCAAAGTCAAGACTGAGTATAATGTATTTAGCGAAGCATAAATATTTCCCGGAGCAGCACGCAATAGTGAAGTAAACATGAAAATTCTGTACATGGATGTAATATGTCAGAATTTGTGGGCTAACATAATTTAAGACGTTGGAAATGGGATGAGATTTTGCGAGGAGGGAGCAAGACAAGAGTCAGGCACACCTCAATGTCTATCTAGATGAATAATTTCCCCGTAATTAAAAGAGAAAGTGATTAAAAAATGAAATAGGTGAGCAAAAGGAAATGAACGAGGCTTGCATGGCTGTGAAACTTCCTCATTCAACTCGGTTGGTTGGAAATTCGTTTCATTGGAAGGTCTGACTCGGTAGGGCATAAGCACTACAGTTAGCAGTTAGTAGTAATGTAATGTGATGCAGCACTGCAGTTATGTGTGCTGGCTGGCTGATGGTGATGAGTGAAGGGAAAGGCAAAACGACGGCGGCAAACGACACACCGACAAGACTGCCTTCCTCTCAGCGTCCGTTCGGGAAGAGAAAATTTCCTGAACTACTTTCCTTTTCTACTTTCTCTCATTATGTGAGTGAGACTTGGACGAAATTACGTCAATCAAGACTCTATTCACCAGTTCAAGTCAGACTCATCTTATTCCCACAGTCTCTTGTACATTTCAACATCAAAACAGAACAGCATCCATCCACCCTTCGTCTTTTTCTTCTTTTTCTTTTCATTCCCCAGTCAATAGCGAAACTTTTACATTCACTCGCTTTCTATTCTTTATTAGCTCAGTATAAATACAGACGCCTATCTGTCTTGTCTACAGCCGACTACATCCTCCTCTTTTATATTACATTAACACACTACTAATCGTTAATAGACCACAACTACCAAAACTAAATATATTCAATATACCATTTATATCTTAATATTGCGCTGCTGTTCATTTGGAATACTCAGATTTTAAAATACGGCTTCCTTAAAATCCACAGATCCCAGGTCATATTTTAATCTATTAAGAATTTCTCTCAAACACATTTTTTGAAAAATCTGTACATGAAATGAAATGAATGGACGCTTTTTGTTCTTGTTCATACGTCTTTCTTTGCTTTGCCTTTTCATTCTTACCCCATTAACTACTAACCGAGCTTGCTCTATACAATTGATGCGCTTTGCAACTTACAAAGCTGAATAACAATAGCGCCTTCGCGAAAGCAACGCTAATACTGAATACAAAAGGGCAATGAGAGATATTCTCTTCTACGCTACATCCGTAGCTGTTATATGCAGGCAGCTCTATCCTATGAAATATATTTTCTACTGTGCTATAGATATAAAGTGTATTTTTAGTATAACTATTTATTAGAATGTGAATTTAGAGCTGTATCCACATTTCGTAAAGGTAGTTGCTTATCAACTTTCGTTTTGAGAGTTGTGTAACGTATAAACGAGTTGTCCCTAAATAAGAACGTATATTATTATACTGGATATGATACGTATAGTATTAGAAAAGACTCGTTCAACGTAAATCCAAGTTAACTCACTTTGTTGGCGACTTTGTGGTACTACAGAAGAGAATGAGTCGATTATTTTACACTGACTTCAGTTTACTGTATTGTATGATGAGCTTTCCTTTTAAGAGGGTTCTTCTCTAATACTCCTCGCCACATTACACAAATTATGAAGCGTACATTCGTCTACTCCGACTAATACATGTAAGTAAGGGGTAGAAGAATAAAGACTCTGTCCTTAATAAGATAACTTTGTGTTTCCATTCCCATTACAGATTCGCTTCACTAGGGGTTTGCTATAGTCTATAGATGCCTAGTTGAGCAATCACAATGCATTTCTACTTGCTACTATGTTACTATTACCACTCAGAACAACGACTCTTTCTACCTAACTACACAAAACCCGATTTTTTCGATATACTTCACTTATTTCCTGTATTCAGCATCAGAGTACTTAAACATATTTGTAAGCACTTATAAGAGACGTTCTTATATTCACGACAAAACTCAACAGATTGATATTACTAAATAAAGGCCAATTTACCATTCTCCCTTTTTGGTGCTTTTTACCCATCCGTTTCTTTTAAAAATGTTATAATACTTATGCTTGACTCTCTGCACAAAATAATTGTAAATTACAATATAATGCAATGTGTCGGCAGGAAAATCTGCATAACAAACATGTAATATCAAATTAGTGATGCAATTGGAAAATAGAAATCGTTAAGAAAGTTCACATTTAATAGTACCTATATAGTGATCGCATATTACATGAAATTAATCTATAGTTCATTTTTTTTATAGTCACCACAAAATCATGAAAACAGATTTATGAAGCAGATATTTAAATATTTTTCCATGTAAAATTACTCTCAATCAATTTGGTGTCCAGTCTTATTTTACCTACATTAAAATTGATTCACAAAATAATTTCCCGATACGAATTTATATATTCGGAAGGAGAATTGCATAATATTTTCTATTCTATCTTGATTTACCTCTAATGGAATTACTTATGCATTTTGCGATGTTATATTATATTATGCTCTAGAATACGTTATTGTATATGCAAGACTGCGTTACAATTTCACAAGCCTGTAAAGAATGGAAGACTAAGATAAAATGAAAAAACATGCAAATTAAGAAATCCTTTCGTTGCGTCCATCAAGCCTTGATATTAAGGGCATGATAAAACATGGACATGTTCTTCAGCTTTAATTCTATAATTACTAATGCTATGTATAACTTTCTCCGTCAACGAGCTGCAATCATCTCTCTCTGAGTTGCTCTCATTTTAATTAACTTATACGAACCTCCAAATTATAAAAATTCTCCTAAACTTAAGCAAACCCTTTCTTGTCATCAAATTAATTAATACATTACTTAGAAAACTAATTAGAGCTTGTTCGCCAATGTGGAGGCGTTCTGTGAGCCAGCTTTGCTAGATATATGTCTAGAAATACTTGGAAATGTATAGCTACACTAATTTCTAAAATGATGACGTAATTTACTACAGTCTTACTGAAACATCAACAACTATACTCTGCATATGTCTACAATATGTTTACGTGCTACGTAAACTGTTAGTCACGATTTGTATACAGATCAGTGGTGCTGAAACAACAATCTATATGTGTAATGCGTAATTAATGAAATAACTATATAAAAGTAAGAAATTAGTTATTTTGTATACAAATACCAAAATGCTTAGTTTTTCTGTATAAAATTTCCATTTGGAAAGCCATAAAATTACAAGTAGAGTATACAAAATGTTTCTTCTTCTACAAGTACTAAATAGTTAAGTGAAGAATAGGAAAGTTGTGATTTAGTTGTATCTGCATAGAAATAGAATGTACATAGAAGAAGGGTCGTAATGTATAGCAATTTTGCATTTTGGAGGAGGCGAGGATTGTGTGAGAATGAAGTTGTAATGCTATGTATAAAAGCTAATATCCTACGGATCACATAACAACTTAGAGACGGAGAATAGAAAGCATAAGAAAGAATCAGTGTAAGAGTCAAATTGACACTCCTGCATGCATAGTGCTGAACATCGGCATGGCACATGGTGGGGAACGTTGCTCATTTCTGCTCGAGCGAGCACATCATCCGCCGTTATCATAACATTGAGTGATCACATATTGTTACGTTACGCCTTTTGCTTTTATGAATTCATTCATTCACTCAATTCTCATCTCTGGCTCCTGTCTCCTTAAAATAACATTATAGTCAAGCAACTGAACTCAAAACCGTAACTGAACTGACAATGAACCAACTTTTCTTTGAATGTGTTCAACATTCAAACTATTTTGTCTGCATTAGTATAAACTATGACACTATCACTTACTCCGACTTATGCCCAAAAGTTGAGAAAATTGTGAATTTGAGTGTAACCAAAACTAAAACGGATATGTAATTCGAAACACATATTTAAACTCTAATTCTGGAATAGTAATAACTAGGTAGGTACTTGGATTTGAATTACGTATTTAAACATAAACATTTATTCTCTACCCTACTAAAATGGTACGTACTGTACGTAAAGGAAACGGAAGTTGATAATTATTCAGTAGTAATTAGTTTTAGTACTCATGATTGTTATTGGCAGGGTATGATGTCAAGAGCAGTAAATTAGCCATCTTATTTCATATGATTTACTACCATTACTAAATGCAGGTACTTACAGTTTAAACGTGAGTGCTCCACATTCTCGACATGCCAATAATGTGCTTGCTTAAAATTGTAATAAATAGCAACATACTCATGTTTAATATCCACATTGCATTACAATAAAGTAGCAATTACATATTGGCAGTAAGTATACATTTGTGTAGATGCAATTCACAGATCCTTCCGCATGAAACTTTCGTGCTTTTCAGTTAGAAATTCTGCCGAAAATAATTACAGTAGCAGCTGTCAATCATTTTGTCTTAATCGCGGTTCATAGCATAATTAAGTACTTCAACAGTACAACCTTAAACCAGGATTAGCAATTTGACCAAGATTGAAGTGTGAAACACGTTTTGAATGTTAATAAAGACGTACCAAGTCAATCTTTCGAGACTAATATATTTCAAAGGTACTACAGACATTTAAGGAACGACATTTGATTACATTTGCATATAAATACAGGATAACTTCTTAAAATCTGTGTCTATTTATATTCTACAGCATTCAAAAGTTTCTAACTGCAAATCCCTCAATGTGCTAAAAGTAGCACATGTACAATCCATGAATAACTGTAAAGCGAATTTATTGGAATAACAATCAGTAAATAACCTGCAGTCGATTATTACTAACCCATTTACATATTGCGTATTAAAATGAAAGCTCCGGATCGTTTCAAAGTTTCCCTTTAGTTTATCGCTACATTGATCTCACTTACCGGCAACACAAAAGACATGCAGATCTACGTTTTACATATTAGAAGGCCGAAAACGTACACGCAGTATATTTGTGCCAGTGTTTTATGAGACTGCTGATTATTTTATACTATCTCTTCAACTATCCCCCTATTAAATTACGAATAGGAACCTTATGCTATGAATATTATGGTTTTGTTATGTGCAATCATAGAGGAGAAATGACATAACAAAGTCTATGCATGTACTGCAAAGTGCTTACTTTCTGTAGCAAGCTATTTATATGTCACAAACTACAATGAACCCGCACATGAACCAAGAAATATAAAACAAAAACAATCTAAATGGAATTGGGAAGTATATAGCCATTTATATTGTTGGTATATGAGAATGTACCCAATATTTAGTGTATGATTTAAAAAGAGTGACTGACGACTGACGAGTGGATGTATCACGCAATATGCTGATCCTTCTTGACAAGACATAATCAAAAAGTTAACCTTTTTCAAGGAAGTCAAAATATAATAACAAGCTAGGCAATACGGTCGGAGAAAAGTATTAACCCTCCATGTAACATTTACATTTGACATGACGGTACTTGTGAAAACCACAAAAAGTATTACTACGGAGAAGGAATGGAATAACCTGTGGTGAAACTAAATTTTTTTATCATGCACATACACCGAGCTCGCAGTCTTAATTTGCAGTGCCATGGCTCGTGGTCTACTAGACATATCAGGACAGACTATTGATTACATACAACATAAGCAGTAATAAATCGCTTAGGCACATTATACAAGCATCTACTTACTAATAGCATATTATGTGAGACCAACCACATAAACAGTACCTATGTATTTGTAGTAATTAACAAAAAAGACATTGTAATAATAGCTGGAAAAAATCGTGAGAGAATAACGTTTCTGACAGACGACTTATTCCCAGTGGGAGAGACTGTACTCACTTTTCAATACACTTACTAACAAGCTACTTGTTAGATTAATTGATAATAAGATATAACATAACCTAACTTTCCTTGTCTTACCTATTATTAAAAATGCATGCTACTTAAAGAGACGAGTCATTCCATCATGCTACCCTCAGACACGAACATGTACTTTGACAATTAGTCAAATAGGAAAAGACAAAATATTACAGCATGGAGAAACTGATATTTAGGGAGGGTACGGCAAATTCTTATTTACTAAAGGAAAAATTACCCCCCGAAATTGCATTATGAACAACCGACACAACCTACAACCTACAATAAATTCAAATAATAAGATAATTAGTATAGGCAAAATGTTTTGCTTCCAGTGTCACTATTTGACAAAATGGCATATTATTATGCCATGATCTATTTAATGTCCCCGAAATAAAAAATCATTTAAGTTTACCCCAAATATGTGGTACCTATTTATATGGAATGAACTGTCAACTTTTACCTTAAGTGAACTGGATAGGACACGATTTAAAAATTTTGTAAGTTTGTGTGCATGGCCCGGAATCGGCAAGTTTTAATCTACAGAGAAAACTTCTAAAACAAGATTGAGTACAAATGAGATTTAGATTGAGTTTCAGGATTGCATTCAAAGCTTGCAAAATGCTGATTGTGTGATAGGAGGAATAACAATAAAATTGCATGTAACACATTTAAGAAAATTCATTTTCTCAAAGATTGATCTTTATAGTGCAGTGCACAACAGCTTAGTGCATAATTCTCCGGCAGGCGATGTGAAATAATGACGAGAGTGGAAGCATAACCATATCAAAGTTAATAACCACTCTTGTATAACACGGCTCATTTATTCACCATTAATTTTTGCTTTGGGGATCATGTTCCCAGCCACCGTAATAGAAAAGCAAGTACAGTATGTACACAAATACTTGTTTAGGACCCACGCTACAATGATATGAATTCATAGCCCTGACCGTGACCATAATAACGCAAACAAAACATTATAATTCTGGGGGCATATATTATACCTCATCAAAGTGTGGATACTCCAGTACAATGTACACTACCGGTAACTCCTCTAACGATATGAATCTTCATATTATAACACCATTCCGTATCTGCATACAAAATAATACAACATATATTACAATGCAACTCGGCTACACAGTGCCCCTTATTCTGACCGGGTATTTATATATCGTTTACTGATCTTTTATGTCTCCCTATAGACAGTTGTCTAATATTTTCACCGAGCTACCGTGTTGGAAATCAGGTTATGACAAGGGTCAAGTAGGATGATCGTTTACACTCGCTCAGACAAAAGGTTTAACAACTAGCAGTGCAGTCAATAAAAGTAAATCCCCTCACACGTGCTTGATCTATGTCAATACTTTGACTTTTGGCAGGCCTGGGAAATTCCAACTAAAATCCTCCCATTAAAAAGGTAAATGTATTATAGTCAATCCGATATAGAAACTGGATACTGTAAAATGTACATCCACGTTTGCAAAAGGATTGTAAGATATTAAGTATAAAAATTTTGTAGATATTAAATGTTGTGGTTTGGAAATAGAATAATAGTACAAGTGCAATTAAGTGCAACTTAACAAGTAACTCAATTAAAAGACTTTAAAATATCTGCATTTACTTTTTCCAATGGTAAATTTACTCTAGAGTCACCTATCATACTGCACTACAATTAAATATATTGTGTTGTTACAATTTAAACCGTCCTAATTGATATGCAATTTCTTAAAATTGCAATGAACATATTTATAATTATCGGGGAACACATTTTAATTTTAACATCTGCTATGTATAGAGCTTGTGTTATACGAAAATCATAAAACGAGAAGCATTTAAGAACTTTTGAGCACTAAAAGTTTCCAAATAATACAAAAATGAGCTCTCAGAACATTTTTCTTATTCTCCGAAGTTACGGACTGTCTATCTGAAGGAAGGGAGGAGGAGAGGTTGGTTGGGAAAAGAATAGGAGCAGTGCAAATGCACATCCAGAACTGCATTCGGTTCCCGTAGCTTTAATTCTCCGAAGTGACTGCGATCTGTGAGCAGAATGGAAAACTTTCCCCGCAACTCTGAATTATATATCACCGAATTGACTGTTTACCGCTAGAACACTGTTCTAAACATGCACTATACTTTCTTTATTGTGGATTTTCATGATACCAAACAAAGCAAACTGAGATCAGAGCTGAAACGTTTCATTTTAGTTGTATATATTCACTGCATGTATTTCACATTATTTTATATAATCTACTACATAAATTAATTGTACAAAAGGATTCTTTTTTCTTTATATACTTGAAATCTCAATGTGATTACATTTATTGCAGCTATTATCAAACTAACTACATAAGTACTAGTTAAACTGATGGTGATTTTAACTGGTGGTATTTATGGTGGCAAAGTAAAGGAAATTACTTTGAGCATTAAGTCACTCCTACTGGCCCGATAAAACAGGATTTCTTCAAAAATTCCTAATTTATTCATTTAATAATTACTACATAAGAACTTCTAACTGCAAAATTAGTTTCACGTCCTTTGGAAACGCTAATCATAAGTTTTACTCTTGAGAAATTTAGTTAAATACAGCCTTGAGATAAAAGTGGATGCTTAAAGTGGAAGGGAAAAGGTTGGTCACTTAAAAGCAGGATTCGTACTTATGTGAGTGGGACCTGTATCCGTGTAACAAGATTACAAATATTTCCAAGTTCCATGTGCCAAGAATTGATTAGCTACTCAAATAGTTTTCCTCATGTTAATACATGACATGCAAATATAAACACGTCATAAATCATGGTCAAAGTAACCCCAAATATGATTTGCTTTACACTCGCCAACTTACTCATTCAACTCACTCAGACTCAATAAGTGTACTAATAAGTATGAATATATTATTTAGACACACTTGAGCAAATACTATCGCCGTTATGCAAGTAAACGATAGGTAGAACATAATTATGTAGGTAAGAATTATAAGTAATTCCTAGTACGTAGTAATTGACTCAAACTACCTAATGGTCTATGTACGTGTCTGACAAAACTATACACATAGGCAACTAAAATTACCACAGCCTAAATTTAACCATCTTTGATCATAAATCTACTTATGCCGGTGCCTACCAAACATGTGAATAAACATAATTATTTTCAATATATACGTCACAGACTGTCATAACTATATGAACCTATGTAAAGACTTCAGTATTCATCCGACTCTTATTCACGAGTATACATTTTGAGGCAAGAACCATTATTTACTGATTTTTGTATTCAGATGGTTAAGTCTAATATATAAATGTAAGGATTTTGGTTTAAAATGAACACAAATATCTAAGGACCTAGTCCTTACCTAACAAAACGATAATCATAGCGTTGTAGCAACACAAGACCATTAGGCCACAGTTATGAAATGCAAACCCCAACGCTGATTCAGAGTGAAGATAGGCAGACTTCATGGCATGAATGATTAATCAGAACAATTATCGGATTTTGTGTTAGACATGTTTTAGGGCTACTTATGTAGCATTTGCCAATGCTTTGAATCCCATAAATGAATATAGAGACATGTTTATATATAAAGTAGGGTAGTTCTTTTACTACTGATTGCTATAATCGTACAAAGTCTTACTCATACATGGCACTTGAAATATTTCGCTTGAAATAAATAGGTGAAATTTTTGAAATATTTCGCGAAATATTTCACTTACGCTTTCCTTGAAAAATGAAATATTTGAAATAAATGAAATAAATAGGGTACATGGCATTTATTTCAATTTATTTCAATTTATTTCAAGTGAAATAAATTAACTGCGCATGTCTATACACATGCGCGTTTAATTTATTTCATTTATTTCAAAAATTTCATTTATTTCATTTTTCGCGAAATATTTCAAATATTTCACTTTTCAAGAAATATTTCCTGAAAAATGAAATAAATGCCATGTCTGGTCTTACTAAGCTATTATAATGTAGTTTTGTAGTTTATATGTAAGCAATGCATAAATTGAGATAAGTAAGGTCTCTACTGGTCCACTTTCAATTTGGAACGAAGTGAATAGGTAACTCTAAGCATTCTTAGTAAAAATTGTATCTGGCCTTTCCACGAAATTATTATCAGAGCAGAAGAAAATAAAGACGATTAATCAATCCAGATCACATCAATTCGATTTCTCCACAAAAGTGCACGCGCTCATTTATTTTCATCGAAAATGACAACAGACTAACTACCCAGTATTGCTCTTTGTCCAGTCACTCGACTACGGTAATGTGCATCGTTTATTTAGTAGCCAAAATTCGGCTGAATTCACCAGGATAAATGGAAAATGAAGCAAGTCTGCTTTTATGGAGAGAACGAGACGCATAAATAATTGTAGAACTTGTATCGCTATCATCTCTAAAATTTCTAAAATGAGATGAGGATTTGTAGCTGTTCGTGCAGGGCAGGGAGAGAGCCTTATTAACTGTTTACTTGTACTATGGTATAGTGAGACAACAATTATTTCATAATACGTACGAGATAAAGCATATTGTCCGAATCACATAGGGCACGCTCTGTTTTTTACGACTCATTTATGCATTATTCATTGCTATGTTAAGTTCATATAGTCGAGAGAGGGGCCCAAATTAAATGATTCAAAACGGCTCTACGGAGCTACTTACATTACCTAAATCATTGATACTAGTAGTTTACTCATAAAGGCTGCCCTGAATCCGATTTGATTTGTGTATCTTCACATAATGAGTAAATGCATGTATACCGTATTATTCCATTGTACTATTGATACTATGGGAGGATGCCTCTCGACAGGCCGCGTGCACCGAGAGTTTTATGATCTTACGTTGCAAATTCACGAATAAGGGAAGCAAATCGCACTGTGTGTGGGTTCCACTGTCATGTAGTAACTGACAATCGGGGAAAATTGGTGCTCTGCTCTATTATTACTGCATTCTGACTAAACATTTATTTCATTTTATTCCCATACATATCATGTATAATTGTTTTCAGCCATAATTTCCGTTTTGGGTAAAACTTAAGATATTTGTATGATTAAATCACTTTTAGTAATAAAAACTTTTTGACAGGTAAAGCTTAAGCTTGAGTAGCAAATAAAACAATAAACTTTTATGCATTTTTAAAGCAATAAACCAGCCAGTTGCTAGATGAGTACAGTATACAGTCCACGTAATTATTTCAATCTAATTCCTAAAATTCTGATTCCAGAAAAAATACAGTCATTGTTGATAATATTATTATCAATACCAGACATGTGTTGAACTCAACTCTTCTACAAGTAGAAACTTCGAATTACAGATATCACTAATTTACTAAAAACTTCCTGACTAACTACAATTGCATTATGAACAACTATGAATACAACCTCATACCTATTATAACGTCATACCATTAGGTAAATAGTATAGGCAAATTTTTTTGCGTCAAGTGTCACTATCTGACAAAATGGCATATTATTATGCCCTGATCTATTTAATGTCCCCGAAATAAAAAATCATTTAAGTTTACCCCAAATATGTGGTACCTATTTACTTCAACTCTTCTACAAGTAGAAACTTCGAATTACAGATATCACTAATGAATAATGATAGGATGTTACAAATGTTTGTATTGTTATTTTCAGATTCATGTATGACAAAGATTAAATGCAAACTATTTTAACTTTTCAATCCCATCTATCCAAAGCGTACGACGAAAGCACATCATCACTTCAATACGCACGAATGGACTGAAATCCAAATCATTTTGAAATATGGCTAAATAGTCGCTGTGTTTCATCTTATGTCAAGTCTATCATCATTGTCGTAATAGAACTGGATTGTTCATTCGGTGCTTGGCAGCGACAATGACATTGTCATCATCATCATCATCATCCATCTCAAGCAAGCAACTCCCTGATGAATAACAAATACTGCTGTTAAAACAGAACGTATAAGAACCTTGACTCTTGTACGATGAGACTATTAACTTGGCACTTGGTTAATGGTATATTACATTAGAATGACCAAAACTAGTACAGTCACGTGTAGGACACATAAAGTAGTCTATTTTATAGAGTATTCACATGATTTGAAATCATTAGGGTGGGTATATACGTTTATGGTACATTTACATTTATACAAAGAGCCTACGAATTAGCATTAGTCGAGTTGCTTATACCAAATGTATTTTTAAACTTGACTCTGTTTTTACCTATCTTGCATATTTTTGATCTACATATATGCTACCTTTATGAGTTTCGTTACACGCAGCCAGAAATACTTAATTATTTGCAATACTATAGCTTATTATTTGCAGTAGACCACAATTGAATATTTATGACAGGTGGAATGTATTAGTAGTATGACTCGAATATTTAAGACTGCAATTAGTTTAACCAATTATCAAGCTCAATAATATTGATGATTTGATTCATTAGTAGAGTTTGCCTGTCTCGAAATATTATTATTTCTTAGTTGAAGAAACAAAAAACCCATTTGAAAAATTAGTTCAGTATGAACACAAACCAAGCTTAAAAAACGAAATAAACATACATTACTCATTAATGTTAATCTTTTTCTTAATAAACAGTTATTGAGAGTAATTGATATTGATCATTCCAGTGTGCATATAGCCGAGATCTGTTTTGAGCCTTTTGAGCTGTTGACAATGAATGAGACTTTATAATAATATGTATTTGTAGGTACATATAGTACATAATAAAAAAAACATTAGGATGCACATGCACTACTAAATAAATATGGGATATATTTCTTTCTTCAAATAATTAATTTGAACTTCAAGACATTTGGTAAGATTATCCAAAAGTTTTATAGTCAACTGTAAGTTTATACCCAAAAAGGTTTTGCCAAGCCATGTGGTAATATACAGTCTCATCTCTTTTCCTTTTAACATTGGTATACTCAGGTATTTCAGCATAAGCTCAAGTGCGACTACCTCAAAAAGCTAGTACGCACTCAGTATGCAACTTTCTTGCTTTGTATTCCTGTATATTGTATTCATGATGAAATGCTAGAGAAACTCCACAGGATTTCATAATAAATTATTGGTAGCAATGGTTTTCATGCTTTCATTTTGAAAGATTTGTCTGACTTTCCTTGACAAGTGAAAAGAGATCTATGCGGCATTTCTGAATTACATGGCTATAGTTGTAATATTACGAGAAACGCGAAGAAAAGAAGAATAGGAAACTAGGAGGTTGGCAAAAGGGAAACAAATACAGGGAGTGTGTTTAGAATTGTATTACAGGAGGAGGTATGGATAAGAGCATATAATGTATTGCATACATTCCGATTGTAAGTGAGAATCTTCGGGAATACGAAACCGAGTTATAGTAATGGTGATATAAAATTGAAAATCTGTGTAGTAAATAGAAGGGAAACTAATAGCCAGCAGTAAAGTTTCAGGAATTAGGTATTAGTGGTATTGTAGTGTGTGGTGAGGTTGAGTTTGGTAAGTTTGCTGGGCAATAATTCTCAAGTTTTGGACAGGTTTATTTAGTGCGGCTGCCGCTGGTTTCTTTAGGTTAGGCGACTCGTTAAGACGACGGTGAATCAATTTGGAGTAATAAAGGAGCCGGCACCCCTCAGCTAAAGTAAAGCACGTATAGGAAAGTCTTGTCAAAAAGTGAACACAATAGTGTTCACCAAGAGAGACGGGAAACATTGCTGTACATTATATAGAAGAAGAGCCCTGTATGCATTCAATTTCCAACCGATAAGGATAAGCTCATGAAATACATTTTCTATTCTATCTCCTTCTATTGTGTGCTCCATGTAATAAATACAGATACCTATACGGCATTACATAAATATATCTTGAAATTAAAGATAGCAAAGGTAGGAGAATACGCTAAAGAAGTAGACTGCCAAATGGATCTTACTATCTTAACACAATAACTACTATGTAACATTGGGCAAACAAACCCTTTGCACAAAATAATGTAACTAGATCATATCTCCCAATACGCAACATAGTTGCGTGTAATAATTTTCACCCTCATAACAAATATCAATAATATACACACAAGGTACGTAGTACATGCAGTATCCTTAAAGACATGTGCTTAAAAATGTTTCCTAATTTCAAATAAGTTTATTCCTTGGCTAGACTAACGGAGATATATTATTTAATATTATATAGTTTAGACATCCATAATATGTTTCTCTTTTGGTTAGAGTCAGCTTGTGTTTAAATAACTGTCACAATGTAAAGAATAGTGCATTATGGTTGGATTATGTATAAGTACTTCATATGAATGTTTATATAGTAGATGTACAGTGAACGGTGACGTTAGAAATTGCGGGTACTTTTCTGTACAAGTGCAAAAGTATATTTGCTAGTGTATTGTATAATATCATATTGTATTATGTGTAAAAGAAGGAGTCGAATTGTATATAAATGGTGTAAGCGTAGATTGAGGCAGGATTGCATTGGATAGGGACGGGTGGCTTGTGAAGCTTGAGCGGAAGTGCTGACGTGGGCCCATTCCCGTCCGGAAGCGAGCCATGCGATGAGATGCGCCCGCCGTCTACATCCATCCTTCCCGAATTGGATTCGGAACGCTCGGTAAAACCCGTGGGTATACTACTATCTTACCTATCGTATAAGTCATTCTTCCTACTCGAACACGCGCCCTTCATTCCATTCCTCGATTGGACTCTAACTTTACTTTCTCCTTTTCTTTTACTTACTTTTCTTCAAGTGTTTCCCTATTTTTTCTTTCTCACTCTTACAAACTTTCCCTTGCCTTCTGCCATTTCACAAATACTAATTATTGAACTTCAGACATCTCTGCAAAGAAATGCACAAAACACACAAACTTATTTTCACTGGCAATACCAAGTTTCAACAGTCAGTGAGTATCTACATAATCTACAACACTATGCTCAGCAAGTAACTTACAGATATAGTACCGAACAATAGTAATGCACCTTCTGATAAATGCAATGCTGAGTATGAGCTGTTTTATAGCATTTAAACTTTGAGTCATACAAATCACAACCTGGTGAATTTTAATCATTCTTTCTGACCAATTAAAACATAAGTTTGTCATAACATAATATAATATAACTTTTGCCGCACAAATAGCTGTACAGTTAATTAAAACAATTTTAGCACATCACCATAATCTACTCATTTGATTATATAACTATAAACACGTATTCACTGAAATAATCTAAGCTGGAGTGTAACTTTAAGCGAAGCAGATACTTTCGGCTTGCTGCTGTGAGTGGGATGTGGGACTCAGAAGAGACAAGACTCAAAAGTTGCAATCTATCTTATTATCTTGATTCGAAATGGCTCTTCACCATCTGTGGCCTAATACTGACACAACTGACCTTTATCATAAAGAGCTTAATGACATGGAATAAAAACGCACAATTAACCCCTGCAATAGGATAAGAATGTAAAACTTAATCTTTTTAGTATTATGCTAAAGTGGTAAGAATTCACTTTGTAATCATGACTCACAAATTAAGCAGTTACATAATGCATAAGACACCTTTTTATTGCAATTACTACTACCATTATCAATTCACTGCAAGAAGTAGAGTTCTGTGTTAGTGAAGAGTAAAAATAATATTTTATCAGTAATATTCTGCTTTCTGCTGCAGTGTGATTGTGTTTTGACTTTCATTGCTTTTCTAAAAAGGTAAATACGCATTAGTAGAATATCTAAAAAGCTAGTATAGAGCTATTCTAAAACAACCCTTAGTAAAGTACCTATCTACGAGGAACATAATAGGATGAAGATAAGAGCCAATAAATATGAATGTCACCGGTACTATCATCTTTGCATACAAATAGTAGGAATAAATATATCGCTGTAGATCGTGTATATATGTGTGTAACAAAGCAGACATAAGTTGCACATGGCAAGGAAGGATATTGACTGCATGCCGAAAATAGATAGAGATACATAAGAGAATGATGAGGTAGCTAGACGAATGCCATTCTTGTCTTGTCGTTGATAATCTGCCCCACTTCATTTTCTAGTCAAGTGAAGCACAAGCCAGAGTTGATTGAGTGGAAGGATTTTGCTGGGTGAACATTACATAAAAGCCGGTATAATAATAACAGTATAATACGGTACAGGGTACTCCGCCACAGTACAGATTACATGATGCTATCTCCGACACTCTGTGACACATCATCATCATCATAACACTCGAGTACACTCCAAGAGGCAAGGCAACAGACCTCCGTGAGTGAGTCTACGGCGCAATAGACAACAAATATCAACTCACTCAGCCCCTCCTCAACAATGTTCATAAATAGGCAAGTATCTACTTCAATCTAAATATCAAGGGATTCTTCATGTTACAAGCTCCAGGCTCTTTTCATTGTCACCATCAGTTTATCCTTCAAATCCTCCTACTTGACTTGACAAAGCCGTCCTGTATTTGCTACCTATTATACCATTATCATTCCACCCCACCCTTAACCAAACCTAGTTCTATAAGTAAGTAAATAGCCTCCTATTTTACACAGACCTGGCCTTGTGAAACCCTGTATCTGCACCATTATGCTAGCAATACGAGTCTCCTACGTATACTAGGCCAAGAATAAAAGGACAAGGAAAATACAAGCTATACATGAAAATGCCTTTGAGCTTTATAGATATATTAAATATATGCGTATTATATGTACTACTATATAATGCAGGATAAAGAAGACTTTTTCTAATAATAAGTAAGCTTTAGGCGGTTACACTTGTGCCATTTCTTGTCACTGGATCATCTTCTACAAGACTATTGTATTGTTAAACAAAATGAGCTGTTTGAAAAAATCCTAAGAAAATACAACTCATTATGAAGCAACCTGGAAGGCATCATTTCCCTCTCGAATACACCAAGACTATACAAAATAATGGAGAGCCATAAAGAAGTAAATGGGAAAACGTCTACACCTATGGAAAGCCTAACAACAGATTACCTTTCTCAAGTCTGCTGAAAATGAGTCACTGCTTCATATGTAAATTAGTAGTTTGTACTCTTAAAGGTCATGCTTTTACTTTGACACATTTTTTATTTGTATTTCGAATTTTAACTAGTATGTGAAGATATTGATAAGAGCCTTAAAGAACAGTATAGCAGTTGAGTGTATCTATATCTTAATCCAGAATTTATTTTAACCGAGTATATTTTCTCCAACTGTAGTAACTGTGATCCTTATGCTACAACCAATACATCAAATTGAAATAGCAAATGGAGAAAATCAGGAAAACATAAAATGATAAAATATGCAAAAAATTCAGAATTTTTTGCTTATAATGTGGAGAAGAAAGTTAAATATGGAAACGTGGAGATATCGGTGTACATAATATAGACTAGAAATAGACAACTTAAGCATTAAAGGCCACCCTGTGACTGTTCACAGAGACATCGCCGTCAACATACACACAGAGCGGAGTAGTGACAGTAGAGAGTACACATTTGTATCGCAGAAAATGTATAGAGAAATGCGAAGTCAAAGTTCTCTGGTCTGGCCCATTGAACCGAATCGGGTAGCATCGTCGAGCTTGGATGGAGGCATGCATGTAGGAGAGAAGTTTAAGTTGATATACTACGGCTAGAACGTACGACCCTTTTTCAGAGGAGTAAAATGTATTGGAGAGACGTCTTATACATTAGAGTCAGGTCAAAAGTGTAGTTATAGACACTGCAACATGTCTACGTAGCGTGGGGACTATCTCTACTTATTATACAGCTATACAATGCACCTATTGATATCCTTCCATGAACAGTTGACTTGAGTTAACTTAACTTGACTCAGGCCAAAATCGGCCATAAATTTTATCACTAAGAAGGTTCTTCGGCTTCGTTTTTATGTTCCTTTCCTCGGGATCGAATTGAATCAGAAGCCAAATGCCTCTAATATGTATAGGGCACATTACAGATTCAGTTCTCAAGTACATTATTTTATATTGCCTCCGTGTCTCGATCATAATAACGCTGTTTGATGTTTCATGTGTTGGCTATTGACGACCTGTCTTATCCTGCTCCTACAGAAAACTTTTCCTCTTAAAATGAAGTATTTATGTCATTATATTTTCGTGCTGTCTAAGTGAAAAACTTCTTGACAATATTATGCCCCCAAATGATGACAAAATTGAACTAAATTACATAGTAAGACACTTATGACCATTATGACTCTACCTACTGATTTACGGTACCCAACTCATTTCACTTACCTTCATTCACTGCGTCCTACAAACTTAATCCATATCTTGATAGATTTCTCCACTTCATTATTCACTCCCATGTAACGAGCTACTTTCATTTTTATTTAACCAGTACATTACGTAAGTGAATCTACGTCATCCAAGTTTGAATTAAGATTGAGGTTAAAAATGACATGCATGTTCAATGACACTGCAAACAGATGAGCTACTAAAACATTTCAGTTGAACTTACTTACAAATGCTATACTACCTTTCAAATCATAGCATTTTGTTTAAATAATGAGAAATTTGAAATTTTTTTTGTGAAATAAGTTTAAGAAAAGCAAGAAAATATTACAAGAAAAGTAATAATTGACGTCCCTGATCTTGGAGACATTTTTGGTGCACTAAAATATGTAAATTCTTTCAGCAATTGGCAATTACTAACGTTGAATCATCCGAGGTCACAAAGTGATTAAGAATTTAGGGACTGGATTATTTAGAGAAAGTGGATCTACTAACCTGATTTACTTAAATTCGATCGTCCGTTGTGACTTGAACTAGTATTATTTGAGGTATTATTGTTATTATTGTTGACATTATTAGATGTAGAACTAGAATCTCCTGCGGCTGTTGATGAGCTGGCATTTACTATACTGGAATTATTGTAGGAGGATGAAACTTTCACACCAGACGAGGGTGAATCCACACCTGCAATCCATTAAAAAGTATATTCCAAATTAATTGATTGTTACACGAGGCTCATGAATGCGGTAAGAAAATCAAAGGGAATCAATAACAACGTATCATAACCGTAATAATTCCACAGCTGTTTCCATTTTTTCTCATATAAATATCTGATAATAGTGTCCTAGATATTTGTATAACTCAACACTCCTGTATATCATTACAGAGCAAGGTACAAATATTCTAAGGATTTCATCATAAATTTTATTTAAATTAGAATTCTACTTTCTACCTGTCTATATTTGGAAGATGGCTCAACACATTCCATCTATTACATTATTTTAGTAGCAGAATTATGTATTAATTTTCTGGAATTTTAGTTTTTTGCATATTACTGTGGAATTAGAACCTTATTATTTTAGGATTAGCACAAACATTTACTCCAAATGCATTATTTTGTGATATTATATCGTTAATTCTAATTGAAAATCATTCAATAGATAGATATGCCAACTCGACGTAGGTTAATTGCTAAAACCTTACTGCTGTTGTGCGAACACAAACTTAGATAATGGTAAATTATAAATTATAACTGTAAGATAAAGTAGCTCGGCGAATACAATGCATCAGATGCATGTAAACTGTAGACATGTCTGTAGACATGCATTTTAAAGTTATAGTAAAATATTAAGCCTTTGGGCTAACCTCACTAATTGGCTAACGTGGATGAGTTCAAGTCAAAATATTATAAGAGATTAATAACTATAGTGCTAGTGAAAGATTTGTGTTTGCATAAAGGAAAGGTAAGCTTACCCATGGATTGAATGGGCGAGGAAGATGATACATTTGACTTATTGGGTCGATGACTGCCACTGCTACTAAGCCCTTTAGTTGAGTGAACGAGCGGACATGGGAAATGGAAACAAAGTGCATTCAATGAATACATTTAATGAGTCAGGTTACATCATGTTACTCACTTTTGATAATACGATATGAAACTATCAAATCAAACTAACTTAACTTACCTATGCATTGCTACTTACTATCTCTATCCCTTCAGCTTAACTACACCTCATCAGCAAGCACACCTTTTTGTGTTGAAAGACCTTTGTGTGCTCTGCTAACTAGAAACCTCATTCATTCATATCAACTCTCCCCAATAGCGCACACTGCAGAGCACACAATTATACCGTTTACATTACTACCTTTGGCCTTTTGGCTTACCTACTCTTTTACCACCACGGCATGGTTATTGACAAAGTACTGTGGCTTTACTCGCTCCATACAGACACTAAAAGGGTGCATCATCAAATTGCGTGACGCTTCACAATTATATAATCATATGTAACAATTGAGTCAATCAAGCTGCACCATGCATCTTTGTCTATACATTAGTAGGTCGTGCGTGGGACTGGGAAAGTTTTGAGAAGACTACTACTACTAGGTTAAAGTCATCTGTACATGCAATGTACCGCAGATGTAAATCATATTTAGCTATATTGTAAACACGTTTCTCAGCCCATTTGGAAGATTAAGTTCAACTGAAGTATAATTTGAAAAGCCATATTTTTGTAAATTGTAAGCCTATTTGTATATTTACATTTAACCATTATAATTTCTCAGGCTAATCTTCCCTTTGTTTCAAAGGAGTGCCAATAATGGATGATATGATTGTGTCGTAGGGGATCACATATAAATTCTGATAATAAGAAAATTAGTTGTTACTGTCAATCGGGTTCATGATCAATAGTGTTCAGTTTATAAGTTATAAGAAAACTCTATTGTTTATCATTTAGTTAGTAGGAATTTGAACAAGGGATGATAAATGTGAAGTCGTGTGTAAACTCAATAGAAAAGTGGCTCTCGTCACACAAATCTATGGAGAAAATGTGGAGAAAGTGGAGTCAAGTTACTATAGCTGTCCAACAACCCCAGTGTATCTATCAGGATGTGATGATGATGTGAGAAAAAGGGACGGTCAACAGAAGAATAAATATGTTACGATTCATATATCATCAATAAAAGTATCTTCCCTATTAATGGAATGTAATCCGGCCGATATGTACACACAAATAAATAGAAGTAATGCCTCTATAGAAGTTTCAGGGCATGTTGCACCACCAGAAACCAAGCGAATGTCAATAATGAGCTCTGTTCTGTTGAGTGGCCACGCACAATAGACTTACGGGGTTGACACCAAGCATAATGTTTTCAGAGTTAAGTGAAACTTTACTATTCCCATGGGGCGATTCAGTTGCATGAACTCGCCCTGCCGTCATACTATATAAACCTACGAATATCCCTTTTTTTCTACACACTACCAAAACAATTCGCTCTATAGTATTACATAATCTATTTTGGTACTGAAGAAATAACAACCTTTACTAAGGCTCTAACCCTGTATAAGTACTTACTCACTTGGTATACTAATTTTAAGTATATTTCTCCATATACATGTACAAATATGAGCATTAAGAGTAGTACGGACTGAATGTGGTCTTCTCTTGACTTTGGACAGAGACAGATATAGTTTGACTGGGAAATGCAAGGCACGGTATTCATACATTAGCATTAGCCCAAATTGAGATACCCCGTTGTGGAGCCCACCAACTGAGTATCGGAGATATGACGCGTGTGATTATTTGAAAAATGTTTGATCTCTAATGGTCTCCCTGCGGTGGCCTATCATTCAGTCATTTGCAGTCAACCCTTATTCCTTATATTCATACCATTTATTTGCATAGTCTAAGGTATTATTTCTAATGTTAAGTACTAACGATGCATATAACTTGACGTACTTTCTACTTATTATCAGAGGCGATAATTGAAAATATAATTATGATGGCAAGTGCATTGGTGACGAAATGAAAGTGTAGACACATTGGGACAGTGAAAACCAACTAAGTAAATACCATGTATAAATTGTCAATAACAAACACGACCTGGCTTACTCACAAAACACAAGAAAGTACATCTACAATTTAGTTATGTTGTAATTTACCACTTGGAAATTGAAAGTACCTTGAAATGTTTGGCAGATGATAAAGTTCATTCGTTCTTTAACTAACCTCAAGAAATACATGAAGAGTGACTTCTATGTAATAGAAACAGTCTTTCATGATGACGGTCAAAAAAGAACCGTTTCAAACTACCAGTAAGCATTTAAATAACATCACAAGCATACTTTAACTTCGCCTCATATCATATTTACCATTCCTACACCATTGAAATCAACACTGTAACATCGTTTTGTGAGTCAAACCTTTCATGATAAATAGTCGATCTTGTCTAACAGCTCACCGAAACTTGTACAGATCACATAATAGTGTTTTTGGATATCACTATCTCAAATCGGAAACTGGGTGATAGAATGATACGATCAAGGCATCCATTTCATTTCACCAATTCACTAATGTTCCAATAATATGCGCTCACAATCAGATTCTTGTACAATCTCAGAAATAACAGATTACTAATACCTACAACTACTTTTCTTTGTTTGTAAATTGCTACACACACCCCTTCCGCCAGTCATATCATTGCCATCAAACAAGAATTTTACTTTAAGGCAATGGTGCATGTTTCAAAAGACTCAGATTGTTTTTGCCACAAATGGGGATGTTGCTGGGCAACCAGCAAAAATTATCATAGAGGGTAAATGGGAATCGGAAAAATTCGTACTTTTTTTTGGAAATTCCCTAAGGATCTGAGACCACTGGTCCTACAGCCGTACAATAATTTTTTAAAAATTCTTCGATACTTATTCTATGGTAGTTATATTTAAAATTCAACATTTTGGTCTTCGACTTGAAGATATCATCGTTTGAAACCGAAAAATGTGTGTATTTTTGTGAATTATATATTGCGAATTTATATCTTCAAGTCAAAGCCCAAAATGTGGAATTTTCAATATAACTACCATAGAATAAGTATCGAAGAATTTTTAAAAAATTAATGTACGGCTGTAGGACCAGTGGTCTCAGATCCTTAGGGAATTTCCAAAAAAAAGTTACTGGCAAATATGATAGTCGAGAAATTATTTTCGTTTCCAGGCACCTGGGCTTTAACATCTCTAACTCACAATCACAACTATAAACATATATGAGAAAATTAGCTAATCTGTAATTCACTACATGATCTATAAAATGTGTGTCCCGTATCTTGACAGAGGGGTAGGGAAGAATTACAATCAATTGAATTTTCATATACCTAAATGACCCTAAATGATAATCGTAACGCTGGAAAAAATGTATTTGAAGTAAATTCCTACTTATCAAAGTGAAGTATGATCTCATGTGAGTAATGTTGGGTTTTAATGGAGAAATAGTATAATAGACCAAACGAAATGGTTCTAAACTAAACTATCAAAGCAAATCTAAGTCAGGAAAGAGATGGAGATTAATGAATTTCACAATGGACAGGCCGAGACGAGTTCTATTCTATTCTTCAGCTCATTCAAAGCGAAGCAATTTCACGGATGTCGGCGTCCGAGATCTCTGAGATTTTCCACTCAAATAATGATGAATGATCATCGTTGGCTGTGTTCGTTGGACTCTACTACTACATTATTGGTTTTCTTACGCTCTTTTCGTAGATGTTACATTTAGCAAATTATATAAGTAGACTACTAGTATATTTCTCTGCACCAAATTCATTCTGGTTTAGCAGGTTATAGGAATGGGAGTTCAAAATATCCTCAGTTTCCTCAGTTTTCAACTGTAAGATGTCCGATATCCTAGCTAATCATCTATACTCACCTATGAAAATGAAATCAACCAAACCTTACTCCAGTTAGCCAACCAACCTCAAATCTAACCATTTGACATTCCCATAACAAATCATGTCAAAATATTAGCTCAGTCTTTTCAGCAGTACAATAATTGTAATATTATTAAAGTGTACGATGCTATCATAATCCTTATACATCTCTCTAATAACAAGTCTTTAATGGTCATAGTAATAAAGTTTCGTACTTAAAGTCAATTGACCTACCTCCATTTGTGCTCCGTTTGTGTTCTGAAGACGAGGCTGTTGAGGATGAGGAGTCGATAGCAGTCAGGCGATCATCGTTGTGATTATGACTGTGACTATTATTATTGTGATTGGCTAATGACGAGGAGGAAGAGGAATGATGGTGATGATGAAGGGAATGGCTGTGGTTGTTGTGATGATGGGATTGCGACGAGGAATGGTGAGAGTGGTGATTAAGGTCACCGACAAGGCTGCTGCTGAGGTCACTCCGAGACGAAGAATTTCCAGCACCGCTGTTAGATGTACCAAAATTCATGCTCATCCCCATTCCAACACCGACCGCACTGGGAAGAGCACTGAAACTGGCACTAAAATAGTTTCTGGAGTCTCTCGTCACAGCCGCTTCCGCATTGAGCACTGCTTTTGCTTTCTCTACCGATTGTTTTAATTGTTCGAATGTGGACATACCGCCACAAGCTATTGTTGGTAATCTGTACGTACATCCCGTTGCCCAATCGTTCCCATTGCATTCTTCTGTTTTGATCCCGAATGGATTCATACCTAAGTAAACATAACAGAGTTTATAGGTTCTGCCTATTTTAAGTTTATTGTTCTACCTACTCCGACAATCCTGAACAATAAATTATAGTATCCCAAGATGATTAAGAGTTTTTATTAACATCTTTGATTTTGAGAAATGGAAGTTAATTCGATATTGCAATGATATTCACTTAAATTGATGAATTGGGTGAAATTATATACATAATATCAACTATAGATACAAATTCGGCAAGCTGCCTTTCATAATATGAATAAAAATATGAATCAATTTTCTAATATTACTTTTTGTGATTCTGTTGAATTGATTTTCTTATCAGATAGTAAAATCAAAAATTGTAACATAACATTGTGTTTGTAATCCTTTGTTACACATAGTTGTTGATACTGTAGTCTGTGGCATACATGCCGAATCGATATTTTTTGTGAAAATTGGTTATTGGAACAATACCTACAGGGAATTCGTGTGGACGCGACCATTGAAAGGAAATGACAGTAGGGTGTCACTGATACAAAGTGAAAAGAAGAAAAATATTGACTGTTGACACTCTGTCAACGGTCAGGGCTATTGGATGGAGCGAATGGACAGTATAAAAGAGGCTATTGTGGTGTGTGTGAAAAGAGGCAAGGCAAGAGGTGTAGGTTATCATCACAATGTAGTTTTCAATAGTCTATGGAGGTAGAATCGACGGGGAGGATGATAGAGTCGGTCAAGAAAGGAAGTTGACTTGACTTACCGACAGCTGAAGAAGTCATGGGTCCTGTGACTCCTGTCATCCCACCTCCGCTGGACATCCGTTTCAGGTCCAGAGCTGTCTGATAGGAGCAAGATGTGTCATACATTTGGAGACTATTCCCTGTCGCGGCTACCATTGCACTAGCTGACGACATCCCATCGATTCTTGCACTTTTTATCTTCTTTTATTGAATACGCTCTTCCGGTTTCACTACCGAGAGAAAATTAGCAGGTTAAATATTTATCATTCCATTCTTAAGACCGCACACTCTAGAAAATATGTTGGCAATGAAAATATAGAAATATGCAGTTGAAACTATTTTTAAAACTTTATAATTCTGTCATGTATCTGACTAAAGATAAATGGTAACTAAAATTAGTTGTGGCAAAACAATTTTGATAGGCGTAAATTGACATCTAAACCAATCTGTGTCACAACTCGTGTCTTCCACAGAAATCTTTCCAACTGCCGATATTACATATATGTACCTAGTAAATACTAAAGTTATCGTCATCATTCTATGCATAATACTTTCTCCGTTTTTATGCTATTTCAATAATGGGAAAACTAGAATTTCGTTCGGAGTGATAAAATTTTGGTGAACCTGTAGATGAAAGTTTGGTGAAAGTTTCATATAGTAGGAGAATAAAGGCGGAGAAAGTGCTATGCGCTAACTTTTGTTTTCAGATATTATACACAGATAATTCGCGCGTGTGGGTATCCATTGAATTAAACGAGTTCTCTCAGTGTTGAGTAAGAATTGTAATACCTATCGTGCCAATAGTAAAAATAGAAGTGAATGTAACAGGAAAGGATTATTATAAGTTTGAGTACCAGAGTCAGAAAAATACAGAAAACCTAACACCTTTGTATCAGAATATCAGAGAAAATATCAGATTTGCAGGTAAAAAGTACAAGAAATGGGTTTTAATTTAACTTGTAAGTTTCCCTGAATGTAGGCTAAAGAACAATATAAATAGCTTTAGTATGGAAACAACTGTAATAGTTATTTTCGTATTTCATTCTTAGTAAATAAAACTTTTCTGTGGTTGAGTTGATCCTTTCGTGTTGAAGCTGAAAGAAGCGCAGTATTGGTACCATAAAATATCAGCCTTCGTAGTCTCAGATTTCATTTGGTATCACGCTAATACTGCAACTATGTATAACTACAACCTACATATTAATATTCTGCTAGTTGGTATACACGATATATAGTTCGTGCCTGCTAAACCATTGCTAGTGAGATTATTCAGATATTTACTACTATCCTTGTAAAAATACAGAATATAGTAAATGAATTGCAGAATATGCCACTATTTCTTTGAAGCTTCTATCCACATGGTTTTCACGCTACAATATTATGACTACAAGCTTCTGCTTTAGATTGTACTGTTGCAATAGAATAAATATAGTACAAGCTATAAGAACGTTTAGCTACTAGTTACTATCTACCTAAGTTAAGTAAGTCAAGTAATAATAAAGTGTGTTGGCAAGAAGCCGAAGTTAGTGAACATGAAAGTTGAAGTGAACGAAAAAGGGAATGAGTGAAATAACAGGCATAAAAGGGTATTGAGTAAAGTACCTCAAATCTAGGAGTCAACGGAGCTAACATAAAGCAAACAGATTAGCGGAGAGAGGGAAAGAAAGCAAAGTACATCAAGAGAAAGGCTAGTAGTAGTAGTAGGTACTAAAAAGGGCATTTCAATAGAGTTAAAGATATTTCTTTACTTTGACTTTGCCTGCCAGACAAAAGATATATCTTTAAACATGCATAACAAAGCGGAGTGGAGCAGGCAAATACACTGACTTATCTGTACACTTTAGGTAGTAGAAAGGAGAGCAGAGCCGACGGTAATGTAATGTAACGCAAGGAATCAAGTCGACAAGTAGCTGAGAAAGGCAAACTATGGGGCGTCACGTCATGCAAAATCCAACTTGTTTACTATATTACGTATCCACACATTCATTTTCTTACTTGCATCAACATTAATGTAGCTGTAGTAAAGAGCTCCATTATTTTCCTATAAGTTAAGTTAAACTTAAGTAAACTGAAATAAAGCTTTCAGTGCGTACATGCAAGAAAGCTTTAAAAGAAGAAAGTACTTTGAACTTAACTCTTTTTGTTATACTTTTATAGAATGTACATTAGAGCAGACCATTCTTTTACATCAGTCCAGAGTACTAAAGATAAAATGACCAACTCGTGTTTCACTATTACATGTTCAGTTTGGCCTGTTACTCCTTATTTTACCCGTTTATTTTCTCCAAATGATAATTTCATCCTAACAAATACTTCTCTGTACTCCACACAAAAAAAACTAATCTGTTAAAATGTTCTTTTACACTGGGAAAGAATAAAATAGAGAGAACAAGCTATTCTCCTATTTAGGACGGCAAAACTTTTTCCAAGAAGGTCAACACTTAAAATCAACTCTGAATTTATTCCGAACATGCATTTCTCTAATCTAAATTCCAGGATCCAATAAAATGCACCTTAAAAAACATTTGTACAAGGAAAACACTACATGCATATGAATTAGGCTCTAAGTGTAATGCAATTTGTTACAAAACATTACATTATCAAAAACTACATAACCTAAAATGACCAGAGATTTATTAGAGGCCAAATAGGCACCTCTACTACCGCTCTGGCTATATACTTACATGAATAAGGTACAATGAATTACATTTACAATAGTATCATGCTCCCACATTCTACGTACCTACCTACCTCTCCCCATAAAATATACATAGTAAGTAATGTAAACTTGTTCCGCGTTCGTAAACATTATCAAAAGATTACATTAAGTAAGGTGGAAATATGCATGTAGACACGGAGAATGACTGTCAAGTCATAAAGTTTAAGACGTCTATTCTCCTACCCTGCTCTATATTTTCTGTCAGGTATTCGTATGAAAAATGTCTTATTGACATGCTCCGTCCTTTGATTATCTTGGTATTTTAGTACTGTATATACAGTCATGTAAAAGTATACCTTTTCTAGCTATAAATTGCCATGTATTATTATCATGTTGAAATCCTTCTTGATTTTAAGTTGAATTTCAGTGATGATTACCTCTGACTGTTGTAAGCTGCAATTTGTAAATGTTTAGCTGTAGTTTAAAATTTTATTTTGCAAACATATGTGCTTATTATTCGGAATGAATTTACTAATTTTACTCACTAATTAGCTACATCTCTTCGTGGTCTTACTTAATAAAGCAGTGGAGGGTAGTTCTAATGTGTTCGTTTGAAATGCTATGTATTTTGTATGTAGTTGGAAAAGTAAGTTGACGTAAGATTTCGTACGTGTGGAATGGCCATTGAGAACAGGTGAAGGCAGATCTCAGTTGAGCATTGCGCTTTATGAGGCAACTTGGTCGCCCCAAAGGGTCAATTAGAGAGCTATCTAGAGAGCTGAGTGTGCCAAAATCGGTGTAATTTTCAAACCATTAGCCCTCACACGACGAGTGCTGACGTTCAAAGGTTATTAGTTGACTAACCAAATTGTACAGACCTGGACAATAACTGATACTACTGAGAGCGAGAAAAACCTTTCATGCTCTGAACATATGAAATCGGAGATTTGAAAAAGATAACTCTGTGATTATGCTGTAATATTCTTTCACTCACGACGCTCACCAACAAAAATATGGCTTTCTCTACAGTAATAATTTTACGCACCTTCTCTTTCTGTTTACGTGTGCCATACATATTATTACATACCTGCCCAACATTCTTTCTACATACTTAAGCTACCAAATAAAGTATTTTCACTACACGATCCCCGATTAGAATACTTGTTTAACTCTTTCCGCATGCACACCACCAAATGTTCAATCCAGGAACGATGTCAATTTTTATATTGCTCATTACAAACAACAATATTGCCCAACTAAATAGTAGGTAACAATATGAGTTAGTATGCATCACAAAAAGGGGACATTATGTAACTCTACGAGTAATATATTTACCAACAAATAGCAATTTACAACATGCGATACTTATAAAACACAAGCAGATATGTATTTTACAGTAATAAACGAGCTTTACATAAGGTAATAATCAAAATAGCTTATTACAGCCAGGTGACAGAGATGCATGGACTTTTTCTTATAAATTAGCTTTTTGTGTGAGTGCTTTGTCCTTCCGAATTGCTGTAAATGCAAGTAAACTGATTCCTACATTCGTTAGTTATTTCCATAATAAACCAATATAAGTGTCGCACTGTCGCCTATTTGGAATTAAGAAAACCATAAAAGATTCGGACCAAGTTACTTCTCAGATAAGGTCAAGGAAAATCCCCTTCTCTAAAAGCAATGCAAATGAAAATATTTACGTACACAATTACACAACCGTATTCACAATTTTATAGCACATGAAAATATTGTATAATATTACACATTTAATCAGATTTGGCTGTGTTAAATTTTCTACAATGTGATATTGTGTACACATAAATGGTAGATAGCAAAAATAAATGTAGATATAATAGAGAGTAGATTAGGTTGCATTAAAATCCCAACATTATGAAGGAATGCACATTTAAAAAAGATATCAACAGTAGTATCTGTAAATTATGATGTAGAACTGAAAGATGATATAGTTTGATGTTAAAGGAAAGTGTTGAACTAGGAAAAAGATTTCATTCTTGGAGATTTTACAATATATTATGTATCAATTTGTACGGGAGAGAGGAAGAGAATGGGAGAAGGTATAAAAAGGAGAACTAAGAAAGCATTTTCAAATTATATCGTCATGATGGCAATCATAGATATTAGGCATCTAGTTTTCCTGGTCGGAAGGTTGGTGCTTCCGCTACATGAGAATTGGTGCCGCGTCCACGGAAATAGCCGTCGGGTTAAACAGCACGCACCCAGAATTTTCTTAAAATCTATTACCCACACCTTCACTTTCACTATTTACAGCTGCACACTTATAAATACAAACATTACTACTACTTACTGGATCATAAGCACACGGATCTATCTAAGACGTTCTGTCTAGCACTCTGCCTGTTAGTAAGAAAACGGATCATATATACATACTATGAGAAAACATTAGTGTCGACACTTGCGGTAATCAGAGCGGTTATCAAAAATGAATTCCTTTCCTGTAATCAATTCAGCAACAAATTGGCAAAGATGAAGTCTCAATTCTCACAGTTGCAATACAGAATGAATCACACATAAATAAACGGATTCAAACCCAAACAAGTATAGTAAATCACACATTCTACATTTCTTCATAAATAGTAATCTTCTAAAGACAGGATAAGGATGTGTAACATCTGTTTATACGGAGTATATCACAAGAGAAACAGTAAATTATCCGATTTTCAACACGTGAAGGTTTAAACTGATTGAGTTTGAGTGTGAAGGCAATGAATTGAAGAACGGATCTATTAGCGGAGAAAGTATTGCATTGTCGTTTTATTGTGATTCTGGTGTCTATTTTGGTATCTACTTAAGCAGGTCGGACTAAGATGAGACTTAGTAAGTGTGTAAGTATGTAATCCGTAATATAATATAATATTATACGTACCTGAGTGGAAATGATGTTTTCGTGTACGGAGTAATTTCGGTGTTGATACCGGCACAAGGAACTCTTCTGACTTCCTGCAAACGTCCGTCGAGGACAAGTACGTCCTTCCTGTTCCGTTGCCTGTGAATACGGTCGCGCTTTGAATCGGATTTCGAGACCCCACTCGACTCCACCCAACCCCTCCTTGCTAATAATTAAGCTCGTCCCGCCAGCTCCTCTGTACTGGAGAATGTGTGCAAGGAGTACGAGTCGAACCATTCAGTCCGCTCGGCCTTTTCCTTAGAAAGTTGTTGTAGTAGTAGTAGGAGAGTGTTTCGTTGTGTCTTGCTGACTCCTATCGTACTACAGACTACTAGTCCTACTTTCTTTCCTTTCTTTTCATCCAATATGTACTTACTACTATCACTGACGGAATGGACACGACTTCAATAATACACTCCTTTTCACCAACACACCAACCACTTCAGCAGTATGACAATTTAATATACACTACGTAGTAGTACTTCATAGACTACTATATGCACGAGGATGATGATGTGTGTCTATATACTATAACATTAAGATGTATTATGAAGGAGTTGTTGGGAAGAATGTAGATTTAGAATAACCAGAGCAGACATGCCGCACGAACGAAACCACCAAACTAACAGAAGAGAGTTTGGTCTCACACACACAGAAACGAAAGCAACTTCTTTCTCTCTGTTTTCCTTCACTTTACTGCCCGGTTTCTATTTCCCGAAGGCTTGTGTACCAAAACAAGGAACGTCATAGAGAGTCTCTAATGTATTTGTTTCGTAGGCTCTTGCAGATGTGTTGGTGAGCTCCGAGTGATTCTGCATAGGTGTATTGTATTGTGTTATAAGCACTAATAGTGCTAGGTAAATGTATATTTAGTATAGAAGGGAGGAAAGGAAGAGCAGTTTTCTTTGGTTTGCCTAGCTGACGATTGCCAGCGACTCAGTGCACGGAAATCGTGCGGAAACTGCAAAACTTTCCCTACTACCTTCCGCCGATCCGATCCAATTAGATAGTCGGAGCCGCCTTGCCTTGCCTTACTTTACTCCTTTTCTCTTAGAATTCTTACATTAGTTAGCTAATGCATGTATCTATATCATGTAGTAGAATGTCCTGTTTTCTGTCCTCAGTCCCGGCTTCGCGTGTTCTCCGACATGTAACTTACCTACTAAAAGATAAGTATTGTCTTGTTTGCTAACAGCAGACTCAACTACTTTCTGTCCTAACTGGTTTTTGGCGTCCTCTCCCAAGGTACACTACTATATATCGGACCTGTCTATCTCCTTATCTCCCAAGACTCCTTTTCATTGCAGTCCTAGTGTTCTTCTCCTTATCTTTATCTGGCTCGACTACTGTGAGACTACAAGAATAAATTAATTACCCGGTAGGAAACTACCAAAGTTAGAACTAACTACGCAGTACATAAATATAGGTAAATAGACTCAGCAGAAGACAAGACTGATGTCTGTTGTGTCTACTGCAGTGTACTGTCGGATCTAAACTATGTTTCTACCCTTGGCTAATAGTTCTGTGCAGTTAAACAGGTCGTGCGTGTACGTTTCCTACTAAGTGTGTATAGGCAAGAGATTTCTGATCCAGATTTAACATTTAGTTAGCACTATTACAGCCAACCATTTGTTTCCATTCCGCCAACACAACAGAACACAAACAATAAATATACATTATCAGCAGTTCGATATATCTTTCTGTTACGATATGTACTACATGTATATGATAGCAGAATCTTTGGACAGTCATAGTGGATACATATGGGAGTATAGCGAGAAAACGCTAGTGTTTCTCCACTATCTGTCTTACTTTATCAGAGTCATTGCTTTGCTTGCTCACTTGTGCGAGAGTTCTAAAGCATTTGTCAAAAGCAGGCCAACTGTGTCTCATTTTCATTGGATCGGATTCAGCTCCTGGCAATGCCATGGAAAAGAAGGAGCCCCTTATTGGCTCCTACTACAGAGGCTTCTCTTTCAACGCATGCACATTGAGTCTATGGATGTAAGCCGGAGACTTTCTCCGGGTATTCCCTATATCTACCCTCCCTGCTTCATCATTTTCTCTACCCGAGTTTCTATTACTCTTCAGAAACATACATGCTATTACCACTCTTACATAACCAGTGACAAAACATGAATACTAATACAGCATGCAGTAAATAGTAGTGGCTTAATAAACTTTTACATTCTCTCTAACATACATGTCATTAACGGTATAACATTCTGCCCTACATGAATGAATGTACCACTAAGAAAGACTATTTGCTACGCTCCTGGCATAATATTAGTAGATAGAAAATGTAAGTTTACGTTTCACTAAGCAAAATTTAGTCCATGCTTTGGATGCAGATTGGGTTGCAATGCTTCCCTATCTTTTCGTGTATCACGGAATTGAGAATAAGCTCTACTTTTACATCCCCTTCTTTTTCACTTTTGACAGTTTTGAACGAATAGAATAATGATGGCAATATGTAACTTAAGATTTCAAAAGAGTTTCCCTCTGTAAATAGTGTGCACTCTATGCACAGCCACTTAATGATACTCATGTAGTAAAAGTATCTTGATAAATAAATGTCATTTTTCAAATGAAATTCAAAGTCCTAAATTCACATTTTGCATTTTCGTCCAGGATTCAAATGAACATGAAAAACTTACTCATTCGTCAAAAATTAATCGTGAACTTAAAAGTTGCATGTCTAATTGTTTAAGAGGTAGATTTCTTTCGTTTAGGGAAAACCTTGGAACGTCCAACATTGCAATTTCGTTTGTACCTTTAGCTAAAGATTAAATTTTTGACGTTGATTCAAAGTCGCATGTCATGACATGGACATTTTTATCAAGATGTGGCTTTAATTAGAACAGCAAACCTACTCACAATGCACACTACAATATTAGTAAATTCTACACACACAAGGCAAGAACGAGCCAGTCATTCATTCTCCTATTATTATACCCTACCACCAGTAGTAAAACGCTTATGCTACCTAATCGTAAAATTCGTCTGAGTATAGAATGCTAATTTTGCACTCTGCCAAGCACACACGTTCTCTCCATTTGCTTATTCTTATGTAGGTATGTGTAATTTACACCATTCCTAGTCACTAGTCACTACCTTTTCCATAATGAAATACTAAAGCATGGTCCCTAAAGAAAATTCATGTCTACTACGTTTCTGAATTAATAAGTATACTGTTCATATCAATATAGTACAGTATATGGATACATTTTATACTGTACATTCCATTATCTTTTATACTCATGTCTAAAATGCATTACTTTGACAAACAACGTGTTTGTCCATTTACATACTGTGATTTCTTGAATTAGAACTCATAATGTAACGTTGTAGGATGAATGGTTGTGTATTTATAATAACCTTAAGATTTCTATTGCTATTTAAGAATGTAACTAATGTGTACAAACACACTGAACTTGTTTTTCCATGAAATTCACTTTTCCATATTTACATAAGAGTTGGGTACACAATTAGTTACCTGTCTGAGTTCTGTACCTAATCACTTATAGGTACATTGGCTTTTGCCCTATATCTTAGTAGAGAAACAACGAATTAACTTTCTGAAATATATTTACCCTCATGTGTGGAGAAATACTTAAGTAATATAAAGTACATATGGATTATTATATAACTAGCGAGTCCGTCAAGGGAGAAATCAGACTCACTCGCCCAAAATCAGTTGCCCTAAGAGGGAGTCTGGCTAGCAGCGGAGTGAGCGAGAAAAGGAAGAATAATGCTGGTAAGCCACAACGAAAGCCAGATAGATATGCTGTAGGTATATTAACCACTAAAAACTATCCTGATTTTCTATTCATGCCAAGAGAACATTTTCGACTGACATGAGATCAGATAATATGATATCAATAATACAATTCAATATTCCAACACTTTCTCTACTTTACGAGCTCATGTAAACTTACACGGGACAAGCAATAAGTGTTCCTACTTCCCTTACTTCTACCGTTATGTGTTTTCTATGTAATGTCAATGGGAATGAGCGATGGAAAACCGTTATGTTGTTGTAAAACTTTTCTAATTCTCATTACCAATAAAACTTGGGACTAGTAAGGAAAATGTGGCTAATAGAGCTAATAGTGACTTGTTGTAGCATTGGAATATATTCCTTACTCTTACACTAGCTTAAATTTTAGACGAGTGCATGTAATAAGTACGTTACAATGTAAAATAATGCATCTACTACCTACACTATAGTACACATATGTACATTTGATATAAGATAGTGATGTGATGTAAATGATGCAATATAAATAACATGAGCTACATTTGTTACCTAACCTTAGGCACTTCCAACTATGTGTAGATTTTCTAATCTCTGCCGGCCACTGCTGTTGCCAAAAGTTTATGTGTTATTACAGTATCAAACATGTCCTACACGGTCGTAATCCTAATCGCTGGTTGTTCTAATAATACAATGTTAACATATACCCATAAGCCAGAGACATTTACAACTATAAATCCAAGGTGGACTAACTGAAAAGAACAATAACACTAAGGAAGGAAGTATCGCGTAGGTAATGAGTTTGTAAGTTTAGCCTAATAGCTACTGATCCAATTGAAATATGCACTAATTTACAATTCTCTCTCTACTATATTTAATTTACATTGGACTGTACTACAATCTTGGAATCCCATGTGGGTTTCCATCTACTACCTACTAAATAAATCTCCTCTCTATTCTCTTATGGATAAAATTAGGTTTATCAAGCAATGAACGATTTCTCTATAAAATAATTTTTTTTAAAGTTCATTTATTGCTGAATAATTTTTATGTAACCCAAATGACTATTGCTCCATTAACACATTCATTAAAAATTGAATGCACAACAATGTAGATATGTCTATGTCAAAGAAAGGGTGGCTGTATGTTTATTTGAATGCATATAGATGATTGCTTATTATTGTGTAATTAATATATGATGGAGTGTCCTATAAGGAGTGTCAGAGTAAAGTCAGCGAAGGAAGATGATATAAAAGGAATGAAAGTAATGGATATTACTTCGTAGGAGACAGGGGCGTATGGCTATGGAACTTTCTGCGTAGATGATTCAATAGACCTTTATTGAAGGCGTTATTCTTCTTCATGGAGGAGAGATAACGACCGACTCCCCGCAGAGTCTATCTCGCCTCCAACTTTTGAGACAATATTTCATCCTCCTCTCCTCACACTGAACCTAAACTTTCGCTCATCTCTTCCTAAATTCACTCTATACTACTTTGCATAGCAGTATAACAGCACATGAAAATCATTTTCGCTCCGTCTGACAAAACATTGTGTCCATACGCTACAAGTATTATACAAGCACTCATGTGCATTTCACATTTAAGATCTTTCTCTACTGAATGTACTTACAATGTATATGCAATGTAGTATACTAAACTGCAGAACGATAAGCAGAGCAAAAGCAATATACTAAACTACCGTTCAACTCAAATAATATATAAACATATATAGATATAATAATAATGTAGATTCAAAACACACTCGTACACTATCTAAATGGTAACTGCGGTGTGGCTTTCATTTTAAGATACACTTGGTGAATATAAGTACAGTACAGTAACAACCCAAGACTCATAGAACGCTTTCTGCTATCTAACTTTCCTCAGGCTCTACCAGTACAAGTTTCAGGGATTTGTACACAAACTTTGTAATTTGTGAAGAAACTCCTAGCTAATGATATATTATATGTCTAGGTTTGAATTTCTCCCTATGCACATCGTAAATAAGCAGCTAACTCCTTTCATTCCGTCTTTTATCCCGAGTACCTACAATTACAGTTAATGTTATTAAATAAGAAATACATCTTAGAAGTGTTTGCATTTTATTCCCGTGCTTTTGACTACGTCTTTTATGTAAGTGATATAGTAAAGCATCATTCTGTTCAGTTAGGTTCAATCATATTATATAAGATGCACAGACCAGAAGATAGAGCCTATAAACTCTAGCATAGGTCCAGAGGGATATAAATGTACTTGGTTAGGTTTATACTTAGTATAAGTACGTACATAAAGCGCATAAGTATAATGGAAGGGAATGTTTCTCAACTGCACCCTATGAGTAGTGCTGTAGTACACTAGATGTATATATCGTGCACTGGATTTAAGTAGCAAAGCGAGTTCTCCTCAGGAAAGTTACTACTTTATGACATTCGCGTTAGCTTTTATGCTTATTACAAGGAAAGTGCTACGAAAGGGAGGGTGCAATGGGCCACGCTATGTGATATCATCTTCCCTTCTGTCTATTTTCACTTTTCTCCTTTCGCCAATCTTTCCAAATGTTTATGATCTTCTTTGAGAAGAACTACTTAAGTTTTTGTCAGTCTAGTCCTTCTCCACTTGCTTATTATAGGCTCGAAGGAGTTAATACCTTCTTTATTAGAATCAGGCACCAGACTCTTTATTCTTTGCAAAATTAACAATTAACACGTATAGTTAACACAGATCATCTGAAAGTATGACCATCGTTAGTTTTCCAGCTTTCCATTTTGGAAGTATTAAATTTTTTAAAAGTACAAAAAATTAAAATTTTGCTAAGCCGTATGCCCAGCATAAAATTAAGTAGGATTTCATTTGTGATCAGTGTTATCGAATAACAGATATCATGATTTAATTGATGGCTGTTAGATGACTAAATTAATTACTAGGAGTTGTTCGCATAGTTTTCTATGTTACATTTTGTATAGCATATGTAAATATGCACAACAATTCTTGGCGAGCGTAGATTTTATTTGTGCAATGAGTATTTCTTTGGTTATGGTTTCACTTTGATAAGGAATGGTTTGTAAATGGTATGTGAGTACCTATTTGTATGGTATGTAAAATATATGAAATGGATAGATCCGTTGAAAAAAGATGCGGATGGAACAAAGAAGCTCGTGTTTCCCAAATGATCATAGATTTTCCGCATGAGAAGTCTGCCGTCATTGTAGTTCTTATCGTTAGAATGGGAAAACAACTTGGCGAATTCAACTCGGCTGAACGGTAAACATTGTATGCACAATATATAAGAAATTACACGCTATTGTTATAGGTTGAACACAGCTAGTCAGTATAATAATAATCCTATCATAAATAAGTAGAAGGACGTAGGTACTACATAAGCTTGGTGAAGTTATAGTTCTTCCTTCATGGGCTTATGCGATCTAAAATAATATTCAAGTGGTTTGATAGTATTGTAGGAAAGTGAAATTTTATATTACAGTAACAATGTAAAGTATAAGTATTTGAAGTTGGTTTTACTTAAAGGAAAATGTGTGAGTAGCTGGTAGTAGTTTATTGTATGCAAATCGTAAATGGAGAAAGTTGCAGCTTTTCATGTGGGTGTGTGCCAAACGTCAAATCCGTTTTCTCAATGGGAATGAAAACTTACTTACGGAGAAATTATGCCAATATCAACGATTCAGGATTTCCTCGATTGTGGTTCGAAAGGAAGATGCGGATGGAGCCCAAAATGCAGGAGGAAAATAAGATAAAGGAATACAAGATCTAACTTTTTCCTCCATGATTTCCTCCCACTTTTCCCTTCTTTAGAAAATAGAGCTAATATAACATATTACAGACATACATTATACATTTATAAAAAGCAGTCACACACACATATACCTAAGATATCAGCTAACTTTATTATGTTCTTTACGCAAGAGAGCAGTGGAACAGGATATTCCTTTACTTTACACATTCTCTACATGTCTTCATCGTTTCTAACATCTTTTGTCATTATTTGCATATCATATTTACGTGCTAACTTCCAGCTTCCAACACAATCTATGCCATACATTAACTTAAAAGCTTGTATTTTCGTTTTCCGAATTGTGTCTCAAAGTTCCTCTACTTGACTGAATGCCTTCCACTTTGATTTCTTTTCTAATGCATCACCAGACTCAAATCTTTCTTAAATGTAACGACAAATAAAACACATTCCAAATGGCAAATCCCATTTGTCGTCGACTCTAATGCTATTTCTTGTTTTTCAGATTCCCTTATGATTTATTTTGACAAGTTTACGACATTTTGACGAATGAACATTTCTAGACTTCAGTAATTCAGGAACTGCTGTAATATCTGGAACTATCCTCCCTCCCTCCGTTTTTGCTCCCATCTCTGGCGCCATTTTGATGTTCTGATATTTCCGCTTGCCAGCCGCTGAATTGCCGTCTTTGTATCAACACGGACAACTTGATATTATAAGCACAATTTGTGTATTATTTACTACCAGTAAAGAAATGATAAATAATCGTTCATACATTACTGCTACACAAGATACGAAACATAAGACGAAAAGAGATGGTAAAACTGATCTCTATTTGTCGGGGAATTTCAACTATGTTGACAGATGCTATTAATCAACTCGACAGAGTTTAATTCGCTTAAATGAATTTAAGTTAATAAATTAACAAGAAATTTCAATGGAGGATGAGACGTACCTATTACATTTTATCCTATTGGTTATTTTCTAATCTTGTAAGAAAATATTTCATGACTTTGTATTATATGAATATGGTTTAAATATAATTTGGTTTGACAAATTATTTCTTCAATGTGTTCGCTTATAACACATAATATTTCACGATACAATTTTCTAAAATGCATTGTTTATCCAGTTTATCTCAAGCAGGAAGAACAGTTATACCAACGGGAAATGGCAAAACTGTCAATTTTAGCTACAGCATTCACAGATATAATAATAAGACTATTTCACTTCTTATTCAGGGGTAAGGTAATCGAGTAATGCCGCAATAGTATTTGTTTTTCTCACACTCATTCGTGAGAAACCACAGTCTCATTACCAATTTAAAATCCACGGTTAAAAAGGGATTATGAACGCAGTAGTAACTTCAGTAATCATCATTATTTTGCATCGAAGATGCCATCCAACTGACAATTTTTGTAAAATGTAGGTAAGTAGTAAATATTAAAGTGTGTGTGTACCTACTTGTGTTGCGGACGTCATTGTGTGTGTTGGATGAGAATGTTTGTATTGCACGGGGTAAGCTGTAATCAGGTTGCGTGACTCCAAATTGACATGGACGTGTGTACTCTGTAGGGTTGACCCTCAACCCTCGAACTATCCGCTGAATTGAGTCGAACTGCCAGTCCGATTTGAACTAACAAACCTGAACATAAAATCTGTCTGTCAACCTGCCGTGCTGTGTCATGTCAGAGCGTTCATCTCTACGATCAAAATGCAATGCCATAGTGCCAATGCTGGTGTGATGTTTTGTTGCCTTACATTCAGAACGAACAATAATTTCTGTATGTAGAGGTGATTCGTCATAATGTATCTGCCTCCACTCGCTCTCTACCTACCTACTTACTCAATTCAGTCAATGCATGCACTTTGCACATGCAGACGTACTTCGTAGTAAATAATACGTTCATAATGGAAAGTAAATACAAAGCAATGTTAATGTTGTGCATTTCTGCTCCACTCAAGTCAGACGAAATAAATGCGAGATGAACGCTTGCACAAGTAATTAACGCTCTAAAGACACGTGTCGTAAATGTCATCTTGTTGACTCTCAAAAGCCTTTCTGCTTTTGACTTTTATGTTTTTTCATTCATTACGCATTATACACACTACTGATGTTGCTCATGGTGGGTTAAGAGCTCTCCTTTCAACCATTACAACTTAAACCTATACTAAATCATAACATTATTCATAACAGAAATATTAAGTTTTATAGCCTTCATAGATTTTGCCGCAACGCTGAATCACTAATTTTACTTTGTGTACGCATTCGAATTGGTTAGCATCAAGTATCGAAAAATACTGTTGATCGAGTTTCTTTAAGGAACTTTGCCTAGGATTTACATAGCACCGAGACAGCAACATATCTATTATAATCATGTCTATAATATATATTATTAAATTGGAGAAAATTGTCAACAGGGTGATATCATTTGGTGTGCAATTTGTATCAATTACTACGTATCAGCTTTTCTACTAAATAGTATCTCTTTTGTTGACGTTTCTCTACCTAATTTTACCGTGAATACCGAAAAGCTAATATATACTACAGTAGAGTAGCAGGTGATGAAATCATAATGTTTTCTCCAATTTTTATTATTTTCTCCAGACTAAACAACTAATTTACATAATTATTCTGATACTAATAACAGACGGGACCAAAGAATAGTATCTTAATTACCTATTCGGTACAATACTCAAAAGTTAAAGCTGTTGTGTTTTAAATCAACTAACTACCCATACAGTAATTAACTTGAGAAATTGAAATGTTATACCGTAAATTGCAAAAGCATTATGTTAATCAATGAGTGCATTATGAGTATTAAGTTTGCGAAAATTCAAACTATATTTGGCATACATACTACAAGCAAGGTATGTGAAGTGTGTAAGCGCTGAGAAGTCTTAGCTTGACATGAAATGATTGATATATGCATACTATTGTCTTCCTATTGTAGTAACTACTATATTGATCGTAAATAAGTGATACTTGATCCTGAAACCTAAATATACCCTTATAGCATTATAGTATATATTTCATCTACCTATAATAATGTTAGATAATTACTATTATGTATTTTCTAGTATTGATCCTTAATTCATTCATAAGCCCGTTATGCTACATAATATTTCTTGAATAAAAATCTGTTACTTATAATATGCACTACTGATAGCACTGTTAACTAGTTCTTAATTATAATAAACTTAATTCTTGACATAATAATGTAAACTAACAATAAATGCGGCATAGTACACTTGCAGTGATTTGAATCCCCTTTCGTACAGAACTCTCGGGCTTTCAGTTGTTCACGTTCGGCATACACACCTATGGCAGGCTATGTTAGCTTTAGTTTCTTCATGTATTCTTACTTTTTTATTTGTAGTATAACTTAGCTACTAAATCTAGGATAATCTAGGCTTCGAGTTGCTTACATGGCACTACAGACTTGTGTGTCTTTAAGTGCAAATAATATGCAATAACAAGCGCTGCTGCTAAGAGAAAGTCTAAAAACCCTAATAAGATAACTTAATATTTACAAAAGTGCTGTTTTAGAATAGAAATTATTGAATGAGTGCCTAAAGCCCACTGCTTTGTCAGCGAGGTTAGAAAAAGTATTTTCACAAGCCCCCACCCGTGAAAGTACTTAAATGTCTGACAGTGAATAATGCTTTAGCTGTATAGTGTATCAGAGTATTAAATAAGTGACCTGAGGTCAAATGATGGGATGATGTGGGGAAACGAAAGTTTTTTTCAGGAGTAAGAATACGGCTTTCCTTGGATTTCTTCTCGCTCGGCTGTCATCCATATAGTATTCGGATAGGATTTTGGAAGGATGCGTTGGAAACGTATACGTAAGTATGTATAATATAGAGCATGATAGATTGAGCATAGAATCTCAGCATGAGCGTGACCAAAGGGGCTATATATTATCCGAAGGAAAGTTTGATTTCTATCCCTTTGCGAGAGAAAAAAGAAAATCCGAATGCGAGGAATCTCGATCTGTGATGATCGCTCGAAGTGAACTGCAGATGTAGCAAAAAACCCCTAACCGTGATTTCCCATCTATTTCTTTTTTCTCAAACAAGTTTCCTCGACTCTCTCTCTATCTGTAGTATTTCTTTTTATTTCGGGTTTTACTGATGCCGTACTCCCCATCTCCTCGGCATTAAAAAGGCAAATAAAAAGAGCTCCTATGAACATCCAATTGAATTGGATTCCGTTTCGATCTTTTCGACTTTTCCAAAGGAAAGTATAAAAAGACGAGACTTTTGGACTTGCTTTGTAGCTCAAAGTAGTTTTTAATTTGTGATGAGAGTATAGCTACGCATTAATTAGTATGCATTGATTATTATTGTTTTTATGAGCGTTTATAACAACAAAAACTTTATCATTATAATAAAAATTGGATTCATTCTCAGTTCTATAACTACATACGAACAGAACAGATCAAATCAGCTATTTTTATGTAGATATGGGTTTTGTTTTTGTAAAGTGTGAGCATTTTATGAAGGATTTGGTACGTAAAATACGCACGGCTCCGTATTTTCCATTTCTTTAATGTAAATAATTAGTAAATTGTAATTAGTAAACAATTAAATTGCTAAAATAGCTGATGGCCAAACTTGGACTAGTTATGTGTAGTAATTAGAACTTGCACTAAAACAACAATCACCTCCTTATTATAAGTAAACTAAATATCCTACTTAATATAATCATTTTTCATCTCGTTTACTTCTGAGTGAGCTACTTTAACAATTAATGATGTAGGCAGTAGCAGAGAAGCTTTTTTTACAAGTACTAAGTACACCTACATTAATTGGCAGTTACATTATGGCACGACACAATAACGGAAAACGAAAACATTACAATTAATAGACAAAACACACTTGTTAATGCAACTAATATGCTAGAGCCATTTCCTTTCAAAGGATTTCCTTATCAATACTAAAAATTTTCAGTTCCCTTCTTTGAAAAATTCATTTTTTTTGATCTCAAGTTCATAAATCTTGATGTAGATAATTAGTTAATTTTGGTTGTCACTTTTTCCCAAGCGGTTTATTGCATACATTGATTTGTTGATGTTAAGTAGCAGTGCTTCTTTCAATTCAAATTTTAATTCATTGCTTTATAATAGTATAATAATGCTGAATTAGATATTCACAGAATGATTCCCGATGACAATAGGTGAATTATTCAATTCCTCCCTACTCGATATCGTTTTTTGGGAGAAGATTTCATTGGAAAATCTACAACTCTTTCTCGAGTGTTATAAAATACATTCATGGCTGTTATTCATTCGTATGTCATAAATGAATGCAAATACTTAGAGAGTAGACATTTAAATGTTAGTTACTAGATGATCATTACATTGCAATACCATAATTAGTATATAGTAAATAATAAATTAGTACAATCTACATACTGAATGGTTGTTGCCATTATAATTATATTCCTTTTTAGAGCATACGGATTGAGTACAGATTCAGAGCTGATGGTACGGTAAGTCAATGTCAATGGTAAATGCATGTAAATTTGTTTCCTTTCTTTCCTTATTCATTGCTGTCTCAGTTAATTTGGAGGTGTCTGATCATTGGAGTCAACTGCATTAAATAATAACATTAGAATAATCATATCATAATTGTATTGTAGTGGACTGGACTGTAGAGCTGGACTGGATTTGATAGAATAATATGCTTATTTAATATTATTATCCGATGATAAATCTTTCTAATAATTCTGCTCAGAAGTTGTCCTTGTTTCTTGGACGAGGTACACTTGGCCAGCATTTCCAGGGGTCACACTAGAGGTGACGAAGGAGCGGTGCTTGGCTCGGATCAGTGACAAGTTGCTTTCGGCACTATCTGCTCGGTCTTCAGCAGCTTCCAATTCTCTCTGGAATCGTCGGACGCGGGTCACGCTAGTGGCGGACAGACTCTCCTGCACTCACAAACCCAAATTGTAGACATTCTACCATAAAACCCAATTATTTGTTTTTATATTATACGAACCTGTTCTTGCAACTGTCGCTTGTAAAGATTGGCTTTGTGTCCAACTTTGTCCAGAGCTTCCTGCAAAAGGGCAATATTTTGATTTTGATCCTCAATAGTAACCATAATTTCTTTAACAGTGCGTTCCTTCTTGCGGAGGATCTTAATAGACTCGGAGTGACGACGCTTTTCTTCATCCAACTCCAATTCCAAGTCACGGAGCTGTAAATATAAACGACAAGGAATTCAAAACACAAATAAACATGCCACACTTTCTTCGAAAAAATCCACTTTCTGCAATCGACTCTAATGGCTGACGCAAGTTTATTGTATCATGTCTCTCAAATTCCAATACTGGTCTACTTTCTTGCCATTTTCACTACTCTGCGTTTAAAGGACCAAATCGGGAACCTTGCCAAAAGACGCAATTTAAGATATCTCACAGGAAACAACTACAGATAAGTAACGCAATGTTCAGGAAAACAAAATCTCAAGAGGACTGAAAATAATAACGATTGGCAGAACTGTGTACTGTTAAAAGCAAAGGGTAAACGGATAAGAAAATAAATATTAACTAAAGATAGAATGAAATATATGGACTAGATTTTATGTTGCCTTTTATGTCCCTATATGTATAAGGAATTGCAAGTAAATTCTTACCCTGCCCTCCAATTTGGAAATGATGCGTTTTCCATTAACCAAAGCATTAGCCTCAACTTCTTCCAGTCGGACGGTCAAGTTCTTAACTTCAATCTCCAGTGTCTTCTTGATGCTTTCAATCTTAACAATTCGTTCTTGCTCTTCGTGAAGGATGTCAACAGTTCTGACTAACTCAGATTGTACTTTTTGGTAACGTTCATCGGATAACTATTCATAAACAAATCCTGTATTAAATTGTATCCCAAATAAATTTCGATATTTGAGTTTACCTTCAATTCCTTGGACACTTCATCGTAGTCAGAGCTGAGAATAGACAGTTCCTGCTCGATCTTAGTTTTGATGGAAGCCAAATTGATATTGATGGTGGTAAGTTCGTTAACGCGGCTCGAAGACTCATCCAGGGCTTGTTCAACGGATCGTCTTGCTCGGAGAGCCTGGAAAATTACAATTGATAACAATTAGTACACTTAACTAATAATGGAGACAATAAACTGGAGAGTATAAACTTACGGCTTCCAAGCTGCTTCGGACATCATCCAATTCGGCTTGGAGGGCTTGAGAGCGACGCTGAGCCTGTCCGTATTGATCCAATGCGATTTGGAGTTGACGTTGGACTTCCTCGTATTGGGCTGTGATCTCCTGTAATATTGATATTCTTCATCAACAACCAATCCACAATCCATCACGACCATTTCCGGCGCATCAGCAGTGCAGTAACAGAAAGTTAAGCATGTTTCCTTCTCACTACCTACAGATAATCTCTATATTTTGCCACGCCACTATTATCCACTGCCATCCTATCCGGTTCTCCCCTATTTTCCCTGGTGTAAACCTATCTATTACTATTTATTTCCATAAGAAGCTTCTATCCTCGAAATTTGTGAGTCTATAGTAAGTATTGCAGGCAAATTGTGGGCGTTTGCCTGCACCATCCTTTCCATTGTACTATACTCACTCACTTAGGAGAGGAAAAACTACATAAAAGCTAATTCCGCTATTTTCTTGGCTACTTTCTTACTTTTCTTATCGTGGAACGAATAAATTTGTTTTCCTTCAGTTTCAAGCTGTGAAACTTGACTGATTTTCCTTCCGTCTTCAGCCCTGACTAGGAAACAATCTTTTAAAGCTTTCGTTTAGCAGTTGCAAATTTCCCACAAACTCGTGATGACTTTGTTCACATTTGCTTTCCTAACCCTGGAGTTTTACATCCTTATTCACGTTTTTATTACGACAATAAATGCAGCATAATACTAACCCATAGCTCTCCCCGTTCCTCTAGCCAACTGTAAATACTAACTCCGAAGATTACATGATTTATCATCAGTTTACATAAAATCTTACCCCAGTTCAAGTAATTAATTAATTAATCCGTGTAAAATCTTACGGTAATACTGATGGAGTATTTCTTGATGGTCTTTTGGAGCTCAATATTGCTCTTGTTGGCAACATCCAAGGACATTTCCAATTCAGTGATTTGGATCTGCAACTTCTTCTTGATGCGAGTCACTTCGGTCTTCAATCTAGTCTCAGCTTCAACGAGACGGGCGTTCAACTGTTCAATTTCAATTGTAGTCTGCTTCCTAAAAAGAAGAAAATGGGAATTTAACGATTTCCGCACTCAAATACTCCAATGTAAGTTTAAAATGAGAAGCAGTTTCATTTCTTTCATTTTTTCCAAAGAAGACCTAATGTTTACGAAAACTATCTAATTCTCACCATTTATCTTTCCAGTAGTTATAATCCTGGTTGTCCTCATCAATATCATCATAACCATATCTATAGGACTTTGATGCTAAGCCAGAAGTGTCAACACTTAGAGGGAGCGAAACTTCCGAAAAAGAATCGAAGCTTTGGTCAAAGTGAACACTTTTCTTGCTCAGTGGACTAGACAATTCGCTAATAGAGGCAGTTGCCGAGTTAGGCGAGCGGAAGTTCACAATGGTGCTCCTACTCTCACTGGGAAAAAGCTTTTTATATTTGCCTGCGATATTTTGGAAAGCATCGAGAGTCAATTGAGTCTCAACATCTTTGGCGGCTTTCTCTGTGAACGCTCCAAAAGAGCGTGACCTTCTCAAAGAAGAGCCAGCAGAATCCAATGTGTTCACTCCAGAAGTTTCAGTCTTGAAAGAAACATTTGAGGAAATACGACTACTACTACGACTAGCATGACCTACTGATGAAATAGAATAACTACTATTGCCAGTGTCAGCCAAATTGCCTTTAGTGGCATATTTTTGACTGAGTTGGTCAAGTTTTTTCTCGACAGCAGATTTTGATAGAAGAGTGCGCCTAATGGATTCTTTGCTCATGGAGTACTGAGCAGACAGAGAAGAGGATGATGGGCTCTTACTCACACCCAATTTCACTCTTTCAGTCGCCCCGGCTGAAACTGAAGAACCTCCTGATCGATTTAATGACGATGACGAAGGAGAGCGGCCAAGACTGCCACCGCCATCCGATTCATCTCTGCTTTCTCCTCGTCCATAAACATGATACATTTGCGATCTTTTATCTTTCTCTTGTTTATCATCGGAAGCTTGTATCAAAGCTTGTAAATCCTTTTCAGTGTACGAACGAACTTTCCTCGGATCTCTTCTGCTGGAACTATTACTTCGGCTTGATGTATTTTCCAACCCACGTTCCTCAATATATGGTAGATGTGGCAAATCTACTCCATCGACAGAAATCCCAGATAACTTCTTGTCCAGATAGTCAATCATAGGTTGATAGAAACCAAAAGCAAAGTTAAAGTTATCATCGTAAGTAATATTTGGTTTTGGTCTCGGTGGTTTTCGATTTGATTGCTTTGACATATCGTCGGAACTAGTCATAGCCATTCTTTCGGCTAATAAACCCATCGCCGATATTGATACTCCCGAAGATTTTTGAACACTTGGCCTGTATGCCATAGCTCTCTTAGATTCCCCTGGCTTTGAAACCAGAAATGAAACTTAAACTGATGAAATGCAATGGAAACTCTTGAAATTAAGGCAATATATTGGAATCGATGAAAAACTAGCAATTGTTGAAACGAACAGAACTTCACGACGTTCACGGAACAGATTTAGGAGACAGACTGATTGAATCAGAATTCCTCCTCAATGGCTTCAGCCAAAATTATCACTTATTTTTTCTGCATATGTTTTTTGTAGTTTGTTTTGTATATCACTTCGTTCCGGTGGTGGTTTTAGTTCAAGAAAAGATGTAGGTAGTTCTCAATAGCGAACATCTTTCCTTGTTTTGCTCACAGCCAGAAGAATAGAGAAATAGATGAAACCAGATGTAGTGTAGTCATAAAGTAAAATAGAATTGCATCCAGCCCCGATAATGCAAAGACCTTGATTGTTTATCCCCCGGATTTCTAACTCAGTACATAATTGTATTGTTTTCTTTTCGTCAATGTCCTTTCTCCCTTTTAATTCACGCTGCACAAGGAGTTTTCTATGATTCAGTTCTGCTGTCTGTGGCGACTCACCCAAATGTAAATAACTAATTCCCTTGGGCCTGATACTGATGAGTCTGTCTACATTAAGTAACTAATAATATTAGCAACCCTCCTGCTCCTAGTCACATTTGCCAACTAATTGTGAACTGAAGGAAAAAATAGCTACATAAAAAATACTCAAGCAACTATGCATAAGCAGTGGATCTGAGACAGTTCTATTCATTACTATCATTATTCTTCCTTCTCATATCGTGCGAATAACAGCATCTTCCAGTCAGCATAAAACATTTCTAATAGAAGCCAAGGCGTGCTACGTAATTTAACATTAATTTAAGCCCGAATATAAAGATAAGGTTAGTTACTCTACATTTCCCTGTAGGTACTTACCAATTCAAACGGTTATATAGGTCTATATATTCAATGCCTACTATTGCCTCATCTGGACCTCAAGAAATGAAGAGGTCGTACCGAGTCGAATGCAAATGTCGAAAACGCCTAGATACTCTGCTTCACTTGAGATTTATGTTCTACAGTCCGTAGTTCAATTCTGTAAATACCTATACTTGTGTTTACTACGTAAAAAAGTGATACTCTACTTCGGAAACGTTTACCTCTTAATGCAGCATGAATAAGAGATACTGCTATAGATAACACTGAAAATCTGTATGAAATTGAAAAAAACTACAACAAAATCTGCCTGCCTGACACTCAGAAGTAAAGCAGCAGAAAGATTAAAAAGATTAATGCATAGTGACACAAAATGATTGTTTGTAAAGATAAAAATGTTTTAACTTATATAATGTTTTGCATATTAACACATACAAAATTTTGAAGTATATTTTGCATTGTAACGGGCTATGATGACAATGTTCGTAAAAATGCTATTCAATAAATATTTTTACTGAGTTGATGTGTTAATTTACCCCAGTAAATATAGTACAGTAAATAATACAGAAAAGGCAATTTTCGCAGATGGTAAAAAATTGATGTACAAAGTCCTATCTTTGCTTTGCTGATTGCGCTGGCAGATTAGTAACGCTGTATTATATTATATTATAGTAGTTTACATAGAGATTGTGGTACATATTTAGAATCTTTGACTGCAGGGTATCTCTGCATATGTTAGCAGGTGCAAAGTTATCTATAACGGATTTGCTGTTAGATGTTACATGCTCCATCCATCCATATACGACATAATCTTCAAAAAGAATTCTCATATGCCTTCTATTTATATACTAAAATTTGAACTCTGAACACTCAGTATTTCCATATTCGAATTTTACACACTCGCTAATGGATTTTCACACTGATATACCCTAGACAGCTAGTACCCTCAAATATCCACCGAATAACCTAGCTGATACGGTTCTTTTGCTTTACAAGACTCACAACAAGCAATGGGATGGAAACTGATGGAAGAAAGCTCGCTCCCACTCAAAAGGAATTCGGTTTCTTTGGTAAACATTGAAAAAACGATGTCTGTCTTAAATATAGACATTAACATTAGCAATACTAATATGTCTGGCTTATCTTGGCACGGCATAGCTATATAACAAACAAGTCCGAACTTCAAATATTCAGGATTACATTTAAAAAATCTTTGTAAAGGACCTACAGAGTCTATGTATAAACATAAGTTATGTATCGCATATTTAATAACGACTGTGGATAGATAGTATTATCTAATATTATAGGTAGGTAGGTGCCAGCTGCATTATGGAACAGAATGTTCCGACTCAACATTGTTCCAGGAAAAATTGGCAATGATATAGTAAAATGAAAAATAGCTCTTAGATTAAGTAGATCTGTACTAATAGTAGAACACATTCATAAACCACATCACAGTGGCTTTACCACTGTATTTGCATCACAATGCAAAATTCAAATGCAGACTCAGAGACTTTTGCTTGAGAGTCACAAAGAAAGCCTTTCTTCTGACTTATTTTTGTAACTGCAAAGCTCCATTCATTAGCCAATGAGTGAGTGAAAGAAGATTCATTGAGCTATAAGATCGTTTCAATTTTTTAAATAAAAAATGAGTACAAAGTAAATGTTTGCATGTATAAATAATAATGGGGCCAGGTCACACAGGCTCAACAATCGGAGATTATACACATAACGACTACTAAAATGGGTTATGCAGCAATGGTACTCATCATTATTAAAGTAAAAATATATTGCAATCCATTATTCCTGCAATTTCATGGACTACTAATTTGCATATGAAAAATTCTTCATCATTATAACTGGATACCCTCACAATATTTTTATTCAGCTCCAACTCCCTAATTCTGCCAGTTTTAAACAGTTTCAACGAATGTGCGAGAAACACAATTGTACACACTTCTATAACAGATGCCAAAATAGCCCACTTGACACCAATTATTCGAGTGCTGATATCTTTCTTCGGATTCGTACGAGCGATACAAAGGATGAAATGAAAGACATGAAAATATTTAGAGTTATCTAACCTGATGGCTTCAACTTCCTCTTCCTTCTCCTGCAATCGGCGTTCGAATTCATGTCGGACTTGAGTTAATTCGGCAGTCAACCTCTGGGCACGTTGCTCCTCACACTTGCGAGCCTGGAATATTCAAAATGTATCAGATTACACTTTCAAGATTTTATTCAGTTTACTGCAGTCTGTTGTCATTTTCTTTAACATAACCTTCATAGGCTTGATCAAGGGTTATGACATCATTTTAAATCAAATCAAGAACGAGTAATCATTAGTTATGTTAACATGCTCACGTAGTGAAGCAGAACTACTAAAATAAAAATGTTGATAAGCAGTAAGTGGTTGCATGAAAATAACGAAAAAATAAAGGTTGTTTTAATAGGTAGTAAAAACAGTAAAGTCCGTTGAATTAAATTATGTTGTCGTGAACAGTACAAATTGTACTTGAAAGGAAACTCCAAAATGATTATGAGCCAAATAATATAATCGAGAAAGCAAAAAAGATCAAATGCTACAAAGTTAAATTCAACTGCTGAAAATGGAAAAATAATTTAAATAATAACTGAAAAGGATAAGAATCAACATTGAAAACATTTTCATTGTCACCACTAGTGCAGTCACTGCTATTATAATATATAAAACTGTAATTTGTATTCGGACTTACAGCTTCAGCTTCCTTGTATGCGGCAGAAAGTTCTTCTCGTTCGTTTTCCAGGCGTCTGTAGTCAAGTTCCAATTCATGGTAGCGGCGGCTGACTTCAGTAAGTGAGTTCTTGGTTTCGTGTAAATCGTCTGGAGAAAAATACAAATTTGTGTAAAAATTACTTACTCTTTGTAAATGCTCGGAAGAATAATTTAAACTATAGAAAGAATTATGAATTACCAGAAATCTTCTTGTTTTCACGGGCAAGGTATTCCTTAGCTTCGCGAGTTTTGTCAAGCTCATGAGTCAATTGTTGGATTTGAGTCTGCTTGTTGCGGTTGTCGCGTTGAGAAGCCTCATAAAGACCATTCAACTCGTCCAACTTGCCCTTCAAGTCAGCGTTCAATCTCTCCAACTGATCAACTCGCTTTTGCAACTCCCGAGCAGTTCCGTTGGCCTGAAATATTCAGACAGATATTTAATTATCTTTCTATGAACATTTTCAGCTTGGTTAGGACACCTAACCTCTAAGAAGCAATTACTCATATGCCTTATCATATATCCTCATTAGCCTATTAAAGCTTTAGAGTTCCTTAGAAAAATTAATCATTAATTGCTGGAAACACATTTTCGTGTTAATTTCGGTTTTAATCTTGACCTAGTCAAAGATCCCGTTATTCGGTACTTATCTTTAATCAATTCTGTATATTTTACAAACCTTTTCAAGATCAATGATGAGAACTTCAACTTCGCTCTGGAGGCGAGACTTCTGCTTTTCCAAGGCAGTGACCTTCGCCAAGAGAGACTCGATTTGTTCCTCTTGCTCAGAGATACGAATGTGGAACTTGCGTCTATTTCAAACAAAAACACATTAATTCTTTCAACCATTGGCACAATACGTGTAAATATTTTTTTAAAGTGTAGCTGAAGGGCTTACCTGACTTCTTCCAATTCCTCAGCTCTGGATGAAACTTCGGTCTCATACTTAGACCTCCACAAAGTGGAATCAGCATTGGCTTTGGAGAGCTGTCGCTCAGTTTCCAGACGAGCCTCAGACTCCTCTTCCAACTGAACACGGACGGATTCCAACTCGAGCTCAATTGAGTGCAACTGGCTCTCGAGGGTCGTTCGTCGTCTGTCCTCCTCTTCCAATCGCCGACGGGAGTCATCTAATTGAGTGGCAAGCTGGGATCTCAAATATGTGATGTTCTCAATGGAAACCTTCAACTCCTGCACTTCTTTCGTCAACGTAATGTTCTCCTAATGGACGCAGACAAAAATACCACGGAGGAATATTCATTACAATGAATTCTTTCAAAAGGGAAACCAGATCCTTCCCAATAATTGTTAGCACATGTAGTTAACACACATGTTCATTGTTCTTTCTTCGGTGCGAGGAAGGGACAAAGTAATATAACCTTTCTAAAACAAGCTTATTATTAGCAACTCATACATAAGTGAAAAAGCAAACCAAGTAGAGAATGAGACAACTGTGCATAATGAAGGAGACTTCGAAACTTCTTGCTTTCTACCCCTCCAACGTTTCCTTCGACCCCATATGGCCTATACTGTTACACAAAATGTGTTCTCCAAGTCACATCCCAGATTCCCATACAAACGAAAACAGTTTAGATAATAGGTAATAGTGTTAATAGAGGAATACGTATTCAAGTCATTACAATAACTTCATATATTCCTACTAGAAATAGTCATAAGGAACAAAATAAGTCCATAGCCCATATTAAGCCTGATCAGAACTGATACTTAATAAGATAGACTGTAACATTGAAAGTTATTTTAGTTGCATTTTCCATTGAGTCATATTTTACCATCATTTACTGTAGACCATTGAAAAATTACGGGAATATATATCTACTGTGGTTGTGGACTGAGGACCCCAGTAAGGGAGGTATCAAAACAATGAACATGATGAAAATAAAAATCTTGTGGGATTGAGAAAAATTGAACGTACTGTTGAAATGCGTTGCTTAACGGAAGTGATATCAACGATTGTTCGGTTCAACTCCTCAATTTTGATAGAGAGTTCGTGGACATGAATTTCCAACTTTTCAACTTGCTTTATGCTGGTCAACTGCATTAAAAAAGAACAACATTAGAAACAATTGGTTAAAAGTTTCATGTTTTCATTGTGTGCAATGTATTCGGCACTTTGTAGAGCTATATAGGTTGTACCTTATCCTTGTTGATGGATTCAATTTGAGACATAAGCTCGAAAATTTCTTGCTGGAACTTGGCCTTCTCTTTCTCAGACCTAAAATAATAAATAATAAAAATTGATCAGTCTCACTGCTTAGAGTATTAACAGTAATACTCCACACATAGATTTTGCATCCATTTTGTTATTGGTAGCTGCACTAAGTTCATCCATGCAAATGAATCTTTTAGAAGTCCATGATTCATATTGCAAATAGTAATTACCGTACATATACATCAAATACGTCAAGTTTAGGAAATGCGAAACATAAATAAAATGATAATGAGACCAAATATCAAATACGAAATGAAACAGAATATTATATAATATTCCTAACTTTCCTACACTTTCCATTGCATTATCACCCAATTGCTATGCTCATGATGGTTCATTTTATAAATAAAATATATTTTAACCAAGCTATGGACCCGATATTGTTATTTTCCTGTTCTTAGTTTTAGTTGTTCGTAATAAACTTTTAGATGAAATTATTCCGTTAAAACAGTACTAGTAAATAACTTCAGAAACTGCACGTTTTAAAAATACTTACGAAGCTTAATTAAGCTAACCCCTTATGTGAGAGTAGAATTAAGTGGTTGCTTATAAGTTCCAATCCAATTCTAATATTTGCTCTCTAATAATGCTCTCTGAGAATGTGTGTGAATGAGTGAATTCAGGTTATTGTTTTGAGACTCATTATTCTAATAATTAGTTAAGTAAATATACGATATTATATATGTAAGGGGGATATTACATAAGAATTCATATAGCATACGCATGCATATAGTATCTACTGCACTCTGTAGACAGTAGTACAAGAGACATCCGTGGGTTTTTACATTATCTGTCTCAGTGCAATCTTAAAGTCAGATGAGCAGTAGAGATGAGCCGAAATTCTGTGTCTAAAAATATCAAGAGGAAAAGATTCTCCATCCAGTTCATTCGAAAATAGATTTAGATTCAGGGTGTAAGGAACAGCCTGGTTGTGCTGTAATGTTAGGTTTACTACCCGATTTACTACAAGACAAGACAAGTAGGTAGATTTTAAACTACTGTACAGTTGTGTTGACTATTTGTGAAGTATGTACTTTATACATGTTACACGAATTTTCATCTACATTCTACAGTATTATTCTAGATTCCTACTCTCTATATATATATAGCACTGACTGACTGTCAAATGTTTCCCTACGCATAGTTTCTAAATCTGTAGTAAATTGTTTCTAGCTTTATTTTAGCTTTACATATGGGCCAAGTCTTCTAAAATACAAACTAACTCACCCAATCTCAAACAACGGTGGCATTCTCCATTAAAGAATTTCCGTTTAGTTCCAAAGGTCTTTAGAAAACAGTAGAAAGGCTAATTTGTTGTCAATATGCATCATCACACTAATACAAATTTTTATTTTCTTTAAACCTTTGCATGCTAATCCTATCTCTAAATTACATATCAAGGCATCTGTAAACCTAAATACTACATAGACGAAGATTATTACCATACTATTCATTTCGCAGGAGAAACATGATTACAATTAAATTAATTACTACACAATCACCTTTTTAGAATTACTTATTCAAAAACTTGTTAAAAGCATAGTATGAGCTGAAGTGAAAGCATAAAAGACAATCCAGTTGCTGAATATTTTTGATGAACATATTTTCATGGATGTAGGTGTTTTAAAAGAAATATAAACAATCCTAAGGCATGAGATTCATGAGATACAACAATGATATACAATTTAGTACGACTTCAAATCTTGGAAGGTTAAGCTAAGACAACCGCCATTATAACTACGGATAATTATTGATGTCAGGTTTAATAAAGTTTAAATGGTTAAAGAAAGCTAACACTTCAAAAAAACTCACACGAACAACGAAAGACCACATCATACAAAAATTTATATTTTATTAAGAATATTAGTAATAAAATAAAACAAGTTGAGTTGTTAGAGATGAATGAACACTGGGATAGCCACACGTTTATACATGAATTTAATACTTTGCTTTCGCTTTGGCGAGTTGATCCAATTGGTCTTGATAGTCCAGGATTGCCTCTTGGTGCTTCTTTCGGAGGATGGCAGCTGTCTCTTCGGATTCAAGGTGAACATCCTCCAAAAGCCGTCTGAGCTTAGCGAGCTCGGCATCACGCTTCTTATTGATTTCAAACTACATCCAAAAAGACAAATACCACATTACACTGTCATCAAATCATTAACAGTTAATCTCAACAAAAATGTAATAGCAGAAATAATCTGATCAACACTTGTCACAAAAATAACAATCATAAGTAAATCCGGTGACCCACCTGTCCTTCAACACCGCATTCAGCTTCCTCAAGACGTTCTTGGAGCTGGATAACCTGAACGCTCAAGTCTGCCTTTTCACGCTCAATCTGAAAAGAAAGCAATAAACATTTGGCTTATAACTCAACACAAAAGTTTCCATATATAACACTGTCGGTTTTGACAATCCCATTAAGTAGGGAAAAAATAGCGTCAATCATGATACATTACATTTTCCCCAGTCGATATCTAACTGTCAATGTAGCTAAATCAAACAGCTCAGTTGCAAGGATTTGTGAGTGAGACATGACATGACAGCGACAATAAAAAATGAAGCGAATCCGTTTGGCTCATTGGCTCTTCACTCATTTTAGACTTACATTAAATACACATGGAGAGAAATACAGCCTTCACTAACAGAGATTCAAAGATTATTCTTTCATCGGATGAAAAAAGGTTACGATGAAAACTCAAGGGAGTCGTACACGCGTAGGTGTTGATGGGTCTAGTGTCTGCTGACTACCTTTTGAAATCTTATCCTTTTCATCTCACTCTTCGAAAAATAAAAGCACGCTTCTCTTCTCTTGAATACCAATAAGTACCTACGTAAATATACTGAACCAATAAACCTTGACGTTAGAAGTAGTAAAATAATGCAGTAGGAGGACAGTTTACAATTGGAGAATCTTTATGGGATGTGAATAGAGACAGTCATTCGCAAAAAGCTGACTTATTGTCATGCCCAACAGCTAAATTAGCAATGCATTTCATCTGCATTCAATATTGTGGCATCATTGTCCCAGAAATTCTTTCTATCAACCTCTCGATTTTGAATTTAACAAACTAAATATTTGGCTTATCTGTTAATATTGGTGTAGAAATAAATTAGGTCAATTGTAAATTATACTTACTAGCACTGAATGGTTGAAATAAATATTCTGAAAATCTGTATCTATAGCTAATTCAAATACATGTAATATCAATAATTTCCTACAACTGTTTTATAAACAAGTATTCAATCTGATTATAATAGCATGATCATGTCAGCATCTGCAAAACTGGGCTATATCACAAATCACTTGTTTATCAAGCCAAAATAATCCTGCCATAAGTTCCAGTGCTTAACTACAATAAAGATCTCAGAGTTTAGCAACCGAAAATATCTTTGTTTGGTTTATGATATTAAAGACAAGAAAATTCTAAACTCATTTTCGTGTTTTTGACTCCATCATTTAGAGAGAGTATGCCATTAATCTCTTGATGCAGAGCTTTAATTTGGCACTGGCTCCACATGATTCGTTCAATGCTGACTAATAGTACAATATAAAGATCTGAAACGTTAATGGGGGAAAGCTAATGTGATAGAATGGTATATACCTGGAACCGAACATTTAGGTACCTACACATTATGTAAGATATTCTGTATGTACAAGGATACGACAACCAACAGGCAACCGAGGAGACAGAGAGAATCATTTACAGATGCAAGGAATCCATACCATATGACATTACTCTTACCTTTGAAAGCTACTTGACACAACATAAGCATTATTCACCGAAGGCAACTATCATCCAGAATATCCGTACTTAATTATGTAAATAGTGGAGGAATATTCTTCAAGTATTTATGGAATGATATTCTGTTCAGGATCAGATGCAGAGAGTCTACCATAATCACACGGAGCTTTGGCAAAATCAAATAATTTTTAAATATTAGCTAAAGGGAGCTGTGCGGGTTACGATAAACATGTCGAAAAGATTTTCAATGGTTGATATGAAATATGAGCGTATCGCAAACACTCATGAGATAGGTAAGCAGATGTAGAGATAGTAGACACTGCTGTATATTAAATTCCATTCTAAAGACGGCGTGAATACGTAGGCAGTCTGCATGAGCTAATTCTCAACGCACAAGAAAAAAATATTTATGATGAAGAGAGCCAAGAACAGCCAAGGCTCTTAAAATTAGAATGAAAAAGTTACATAATCCAACTGTTGGCTGAAAGAAATGCACTTCCGAATCGATATCCATGGCAAGTTACCTATTTACACTACACTTGTACGTAGGTAAATAGAGCCATGGAAAGGTTTACATCTCATAGCAAATGGTGTGCACAAAAACAGACTTTCATAATGTATACTATTAGTAAAAGTTGCATATTATATTTGGATAGCAAGTAGCACTTCCACTAAAACAGAAGATGCTGGTGCGAAAGGAGATTTTGACAGGTTAGCAGACCAATGTTAGTTAGGACGATGATTGCAAGTGTAATCTTCATAAAATATTACGTGCTTCTTCTTATTTTACCTTGAATCCTTTCTATCCGCCTTCTCACTGCATATTTCCGTTTCTTTGCATACACATCCTATCTAACCCAAATTAGCAAAGCTCACTAACAGGGTTACACGATTTGTCAAAATTTATATTTCTAACAATCATGAGATTTATAACAGCTGTAAAAAATTTATCTTCTTTACAACACTAAACATTCATGTCAAAATAGTTTTGGTCCTGGTCTCCATTAATAAGATGGGTTTAAAAGGTTACTGCGCTTTAAAAAGACAATTTTCTACGGACATTAAGATTTTTGTGATTAGTGTAAATCTTTGTGTCTTCGTGGAACGTAAAGACAATTTATTTATCTACTATGACTATAATTCCAGCTGAAAATAGACTCAATACTTGTGTACTCTGCTATCATTCTGTCAGTGATTTAATTTTCTCCAGGATTTGAGAATGTTACAGATAGTTAAAGAAGCTCATAATGAAGAGGACAGATTGTCGCGTCTATTTTTACGATTAGTAGAAGTACAACTCGGGACTCATAATCTAAAATACTTTCATTTTGTGAAGGTGCACATCTTAAGCTACTAAAGCAATAGGAATCAGTTTGTAGTAGTAACTATTTAGTAGCATTTAAAACTACAAATACTACACTGATGGATTTTCATAGCTAGCAATAGCATTGGTTTAATTTCTCAAAGGACGAAACTATAAGGAAACAAAGCCAAAGACAATTAGAGGGACCTTGAGAAAGTATATTGTTCTATATGCAAACATGCTTAAGGATTACAACTAACTAATGTTGCTGCTAATGATGTAATATGTGAATGCAGTCATAGAATTTGCTGAGAAACCTACCCAGGCTGTTTGTAGTACATTTGTGCAATCAGGTTCCACATCGCCTTGTACATAGGGCTATGCCTACTTGCAAAGTAGAAAAATGTCACTTTTGAGCAAATTTCGAATGATCACTGGCAAACAACCAATGTAAAGAGACTAGCTTATACTATAGAATATACATATCCTATGTATTTGTACTACAGTCCAATGTACAACTCTACAGAAAGTCTCAGTAAATTTTATTGTTTGTAATCGTTATTCATTACTGCTTACAATGTAAACCCTCAGAAAAATAAACCATTGAATAGTTACGAGTACCTACCATGAGTAAAAGTAAATAAATTTATCTGTGTACAAGAAATGCACAAAAAACAAATGTTCGAGCAATTACTACAGGACAGATGAATACCAAAAATCAAGTTTATCTTCCCTATCAACACTTGCAGTGTTACTTCAATTAAATCTAAAAACATCCACTTAGGACAAGAAGGAGAAAATTTTCCATACGTTTATTTCTAGCAAGATTTTGTTATTCGGGGACATTTTCATTGCCCAGACTAAGTTTCAATGAACTGAGGAAAATGTTTAAACTTTCTCAAGATTTCACGCACTGAATGTCACCGTTTATTTGTCATTCGGAGTTCAATACTCCTTAGAGAGCCTACTGGAAGGTGTTATATTTTATTGCCCAGAAATAAATTTAGATCTCAAATGCCTACATACATTGCCCTTTTGATTACCCTTTCCTCACCAACAAGATCGCAAAAAATTATTTATAGAACCTCTGGCCAGTTTGAACTTTCAACAGAAATTTATAGCAGTATCAAATACTAATAAGAATCATTTTATCATACATATGTGCACACGCAAAGATATTTTGCACACACACAATTACTATAAGCTTACCCGTTGGCGAATTTCCCGTTCGGATTCCATATCTTCTTGGAGCAGTCTGATCTTATCCTGCAAAGTCATTAATTAAAAACATTCTACTATCATTTTGTCATAAACTGCATTCATTATTCATTAAGTCATGTTTGATTTTAATTCACAAACATTTATCATATGCATTGCTAAATTCTTTCTCCCGACCTCCCGTGAACAATTATCAGTAATTCACTAATGGTTCAAGTCATTAAAGACAATGAGGCAGAAAACAAGATGTAGTAGTGTCTGTGACACGTGCAATGCTAAATAGTTAAAATAATTCTGACTTATCGTTAAAACCTACATAGAATGCGAAGTTTCGACAGCTGTAACACCATACATGTCGAAATATGCAAAAAAATCTCTGAAAATGCATCATGGCCGTATGTCAGATGTTGTGGGTGAAAAAATGCTTTTCTGTATAAAGCCATACCGATAGCGTCTATATATGTAACTTCTGATGTGCTACATTCATGTGCCTATAACTATGCATATTTATCGTACTCACTTATTGAGAGCATTTTTGTGCATAACTTTGTACATATGAATAACATATTCCGAAAAAATTGTAGTTGAATATATGCCGACTTCTTACAGGCATTTTTGTGCATAGTTTTGTTCATATAGTGCAGATGTATTCCGAAAAAGATAGCTATTGAATCAAGATTGGCTGTAGTCTCACTAATACTACATGAATTTTGCTATTGAATATATGCCTACTTATTATTTAAGGCTTTAAACACCATTACACATGCTCTGTCAATTGCCACTATCTACTAAGGTTGTGCAGAAGGCGAAGAAAAAATGAGGAAAAGAAACAGCACATTCTTATCGTTTACCTTGACTTCATTTATTGTTTACACTAATACGTGCAACCTACTGAGCCGAAATAATATTCAGTCCGGAAATATATTCTATAGTGAATGACAATTGGCTAGGGTATTGGCGAAACTAACTGCTACTTATTTGAGAATTACTACTGTTTACACTCAAATGCTAGTTAAACTTTATGTTTTCATATACTTAGCACAGCATTTAGAATTGATTTTGCAGCGAAAATTCAATGGATATCGCTTCATTATTTTTGCCTTAAAATAAATGCATCTATTTCAAAGGGAAATTATACAGGCTAGAAGATCCATTCAAAATTTACTGTGTATAGGGAAGCTTAGAAACTAAAGTAAGCGTTTTCCTTCTTGTCTTTTCTCTAGAGACTGTTTTAGTGAGGAAGTTTTAGTAACTGGCTGTATGGCTGGATCCATAGCCAAAGTTGACTCGTTTGCTTGAAATAACATACCTACCCGCAAATACATTTAGAATGGATGGAATACATAGGTTACATAATTTACTACTGGTGGATCAGAATCTGACTAAACTCAAAGTTAACTAATTTTGGCTATGAGTCAAAGAAAAGTCGGGTTGACTTGTGTCGTCAGAGTGCAGACTACATTACAAGAACGCAAGTACCTATCAAACTAGATGTAGAGTATCTTATGAGGAAGGAAGACAGGTGTTGGCTCCCATCACCAACTAAAAATTCACTTGACTGGATGCGCTTTCTAGATATAAGAAGGCATAAGTGAAATAGAATCATGAATATCTGATCAGGATTGAGTGGGCGGGTACTAAATCTTATCTTTCAATCGGCTTTTCTGTCTTGAGCATTATTACACTCATGATTCATTTCTCGCTTACATAATGTACTATCTTAAGGAACTGCGTAGCAGTGATGAATTCCCAAAGTGTTTACGGCTTATTGTTAATGACTTCAAAAAACGGCTATGTTACAGAAACTCGTTATGAGTCAGAGCATAAATTAAGAAGTTTAAATTTTTCTACTTGGAAATCCAAAAATATCTGCTCTATTTACTTTTTAATAATAATAATAATTTAATTCGGGGAAAGTTGGAGAAAGTATTTAGAATAAATGCATACACATTGTTGCTCAATTGGCTTCATGTGTTGAAGATAATTTTCTAATTTCAATGCATTGTTGTTATCAGAGATGAAAGATTTTCATGAAACTTACTTGAAGGCGAGAAAGGGAACTGAGATCCTGAGAATATTCAATAGTCACATCGGCATTTCCGCGTCCGCCGCTGGACGTATATGTGTAGGTTTTAGTCGTGGTCTTAGCCATGGAAGCCATTTTGCACGATATTCGAAATCGAAATTACTCACTGTATACAATAAAGAACAAAACAAGGTAGGAAAGAGCACTGAATTGACAAACCTGTAATTTATGTAAAAGCGTAATACAAAATAGACTATAAACAAAAACAAGACACTTTGACTTGCTGTACACTAGTGTAGTAAGTAAATAAGAAATTATCGAGTCGGTCGTATCGTATTTATACTCTAAAAGTAATTAACCGCAAGTAGGCAGCAGTGTATATAAATGTATGTATATTGTATTTATGTAGTATAGGGAAACAGATAGAGTGAACTGGACCGACCCGACTGAGTTCCAGCAGCTCAATGATAAGCAAGCTTTTGGATAAAATGAGCAATACCTTTCGAAAACCGCTATTATAACACAATTGACCGCCCCCGAATCCGGTACTCCTGGTCCTCGTCACAGGAATTGCTGATGCCCGTTGGTGATCTCAACTTGAGTTGGCAATAATCGCCACCAAAGTAAATCTAGACTTAAGTTCAAGTCGGCTGGATGGACGAAGAAAGGTTCTTCAGGCTGGCAAATCCGGTGATTTCCCCGTTAGCTTCCTTCAGATCCTGGGGCACCAAGAAACGTGCTCTGGCAATCAAAAACAAGGCAACGAGCAAGCGCCCTACTCCCCGAATTCGGGTTTTGGGTGTTTGTGGTGCTAACACTCTTCCATACATACATTACAGATGTAGGTACTACTTAACCATCTACACACACAAGATAATAAGAACTTAACTAGTGCCTTACTGCATGCATCACATTATCACTGCCTACCTACCTACTACTAAGAAGTCACCTACACTCTGCATATACACTTGTACATTAACTACTATAAATATTATTATGCATTAACCAGATAAGCAACTGATAATGCATAAACTACCTTTCTACATCTTCTTTCGAAACCTTTAAGACACTACTAGATCCAAATTATATTAGCAAAAGTCTCCTATTTTGCTATGCATAGAAATATTGTACATAGAGTACAGACAGCACTTTCGAGAATCTTGCAAGCTTTAAATATACGGCATATGCACACACGCTAATATAAGTCTGTGTAAAAAAGACATATATAAGAAATGTAGTTGAATTAACCAGTGTTACTATAGACCGAAGATTTGCTAGCCTATTCTTGGCTCCTGATGTCTTAAATTCTCCTCGTGATGACTTCACTGTTGTTGAATCTCGGATTACTATATAGGAAGAAGACCATTTATAGACACGACGTAAGTCTCATCTCATCCAACTCCAACCAATACTTGTCTAGCATCTTATATACTGCTATGTATTTCTCCGTACATTTGATCTGATAAGCTCCAGCTCCTGTGTGAGAGACACGCTTGATACTTGTCTACTTACTACACAGCGAGTCTACAAGTGAAGTTAATGTTTCTAACTGCTCTTTTGAACTACACAAATGATACGCCTTTCTTTACTCAGATCTGAATATCAACTAAGCGCTAGAGACGAAAAATTCTGTAGATGTACTAGCTGTCTGCAAATGTTTGTAGAAGTTGAGTCGCTCGCAACACTGTCTTGTCTTCGTCTCACCGATTTCCCTTTAACCCTACCAATACTTATTGTTACACATATCACAAGTTTTAATACCTATGCCCGTATGAAGTTGACAATGTATCTAGCGTGCCATACCACACGTAATAATACCTCCCCCGTTCCTACATTTAGAATCCCCCAATTCAAATAACCCAATCTTACTTTACTAAATTATCTTAGCTCTTTACTAGTCGAAAACTGATGATCATCATTTGCAACACTCTCAACAGAGAAAGTGAATTGACATTGTATCTTTGTATGAATGTATATGTATCATCCATCCGTATACCTCTCTCTCTCTCTCTGCTAACTATTTATAGGTACTTTCCCATTGCAGATTTAGTCATTTTACAAATACTCCAAGAATGATTCACTCCGTGGAGTCATCGTTTTCTTATACACATATCAATAACATTTGTGTTTATCACTACATAGATCCTAGACCAAATAAATGCATACCCACTCACACCACACCTCACACCATTCAATGCACTTTATGCAAGGCACAAGTTGGAATCACATCCAAATCCAATTATACCCATTATAAATATAACAATTATTGTGGTAACAACGATTTCCATTCGCTAAAAAACTCATTCTCTGATACAATAAATCGTAGATGGCTTCAAGATATCTTAAATTAATTTAAACGTGTACTCTCTGTAAAGCGTGGGTTATGCAAACCTTATGCTAAATATCAACATTTAAGCATTTGATCAAATCAAATTGTAATGCGTTTTGAGATGTACTTTCCCGTGAATCTACCCTAGAAATAGATCACTAAAAATACGAATGAAATAAGTATTCAAATTTAGAATTTCGAGTGTACAAAGAGGTAAAGGTATAAACTAATTTAAAGCATTACTTCTCAAACTTACCATGAGCAAAATACCTCCCCCTAGTATAAATATACTCATTTAGAAATCAAACAAATCCTGAACTAAAAGCTATCGAAAATTATGTACGATTTGTTATTGACCCTATGTCTTTGGCCATCGGGGTAAATGCAAAGAACAGAAAGTAAAAGAACACGAATATTTTCCATTCTTTAGTGAACTTGGCAAAAACATCTAACAGAAATAACTGAAGTGTGAGTTTTTGAACTCTGCGTCGCATCGGTCCCAATCTGATAATCGTTATAATGCAATGACACCATTGAAATGCAATGTTACATTCACCAGGTTGCAAACAAGCTAAAACAACCCACACTTTAATTAAATCAAGCTGAAGTTGTACGTGGATATAATGAGTTGACAATTAAACTTATACGCCTACACATATACAAAATGCATGAGTAATTAATACCCAGGCTGAACCCTAAAATGCATTGATGACATTGTTGATAAAATGAGCTAATTATATTTGAAATAATCAATTACACCTACTCATCAGAGTGTAAGGAATTTCATTGGTGAAAACCGATTGAAACAATTTGTCACTTCATCACCCCAAAACTTAACTCTAGATTTAATTTGGAATCTGTCTGAAAGAGTTTCCTTGATAAATGCAATGTAAATACTATCTGTATGTATGAGATACACAGTAAGTGTACCAAAAGGAATAAAAAGGTGTTATTTCTCGCTTACAATTGCAATAATTGCAGATTGCTAACCTTAGCCTAATAGTGCTAGTCAAATTATTACAAGAAAACTAAATCAAATCCATTGGAAAAGCCAAAGCTATTGCCCTCCTCTCAGATTAGCTAATCCCATACAAAAGTCATGCGTGGGTCATACAAATACCTATTTTCCCTTTTACATCATAGTAATGAAAGTTTAGGAATCTCTTTCACCTCTGCCCTGTTCAATAACAATAAAGTGTCAAAAATCAATCAAAAATTTAAATTATACAAACCTCAATAATAATTAAAAAATAACGTAAAAATATTTCTAAGCTAGAATTATCTAGGTAGTTATATTACTTTAACTGAAAACTGAACAATAAACAGTATAAATTAAATCAGAGTAATTTTAAACATTTTCGGGTAGATTTATTTGTCATTTGGATGTTCTAGTTGACGATTCCCTTTAAATGAACTTAGACAACAACATTACAGTCTTCAAGATATTCGAAAGTAGATATCTAGACTTAAGTAATTTGCATTAGATCTGAATGAACTGAAACTAATATCTTTAGTTAATGCGACTCCAACATTTGTACATCGAATTAATTACAAATATTCGAGCTTTATAATATTTGGAATCCACAAAGATATAATCATATATGCGCAGAGAGCGCAGATATTTATAAATACCATGGGTTTCAATTCAAAGTGTTCAAACTATGTAACTTATCTTTATATAAAGGCAGATTCCCAAACTGGTTGAGTGCTGAAAATATGTAGTGCTTATTGTTAGAGTATGAATTATGAAGTACTTTAGCGTATACAACAAAACACGTGAAAGCAAAATTTTTGAATGAATTAAAACATCAATAAGTCAAAATTTCTATGAAAAAGACATACAATTAACTCGTAAAGTATTAAACACTATACATGAAGCTAAAGAAATAACAAAATTGCCCCACTGGTACTGCATGTCAGCGTAAAATACTGAAATGAGGCGAGATAATCTATACAATTGCAGTTGCAATTGCAAATCTAATGAAATTACAATAAGTACAAAATGAGTTCATCCTTAAGCAAAAGATTATAATAGTTGACGGAAGTTATTATTTAAACAGGTTTTCAACTTACGTCGCCATCGAACTGGCGTTGACAATCTGATCAGAATAAATACCATCCGGATCACAGCTTAATGAAATTTTTAATTACAATAACCTCGAGTAGAGGAGGCAATGCTTTATATATTGGGTTTAAACAAGTTTCAACGTATTGTTAAAATACAATTGAACAACAATTTACAATGGGATTATTGAGGAAAAGCAAATGATGACGATTAATAATTTTATAATTGAATAGAATGGGATTACATGCATACAATTGGCTACGCAATACGTTATAAACAAATGTATACAATTAATATGAAACTTAAGGTGTGTGTAGGACCTTACAAAGCTAGTGATAAGATTATTTTAATATTCACGCTTTACATATTCATAAGTGTAATAATATACACGAATTTCCGCGCAGAACTAAAATTTCTACCCTTCCTGTCCAAAATCAAGTGTAAATTTCGTCAATTTTTTCAAATCTTCGTCATTTACCGTAGGCTTAGAAGTGGAAAGTGATTTTAGCATGTCGCTCTGAAAGCAAATGTTAAGAAATATATTACAATTTGGATTGATTGAGATTTGTAAAATTAACTAACATAATTTGGTATTAATTACCAGCAGTATACAAAATATACTATGCTATAACAAAATTACCATTGTAACAGGGGGTTCGAAAAGTTTATCTCCTGGTACATCAGCCCATGTCATTTCTATAGCTCCAGGTGTTCCAGCAGAGCAGGGAGTTAACAAATCATCTACAATAGCGTTTTCTTCATTCCTAGACGGACCTCGAACTCGACGAAAATGAGTAGCAGTCTGAACTTTACGAACAGGCTGCATAAGAGCATCACGCACTAAAATGCTGATATCAGCTCCAGAGTACCTGTTCAAAAACGAATCAAAATAATTAATTCATTATTGATTGGTTATAATCAGCTAAATTAATACAATGTGTTATCATTAATCATAAATAGAGGATTTAATTAATTACCCTTCTGTTCTAGCCCCTAATGTTTTGTAATCTTCTTCAGTTAAGCTGTTAGCCGTATTTCCAAGATGAAGTCTAAACATATTAGCTCTCGCATACTCTTCAGGCAATGGAATATATATCCGTTTTTCAAAACGTCTTCGGATGGCTGCATCAAGAACCCAAGGAATATTGGTTGCACCAAGAACTAGGATACCTTCCGTGTTATTTCCTACGCCTTGCATTTGGACAAGGAACTCAGTTTTGATTCGTCGAGCACTTTCGGATTCATTATCTGATCGTGACGAGCACAAGGAATCGATTTCATCTATGAAAATAATGGATGGCTTATGACTCCGAGCCAATTCAAATAGATTTTTCACCAATTTTTCGGATTCTCCCAACCATTTGGACACAAGATCAGAGGATGATACTGAGAAAAAGGTCGAATTATTTGCTTCGGTAGCAACAGCCTTTGCCAAATATGACTTCCCTGTTCCAGGAGGCTGAAAGAAATATATTACAATTAAAATACCAGGTTATTAAATATAGATAACCAATTTGTTTCGTTGTCAATTACACATACCCCAAACAGAAGAATTCCTTTCCAAGGCGTCCTTTTTCCAGTAAATAAATGTGGGAATTTTATTGGCAATATAACTGCTTCTTTTAACGCTTCTTTGGCTCCTTCCAAACCAATAACATCTGACCACTGTACATTCGGCTTTTCTACAACAATAGCTCCTTCCAGTTTTGACTGCAACTTCTTCTTCTCAGGATCGTCCGCATCACTATCACTGTCACTATCTTTTTCTCCATTTTTCCTAGAAAAATACAGTTAGAATTATTACATTAACTAAAAAATGAAAACATGAAAAATTAAATTAGTATTTTATACTTTGCTGTTCCCCCTTCCTTGATTGGTTTACTATTTTTGTCCTTTTTAGAACTCTTCAGGTACTCTTTTATTTTCTCGGCACGATCTAGATATTGCATACATTTCTGTCGAATAGTTTCCTTAGCTTTGTCGTTTTGCGCTTCATCTGGAAAATAATGTTTCTGTTAATATCTTTGTACAACCAAGTCAAATTGTCATTGAATTTTTTCATCTTTCTTCACTCAGTGTAACATGAGTTAATCGGAAATAATTTTTTAATTTACTATGAAACTAACCAACAGTATACTTTCTGTAAGTAAATCCTATAACACACCTTTGTCACTTAATCTCGTATTTAAAGATATTACTTACACTTGATTGCATGAAGAAAATATTCCACGCCATGTTCATACAGTCGAAACGCTTCTTCGTAATTTTTGTTTTTGTCTTCTTCAGTAGCTTTTGTTACCAAATCAATAGCTTTCTAAAATTATACAATATCGCAAAATTATTTTTATAACCCCCCCTGTAGGAAATAAGCTGTAAGTAGATCAATACTAACCTGCAAAGTAGTACCAGCAGCCATTTTTTGAAGTTACGACAAAATACCGAGTAATCCCAATAAAGGACGAAAGCTAACGGATGACGGCGGCTTTTTACTCGTTAGTATAGATGACAGTTCGCCACAGGGACAGATATTTATTAAAATGTCTCTATCTTTGATCTTTATTCTTGTCGAAATCGCTCCTGTCACCAGTAAAAGTCAGCCGTACGTCGTATAATATTCAGCCCTGCTGTAGATAATTAAAACAAAATATTAGGATTTATTAAACAAACAAAGTTGAAATCAGTTATCACTATTAATTTAGGACAAGAAAATAAACTACTGACTGTAATAATAATGAATAATAAAGCAATAATTTCTGAGAAATTAGATGGAAAGGAAATATCTTGAAATGGTAAGTGAAATACTATCAACTATTCCAATATTTTAATCGATTAGTTGTGTTATGTATAAATATTTTGTTGTTAGTAGTGTTGTTTTCCAGTTCCTGGGTTTAGGGGTCAATTACTTAACTGAAATTACTTAGAATTTGACGATTCTGATTTAAGAATAGTTATTGCATTTAATGTAAAATGTTGTTAAATTGTTTTACTCTTTACGGTGGCGTAATGAAAGTTTTTGCTAAAATCAGCTGTCTTGAATTAACAACGAATGTATATATTTTTCTTTTTACTTGTTATTGTTATAAACTGCCCTCAAAAATCAATGTCAACGTCTGACTGACTTTCAATTTGCAAATCTAACTTAATTAAAAAAAACTTTAGCAGTTAGTTGTTGGCAGTAAAATTAGTACACTTTTTTTAATTCTGGTCTTATCAGTATCACTAGTACTGAGGTTGTGTCATTCTATCTAATTTGCATTCGGTAGATCAAAAGCTGACGTAAATGTTAGACTATTCTGTTGTTGGTTGTTGTCGTCACCCATAATTGCAACAGAAATTTGAATAGAAGAAAAGGACACAATTAATAAATGGCAAGTAATTACTTGAATTTTAATTTTTCAGAACAGATAACCCACTAAACGAATATTTTTTAGTAAAACAATACCAATTTTATCAAACTTGTACGTCTAGTGCAGGCAGAGAGTGGTAGGTTTGACTATGAAGGGATCACAGAGCACTACCATGAACAGAATTTAGTATGGTTGTAAAGTAAAAGCGTAAAGCAATCATCAAACACCGGATGGTTCTGCTTCCATTTTTCATATTGCTGCAAAAAAAAGCATTTATTGACTTATCTTAGATTCCAAGATCATTTCATTTCTGAAAATATTACAGTATCGTGCCATTACACTAATACACTTATTTTTTGTAAAATTTTAAGTATATTTTACTTAATTTTTTATTTCGTATTCAATTGTGGTGTCCACAATATTTTACAAAGATGTTCTTCTTTCATTAAAGACGATTCACGATAATGATACGATCTCCTCTAGATTATTTATTACCATTTTTTGTGTCAGTTTGAATCATTTACTGTATTGACTTTCACTGAAATTCATTTGCTTAATAGTTACACCTAAACCTACACAGAAAGTAGAAAACATTTCGTTGTGAGACGTGAGACCTGCTTATCCAATCTTTGGTGATAAAACAAACAGAACACATAACACAATGAACCTAAAACATGTGTATATAAATTCTATGAAGGATGAGGATGAGATCATAGTCATACTGTCATACTACTTTTAATCATACAGATAATATTCAATATTATTATACAGTCATGCATCAAATCAAACACTTTTATTTTATTTAACCCATCCTTAACCCCTTAATTTCTTGGACATTTTCATTTAAATGGCAACTGATTTTAAGAATGATAATAATATTCGCTTTTAGACCTTTTTCTTTATAAATAAGATAAAACACACTTTTTACTGAAATTTGACTATGTGAAACTATGATAATACGCTACAAAAATGGAATGATCACCTGATTATGGCTTATGTAGGTAAATAACAGATAAAGATGAATGTGAGTTGAGTCAGTTGAGTTTGTAGACCATCGGTGTAGAAATGAAGGAATGAAGCCGAAGCTTCAATTCAGATTTCATTACAGTCAGACTGCTGTTCACCACTTTACTTTCCTATTTCCTACCAATACTTGGAGAAAGCATGCTTCTTGCGCCAATCACAAATCGTTTGGAATATATGTTTCTTCTTTACCTATATGCTAACTTTCTCAACTTTCACTGCGCCAAAACCATGCATTTGGTAAATATTTTGGTTGTGATGAATGGTTCATATCATATTAAGGTAATTAAGGGAATGAAGATAATTCCTATACATAGACTTACTAACTGAATTCTATAAAAATCCTAGTCCATTTATATATCTCTGCTTAAAATTTACATAATTTTCAATCCATAGAACCTTTCTTCGATGTATCGATCATAAATGCTATTGTATTTTAATTTTCGTGCCCTGTCTGTCACTCTGACTCTCTCTTTGGACGGTTTAATCTTTAGGCACCAGAGCAAAGAAAGTTTCATTGATATTGTATTATGTTGTCGTTAGGTCTATTCTAGTGAAATATTTTCATGGTGAAAGTTGTTTGGGAGGTAATATTATTCCACCGGGTAGTCGATACAGAACACAATTGTGCACAGCACACTATACTGATTTCTGTAATTGTCACCCACAGATTGTAAGGTTAGCGAATAATCTGCTACTGCCTTGGTACTACCGCAGTTCTCGGTTAAATACTGTTTCCCTTTCACATAATTTTGATGTTATATAAGTTCGAGTGAGTATATAAGTATAACACTTTATATTTTATAGCCTATAGTTAATCTATGTATTCTTGCTCTTAGCATGATTTTTTCATATCGTGGATCTTTTGCCGAACTTTCTCCCTTTTTAGCAATTGCTGCCATTCTTATATATTGAGAAAGTGTTACTTTATACTCACCCTGTAGATCATTATGTTTGATTTTGTCCATAGTCCATAAACATTTTCACGTTTATTCGATTAGCGAAATGGTATATTTGTATATGGGTATAGGGAAAGGTGTTTGGTCACTACTCACTATGTCCAACCCGAAAATTCATTAAAACGAATAATCTGCCTTAGGCTGTTAGCAAGGACAGTCAAGGTCCTCAAGTCATCATAATCCATATAATTCAACGGTAAAGTATTATAGTAGTAATAGTAGCAAGTATAATGTCATAAACAAGCACCCAGCATGCACCAGACGCAGAGGGAGTTAAGACGCCTATATAAGTTATACAAGCCACTATTATTCCCGAGGAACCATAATATAGAAGTGGTGTGTGTCCTGTGTGTATAGTACTCATACACACGTACATGATACATGCATGTATTTTTTCTATACAGAGAACTTGACTCAAAAGCGGCAGCTATATATTTAAGGGTTCCAGCTTATTGGCTTTAAATGCACAGCAATAATAGGTAAAGTAAATGGAATAGAAAACAAAGCATTTATTTCTCATTGTTTACTAGTTGATGGTCAATGATTGTGTGGTGAACTGGATAAGGACAATTTGGCTGTTGAACATGTCATGTCCCCGGGTATTGGTGTGGCATTTGTGAAAAATAACAATTCCCATTCATTCTTAAGTGATATGGATCAGTTGCAGAGTTCCCGTCAGATCGAATGGCAACAAAAATATAGATTTGAGAAAATCATCATCTAATCTATGTAGCAAATTGAAGAATTATACAGAAAAGACACTACACATAGAATGCAGACATGACATAACAGTAGCCTACACTACACCGACCGGACGAAGACGGAGCTGAGTCAGAATCTGAACCGAACTCGCAAGACAGCTGACAGCACCCACCAACAAATCTTTAAAGGATACAGAAGACAGATGAGCAGTTACACTTGTCATACAGTAATACTGCTTACTCCTTGACTGACTCTAAACATTCTCCACAATTTCCTTTGTATTGTGCTGAACCAACCATCGACGTCAACTGTATTGTTAGCAAGGATAAGCAATTTCATGTGAGTTCTTTTGTGCAATTATAGAAGTTCAAACTTAAACTCAGTTGATTTTTTCGTGAATACAAGTAAATCGGAATTATATTTCGCTACACAAAATTCTGTCATTCTGAATTATATACTGGTCATATACCTAATACCACTCATATGAGTTTAAATTGTATCAATTCTTGTGTGGTTAACTTGACTTTATAACTTTAAAAAAGCATTGATTTGTTTGGGGAGTTGTATTAGTACGTAGTTTTCAGATCCATCTTTTACCGTCTAAATGTTATAGATTTGGACATTTCATAAACAATTACGGTAGTATTAACAATTTTGTGGCTGACTGTGGTAAAGAAACGTAAAATCAGAAAACGAACTTCCGCATACTTATGCTTCACTTGCATTGCAGTTACAAACAAATTGCAGCTTGTAGTTGTAATTGCTTTATGTATTATCAGGAAGATTATCTGGTTAATACTACAATTACAATACAATGCATTGAAATATACATTGTGTGTGGACTAGATAAGCTTTAGGCTGAAAAGTTAAGCTCTGAACCTTTAAACTTGTAATTTCAGTAATTACGATGTATAGGTATGTGTATAGCATTAATGGCATACTGCATTGCATTGTAAGCCCAAAGCGCAAACATGACTAAATTGAAAATGCTTATCTACATGTATGTCAAATTATGTTCTGGTTTTGTAATCACTTTTTTGTTTATATTTATTCCTTATGAATATAAATTAATTTCAGGAATAGCAATTGTCTAGTGGACAAAATAAACAAAAGTAGTACATCAGTACCTATACACATCTAGTATTTTGTGCCATAGGGCTGGTAGCCGGTGACACAAAGTATTGTTTGGCAAATGTACATTCATGGCATAAATTAAATTGTAGCTTATTCCAAATTTGCATTTTTAAAGATACTTGTTTAAATACTTGATTAGACTTCCTAAAGTTCCAAAGCATTGAATGAATATGAGGTTGGAATTGACATTTGGAATTGTTATGTGATACATGATTGGAATCAATATTAATTGCACTTATAAATAATTGTGAAAACTTATTTTAGTTTTGTAGTAAAATTACGGAGACATTGAGCTTAGGAAATGAGAATTAAAGTGGATAAATGAAATCTGTACTTACTTGAATCATGGGACTATGTAAAATCTCGTTAACAGATTTTATTGTAAGCCTTCGTTTTTGTGATATTAAATGTTTTATTCAAAAGTTATATGTAAAATAATAGCTTGTCAATTGATAATACTTACTATTTACATAGGCAATGAAACAAAGAATTTTAGCTGTGCTTGATCTAACTATAGCATTTTTATGTTGGGTAATGGTAATTGGGTAATTGAATAATTGTAGCCTATTCAACCCCTTCTCCATAGACTGGATGGTAAACACGTTTTTCAAAAAGATCTAAGAATTATAAGGTGCTTTTGTATAGATACTTGTATGTTAAAAACCATCAAATTCATAACATTTAGACATGCAATCGTTAATTAATCGTATTAAGTAATTAAATATTGTTCTACTGTGGAGAGAAAAATACAGGTGTACATAGTGCTATATGGTGGGTAATGCAAATGTACCAGTAATTGAAATTTCAATGTTTTTGTTAAGTGATTGTAATTTATAATATGCTAAATAATTGTTCATAACTGCTGTTTCATTTGTTCATCGGCTGCAGTTTCCAGATGTTCAATTGAGTATGCAAAAAATTATAAAGATTTGTGACTACAGAGTAGATAAAATGAATCCTGCATTGCCTTAAAGGAAGTTGCAACACGATTGTATATATTATACTGAATTTTAGTTCGCAGTCAGCCGTACAGTTTCAGTGTAACAATGATAACTTTGAGATGCATATGTGAATTCGTCAAGCAGAAAATTTCTTTCATGAATAATTCATTATGTTTATTTATTTTTTTACAGTGATTCTACGCTCTAAAGTTGTTCCAGGACGCATTGGCACAAAGGAAAATAGAAAAGCAAAAACGTATGTATCTTTACGTCTTTGGAAAGGGATATGTCAGTATAGATCAAGATATCATTTCACAGCGTACACCAGGATTGACTACTTATAGAATAGAAAGTTGGAGGGTTAATGTGCCATGTAAAACGTCATTTCGTCAAGCTACTTTACAAATGTGAATTCTGAACTGATTTTAATCATCATCACAAGTACATACAATTGTTTGTGTGCAGCTAACAAAATAGGGTTGTGAGAGTAAGCTATCTTAAAGGACTGAATTCTATCTTGAGATTACTAATGCGATAAAAGATTAAGATTTTAGTTCCAAAGGTTGTCCTAAAGCTTGTGTAACTGATTTAAACTGCTATTATACCATTTGGATATATTAACCGAAATATGATTCCAGAGCAGCTTGCAGATTTCTAGTTTACTAAGTTACTACTTGTGTATTATTGGGTTGTGAGAAAAGCAGATAGTGGTTTGCGCTTTCCACTGCTGAGTTATTCCAGAATATCGAAGTGAAACAGTGCAATGTTTAGTGCATACTTATCGTAGTATATAATATAGTATCAAGAAAAGATGAGACTGGATTTCCTATTTGTTACTTCCCATTTACAGCTTAGAAGTAGCCGCTGTTAGCTTAATAAAGTTTAATTACGTGAAGGTCCACATCAATGGGGACTTTTTAAACCGCAAAATGAAACAAGGCAATTCATCGAAAGTCTTTAGACTATTTAATGCCAATTGGACAACTGCACATCGAAGATATCACTTCGTTGTGTTTCTTCAATGGCTATCGATTGCAGTTTTCTCAACACTTTTGATGACCCAATCTGTTCAAGGAAGTTCAGATATTATTGAAGTACATTCGGATATTCATAATAACGATTTTGAACTCACTCCTTTGGGTTAGTAAGAAGCTATTATTGTTACTAATATTTACCTGTGATACATTGATTACAGTTTTTAGTTAATACGTGCTGACAAAATTGTAAATTATCGCTTTATTTTTGTTATTTCCGATACTATGCTCGACGCTAATTTCATACGACTTTCACCAGTACTTTCGCTAGTGGTATGAAGTTAGCGAGATGGAGGAGAAAGTTTATTTTATAAAGAAAATACTTGAAAGAATCGTGAAATCACGATTGTATGTAATGTCTAGTTGTATTATTTGCCCTTGTACCTTTTGGTCTAGTACTAGATGTTACAATAAGCATTAAGGTTTGTTAATTCGTGAGAATAGCATATTAATTTATTAATGTTTTTTGCAGTATCGAATTGCCTGCCAGATCAATATTTATGTAAAGATCGTTTAAAATGCATACCAAAAAATCAAGTTTGTGATTTTTCACCGGATTGCTATGATGGTAGTGACGAACCACCAGATTGTCGTAAGTTGAACATTTTAGTCATAGCTAGGTTATTTTCAAGATCTGTGGGGAATCTATGTGTCTATGAATCTATAATTAAGGGCGAATAAGTAATTTAACATTAATATCATGAATTTATCCGTACAGCTCACATAGCATGTAGAAACGGAACTTTTCAATGTAAGGAATCAAAAAAATGTATCCCCGGAGGTTGGGAATGTGATGGAGCTCCTGACTGTGGGTTCTTTGAGGGTAGAATACTGGATACATCTGACGAAGATCCCCAAAAATGTAATAACGTTTTAACAAAATATTTTCTCCTCATTACTTTATCTAATTTGATTTTTGTGATGATTTGCTGAAACAATAATTAATCTATTCAGGCACAGCAGGAAATGAATGTCCTAGTAATTTCATGAAATGTAACAATGGAATTCATTGTATTCTCATATCCAATTTCTGTAATGGACGCTTTGGTATGTAAAAGTCAAGGACGTTTAAATGTCATTTGATCATTAAAAATAAAAGGATTAACTGATGAAGTTGGAACATAATTGATCGCTTAGATTGTCCTGATAAATCCGATGAACCTGAATTGTGCAAGAATACATCAATCTGTAATAATCATGAGTCTCATCAGCTGTGCAAATATGGCTGCAAACCGACGTCCAAAGGTCCCATATGCTACTGCCCTGTAGGGAAGGCATTTAATGGCAAAGATTGTGTTGGTATGAATTACATAGTTCTAATTCTCATTTTAATTCGGTGGTAGATAGCAACGAAATCATATCTACGGTTGTAATTAATGTAATTTTTAGAATCAAATGAATGTTTGGTGGAAGGAGCATGCGATCAGTTATGCACATCTGCAAAAGGAAAGGCTCATTGTGACTGCGTGAAAGGCTACCATAAAGATGGGAAACATTGTCGAGCAAAAAACGGTACACATGCGTCAATAAAATAATACCATTGTATAAATACAGGTCAAAAGGATAACAAAATATTTAATGTTGATTTATATTCTTTGTTTTAAGAACCCGAAGGAAAACCGCCTCTTTTGTTGTACGAAGATTCGACAGAAATTAAAATGTCATACCTAAATGGGACTTTATTGGATGTTCACCGATCCTACAATAGCTCTAATAATACTGGACTTCTCGGACTTGACTTTGATCAATCAAATGATACCGTATGTTGGATAAACCATGAAAAAAATCTCTCCACTATGCGGTGCGCTAATAGCACTGACTTCAGTCAATTTTGGGACAAGCCGACCCCATATTTATACTCTTTTGAAGGTCAGTGCTTGTTCTCTTACTTTATAATGTTATAGTGTTTTAGTGTATACGAGTACCGAGTTAATTCATCTTATGTGACTTACATGCAGTGTTATAAGTTGGGTTAAAAGAGCTGTCAGTTTGCCCAGTATATTAATGACATTTGTTTTGCCTGCTATATGAGTTAAACCTTTGTATTTTTTGCAAATGTTTTAGTTAGTCTTAATTTAATAGCTCCCAGTTCTAAAATGAGTCATGGACCAAATGTCAAAGTAATAATAATTGAACTAATAACAGAGGTCCTTTTTTATTTTTTATGGTTCCTAGTGCAGTTGTAGTGTGTGTATATGTAACTTGAGTTAATATAATTCATGTTATGCTACATGCTGATGCAACTGTTTTATAGACAGAGAAAAAATGTATGTAATTGAATCAAGTGAAGTGGAGTACTTTCAGTTGGGCATTTCAAACGAGTTTAATGTCCATAATGCAAGAATCGTCTAGCATGATATATATTCTCAATTATTTATATTCTTGTAATTGTCCATTTATCAAGGTCGTTTGATCATTTGTGGAAAAATATGACATGGATAACTGACATTAAAAGCTTCTTCTCCACTAAATCAATTTATGACAAAACATTCTAAAATGACGCTACCAATTCTCAGAATAAGCACCAGTAGTACACTGTAACTAAGTATCAAATAAATAATTCAAAATCATTTTAATTGCAGATGTTTACGAGTTGGCCTTTGACTGGATAAGCTCTAACCATTACTTTGTGGACGATGGTCGAGAAATGATATTCGTCTGCAAACATGATCTCAGCATTTGTAGAGCCGTAGTTGATGTTGACGTATCCAAACCTAAAGGACTCGCCCTTGATCCCACAAAAGGGTGAATACCGAACAAAGATTATTATCATGATGCGCACTGTCAGCATTAAAAGCGCATCTTATTCAATATTTGCCTAAAATGCTTGCTTATGCTGGATTGCGATGAACTTGTTGAACGCTTTTATTAAATGCGCGATAGCACCGAGTTCATTTTGCATCATTATGTCAGCAAATTAGTTTGTGAAAAACATCATTTTATTAATAACCTTCTGTATCTTCTCTGCGGCAATATTGTTCCTTTCAGCCGTTATTGTGTGACTTCTATGAGTAATGTCATTTCTATACCGTTCTAATCTCGAATTTCTTTAGGTTCATGTTCTTCACTGTATGGGGGAGAAGTGGTCCGAAATTAGAAAGGACACTGATGGATGGTTCAGAAAGAAAGAGTTTGGTATCATCGAAAATAGTTTACCCATTTGGTGTAGCCGTTGATTTACCCACGGAGCATGTTTACTGGGTCGACACATTTTTGGATTCCATTGAAAGAATCGATTATGATGGACTTAACCGAAGAACTATCCACCGAGGGGTATAACCTCCCAAGTTTTCATAAAGATATTACGATCATCATTTTCATTAGTACCCTACAGTAACTTTGTAACATAATATTCTTTTAGATGCAACAGTTAAGAGACATATCAGTGTTTGAAAACATGTTATATGTCATTACTTGGCAAAACCAGAGAGATCATCACAGCAGTATTAATGTCCTGAGTAAATTTGAAGCAACAAACTATACAACGATATTGTCAGATTTAAATAAACCTATGGCTCTGCATATTTTGCACCGGGCTCGACAACCGCGTGGTATTGCCAGCTTAACACTATGATAATTTTTCCTTACTTAGTTAGTTGCGTTAAAAATGTTATTGTACATTGTGTGTATTTTTGTAATGTGTATGCAGAAACTCATCCTTGTAACAAGAAACAAATCTGTAAAGATCTCTGTTTTCCCTTTTGGCAAGGCGGTAAGCCAATTGCCCAATGTGGTTGTCGTGAAGGCTATCATTTAAATTCGGACAATATAACTTGTTCTGGTAAGTATAAAATAAGGAAAAAATTACAGTAAAAATTATTTTTGTTATACTTATTTGAAGCAGGGCAAAATAAGCTCAGGTTGGTCTTAGATTATGCTTTTAGGTTGAAAATTCAGTTTATAACAGTGATTACTTTTAATATGCGCAAAATTATATTTAAGGTGGAGACAAAACCCAATTTCTTCTCTATACGAAGTCAAAAACAGGAGGGATAAAAAGCATGTCTTTGAGAGAAAATGCTGAAAGAGATGTGATGGTTCCTGTTGTGGAAAAGTTTATTCATTCTGCAGTTGATTTTGATGTTAGCAAGGCCACTATTTACTATTCTGACACTAGCAACTTTCGTCTAATGAGGAAGAAGTTATCCAGTGTGAATGGGGAATTGTTTGTGGAAAGAGTTTCACATAGCGATGGCTTAGCTGTTGACTGGATGGGACGAAATCTGTTTTGGACGGACGAAAATCTACGCGTTATTAATGTGGCCAGCTTAAATAATTCGACTTTCAAAAAGCTTTTGGTTTATACAAACTTAACTCATCCTAGATCTATTGCTGTAGATCCCAAAGCTGGGCAAGTGTTTAAACTTAAAAGGAATTTTTCATTATTTGTTTGGAGAAAATAAACTATTTTCTTTATTACTTATTTTCTTGTATAGGCTAATGTTTTGGTCAAACTGGGCAATGACTTCTGACAAGGACGGCTGGATAGAGCAAGCTTGGATGGATGGAACTAATAGGGCAATATTAGTGAAAGATTTAGGATGGCCAATTGGATTGACTGTAGATGGAGAAAACAGATATTTGTACTGGTGCGATGCGCTTCAATTCACCATTGAAAGAATGAAACTGAATTCAGATGTTTCAATCTCTAACGATAAAGAGGTTAGCAAAATTTGCATAGGTGGAAAAGTAAAATTTGCAGCATCTTAACATTATTTTTTACAGGTTATTTTCAAAGCTAACTCCACGGTGCAAGGACAGCCAAGCGGACTCACGTATTTTAATGGTACTTTATATCTGGCACTCAATGGCAGAGTATTGAAACTGGTAGTACCACTTAATCCAGTCAAGGAATATGTCAGTTACACCCATCTTGAAGCTGTGTTGATTGATGATGTGTCTCAAGTTAAAGTGTACGATGCCAGTCTGCAAACTGGTGCGTTGTGATAAATACTTTTAATTCTTTTTGTTCCAAATCAGATGCACATGGTCTTAGGTTGATATATGTTTTACAGGAAAAAATAAATGTAGTTCAACACAATGTCCAGAGTTATGCTTAGCAACTCCTGCAGGAGACAATCAGCAAAGTGCCGTGTGTATGTGCAGGGATGGATTTTCACTTAGCGGCGACAAAAAAACTTGTGAACCAATAAAAAATTATACTTATCCTCTCAGTTGCAAAGAAATGGAGTTTGAATGTCAAAAATTTCCGAAATGTATTTCAAGCAGGTAATAGCAGTTAAAGATGTAGTATATTGACAAGAAAACTATTTGTTATCATTAGTATGACAGCAATATTAAATCTTTTCTCTTATAATAGACTGGTTTGTGATGGTTCTGATGATTGTGGTGATGGGTCTGACGAAGATGCTTCTCCCAACGGAATTTGTGGTATGTATTTTAACATTTGAAGATTTGATGTGCTAATGACGTTTAGATGTATTCCCTAATCAAAATGGGATTAATAATTTAATGTTCCAGAAAGCGTACTAGAAGAAGGACTTTGTGGACGCAACTACTTTCATTGTGGCAGTAGAATATGTATCCCAAAAAGTCAGGTATGCGATGGGAAGCGAGACTGTACAGATGGAAATGATGAACAACATTCCATGTGTACCAATACTACATTCATCTGTTCTGAATTCGAATTTCAATGCGAGATATCTAAGCGTTGTATACCTATGTCATGGCGGTGCGATCACGAATTGGGTAAATTCTTTTGTTTATAAAAGGGTTTTGTATTTTTCATTATTTTGGACATTATCGTGCATTCATATATTTTCTTTTTTATGAAGATTGCGGTCCTAATGATACGTCTGACGAACCTAAGAATTGTGGTAAATGAAATAGTTTAAGACATTAAGGGTAAAGAAATTAATATGAAATGCTTAGAATATAACACTTAAGTTTGACTTATTGTTTTAGATTACCCTCCCTGTACTGCACTCCAGTTTCAATGCAAGGACAAATCATGTATACCGTTAGAAACAGTGTGCGATGGACTTGATGATTGTTCTGATGCCTCTGACGAAAAGGACTGCGCAACTTACTGTAATCGGACCAGTAAGGTATGGATAATCGTTTGACTTTCTTTCTTGTTTCGTAAAGCCAAAATCCAGAAGTAATATTAAATTGTCGTTTGCGAAATAATCCAAATTATACAGATGTATTGTGCTGCGGACAACAAATGTTTGGAGGAAAAGGATGTTTGTGATGGAACGTGCCATTGCAGTGACAAATCTGATGAAACGGATTGTGCTGGAAAAGACCCACCAGCTTGTGTGTTCTCCCATTCTTTTTCACAGGATTCGAAGTGTTCTTTAGATTATTGGTTGGAAGGATGGGTTGATAAAACTGAATGTCGTAAGCATATTAATTCAGCCTTATATAAAGTAAATGCTTCAGCCGTCATTACGTAATTGCATTTAATGTTCTATGTGCCTTTGTAACAGAAAATGTCACATGCAGTCGAAATTCTTATCACTGTCTCAATGGATCACAGTGTATTCCGTAAGTTAATAAACTACTGCTATGTAAGTGTAAGTGTAGGAATATGAAATACACGTTAGAAAACGTCTAATTCTATTGTTGACAGATACTCCTGGAGATGTGACGGACGCAAAGATTGTCCCGATGGAAGTGACGAACATTCGTGTCCAAAACCTGTAATTCAATGCATATTCCCATCACGTACTTGCGACAATGGAACAAAATGTGTTGGGGTTAACCAGCTGTGTAACTCAAACGCAGATTGTAATGATGGCTCTGACGAGGGCCAAAAGTGTTGTAAGTTTTGTTTTAACAATTCCTGAATGCATTACCTTTTTTCTGTTTTAAGTGCATTTATATTCTCGAATTAAAATTATGTGAACAGCCGAACATCAATGTGATGGAAGTAAAACGAAAACGAATTGCTCCCATCATTGTCACGATTCCCCCGAAGGACATATCTGCTACTGTCCTCATGAAATGCATTTATCGCAACAAGACAATTCCACATGTGTTGCTGAACATCCGTGTGACCAATGGGGTACATGTTCTCAGGTGTGTAAAAGAGTAAATAGTAGACATTTTTGTCTATGTCAGAGTGGATACGGTTTAAAAGAAGATGGGATTACATGTAGCAGCATAGGTAAGCCAGATTTTAAATATTTTAAAAGATATACATAGTATTAAAACATTAAAGTCTTATTTTATGTGAAACAGATAAGGAAGTTCCTCAGCTGGTCTTCAGTAATAGACACGAACTTCGTGGGATTAATTTGCACACAAATCAGTTCAACTCTCTAATTTCCAACTTGAGAAACTCCATAGCTCTTGACTTTTATAATCAAAAGGGCGGAGACGTGATTTTTTGGACTGATGTTGTTGATGACCGCATTTACAGAGGAAATTTAGTTGGAGGATGTAAGTAACATTTTAGATTGCTACAATATTTGAAATATTTCACCTGTCTCAAACTTGTCTTTTATTTATTCTTCAGCACTTATTAACATCGAAGTTGTTATTCAAACTGGATTAGCAACAGCTGAAGGGTTAGCTGTTGATTGGATCGGAGAAAATCTCTACTGGGTAGAAAGTAATTTGGATCAGATTGAAGTTGCAAAATTAAACGGAAGTTTCCGCAAGACTTTGATTTCAGGAGATATGGTTTCTCCTAGATCAATTGCATTAGATCCAAGAGATGGGTATGTTTTGTTATAAGTACACTGTCATTGTTGTAAATTGTATCTGTTTTCACAATCCTTTGCATGATTATTGTATAGCATACATTGTTAGCGATATGATAACATTTGTTGTGGAATAGGGTTTTGTTTTGGACGGATTGGGAAGCAGATGCTCCTCGGATCGAAAAGGCTAGTATGAGTGGTGATTACAGAAGCATTGTTATTGGAGTGGGGATGAATGGCGAAGGTATGAAAATGTTCGAAAGTGTTTCGTTCAATATTTAAACCATGTATTAAACTTATGTTAAAATTATTAGGAGCGTGGCCGAACGGACTGACATTGGATTATACTCTAAAGCGAATATATTGGGTTGATGCTAGGTATTGAAATTTTTCCGATTTGATTTCTCTATCATTTGTTTACCAGTTACTAACTGTATTTTTATTTCTCGGAATTATAGGCTAGACTCTATTCATACGATTAGATATGATGGTTCTGATTATCGAGTTGTGTTAAGTGATCACGAGGCTTTGTCTCATCCGTTTGCTATTACAATATTTGACAATGATTTGTTTTGGACCGACTGGAGATCTAATTCAGTAATGAAAGCTAACAAGTTTAACGGCAGGAATGTAACAACTATTCATCGTACTTACACGCAACCTTTTGATGTCAAGATTGTTCATCCTAGTAGACAACCAAAAAGTGAGTTCTTTTCAGTGTTTTTGGTAATTAAAAGGATTGGCCAGCAAGATCTTTTTCTAATATGATACCCATATAAGACTTTTTGGGTAGAAATTTTTCACACTTTTATTGCAGTAGGCAAAAATTCACTTTCTCTGCAAATGTGGCAAAATATTGTCAATACTAATGTGTTTGAATTTGTGTAGAATTATAGCTGACAACTATAAAGTCTTTGAAAAACATGAAATGTATTTTGTACTCTATACTTTTAGAATATTCCACATTCTAGCATAATTAACTTTAGCCACCCTTGTAAATAATGATATTATGATTTCGTATCTGTACGTTTAAATGCACAATATTTTAACTTTAATGTTTAAAATGCAGACATTTATAATCCCTGTGAGATTGGAAATGGAAACTGTTCACATTTATGTCTGCTGAGCTTTAATGGGACGCTTAAATGTGGCTGCCCCCATCTGATGACTTTAGGTGTTGATAATCACACTTGCGTTGGTAAGAAATTAAATGACACTATGAAATGGTTTGTCATGGGCTGGAAAACAGGACTAATACAAAAATGTTTCTTTTGTGTAGGAAATGAAAGAATGTTGTTGTTTTCGAGATTAAATGAAATCCGAGCTGTTTACTTGGACAAGCCATATTACCATGCTGCTCCCCCAATTAGCCTTCCTCTTATTGTTGCTCCTGCTAATTTGCATTTCGTTGCCAAATATAAACAAATATATTGGTGCGATGCCCAGTCAGGGGAAACGAAAAGAGCCAATATAAGTAATCCTGCTATTCAAACTCTGATTGACGGAGGTATGACAAAAACTTATTTTTGTGTTCATTTGTTAATAACTACATTGAAATAATTAATTACATTTCTAAATATATGTTTCAGCTGCTGGAAAGCCACTGGCAATTAGTGTTGATTGGATCTCAAACCTTATCTTCATCGCGGTTTCTAATTCTTTAAGAAATTCAATCTCAGTTACTGATTTGGATGGGCAATACTTTACCACGATAGTACAAGGAAAGCAAGATCTAAGAAATGTGAATTCTATTGCTGTAAACCCATACAAAGGACAAATATACTGGCCAGATGGAAGCAGTAAAAGTCAGTTCACAATTCACTCAAGTTTTATGGATGGTAGTAATAGGCGAATGCTGACAAATAATCGAGACAATCCACAACTTGAGAATCCTGCGAGCTTGTCGTATGATTTTACCAATGATAGACTTTACTGGGTGAATTACCATACGGAAAGAATTCAATATTATGAATTTAATACTCGTACTGTGAAAACCGTTACTTTTGGAGATTTGAAACCCAATGTTATAACTGTATATGGGCCGGATGTATATTTCGCTTCTGAAAAACAAGATGCAATATTAAAGGGAGATAAAACTAAAGGAGGCCAGTATTATTTTGTTCGTAACAATACAGGTACGTTGATGCAGATCAGCCATTTTTATTTCGTAATCGCAATTACTTAAGAAAGCTGATAAGTTGTATGAAGTCATATTGTAGTTTTTGGTATAAAATGGTTATTACTAAGGGAAAGTTAAATTGTACTCTCTAAAATCGTTTTTAGAGAATATATACTCCATTCGAGTGTATGACCCTGAAGAACAAAACGGAACGAATTCTTGCGCCGTCAATAAAGGAGGTTGTGAGCATTTATGCCTTCCCCTGTCATCCACTAAAAAAGTATGCAAATGTGCTCTGGGATATCATGTTGATGATAAAAATCCATTAAAATGCAAAAGTAAGTTAATTTTTGTAATATATGCAATATGTAAAACTTTCACCAGTTTCTTGGTGAAAGTCTTACCTTTTACTTTAACTTAAAACTTTACTTTCATTCCTCCAAACATTGGTACTGGGGAAAGTCATTTTCATAACTATATTAGTTGAATAGTGTAAAATATATTCATCACAGAAAATTGATATTATAAATTTTTTAAATTTTGAAATAGGTATAGATACAGTGATCGTTTTCGCTGATTCAGCTGGAATTAAAGGAATCAGTTCTCAGTCAGATACCCAAGATGATCTGTTAGTTCCTATTCCGTTGGTTAGCTTTGCCACTGATATTGACGTTGACGAACGTGAGTTTTGACAATTTATTTTGTTCAAAATCGAAACTTAAATCGGAACTTCTAATTGGGGATTTTTCTTTAGGTAATGAATATCTGTACTGGTTGGATAATGATAAAGGAAGAATATCAAGAATTAAGCGTGATGGAACAGGAAGAGAAACCGTTCTTAAAGATTTAGACGCTGTTATTGGGCTGGCTATTGATTGGAATGCGGGTTAGCATTCAAGTTGAACTTACAAATATATTGTATAATCAGGAATATAAAATTAATTGTATGGAAAAGTTATTGAAAATTGTATGATTTTAAAGGCAACATGTACTGGGCGAATCCTAAAGACTCGTTAATAGAAATAGCACATGTAAATGGATCAAGTCACTATGTTCTTATCACAACTGGACTTGACAAACCCATGTCATTGGCTGTCGATCCATCTAAAGGTTTCTTATTCTGGAGCGATATAGCAAAAGGGCATATTGAAAGAAGTACGTTAGACGGTCTCAATCGAAAAATAGTTGTGACATCAGAAGCGATGAGAATTGCGGACATTACACTTGATTATGATGTACGTTCTATTTTTAAGTATACAATACTGCATAAAATAATTTGTATTTCATACCTGAATTTTAAATTCCATTTTTAGAATGAAAGAATTTATTGGTGCGATTCTACATCTGATAAAATTGAATCATCAAAGTACGATGGATCTGATCGTAAAACTGTTCATACTGGAGGCAGTGAATCTCATTTGCACTCTCCGATAGTCGACAAAGGACAATTATATTGGATAGATATGTAATGATGCCGAAACACATTCCTTATGCGAATAATGGTCAATAATTTCTCATCTTATTTCATGTTTGGTAATTGTAGGGGACATCAGATGGGAAGCATTATGACTCTCCCAGTAAAGAATTTTTCAAATGTTCAAGTAGTAAGAAAAAATCTGGGAGTAACAATGAAGGATCTGGGAATATTTAGTCGTGGAAGGCAGAAGGGAAAAAATCCTTGTGGATTACAGAATGGAGGTTGCGGGGACCTATGCCTATTCAACGGTACACATCCTGTGTGCATTTGTGCTCATGGAAAAATTGGTCAGGATGGCAAATCGTGTGAACGTAAGTTTGATCATTTGGGATGATTTATATTTCTGATTAGCAATTATGATAACAAATATAATTGGTTGTATTCGCAGACTACGATGCGTTCATAGTGTTCTCGAGAGTAGCTAGTATAGAAACTGTGCACGTTCTGGAGGAAGTGACTCCTAACTCACCATATCCCCCTATAACATCATCTGACCATATCCGCAATGCTATAGGTCTAGCATTCGACTTCAGCAAGCAAACTCTGTTCTATTCGGATGTTCAGTTAGGAACAATCAATAAAGTTTTCTTTAATGGCACCAACTTTACCGTAATAGCTGAAAAGCAAGGCTCTGTGGAAGGATTATATTACGAAGCGGCTCATAGCGATCTTTATTGGACGTGTAGCAATGATGCGTCAATAAATCGACTAAATCCATATAATTCTGTGGCAAAAGTTGAGAAGATTCTTAAATTGAGTACTAATGATAAGCCTCGTGGGGTTGCCGTCGATCCTTGTGAGTCCCGTATATACTGGACAAATTGGGATGCTAACAGACCATCCATTCAACGGTCGTACATGAGCGGTTTTCACGTGGAGTCAATTATCGTGAAGGATATAAGAATGCCCAATGGACTGACTTTGGATCATGTGGCAAAGAAATTGTATTGGGTTGATGCTCGGCTCGATAAAATTGAACGGGCGGATTTTGATGGAAGTAATAGAAAAGTAATTGGAAAGGACAAACCGAAACATGCTTTTGCTATTGCTGTCTTCGGCGATTATATTTACTGGACTGATTGGGTATTGCTTTCCGTGTTGAGAGCCAATAAATATTCTGGAGAAGACGTTGTGGTCCTCAGGAAAGATATACCGAAACCCATGGGCATTGTTGCAGTAAGCAATCAAACGGAAACATGTAAGGCTCATTTTTCACTACCTTTTATGATCACTTCCATACAGATGAGTTTTATTATAGCCATCGTAAAATTATGAATGATTTTCCTTATCTCTTTCCGCAAGGTTTGGCCAATCCTTGTCACACTTTGAATGGAGGCTGTGCAGAAATTTGTCAAGTTAACGCACGTGGTGCTGCTGAGTGCAAATGTGGACCAGGGAAGGAATTACTTGAGGATGGTCGTTGCGTTTTAGAACCCAAGAATTTTGGCAATTGCACAGAAGACAATTTCCGATGTGCCAATGGGCCCTGCATTCTTTACAGTTTATCATGCGATGGCATATTTCATTGCCCTGACAAAAGTGATGAGGATGAAAAGTATTGCGCATCTCGAGTGTGCAAAGATGGATTTTTCAGATGTCCTTCCAACAGATGCATTTCTAAATTAAAACTTTGTGATAGCAATAATGATTGTGGAGATTTGAGTGATGAGACTAATTGTAACTGCACTGCAACACAGTTTAGATGTGGAGACGGACGCTGCATTAATGAATCTGTGAGGTAAATGTCCATTGCCCATCGATAAAAGTATTTTCTTACTTGGGCTTTACTTCCTGAAGTTAAGCAATTTTTATTCATTTTATGTACTCTAGATGCGATAATCATCCGGATTGTGCAGATGCTACTGATGAAATGGGCTGTCGTAAGTTCTCTATCTTATTATTTTACATTATTTTGTGTCGTTTATAGTACATAGACACGTCTCTACAAACTGTTTTTACAGCTGAACGAGTTTGTCCGAAGAGAGAATCCAATGGTGTGGACTTCTTCCTCTGTGCAAAAACAACTGCATGTATTCACAAATCATGGATTTGTAAGTGGATTATATTCACATTATTATCATTGAGGATGACTTTTAATTTACTTCTTAATTAATGATTTCATCTTTTGAAATGCTTGGAAAAGGTGATGGACAGAATGACTGTTGGGATCACTCTGACGAACAAAATTGTTCGAGTATTCATGGAGATGACGGTTCTAACCATAAGAAAACGGAATGTCAAGCCAATTCCTTCAGGTGTAATGACGGTCAATGCATTCTTAACTCATGGGTTTGTGATTCTGACAGGTGAGTGAAACTATACCAAATTGAGAGAACTAAAAATCTAAATTCATTATCTACACATGCACAGTAGTATTTAACTCACTATGTTTTAATAAAAATTATACAGGGACTGTGAAGATGGAGAAGATGAAAAAAATTGCCGTAAGTTAATTGACTGATACACTACTTAATGGTGTTCTTAATAAATCTCACTCATCGTTTAGTAACACATATTTATTGATTTTTTAAAGATTACACATGCCGCCCTCAACAATTTGCTTGCAACTCCGGCGAATGTATCAGGTAGGATTTATCAATGATGATTAATTTGCCTCTGGCTTCCCATACAAGGAACTACCCTAATGCATATCTTTACTAATATTAGTGAATAGTTGTTGTAATCAATATGTCATTTTGACTATTCTATTTTTTGTTATGTAGTGCCATGTGGCACTGTGACGGTAGCGCTGACTGTGCGGATGGCAGTGATGAAGCAGAAGATTGTGGTACGTTGTAATTCGTTTCAAATGAGTTGTGTTGATACATGCGATGTTTTATTAATGACCAATAACGATTTTAGTGAATCGGACATGTGAGGCACACCAATTCAGATGTAATTCTACCGGACGTTGTATACCTCAAGAATGGGTAAGTAAATAAGGCTGAGCTGTTTGCCAATGGGGAGTATAAATAAACTGTTCCCAAGTCTATGTTGTTAGGTGTAATATATCTATGTATATTTGAATTGTAAAGGTATGTGATGGGGACGAAGATTGCAGTTTAGATCACAGTGATGAAAATCCACCCGGAGGTTGCGTTAATATTACAAGAAGCCCTGTCGCAGGACTTTGTTCTCCGAATCAATTTGAATGTCCCAGTGGATTATGCATTATTAAAGGTACAGCGGTGAAGTTTGGATAAATTATAAAGAACTCCACATGAACCTTACCAACAAATTCTCTTGTTTGTGTGTTTGTAGAATATTTTTGTGACCGCGATGACGACTGCGGCGACGGAAAAGATGAGCCTGAATCGTGTCATTACAACAAATGCGATAATAGTTCGTTTGTTTGTGGAAATCAGAGATGTATAGTTGCATCTCTCAAATGCAACGGAATCAACGACTGTGGTGATAATTCAGACGAAGCAGAGAAATTATGTAGTAAAGAGAAATACTGCACCGCTATTGATGAATTTTTATGCAAAAATAATGCCTGTGTCAACGAAAGTTTGTTGTGCAATGGAGAAAATGACTGCGGGGATTCTAGTGATGAGATTGGCTGTGGTTAGTAATGTGCAGACAGTTCCACAGATTTAGGTTTGAACATTTTCCGTTATTTGTGGTAACTCTTTTAATTGCTAACCGTAGGTGTCAATGAATGTGCTGAAGCCGGTACATGTCAGCAAATCTGCGAGGATAAGAAAGTTGGTTATGCCTGTAAATGCTATCCAGGCTACAAGACAAGTCCATTGAACAGTCAGATGTGTGTTGACGTCGATGAATGCGAAGAACGGGCCTGCTCTCAGATTTGTAGGAATTCCATAGGTTCCTATAAATGCGAATGTACTTCAGAATACATTCTTAAAGACGATGAACATACATGCAAGGCAAACTCTAGTAAGTATTTACAAACATCCTTCAAAATTACAAAAGTTATTTATCACCTTCTAAATATATTTCTCTATTTTTTAACAGGTGATCCTGTGAAAATCATGTTTTCTAATCAGTACTACATACGAATGGTAGATATGCACAATAATATAGTTCTTCTGGCTCACAATTTGACTAATGCTGTTGCGTTGGACTACGATTGGGTAGAAAGCTGTATTTATTGGTCGGATGTCACTGCTTTTGGAAGTAGCATTAAACGTGTTTGTGGACATACAAATCTAAGTTTGACTCCTGAAAGCGGCCTGAATGTAATGGAAAATGTAAGAAAGGTCTTTCTTAATTAGTATACGAAAATTACTTTTACAATGAGTGTATGGATCAAACTGAGAATTGTCGTCTGATATGATTTCAATATTTACTGATATTTTGTAGACATTGCATCACATCACTGTACAGAGCCCAGATGGTTTGGCAGTCGATTGGGTTGGAAAAAACTTGTATTGGTGTGACAAGGGTACGGACACAATTGAAGTATCCAAATTAGACGGAAATTTCAGAAAAGTACTTGTAAGTGAAGGCTTACAAGAACCCAGAGCTATAGCATTGGATCCATTTGGAGGGTAGGCTATATTTTATAACTTAAGCTGTTAAGTGATTTAAGTTAAAAAATATGGAATTTTAAACATTGTTTCCATTCGTAGGTATATGTATTGGACTGATTGGGGAGACACACCGTACATTGGCAAAGCTGGTATGGATGGATCAAATGTCACAGTTTTAATATCGGACAATCTTGGTTGGCCAAACGCTTTGACCATCTCATATGAAACCAAAGAAGTATTCTGGGCAGATGCGAAAGAAGACTACATTGCTGTAGCAGATTTAAATGGAGGAAATAGAAAAATCATTCACAGTAGAGGTGTGTTTCAATTATTTGGTATAATAAGTTTTCTATTCGGCACAAATTAAATAATATTGTTTATTTCAGCGCTAAATGCAGCAGCTGGAAGTGTCCATCACATTTTTGCTTTATCAGTATTTGAAGACTACATTTACTGGAGTGACTGGGAGACAAAAAGTGTGGACAGATGCCACAAGTACACTGGGCTTAATCAGTCGACAGTGACTAAAACTATTCATCGCCCCATGGATGTCAAAGTGTTTCATCCTTTCAGACAACCTCCTTGTAACGAGAATACTTATTGCTAATATATATTTTTATGTATGATATTTAGAATGTACATTCAAATTGAAACATATTTGTAGTGATTCCAAATCCATGCGAGAATGGCGGAGGTTGTGAAACATTATGCTTACTAACTCCAGGAGGAGGTAAAGTATGTGCATGCCCCGAAAGTTTTGTCATCACTGATGACCACAGTAAGTGTGTAAATAACTGCACTTCATCTCAATTTGTTTGCAACAAAACGTTTAAATGCATTCCGGCGTGGTGGAAATGTGATAATCAGGTTAGATAAACAAAATATTCACTTATACATGGTTAGGGGAAAGGAAAATAAGTCTCAAATCTAATTTATATGTAGGATGACTGTGGTGATAACTCCGACGAGCCAGAGGATTGTCCTCCGTTCAAATGTACTCCAGGACAGTATCAATGTCGTAGTGGTCAATGTATTCATCCAGCACAGATATGTGATTCTAAAGTCGATTGTGTGAATGGTACCGATGAGTTAGATTGTGATAAGGTGAGTTATGTTTTATGGATTCATAAACCTTGGCCAAGCCTTGGTCACATTAACGCAATTTGAGGTTGCAGATCATTGATAGTTTGTGTGTATTTGGTAGCATACATGTTTCAGTACACAATTCAAATGCGAAGGAAATGAAACATCTAAAAGCTTCTGCATTCCGTCTTACAAACAATGCGATGGGAACGTTGGTAAGTTTGCTAACTATCAATGAAATGAAATATTATGAAATGTTAACATACATTTAACGATTGAATTATTACTTATAGATTGTCCGTCTGGACAAGATGAGTCCAATTGTTTACCAAAAATGTGTCCAAAAAATCAGGTACTAGCTTTTGTTTATAATGTCTCATATTAAGATGTCTACATGGAAAAACTGTAACATCTTATATTTTTTCAACAGTTCAAATGCGAAAATGGTAAATGTATACAAGCGGAATGGGTATGTGACAAAGAAGATGATTGTGGTGATGCATCAGACGAAGCCGCAAATTGTACTCAACGACATTGTGAAGATAACAAATTCAGGTAATTAGAAACTGAAAACAGTTTAATAATTACACAAACGTTCTTTCTCTCATTTTAATGCAATGCGCTTCTAACTTAATTTAAGGTGTCGGTCAGGAAAATGTATTCCTTCCGCCTGGGTGTGCGACTCAGAGCGTGATTGTAACGAAGGAGAAGACGAGCCTGTTGATAAATGTGCAAATCAAGAAATATATCCTTGCGACCCAACTTACTTCAAATGTGACAATCACAAGTAAATTACTTCAAAATTTAAATGTTTTCAATCGTTTTCAATGATTTATATATGAATTGTGTATAATTTTGATGTTTTTGCCTTTCAGATGCATTCCAGGGAGATGGAAGGTACTTGATTTACACGGAATTATGTTAATGTTAAGGATAAAGTAAAAATAAATATATGGTAATCATTGTAAATGTAGTGCGACTACGACGATGACTGTGGTGATAACTCGGATGAAGTAGACTGCCAACCTAGAAATTGCAGTGAGTCAGAATTTAGATGTAACGACGGTCGCTGTATACGAGGAATTTATCGCTGTAATGGAGAATATAACTGCGGAGACCATTCAGATGAATTAGATTGCAATGCTACTTGTGGACCTCAAGAGTTCATGTGTACGAGTCCTCAGTTCTGTATCTTTGCTGGTTGGAAATGTGATTCGGACGTAGATTGTTCAGGTTAGTTGGGAGGATACTTAGACATTTAGCTTTATGGTGATGTTCCTACTAAAAATACACATTTGAATGTGTCATAAAACTGTATTTTTATAACGTGTGCAGATGGATCTGACGAACTTGCGTGCAACAACACAGCTTGCAACCACGATCAATTCAGTTGTTCCAATGGAGAATGTATATCCCTGTCCTGGAGATGTGATGGTAAGCGAAAGAGCCAAAATTTATGTTGACTAGACTTGATAATGACGCTAATGTAGCGGAAGGAAAGAAAAAGATTGGTTTGGTATATGTAGTAATAATATTTTGTTCTGTAGGTGAGCAAGATTGTGCGGATGGAAGTGACGAACATGCTCCTCTGTGTGCGAGCAGTCCTTGTGAAGCAGGAAGATTCCGTTGTCAAAATAATATTTGCATTCCGTACAGCAAAATCTGCGACGGTGTGCAAGATTGCTCCGATGGTTCAGACGAAATCCCGAATATGTGCCCAATTGTGCGGAAAACAAGTTGCCCTCACGGGGAATTCCAATGTTTAAATAAACATTGTATCAACTCGAGTTTAGTTTGCGACGGATTTAATGATTGTCAAGATAACTCTGACGAGACAGATTGCGCTCCTTGTGCTTTTGCAGCTTGCTCCCACATTTGCGTCGTAAAGAAGCAGTCAGCCACACACAAAAACAGCAATTACACATGCGAATGTGTGGATGGTTATAGCCTCGTCCTCTCTGGTAACAGCAGCACGTGCAAGGCGAAAAGTGAGGCGGCCTACATGTTAGTGGCAAATGAAAATGAGTTAAGGAAAACGAATCCTCAGAAACCGTACGGAAACGAGTCGTCCCACATCATCTCCCCTCTGAACAATCCTTTAAACCCAACGAAAATAGAGTCTATCGACTATTTAATGGGCTCTGATGGAAGTGTCAAGATATTTTGGACTAGTCACACGATGAAGACTATACAGACGTTGGAGCAACCCGCGAGCAGTAATAGTTTGAATCATAAGCTCCGAGCAGAAGATAGAAGGAGGAAACGATCGCCTGATGACATCGTCGATATTGTACGTCGTCTTTCTGCTCCATTATATTCTTACGATCTATCTATCATTCAGAGATCAGTGGCAGTGGCAGACTTGTATCTTGCATTGCATGTATTGAATGGTGATAGATATGTCTTCCTGTGTATAGGAGCCCTAGCACTAGACAACAGAAACAACAATGCCTACTCAGTCTCACTTATTATTTGTGTGTTCCCCTATATAGATAACGGGACTGGACGAGCCAAGAGGGATTGCTGTGGATTGGGTTGCCAAAACAATCTACTGGGTAGATGCAGGGCATGATACTTTATCAGTGAGCTCACTCGATGGGAAAAATCGCATGGTTCTGATCAATAAGGATTTGAGTGAGCCGCATGACATTGCCGTAGATCCAGAGTCAGGGTAATTTTTTCTGACTTTCTCTCCAGACTTTCTCTTTATCCTCCCTCATAAATGTCTATCGTTTCTCAGTTCTTTTATGACTTTTGTGCCAGTGGATTGGATTTTATGACATTCTTTGTCGCTATAGACCCCTATATGACTATGTACTGTAAATATGTGTCTAGCAAAACAGCAACCTTGCCTACTTTCCCTCATCCGTTTCTTTTCTTGTGCACTTGAATAGTAGTGTCACGTACATAACATGAGTACAAGTCTCGGCGGTATGGCATTCGTCTTTTGCAATTTTTTTGAGAGTGAGAGTGACTATGTTTGTATATGACATTCTAGGCGGATGTATTGGTCAGACTGGGTGGACCAACGTATCGAAGTGGCTCTAATGGACGGCACGAATAGAAAAACTCTGTTGTACTCTCCATGTCCGTCTGGACTTGCAATTGACTATCCAGCACGAAGACTTTATTGGACTGATATTAAAAGTCACACCATTGAGACAACCACAATGGAAGGAAAGGATAAACGACTTATTCGTAGGTTTAATGGCGGTGAGTCCTAAAAATTATGCAAATGACTGTGCGTAATTGCGATAGTTTGCTTTAGAGCATAAACAAAGCGTTTTATGGAGCTCCTATTGTTCCTTATGTTTTGGAACGTGACGTTCTAGAGTGAGATTGTTATAAGGAAATGTTTACTTTGCTTTTAGGAGACATCAAGCCCTATAAAATAGACGTGTTTGAAGACACTCTCTATGTCACTACATATCAGAGCAATAAGATAATAAAGATGGATAAGTTTGGACGGGGCAATTTCACTTACATTACTCAAGGGCTTCAAAGAGCTTCTGATGTTGTCATCATTCAAAGTCATAAACAACGCTCGTGTATGTACCCTCTATGCTATTTTACTATAGATCACTTCTGATTTAGTTGGAATCTGTCTGTAACAGGATTGACTGTGACTTGCACTGATATGATGTAAGATTGCAGCAGTCTTTTATGAGAATTTGATGTAATTGTTTGGATTTTTCTTGGATAATAGACGAAAATCCTTGTTCTAAGATGACTTGCATCCCTCCTGGCATCTGCTTACTGAACGGAACCAACTCAGCCACTTGCATGTGCCCCAACGGAAGAAAATCGCAAAGACGCTCTGATTCTCAGAGCACATTCGAATGTATTGGAACCAATGGAATAGTTTGCGATCTGAACTGCAAGCAAGGACATTGCAATATCACATCTGCAGGCCCTAAGTGCATTTGCAACGCTATGTATGATGGACCTCGATGTGAAACTTATCGATGCTCCGGCTACTGCCTAAATAAAGGATTATGTTATCAAGATTTAATGGCAAACCTGGATCTGGGAGGGAAAGTTCCTCTCAAGGTAAGTAATGCTCCTTTATTTCCTTTGCCATATACTAAAAGGTTATTTCTCAATGGGATATTACACATGTTATTAAAATGATACTAAAATTGTGCAATACTGTGCAGCTAAGAATTTATATTGCCATTTTTAGTGTAATTGCCCACCTGACTGGACGGGAGAGCGTTGCGAGTCTCCTTTCGTCTCTTGCAAAGGGAAATGTCTGAATAGTGGATCCTGCAATGAAAATACCAACAATTGTGTTTGTCCGGATGGGTTTACTGGTCGGCTATGCGAAAGTTGTGATAACCTGATATGTGAGAACGATGGCCATTGCGTAAAGGACAAAAAGAACAAATCTTCTTGCGAGTGTCGTAGAGGATACTCTGGACTTCGTTGTGAGAAATCTCTATGTATGAATTACTGCCGTAATAAGGTAAACTTTCTACTTTTGCATTCTGTTAAGGAAATTGTTTCAGCTTCGTTTCCGAGTGGGGTAATGCAGTAGTGTGGTTTTCGAACGAGTACATAGAGAGCCAGTGTATTTCTGAAAAGCAGTGCAGACGTGCAAGTTTCGATATAATGTAGTAAATCATGGTCTAGTTCTTTAGTTGAAATGGAACTGTGCAATGAGATTCGAGACCGGAATGGGAAATATAAATTACGTATATGATGTCTTATTATGGCGTAAGTATCTAAACTAAAAAGAAGAAGCTTTCTCCAAACCTTCCGTCCTTCCTTTTACTCACCACATAGAAAAGTGAAGATATAGTACTTTATGTACGTACATAGATACTAGGCACATCCACAGCGGTTCTATTTTGAAGTTTGGCATTATTTTTCAGCCGCACGAGCTATAACAAGTTACTCTGATATCTACTCTTTTGTAATTCACATAGCTCATAGCTAAAATAGTAGAGTCCGATATCATACACACTATTACTTAGAAAATGTACTTTGGTTCAGATATTTCGTTTGTGTGTGAAGACCATAGTCTAGATCTGAAAACTGTATGAAGTTGAAGACACAATGTGGTTAATATTTTATAGACGAAGGAAAGTAATGCTTACACTATGATATTTGTGAATGCAGGGCAAATGCAAAATCGAAGAGGACTCCCCAAAGTGTACCTGCCCGGTGGGTTTCCAGGGGAAGCATTGCGAGGAAGATTTATGCGAAAATCTCTGCCACAACCGAGGTAGCCTTCTATTTCATACTTACATTTTCTCCTACCACTTACCTTTCTACAGGGTCTGAAATTTCTTTGTTTCTCCCAACTATCATAGCCTACAGGGAAAAAATGTAATATTATAAAGTGAATTATGTGTCTACGCGGTCCAAAAGCTTATTTTTACCTTTTCCATTTACGTTATTAAAGCTAAAACTAAGAATGTAGCTACGCATAAACCTTAATTAGCTTTGCGTTGCCGTACTAATACTTGGGCTTGGTTGTAAAATATTTTACTGTTAAGTAGTAAATACCACAAGGCAGACAGTATATAGGCAGAAACATTCCAGTATTTGCATGTTGTTATATCTGAAGGCATAATACCTACTTAGTTAAAATTGTGCCTACCGTTAGAGATTACAATATTATTATAGAGTAGGATTTTGCTTATAAGCAAGCTGGGAAGTTTCTGATATGAAGCAATAATATTTTGGTGGTCCAAAATGAGATTTTCTTACAATAATAAGTATATCTAGGTATTATAGCACAGTAAGTTTATATATAGAGGTATTTATGAAACCAGGAAGTGAGTCGGGTTAAAATGCATATATTAAGACTGCTTTTGTATATCTTCTACTTAAGTACACGGGTATACTAAATAATATGAATTTGTTAGGCAGGCAGGGACTAGGTAGGTACATATTTAAGTAGTGTAACATAGTTTGGTAGATGAGATGTGTACCCTGTACAAAATCTAATCTGCCTCTCTGCCTTGGAGAGAGAGAATGGACTTCTTTTCTTGATAGGACGGTTAGACAGCATTTTGCTATGTAGATGAAAATGGTGTAGTAGCAGACATAACTTACTTTACGTTAGTTTGCTTTCTGTGTTTTCGTCTCTTGTCGTGTGTGAATTGTGAATGGGAATGAATGTGAAATGAAAGGAAAATCATGGCAAGGAAGGAAAAGCAAGCAAAGCAGTGGCAAAGTTCAGGAAACGAGCTGAATAGTTGCATAGAGACTTGAGTTGAATCGAGTTGAGAGTCACTGAGTTTTTAGAATTGTAATACACGGAGACAAGGAAAGTAAAGTAGAGGGAAAGGACGAGGAGTAGACTAGGGAAATTTTTATGAGCCGAGTGGGATTGATTGTGAGTGCAATGGAAACTGAAACCAAATCGAGTTGCAGACTTAACTCTTCTGAACTTCAGTGTCTAAGTCTATGCTTTTCGGTTTGGTTGGAGTAGGAGTATTAGTATGTGTGTGAGACACTTTGCTATGCAACTTCCTGGAATTGCAAGTTCTTTCTCTCTATGACTTTCTCCTGCAACAGAACATCACACACAGTCACTCACTCTCAGCTCCACAAATACTCACTCACTACTAGGAACAATCTATGTAGTTAGGTATCTCGATTATTGTACGTACTACTTCCTACCTCCACTCTACTCTGTCTGGTTGGATTTCTCCTTCCTGGACTGTTTTTCGAGAGACGTGTGCGTTGAATAGACTTTGGGCTAGATCTGGATATAAACACAATGAGACTGTGTGTGTGATAATATTCTGAGCTGAAAGTAACTAAGCTGGAGAAAGATAGAGTGGTAACGAGTGTGAAAAATGACTTATTGATTGGATTCCTTTTTGAATCAAGGAAATTCTTTTTCTTTTATCTCTTTTATGGGATTATGATATGCTATGATAGTAAGCTTGCCTTCTCCAAATAAATCCACTGGAGAAATAAAACACACACACATACATATAATGTACCTAACTAAAACAGACTTGGCAAAGAAACGCCGTAGGTGTATGAGCCCTATATATAAATGTACAGTATTATATGATTCTCTAAAGTAGACAATAAGTCTTCCGATTTTTTTATTCTCTTTCTTGCGTTTTCCTATCTGGTTTTGTTATCCTTTCTTCATCCGTAGCATCCTTTTCTTTTTAGCTTTTCTATAATTTCGGACTTAGGTTGACAAATACCTCTACCACAATCTTATGTCTATGTGTCTCAAATGTGTTCGTTGTAAGTGAAAGAAATCTCAATTGCATGAGCGTGAGAAAGTATTCGGTAGATTAGTCTATAATTTGCCGGTTTATTTGCTGGTGTATTTGCTTTCACTATATGCAATTCAATTGGAGGGAGGCCATGACATTCTGTCTACGGAATTGTGGGTTGAAAATTTTTCATTAGTGTAGACTGTTGTATTCACTGTTGATGTTGATGGGAATTTCAGGTATTTGTGTCAAGAAAAGCTCGGGGCTTGCTTGCAACTGTCAAATGCCATTTTCTGGAACCCGCTGTGAAGTTAACCTGTGCGACTGTGAGAAATGTAATAAGGATGACCCCCGGTGTCAATGTCCGCGAACGAGCCATAGTGACGAGTACTGTAACGGAACGATCCAATGTTCATCATACTTTTGCAAGCACGGAGGAAAATGTACGGTTGTGAATGGACAGCCGTATTGCCGGTAGTTTTCCGAGTTTTCATTTCACATCCAATTTAGGATGGTCGTATAAAAAGTAGAATGCGTCACAGAAGAGCTAGCACTATCAAGTTTAAATAGGGAAGTGTCTGAATTATTTACTATGTTTTCATATCACAGCTGTCCCGACGAATGGATTGGACTTCACTGTGAGATTTCAAGTGGAAATAACAATAAGTGCCAGTCTCGATGTCTCCACGGAGGTGTGTGTATCTTGGAAAATGCTAACAAGAAGCCGGAGTGCATATGCGTGAAAGGGTTCTCTGGTAGCAGATGTGAATTCAAAAATTCCTGTCAGGCTTTCTGTGTTAATAATGGCACGTGTGTGCTCAATCCAGACCCGAGTCTGAAACCAACATGCAAGTGAGTAGAATAGAGCGAATTACTTATACACGCTTGAGTTTTAATTTAGAAGTCAAATGAATGTATCTGCATTTATGAATTGTAATATTGGATTTGCTCTGAATGGTCTCCACTGTAATTTCATGTGTATTCTACTAAAATTTCAGATGTCAAGACGGATACTCCGGATTGAGATGTGAGAGCTTTGCAGATGAGAAAGCCATTGGCGCTTATGCTGGATCTGATGACGAGGGTGGAATCACTTGGGTCCTGGTTCTTGTATTTATCGTAGTGGCCGTAGCTGTTGCTGGCATATCTGGCTGTATGGCATATTTTGTCATGAAAAGGAAACAGTAAGTTAACCCGGAATTCCATCACTATTATTAAAATTAGAAAAAACCTACACCAAGCCGTAACAGAAGCTCGCCTGAGTAAAGGGGATCCTGTGTACATTTTTGGTAGAAAATAGAAGAAATAGATCTATTTTGATTGTTAAAATGAAAAGTGTAAAATAGGGAATATTAAGTTGTCTAAATAAACAAAAATTTAAAGTGTGGTAGTGTATTAACTATCAAATCAACAGAAAATCAAAATTGATTAATTTTGACTATCAAAATCAACAAAAAATCAAAATTAATTAATATCGAGTATCAAAATCGACAGTAAATCAAAATTGATTAATGTTGACTATAAAAATCAACAGAAAATCAAAATTGTATAATGTTGACTATGAAAATCAACAGAAAATCAAAATTGATTAATTTTGACTATCAAAATCAACAAAAAATCAAAATTAATTAATATCGAGTATCAAAATCGACAGTAAATCAAAATTGATTAATGTTGACTATAAAAATCAACAGAAAATCAAAATTGTATAATGTTGACTATGAAAATCAACAGAAAATCAAAATTGATTAATGTTGACTATGAAAATCAACAGAAAATCAAAATTGATTAATGTTGACTATGAAAATCAACAGAAAATCAAAATTGATTAATGTTGACTATGAAAATCAACAGAAAATCAAAATTGATTAATGTTGACTATGAAAATCAACAGAAAATCAAAATTGATTAATGTTGACTATGAAAATCAACAGAAAATCAAAATTGATTAATGTTGACTATGAAAATTAACAGTAAATCAAAATTGATTAATGTTATGACTATGAAAATCAACAGATATTTAATCTTGATTGATTATGAGTATTAAGATCTACAGAAAATTAAAATCGGTTAATAATGATTATTTAAATCTAAAGGAAAACAAAAAATGGAAATTCTACTATAAAATTGAATAAAAATCCAAAATAGATTTTTTCCATCGTCTAATAGTTATTTTCCGGTTTAATTGGCTTTATTATAAAATATCAAATTTGGTAGAAGCGGATTGAAATATTTTATACTATCCCGCTAACAATTTATAGGAAACGCTGTAGAACTTTTTAATGTCCATTTAATGCCAAATTTTCAATTTGACTATCAAAATGAAGACAAAGTGAGCGCGCGTTATCTCAGTAACCAATGGACCGATTAACCCCCAATTCAATAGGGATCGTCAGTGGTCTATAGGCATTGTTTTTGCCAAGTTTGGTCAATATCCGTCATTGCTTTCGAAAGTTATCGTGGGGACGGACGGACGTACGGACGGACGTACGGACGGACGTACGGACGGACGTACGGACGTACGGACGGACGTACGGACGTACGGACAGACTGTGCGGTTCTATAAGCTGCCTTATTCAGGCGAGCTAAAACACATATATTACCCTGACTATATACTGCCAGATTTTATAAGTGTTTATCTCTTAGTTATAATAGTAGAGCTCGTATTTCTCGAAGAAAAGTTTGACGTGACGTGTTGGAGAAAGTCTCTAACTGTTGCTGCCACTTAATATTGTTCCAGACTTTAATATCCTTTGTGCTGGAGTGATTCGACAGGAACGGAACAGTGTCTTAAGTAATAGGCAGTTAGGCTTCTCCTACTACCCCTCCCTATTGTGAATCGAGTAACACCCCTATACTTATTTTTTGTATAAAGAAAGTTGCAAATAAAGGGAAAGGTATTTTGAAAATAATATAAGGCGTTGTTGTATAGAAGAAAAAGAAAAATGTTGATGGTAATATATAAGGAAAGATAAAGTAGGGTTTGTACGTGTTGGATGAGATGTTGGTGGTCTGCTCAGTTGAGTTCTCTGGGAGTGTAGGGTGAAAGGATGGAAAGTGTAAGATGACAATAGACGTTTATCTCTAAGGTTTCTCTTCTATTTTATCATCAGGGGAAGGCCATTCATGCATGTAAGGATGCACGACAATGGCACAGTTGAGATCAATAACCCGATGTTCCTGAAGGAAGAGGGCGACGAAGACCACGCTTCAGAGCCGAGTCTCATCTTTGATTCTGATAAGGTACTCAAACTCCTCTCTTTCTCGTCTTGTTTCTCATATGCGATGCATAATAGACTCGAGTTTTGTATCTGTACTGTGTATGTGTATCCCAAAGCGGGAGCAGCTCAGTTACTCCTTTTCTACTTTCCAGTTGACACCATTTCCTCCATTTTTCATTCAGTTTTCCTCTTGACTTCTAGCCTTTAAAAAATTTATCATTCGACAGTCGAATCAGCCGGATATTTATGCACTAGTTACTTGTACAAGTGTGTAGCTTGTCTTGTAGGTAGTTGCTTCTTGTAAAAAGGAAATAGGCGAGCTCAGCGACAATATATCAGCTTACATTTTACATACTTGTACTTTCCGAAACTTCCGAAACTTAAATACCTAGTACCTAAGTCGTACTACCAAAGCATGTATTAAGTATATCTACTTACGGAAAAACTTGCGTTTGATTTATTGTGTGCATAATAAATGGACGAGACACTATATAAAGTGTAAGTAAGCACTCTCTCCTGACTCAACTGCCTCCCACGTTTCCCTTTGCCCTGTAAACCTTTTCCCGAATTCTATCCACTGAGCCAAGTATATACTATCTCTTAATATCGTAGAGCTGTCTGTCTTGACTTGCCTTGTCGCTTAAGTAGACTTTCTTTCGGCGAGAGTTCAATTCTGGTGTAAAAACTAAAACTCGGAAGTATGTGCTGGGAATAAAGGAATTTTTGATTGCTTATACCTACGCACGTAGTAGTCGACTACTTTAGTACCTACTTTAGTTTCATTGTTTATTCTTCCGTTGCTTTTCAGGTCTTACTTCAAGGAACCAACTTTGCTAACCCTGTCTACGAGACAATGTATAAGGAAGGTGAGTCCAGTGCCGTTAGCGATGAAAAAAAAGGTCTACTCCAAGGTGAGGATTTTTCTTCATCTGGCGACCACCCGTTGGCAGATCCTTTAGCCTAAAAATTCGACAAGACTCTACTATATCCATAAATAAATGTTGGAGTCAGACAGATCTACTGTCTAATAAAACGTTTGTAGTCGGAGCGAAGAAAGAAAAAGGATGAACGCAAAAATTGTAGAAAATAGATGAGAATCTACTTAGAAATCATGCTGACAATGCAAAAAAATTGGCAATCCTTTAGTTTTAACGGTGGGAAAGATTGTACAAGAAGAATCTGTAGTGTCATACTATATTTAATCTACTTTGAGTTTATTAGTTTAGTACTTTATAATGATAGGCGTATATTTTAGAAAAATTATTTATTTCCTGCATTTGTAATTATGATAGCTAGTAGATAGTAACCTGTTTTACTGATAACGTGTAATACCTTGTTGAAGGAAGCGTTACTAAATATGACATCACAACCGAAACTAAATAAGCCAGTCCAGTCCGTACCATGTTAACGTAATACATAGATATTAGTTGTGTGAAACTTTTAAATAACTTATTATGCTATGCAATTGCATACTAATTATTAAATAATATATCATTATTGTTCGTCAGTAATTAAAAGTATACTAAAACAGTCGTACCATAACCTTACTGAGGTTGAGGTAATAAATATATTATTTATGGTAAAAATTAAGTCATAGATTTAGAATGTAGATATATATAGCAAGTCGCTAGCCTAACTGAACATGGCTAGAAAAAGCACTAACGAATAACTACCAATTAATAAATCCTGTCCAGTCCAAGCAAATTAAATTGCAAGTAAGCATTTTCGAATTTTGATGTTACCTTTTGATGTTCCAAACGTCGAGCCCTTGCACACGGAAAATGTTTTCCAATGTTTAAATGCTGTCCACAGTTCTCTTATATACTCAAGTATTACTGTTTTTCATAATTGTGTATTCCTCATGTAAATATTGTTGAAAGTTAGATGACATTTAGAGTACTGTACTACTTAGCTGCTAATGCATAGTTAGACATAATTAAATATGTCTAGGTGTGTATAACATTTACTGAATGTAGCTATATACTAGATGGTTAGTGATTGATGAGATGAGCGGTATATAATGTGTCTGGGAAAGCCAGACGAACAAACGCTGAGTGAGATGGAGCAGGAAAAGCAGCAATATCATAATGAACTTAATTAGTTTGCACAACCTAGGTTAGATTTATATTATATTGTGGATTTTGGGTTGGTGAAAGTGGCTATGGTGTGTAAGGTGAATGGGAAAGCAGCTGACGTCAAAGATGATGCGAAATACTGTAATTGACTGATATTATATGAGTACCCTATTTACTGCTGCAACAGTAACTGACATTTATAAATTATACATGACTACTGGAAGCGAATAGCTATAGAAATATTATGCTTCGCTATATAAAGGTGCCAATTTCTCTGGTGTTACTAATTAAGTTGATATTTTAAGTATAATATTCTTATGAAATATTACTATTATTAACCAATCTGTGTAGCTGATTATAAACTTTGATATTATTTATATCTTGATTGAAAAGTAGAGCAAACAAACTGTTTGTAGTCTGCTGCTAAAATTGTATTGTAATTTCTTGTTCTATTAACTATATATTTATTAGACTGGGACATGACATTGACTAATACTTACGTAACAAGTAAATCACAACGTCTGCTAATCAAACGGAGGAGGTAAATGCAACATTTTTGTAAAGATATTTGTGAAGTCACAGATTTTATTTCATTAATTATGATTACCTAATTAATACTTTTGTGTGATAAAAACAGAAGCAATTTATTATATTGATAAGCATAATATTTAGTAACAGTTAACGTATTATTAGTGCTCTGGCAAATTATACTGCTCCGTATTATACTTATACACTTATATGTTGTGTCATTTAATTCAGGTTGTTAGACTAATGCAATGGAAATGTATGTTTTGTATGAGAAGGTAATAGTGGCTGGAGATGTAACTACTTAATAAAATGATATAATTGCATACCTATGTAACATTTTAGGCATATTCATGTCAGTGATGTTTTTTGTGCCACTGTACTACAATATTGAGTACGTTCTTTTAGTTTCCTTTTAGTATAACTATTTTATTTGTTTGTAACTGTCGAGAGGAATCTCTCCGTACTTGTAAAAACTATTGTTTGTATCTAGTAGTATAGTATAACAAGGATATGTGGGGGTGACTGACTCTCACTTGTATAAATCTCGTTTAGGGTAGCTGTAATTATATTATTTCTTGTCTCGGTATCTTCCATCTTCGTAAAAGATGTAAAATAATCTACTTACTTTTGTTTAGCTTTTTATACTAAATGCATATTATTATTAGTTAGCGTTTGTTGTACTTCCAGAAAAGATGTTTTGCTTTGTACATTGTTAGAGAAATGTTTGTTGGTGGAGAGAAAAGTTGGGCCATTTCTTGTGCTATATTATTAACTGTATTCTATATTTATCTGAAGTAGTAGTCATAATACGGGACGGAAGAGATAAGATGGCCAATAACAATAAGAGGAGTAAATGTATATGTGGGTATTTGTTTTTGGTTGTTTGCCCGTTCAATTGCGCATTGTTTGTGACTTTGAAGATGAGAGAAGTTTCTCATGAGTGAGTTGAAGACTCTGTATTGTTGTGTGCTGGCTGAACTGACTCAGAGTGCCAGACCATCAGTTTTTTTATGTAGAGCTATAAAACACGTAAACCTTTGTGCAAGTGTTTCTGTCCTGTCTCCAGTTGTATTTGTATCTGTATTTCATTTATTTTTTTCTCTCTCCTCATCTCCTATTTTCCCAGTCAAATATACTGTATAGGAATTGGGACGTCAGGTTTGTGGTGAACCGTATTTTGAGACTCTATTACACGTCTACGGTGGGACAGACTTTCCCTCAATGTGTAACAATAAAGTGTAGCGCTATGGTGTGGGGAAAGTTGAGTTGACAATGAAGCAGTCTCTCGATCAAGTCAAGTCAGTGAAAGAAGCAGGAGAATTTCTCGCCGAGTCAAATCGGTGAGAGCTGGAGAAGAAGCAGGTGAAAGTTTTCCTCGACAAAAGAGGGGAAACTTTTACTTTCACTCCTGTTTCTTTTGTCGTCAGAAAATAGGTTTTACTTGTCCAACTGTCTCTGTCTGTCTCCTTCTATGTATGTGTATATGCAGTGTGTATGTAATGCTCTGTGTCTTCGCTCCATCCTTCGTTCGTATTTATTATATGGCAGATTCACTCCTCAACTCTCTCCTAGCTTATTCATAGTTTCATAGTTGTATTCTATGTATTCTAGATTACATTATTGTATTGTATTCAATGTATAAAGTGAGGAAACAAAGTAAAACGGAGCAATAAACTGGTTATTGTTCTCTAGCCCGAGTGTTGTTGCATACAAATCTTACATTATTTCACCTCATACTACACACAAACATCCTTCCTCCCATACAAATCCATGTTGTTGTTCTTGAGTATGCATATCTATGGCTCTCTAAACTACATAGTGCTTTTATGTGCACACAATAGAATTCAGCACACCGGAACAATGAAAGTCTTATTCGTCAATGTTGTTGTGACAAGGGAAGGCGCATCAACCCAAATCAACTCCTTGCCTTATGTATCTATGCATTTACAGCTTCTAGGTAAATATAATCCGTTCCTAGCCATGCCAGCGCGTGATTGAACTGCACAACTCAATACTATATCTAGTAGGTAGAGACAGATAGAAAATAAGAACACAATAGGTAGTTTACTTAAGGCACTGTGTGAGAAAAGTAAAACACATCTTCCAATTTCAATTTGAACCAGACAGATCTTGTCAAGGATTGTCTCTTTCTCTCTGTGTCTTTTCTCTTCTGCTCCCGATCCCAATTTGCCTTTTTTCCGCTTTCTCCCGATTAGAAAAGTGAAAGTTGAGTATAGGGATTCTGCTATTCTATAACTATATACAAGACTCTGGGTACTTTATAAGGATACCCAGAGATGTAAATACATAGGACAGACGAAAGAAACAAACGAGCCAAATGAATTGAAGTGGAATGGGAGTTTATGTACCACAGACAGAAAGTGACATCCATTTACGTAGGTACTACCTACCTACCTAGCAACTACTAGCTCTCTACCTACTCTACTACTACTACTATTCACACTTACACTAAGGCTACTACGAATACGTCGGAAAAAAAGCTGTAATAAATGAAATGCGACAACATAACAGAACACATGCATGTGCATTTTGTATATTATTTATTCTCAATTTCACCCTGAAGGTTTCTCCACTCCTCTTTCACCGCTCATACTACTACACAATAACGTTTCTTCTACACAAGTAACTGCAAGTACTGATTGTGACTAGTCTGTCTCCTCTGACTGACGAGTATGCAGAACAGGCATATACAGACTATCCTATGGACATACATACTTCTTTATATATACTCATGCTGGACTACTTTAGACTTCCCATTCTGGCCCAGTCCACTCGCACACTTTCATTTCCTCCGACAAGATTTTTTACTTTGTACTTTGACACTTACAAAGCGAGACTGCACATGGCTCCTCTATTACAGGCTCAACTCCAATTTACATCCCGTCCTAATAGCACATACAGACTTAGTAGTTATACACTTATACATAAACAACAATCCTTAACTCTCACTGCAAAATGGCTCTCTCTCTCTGCCTTCTTATCCTATCATATAATTTATTCTACCTAAATTACATGGACAAGTTGACGTTCTATATTCTCCATATCTATCTCTCTCATCGCAATTCCTATTAGTAATTTTTAGCGGAGCTGACACAGCTTCCCCTGAAATCTTTTAGATTTAAATAGCATAGTTCAGAAACTATGCTATTCTATAGGAACCTTAATACCGTGAAATTCATATAACTTCTTATATCTATATACATGGAAAGCTCAAACGAACTCAAAGTTTGTAAATTCAATTTGAAAATGGAATGCATTAACAATCGAGAACGCATAGTATCATAATAAAAGAAGGAATGCGGAATACTAAAAACATTCAATGTTTTATGCAAAACGGTTAAAAAAACGAGAAGAAATTACCAAATCCACTACTAAGCATACTGGCGCAAGAAAATTAATACATGTTTAGAGGCTAAATCCTGCCATACGAAATTTAATAAATCTTGCGATGGAAAATTTACTAAATCTTGTGATGCAAAATTCTGTTGATGATTGTGATGACTCATCGCAAGTTAAGTCTAATGAGTTTGTCTAATTTATACTCTCCACTCTACTTTTACAGCGGCATCTTACGGAATGCAGTATTTTCTGCACAATTATATCGCTGAATTACGTCGCTTTTTTGAAACGATTTATGTATTTTATGTACTAGGACATTTTTACGTTTTAGTTCCTTCGTTTATAAAATTGCATTTTTTATCTGGTGCGGGAATAAGGAGTGGTTGCTGGCCACTCTCCCTATTACCCGGTTATCCGATGTGCCATGTAGCGACTTGAGTCCACTACGTGTGTGGATGGCAGTCGGAGAAAGAGGAGAGAAGGACGGCTATTGGAGTCGGTCGGGATAATTGTTCCGGTCGGTTCCTGACCTGTCCTGCTATCCTGAGTTGACTCCCGGATGTCAACTCCTTCCAGAATGTGACTGGGAACGTCTTGCTCGGAATGTGACCGAGTTATCCCAAGTCCTCGAATCCGGTTGTGTATGCGATTATGCAATCGCGAGAGCCGTAGTGTGACTCGTAGTATGACTGCCCATGAGTGAGAGAGTGTATATGTGAATTCGGAGTGAATGTAACTTATCGGTTTACCCATAAACCGATTCCGGGTATTAGTGTGTATGCCGCTTGAATGAGAGTGTGAATGATACAATGAGTATAAATATGAGAACGAATGTATTTATATATTAGTTCCTCTCAGTTCAATAGTCCAGCAATGAATGTCTTACAATAGGTAATTACCTGGCTATTGGATTGGGAGGGATAAAGATCGGAGGACAATAGTTTGCCCAGAGCAAGTATGGTTTGGACCATGCTTGCTCTGCACTTATTATGGTTGAGTCTAAGGACTCTACGTGGCGGTGAATGCCACTGTTAGATTGTTGTAAGAGTCGGGAGGACTCTTACACTATCTTTCGCCAAAAATCCTCCCATGTGGAAAAGGCGTGGTTTGGTAGAGGAAAAAGAAAGAGTTAAGGGTTATATGTACAAATGTTAACCCGTAGCAAATAAAAATTTCATTAATTGATATGCGCAAAGCGCAATTTAGGGGTTACAATAATCAGTGTGACCTATATTAATTTTAAAAATTTTGAGAATATAAAATTTGGCTTAGGGCCACATGAATGTTTTTTGAAATTTAAAAATTTAGAAAAGTATAACAATCAAAAATAAACCAAAAGAAAATCTAAATTCTGTGTTTGTGTTTGTGAGAATAATGGTGATATATATTACATAAATTTTCCAAATAATAATAATGAAAATGCAGAGATTCTTCAATCGTTGATATGGAACCGCACCGGAACAAAATCTTGACCAAAAAAAAAAATCTTCGGCAGTTACCAATTAAAGTAATTTAAAAATGTATGGTACTTACGTACCCCTTCCATTTCTCAGCAAATTACGTTTGATATTTAGAGCGATATAGATAGATATTTGTATATTAGTGTAATAAGAAAATGCCGAATCAAAGAAATCGAATGTTTTAAAGTTTCTACTTACTAACTTATTTGAGTACTACAATTATTTTCAAGAGTACTCACTTGTGTGACTTAACATTTACTAACAATTATCATTTGCTATTACTAAATATTTATATCTAAATAGATGGACAAACTGCCAAGCAACTCGTAGATGTCCTTTACTATATGATTATGATATGCCATTAACAGTATAGCATTAACTATTTAATCTATCTATTACAGGGGTAGTAGTATTAGCACTTCTACAATATTTACTACTATTGGATAACCTAAATCTGGCTTAAAATTATTTGATGATTACATTGCAGGAGAGCAATGTTTAAAACTAATTGACGTACTAAATCGTCTTTATCCTTACAACTAATTGACGTACTAAATCGTATTTATCCTTACAACTAATTGACGTATTAAATCGTATTTATCCTTACAACTAATTGACGTACTATATTGCCAACCCTTACAAACTAGTTGACTTACCATACTGCCAACAACTTACAACTATAACTTAACTTATTTAAATGGAAACGGTGAAAGAATTATTTTTTAATTGATTAGGTAACAAGCTAGTTCACATTATAAATCATAATATTGTGTACGTGAAAAATTCTAACTTTCCATGATAATCATATGGAATACCTTTAATGATTTTTTAATCAAAAGCGAGACTAAGAGTACATCACTAACAAACTATAATGTATTTTTAAATCATGTGTTAATGAAGAATTATTATTTTAAGAATTCAATGCTTGTTTTAGAAACAGAAAGTAGCATTTTATAAAAAATAGTTTCTATATTATATTGATGCTATGCATTGTGAATTAATGCGTTATATTATGCTTGTTTTTCCTTCGTGAAGGAGAGAAGACATGACAGTACAACTCCAAACAAATGAAATTTTTATATTTGAGGATTCACATAATACCGACACATTGGGTGCACTCCAACTTTTCTCGTGTGGTTGTGTCCTAGGGCCCTAATAATTCTGACTTGTAATAAGCCGTAGGAATTATTCTTTCCGGATTTTATTTTATATAGTTAATACTACGCCCAATCAAGGGTTTAACACGTCTATGTAGTAAACTATTTTTTTAATGAATTATTGATTGATTATTATTGTTTTATTTATATAATGAATGCGATACAGTCAATGAAGACTTACTTTGTATCCATTCTGTAATAACGTTAATTATTTATGATATGTTATTATAATTTAGAAATGAGCTCTCTATGATAAGGCTACTTTGCTGCATTCTACTATATATCAGTTTTTAATAATTGAAAAATGAAAGATATTTAATATTTAAACAGATTGCTGTTCTCAATCAAGAGAGTAGGTACAGAATCAAAATGAATTAAAGTTTTAACTGTTTATTTTTTACTTAAAAAATAATTTAATTTACTATGCAATCATATAACAATTGATTAGTATTTATTGGTATTTGCTAAACGTGATATCTGTAAAAGTTTCAAGTTGATCAGACTTGGGTAATACTAGATATGAGAACCTGAGTCATGACATCAGTCTCGGAAATAGCATGAAGTTAATTTAATAATGTTTATAAATACTTTTAAATTATTAATTTTACATTTTAAAGAAAATTGAACGCAAAGTTTTTATATTCCATACTTAAATAGAATAGTGGTCCGTATTAATTAGTGTATAGAAGTGGATTACTTTATTTGAATAGAAAAAGTTTAGAAGTAGAAGTAGGAAGTATCTGCTTATTTTTCCTACTGCTCAAAAAGTTTGAAAATGAATAACGATGAAGTAGTTAGGAAAATCGTCTAAGTATGTGGTAGCAGTATGTTGCTCTGATCGTTACATAGGTATAAGAATATTTACATTAGCATGTGGAACAATGATGTTAGCATGAGCAACATTTATTTGTTCTGCTATGAAAATGTTAATTGCTTGAGTTTGTGAAGAAGTGGGTATCCTCATACTGGGAGGTAAAACTCGTGGCAATTTTCTATTAGGAATATTCATATTGAATAGATTTTTAATATTTTGTTAAAAATTTAAATGAAGTAGCTACGTACAAGCAATATCATCGTTATAGACAATATGTGTAGTTTTTAGAGTAGAATTCAAAATTATTTTGTAGTCGGTAGTCTTAACAAGCAAATAGAAAAGAAATATGCTAATTGATTGGTTCCTTATTGTTGTAGAATATTTCGAAGCAATTAGCCATAAACTAATCTAGTGTGGAAATCGGTAATATTGTAGGTTAAGCAACTACGATTCCATAAAGAAAGAATACTGGATGTGCTAATGTATTTAAATAAATTCATTGCATGATTTTAAATTGAAAATGTTTAAACTAAATCATTTACATTGATGTCGAAAATACTGTAAAATTCAAATTTTCGTTGATTACAATAGTGTAAGCATCCAATGAAAGTAGAGAATTCACTACCATTATTAAAATGTCTATGGTTGAACATTTCTTGGAGTTGGCTAGACATGATGAAATCTAAATAAGTCATTGGTAACTCTGGTACACGTACTATAACAAATCCGTGTTGAAGGAAGAAAGGACTAACTAATTGTTCTAGTGTAAGTTGCTGCATAATTAAATCGTTTGCATGAAATTGTTTTTTAGTGTAGGTATGTTATTTATGCAAGTTTAAGTTTAAACCCCAGAATACATTGAAAGTAATGTAAGTCTAAAAATCAGGCTGTGTACGCTGATATAGACTGTCCATTATTATAATCAAGAACCAGGGCATTGAATTTAACAAAAATCCCGGTTTTACATTAATATAATACTATATATATATATATCCCCCCCAATATTCATATACATAGGGAGGGTATGGTATGCGGGTATACTACACAATAATAATTATTAACTTCCAGATATTTTTTGATAATGTTTGTCATACCCAGAAGTTTTCGTAAAGTTGAAAATTATTCCAATGACATGCAGTAAAATTCTTGAGTGCCGTTTGTTCAACAGTACCTCAGGAACACTGCTGAAAAAAAACTAATATTTAAAGTGCAATTAGTACTTTGTTTTAAATCGAGGAGTTTGGAAAGATATATATTTATGTTGTAATTGTATTGTAGATTTAATTTTGTTATAATTTTAATTAGCATAAGTACCTAAGTAGTACGTGAGTACGTTTTCCCAGGAGTAAAGCCAGTATTCTTCAACAATTTTGGGAATACTCCGGCTGTCCTGTACTTCACGGCTGCTTGTAACCTGTTATATTACATTAATTAGTATTTTTATATATTTTTTACTTAATTAGTCTAAGTGTTTGCGATTTTTGGAAAATTTGGCCAGGAGGGCGGGTAGATTTTCCAAAAAGCAAATTTTATTTGACCCTATAATTTATTTTGGAGAGAAAATAAAACATTTATTTAATTTAGTTGGCATTTTCAGACTTAATCTAATAATATTTAAGATTAATTGTAAAAATAGTTAACTCCCAAGTCACCCTTAAGTTTATTTAATTAATTTTGGCATTCCTTTTAATATATTTTAGTGAAAAATAATTAATTTATGCTTTTTAGGTGGATTCTCAAATGACTCAAACCCTAAAATTGAATTTAAATTGAAATAACCTAAGTATTTTGGAAAAATTGGAAATTCGGGCAGAGGCTCCCGCTCTCCCGAAGGATTTTCAAAAAATTTTTTTCGCTTTTAGCGATGCTTGGGCAACCGAAACAAAAAAAAATTCAAAATTATTCCAAAATGTTCACAAATTAATTAATTTAAATGTATATAAATGTATTTAATTTAGAATTAGGTTAATTTAATATAAGTTTAAATTGGGAAACCCCGAAGATACCCGGTCGTCCTGTCACGGTCGCCAGTGCGGGAATAAGGAGTGGTTGCTGGCCACTCTCCCTATTACCCGGTTATCCGATGTGCCATGTAGCGACTTGAGTCCACTACGTGTGTGGATGGCAGTCGGAGAAAGAGGAGAGAAGGACGGCTATTGGAGTCGGTCGGGATAATTGTTCCGGTCGGTTCCTGACCTGTCCTGCTATCCTGAGTTGACTCCCGGATGTCAACTCCTTCCAGAATGTGACTGGGAACGTCTTGCTCGGAATGTGACCGAGTTATCCCAAGTCCTCGAATCCGGTTGTGTATGCGATTATGCAATCGCGAGAGCCGTAGTGTGACTCGTAGTATGACTGCCCATGAGTGAGAGAGTGTATATGTGAATTCGGAGTGAATGTAACTTATCGGTTTACCCATAAACCGATTCCGGGTATTAGTGTGTATGCCGCTTGAATGAGAGTGTGAATGATACAATGAGTATAAATATGAGAACGAATGTATTTATATATTAGTTCCTCTCAGTTCAATAGTCCAGCAATGAATGTCTTACAATAGGTAATTACCTGGCTATTGGATTGGGAGGGATAAAGATCGGAGGACAATAGTTTGCCCAGAGCAAGTATGGTTTGGACCATGCTTGCTCTGCACTTATTATGGTTGAGTCTAAGGACTCTACGTGGCGGTGAATGCCACTGTTAGATTGTTGTAAGAGTCGGGAGGACTCTTACACTGGGAAACAAAAACAATGGATCATCATGAATGTTAATGATGTTGACAATGACAAAATGACAAGACAAGGAGAAGGTACTTACAAACAATTTAGTGTGCAGATAACGAAAGGTGGGTGACAACCGCGACCTTTAGTGTAGTTTGACTCTTTGTGTTTGTCCTGTGGCTTTAAATCGGAGAATATGAATCCTTTGTGTTGGAATTTGGAATCCCACTGTTAAGCATGTATCAAAGTAGGTTATAATAAAGGTGAAGTAGTAATTTATCGTGGGTGCATATATACAATATACTGATTAATTCCGTTTTATTAGTAACAGAGCTAATAATAGGATGAATATCTGAGTGCAAATACTATTATCTAAATTATGGATTGGTATGTAATCTATAAATATAAGGTACCTATATAAAATGTAGTATGTATATAGGGGATAGGGGAGAATGATATCATTAGATTTTGGAGCTGCAGACAAAAAGAGATGGAAATCCACTCTTTCTGTTTCACTTCACGTCAATTGTAATACTATCAGACTGTCAGGTTAAGCATGGAGTAATGCTAGAGCTGTCAAAGATGTCAAGACAAGTATCATCATTTCGATCGTTTCATGAGCTATTTGTTGATTTACGTAATCCATCTGTCATTCAAGTGACAAGACCTACTCGTTGCATTTTCGATGCTGGTACAAGTAAATGTACCTGAGCTGAGCTCATTTATTGCGGATGTGTGGACTGGGACTTGGGACTGAAACGAAGGCGAAGAGCTCTTTGGGATTGTGAATGATTTATTATTAACTGTATTGTTTAATTTCACATGCAGTCTTTGCATGTGTATTCAAATCCAAAGTAAGTGCGTGGGTAAGTAACTCTTACAGCCATAGAAGAGCTGGAGAGAGTGAATGCAAACAATAGTAGTAATTGTAAGCACTTAAGCTTAGACAATTGACTATGGAAATGATATGATAATTAAGGTTACTCATTAAAAGAGATAACAAAACAGAGTGGCACTGTGATTCAAAGCAAACCACCACTACATGCATAAAACATGACAAAGGGACTTTATGTAACAAACACACAAACATTGCAATAGACGAGAAGCCTTCATAAGTTATACATAGATTATATTATTAGTGTGTAAAAAGTCCATCATAACAATTGAGTACCTCATGAGAATCGAAATATCTCCGTAGTTATAGTTTAGTAGTCATTGGAAGAAGTAAGAGGTTGAGATTAGTTCAAATTGTTACATGAAAATAGTTTATTATTAAGATAAAAGGAGTATTGAATAGATCCATTGTGTTGGAGGAGGAGGATAAATAGCAAGGAAGCCAATCTATGATTATTATGGAGAGATTCCAGGGCAGTTACGTATAGTAGTTAAAGTAACCTTTTAAAATAGATTTGATGTTTAATTCATTCAGGCGTGAATGCAAATATCCGGATCCTAGGTGAATTCAATTGAATTGACTCTCTCCAGCACTACTCACGCAACTCTAGTATATGTACATTAGAGATCTGAAGAAGTATAAACTAAATAGCACACATTATATATAGGGAGAGATTTCTAAGCAGTCATCTCGTCTTCGTCTTCATCACATAAGTAGGGAGATAGAATAAGGGACTTAGTGTACTTTAGGAAGGAGTATTTTAGGTAACTAAACCCGATATATGTAGACGACGCATTTGGAGAGGAGGAGAAGGATAATAGAGAAACTAAGAGAAGTACAAATAGAGAGAGAGAGAGAGAGAGAAACACTTCTTCCATTATTTCTCGAATTGAATTCTATTTCGAGTAGACAGTCGTTCGGTTTTGGCTTTTCGTCTGGCTGGTTGGCTCAGGTAGTATTATATATAGTAGTAGCTACTTAAGTAAGTAGTAGTATAGATGAGAGTCTCACTCACATCACATCACATTCAGTGAACTGTATGAACTTGACTTGCCTCGGCCGTCTGAACGAAAGTCTGACTCTACTAGACAAACAATAAACGAAAAGATAAGAAGCTCTCGAGAATGTTTTCAAAAGCCCTTGGCAAAAGAGAAATATCGATAGTGAGAGTGATAGCAACGACTCTGCTAATCTTAACTTGTGCTCCCACTCATTGTCCTGGTGAGGATGAAGAGACAATTGCAAAAAACCTACCGATGAACATCAATCCCAGATACGGATCGAATTCCAACTCTAATTTCGATTTTCAGGTGAATCCGGATTTACTCCTCCTCTCGTCTCCTTCTAATGATAACCACCCGGGAAACAAGTTGGAGTCTCACAAAAGAGAAAATGGAGGAGCGACAGATGCCAAATTTGAATACTCCCTCTCAAAGGAAGAGATGCGAGGCTACTTAGAATCTCGCCACTTTAATTTCTTCGACCAATCCGTGTGTCTTCGTCACTACCCGACCGTGCACTCAAAAGTTTCGGCCTATCTTCCACAAGTTCAAAAGATCGTACAGGCTGCAGTCCATGGAACCTTCAAAGGATTAACGTACAATAATTTGACCTACTTTTTAGATACATTTGGACATAGACTCTCAGGTTCTTCTGCTCTTGAAGACTCTATTGACTTTTTGAAAGCTCAATTGAAAACTAGTCGCTTGGAGAATGTTTGGACGGAAGATGTTGTCGTTCCACAATGGAAAAGGTTCCTTTCACTTTTAAACTCCATTCATCACCAGACAAGATAGATTGCCTCCTCTTACCTACTATACTTACCTAAATATCCTTTCAATCCAAAATTTAGCACAAAGAATCACAACTAATTCCTTAAGACCACATTACTATTCCCCTATTTAATCAACCATGTTCTTAATCACCTGCCATGAATTTTAATTACCATTTACATTGAAACAGGATTTTAACAACATAATTTAAACTGACTACGAAAGTTGCATATATTGTATCAAACCTTTCGGGTTGGAGACGTGAAACCTGATTATTAGTCTAAAATATTTTATTTAGACTTTTAGAAAACTTTCATAATTGACTTGCAACTCATGATTCAAGATCCATGAATAATTTTGTTAGTACTATTTGTGAATTTGTGATTTGAGGTGTTGTGACGTTGATAAAATATGATTCGTTTTCTTTGTATCTCTTTTAAGGAACATCTGCGTTGCTTTCACCCGAATCTGTATGTATGTATGTATAATGCATTGTTGCTATTGTATTCTATGCATTGTAGTTGTGGATGTTCAAGTTGGTTTTGTTAGAGTTTGGGATAAAATATGGGATTGGCAGTACTAAGCTAGGCAAGTATTCAATTATACATACAGGAAATAGTAGAGACGTGGAATGTAGTAGCACATGCATTAGCTAACGGAGCTGCTACCCACACAGATAAATAGAAGATATAGCTAGAATGCATAATATTATTACACGTATTTCCATTATTTGCTTTAAGCCTACCTTTAGCTTTTGTAGGAACAATCCATGTATAGGGAAAGTCTCGGTGAGCTGTTGTGTGTTTTGCTCTCGCTTGATTTTGTTCTGAAGCTTGGGAAGTGAAAACCTTTAAAGTAAACTTACACTTGGAGATAGAAATAGAAAGCCACAGTGTACATACACAGGAGTGGAATTTTAGATTTCAAAGAGATACAAGATTCGCAGCTGGCTTTCCTTCCTTTGGTTTGTTTTCGGATCTTTTGCAGTTTGTAGTAGTCTAAATGTGAACTACTAGTAGAGATATAAAAGAAGCAAAGCACGCACGGATTGTATGTGTAGGGATATACAAGCAGGTACTACTACTACTACATATGAACATATTTGTATGTAATTTATTACCAATAGTGTTGTAAAAGAGAGTTGAACTCGAGATTTCTGTGCTAAAGTGAACAGTAAAAAATAAAGTGGATAGTTGTAAAAGTTGTGGCTGTGTATATAGCAGTAGAGTATACGGTACGTTTCATTACATTTTATATTTGGGATTAGATGAAAGAGTGAAGAGACGAGTCCGTCATATTTACTTTAGACTTTTTCATAAAAGTCTGCATTAGTTTAGTCCGTTTCGTTGGTTTGGGGATTGAGAAATGTGGAGCTACTTGTAAGTCGTCAGTATGTATGTGTGCGTGAGTCTTTTCTCCATTTCTCCAACTCTATTGAGTTGGGCTGTGTGGCTTTGAGTATGCGAGACTACGTGCACTATATATAGGAGGAGATTGAAACTGGCTGAGAGTGTTCATTCATAGAAAACAAGTTATAATACAGAGAAGATTTCTATAAAATATAGACAAATACAAATAGTCAAGTCATGTTTCCTTTAGTTTTGTTGCTTTGGTTTTCTCTGCTGTCTTGTCTGTCTGTCCTAGACGAGCTATCCCTTGACTCGGCTTAAATTGTCGGTTCTGCCCTGGATTGGTTTGGTTTTCTCCTCTGAATCCTTCGGTTGCCGCCTTTACTGACTGCTCTTCTCTACACAAGGCTTACTTGCTGCTACGTAGCATGCTTGTCAGTTTATTTTGACGTGTTTTTGCTTGGCAAACACAAATCAGTCACGTCCTTCGAATTTCAATGGGGAATTCTTCAAAATATTCTCCGCACCATCCAAAAAGTAGAGAGAGAGAGAGTGGAGTACACGTAGGTACAATGGTAGTGAATGCATTGAATGTCAGACCAGTTTCCTTCCCTACTTCACTCATTTTTGTCTATTGAATATTAGGCAAAGAATGTCTTGTATCTCCTAAGTCCATGTCTGTCTATGACTTATACAGAGGGGAAGAACGTGCTGAAATCATTAAACCCAGATCGAAGAGGATGGCCTTGTTTGGTTTGGGAGAGAGTGTCTCAACACCTCCACTCGGTATCACGGCTGACGTTTTTGTATTTGATTCCTATCAGGCTCTTCGTAATAATACCTCACAGGTCAGCCAAGGTCATTTTCTATTCTATACACGCACAATAGGAATTTAGACAGATAACATCCAAGTTTAAACGAGTTTAATAGGAAAATACACGAAATAAACGACTTTGTATTTTCAAAGCTAAGAATTTGGTTATTATTGTGAAATGGTTGATTTTGGAAAAAAAAATTCTTTTAAATTCTGGGAAAGTTATCGGGGAAAATAGTCGTATGTAACTACGGGGGGACAGAGGATGAAGCACTTTCAACCATTGACAGCGGGTATGCTGAGATATCAGACGCCGGAGCATTAGCTGTTCTTTATAAATCAGCAGCAACTTTCTCCCTTTACTCAGTGCATGCGAGACGAGCCAACTTGTATTATTCAGGAGCGACAAAGCTTATTCCTATAGCTTATATAACTACAGAAGATGCAGAATACTTATCCAGAATATATAGGAGAGGTACGAAATAATTCAGAGGGAATGTAAATGTATGCAAATATTGAGAATTAATATCTTTTTCAGGAGAGGAGATTCAGATATATTTAAAAATGTTGGACACGAACGGAAATTCGAGTTCTAGGAACTTATTTGGTGAGATGAAAGGACGAGAGTGGCCTGAAGAGATAGTAATCGTTTCGGCACACACAGATTCATGGGATGCAGGTCAAGGAGCTCAAGATGATGGAATTGGAATTTACTTGATGCTAGAAACTCTGGAGTTGCTAGAGTCTTTAGGACTGAGACCGAGACGGAGTGTTCGGGGAGCTTTGTGGACGGCAGAAGAGTATGGCTACAACGGATCCTTAGCCTACATCCGAAGCCATGAGGAGGAACTGGACAAGTTGAGAGTTGTTCTAGAAGCAGACTATGCCTGTTTAGCCCCTGTTGGACTAGGCTTCAATCGAGATTACCACGGGGCAGGGCAAAAGAGTTCGACGAGCACTTCGGCTATGCTCAACTTGGAATTGGGATGCATTCTTTACTACGTTCTCGAACTTTTGGGAGACACCATTTCCCAGAGAGCATTGGTACAGACAGATATTTTCCGAACTGATTTGGACCATTTCCAGGATGTAGAAATTCCTGTCGTATCTCTCTTGGGAGATGACGGAAGATATTTCTGGTTTCATCACACCGAAGCTGACACTGTCACTGCCCTCGACTCTGAACAACTTGACTTTTGCTTAGCCATTTGGACAGCTACTACTTACATATTAGCTGACATCGATAAACTCACTCCAAGCACTTCCCAATCCTCATCAACACTCGCTCAACCCTACTATCTCATTCCATACTACCTCTTCCTACTTATTATAGCTGCTCAATTATACCCAATCTATATAGACAATTACCTCCCTTCATCCACACTCGTCAAACTTTAATTACCACATGAAGAATGCCTTCAGGGATAAACATACCTCTAGAAATTAGAGATTTGTGACTGGTGGATTGATTTGTAATTACCTCTAGACCAATTTACCAAATATATAATCTGCATTAACAGAGATACAGAAATTACTGTGTCAGTGCGCAGTAACAATAAAAAATACGCTGTTGTTCATACAATTAATGTTTCGCCGTTTTTAATTCTGTCATTTTTTCGTTAAGATGCTTATCTTACCTCTTGAGTTAAAAATAAAAGTAGGATTGTTAATGGTTATGTCATTTAATTAAGATAATTTGTTTTGCACGCTGAACTACAATCATCAGTTCTTATAAATGGTAAGTGCTGCCTACAAAAATATGAATTTCCCAACTATTATGTAATATGATATTGCTAGGTGCAGAAAGGAACTGTTTTGCTATAGTTGCAGTTATTTCTTAAATAGATGAGAGGAGGAATAATCCTTATTTATTAAATGATAGTGGACATTTGTTAGTTATTTTGAGCACACATGTCTGGTCCAGGGAGAAGTAGGTTGAGAGCGAGGCTAGTGGTGAAGGGGAAGTTGAATGAGGTAGTCGTCGCATAGAGAAAGTAGTTTAGCAACGTTAAGTTGTGTAATGTAATGATAACAGCATTGGGAAGTGAAAGAAAATAAGGTTGAGAGAGAGGGGTATTGTTATAAAGAAGTTTTTGTCATGAGAGAAATGACAGGAGCTTAAGTGTAAATGTGATGTGTGTGTGTTCTGTGTGGACTAATATTCTGTGTGCAATACACGCGAGTCTTATACATGATATGAAAAGGGAAAATCAATAGGAAAAGCTGGAGACTTGTGTTACTCCTTCAGCTTTGTGAAGTTGAAGTTAATACACGTCTACATAAAGAAGAGATGTACTAAATATAATAGGTAACTACCTACATAGAGTAGTTGGTGATAGATATAATAATATAATAGTGGTAAGTTTAATAATGCTAGGATCCAATATCGGATTTTAATAGGAGGTAGGCCAGTAGTGCAGAGCATAAGTACTACTAGTACAGCGTAGTGGGATGTGATTCCGGGAATAGAGGTCTGTTACTAGTAATATATTGCAAGTGGGACTTTTAGGTTGAGACGAGAATTTAATGCGGTGATGGGCTGTTGACATGACAGGCGATGGTGGAGAGAGAGAGAGAAAGTGGAGGGCAAGCTGAGGTAGTTTAGGAGTTTCGTCTGGCGGACATGGAGTCTGAATGGAATGAATGACGAAGAATTACCTACGCAGCTCATCAATATATCATAATAGGAATAGTTATATTAGCAAGTAGAGAGGAGTGACACTTAGTAAATTCATTTCCCACAGGGAAAGCAACCAAATGCTTTGATGATGTGAAAGGAGGCGACTTTCACCGCGAATATCATTAACGAGCCTGGGAGGTAAGCTGGAAGAAAGTTTTAGTCCTATATACCTATTGTCATCTAGTATAATATCCTCCATTATATACTGCAGGTTGTATTTTAAATAGTCATCCTCCTCTCTGCTGTATAAGAGGTGAACCGAAGGAATTGTAGACAAGTGACGAATTGTGTCCTTTTGCTTTGCATTCGGGCATTTGTAGCATTTAGAACATTTATTTGAGAAACAAGAGGAGAGTACTTAAATAGGCTAAGTAATACACTAAGGTTTCCTTTGGCCCTCGACGGATAATTACTAGGACGATTGAATAGCTACTACAAGGACTGCATTGAGATGGATAGAGTCTGAGTTCAATGCGTGCTTCCTCACATAACGGCGCTATTAGATTATAGAGTGAGAGCCTCGTCTCCCTACTATAAGGGCTTTAACGAGCGGGTTTCCACTGTAAAATACACATTATTAGGTGCTACAATTACCCCAGACCATAAATATTCTAAAGTATTCCTAGGAGATAGCTATGCGCTACTTTCCCTGTCATTCCATTGTAAATGTAAATGTAAAACAAACTGGAAACGTAAAGAAAGGGCATTAGAGCGGGGCTGCTACAAGCAAAGTGTACATGTGAGTGAAATTACATAGGACACAAATAAGAGTATCCCACACACATACACAGCGTGAATTCTAATACAAATGTTTCTGAAGGTTTTATGCCACAACACTAATCTTCTTATAAGTGCCTACCTATCTATTTAGCTCCATTATTATTACTTCTATATCTCCTCTATACCTGCGGCAGACTCAGAATCCCATGTACATGCTCTAACTACATTTTTGCATTTGTTATGCTATAAGTTAAGTACACAAGAGTCGACCACCACTCCACTTACAGATAGGCAGTTACTGCCAGAGTAAAATAAAAGTACGTTATGTTAGCTAATATCACAGTTGAGCAAAGGATTCGGAAAGTTACACACACACTATACTGAGTAGCATTATATAGTATAAAGTTTTGGAAAATGTACACTTTTACGCTGAAGGCAATAAAACTGTTATTGTTCATCCTCTATGTTCTATGTGCTTGCAATTCCAAGTCGACAAGGCCAAGAGACATAATTGCGTTTTGTGAACACTTACGACTTCCTAAAGATATTGAACTGAATATATGGAGCGACAAGCCAATTGGTAAAAACATATTTTCACTAGTCTACTAACGATTCTTCCCTCTTTTCCATACTTGATTTCATAAATGATATATCGGATCCTTAAGGTTCGTTAAAATATACTTACGTATTGAAACGGGGACATTTAGATATACTACGAGGTGGGAAGATGTCTTTTATTAAAAACTATACTTTAACTGCTTTCTCCAGTTGTACGTTAGGTAGTTAACATTGATATTTTATGAGCGAGGATGTTTATGAACCTTTTTTAGTCCTCTTGATGATAAAATTATTTTCAGATGAGGATATTCCGTTGACGTTTTATGCCAACACTCTATCTATATTTATTCTACACGCCACCCGTTTAAATCTCATTTCAAATAACAGTTCCGACATGACAAATCCTGTCAACAGTCATTCTACGACACAAACAAATAGAAATGTGTTTATTGCCAACATTTCTTCTTCATCTACTTTCATTACCATTTTGCAACAGGTACGTTGATATTCTGAAACTTAATTCTATGTATTTATTCTGATGTTTGAGTTATGGTAAGAATATTCTGCATGTGTATTATTTATTAGATTTCAGAGTTCTTCCAAAGGAAACAACGACGAAGTCGCAATTGGGACTCTAGTTACTTTCTCCTTCTCCCCTTTTCATTCCTATCTAATGAGAGCGAATTTCTAGGAACTGAATATATTAAAAGATTTCCTTTAAATAGCGATGTGTTCGTAGCTTACCGAGACGCACGGAGCAAATATCAATTAATTGAACTTTATTCCATTAAAGATGCAGTTTTCATTAAGCACATCTTCTGTGACTTTATTCAATTCCTAGAGATCCTGAGAAAAGTATCTCGTCGAGGGAATTTCCACGGCATGCCAATTGTAGGAGTGGCCCCGGTATATTAAACCTAAACCACATAGGAAATATGCAAATTTACTCTCCATATTAAATGTAAATTATATTATTCGTATGACAGTTTTGCTTTCTATATATCTGTACTATGCAGGAGGACAAAGAGTTTCCATTCGATGTCAGATTTGAAGGAATTAATGGAACCTCACGTTTCATTAGTGGCGCTTCAGTTTTAATGTTTTTCTACCTACGCGACGAACTCAATTTCACGTAATAAGAAAAAGACAAGATTTCCTATTTTTCACTTCCAGTGTAGATAAGTATTCTAATAGTGAACATCTCCCTTCCTACGCAATATCCACCCAGACTCCCAAAGAAAGAGGCCATCTGAACCATACAGACAGTTAATGTATTCAATTCAATGTAAAGTGAAAGAGAAAAGCAGTTGATTTATTCTGAACATTTGCAGGGAGAAAGCAGTGAAAGGCGGATGGCTGTTTCAAGAGAAAACTGGAACTGTTGCAGGAGAATCTTATCGATTGGTAGAGTCCGGAGATGCAGACTTATCCATTTCACAAGTGACAATTTTGCCTTATCGAGCTGAAGCTCTTGATTTTTTACAACCAACTTACCTTGCGGCAGAGTATGTACTCCTTACATATACCCAGCATTCCATTCTCAGAAGCTATTCCATTATTTTCCATTCTATGTTCTCCTCCAAACTATTACCCTATACCCCTCTCACTCCGTAATCTATATAATATACCTACTCCAATGATTTCACTTGACTTTTTGTCAGAAATGCACGAAAAGCAAACGTGGATGAAAAAGTTGAGTCAAGTATAAGTTTAGGCACACAACTTCCTTTTTTCTTTCACTTTCCTACGTTTGCCATGTAAATGTAAAAAACATATTACTATAAGCATATATATACAGCAAATAATATATAGCTAAGTCAAAGCTCAATATGGCTCCTTTCAGAATCCACGCGTTTTTTCGGCAACCTCCGCCTAATGCACTAAGAGACATTTCCATCTCCACATTTCAACCCTTTCTTTGGCTAACCGTACTAATTGCGTGGATTTGCATTGTGCTATTTTTCCTAATTTTGACTCGCGCTCAGATATGGCTCTATGAATATTCAGAATGCGACGGCAGGGAAGTAATTATATGGGCTGTAGCCGCTACATGTCAAAAAGGTATTTACAATTTTTAATTTGACTAAAAAGTAATTTAGACTATAAAGCTCCTTTGGGCTCCTTAATTGAATATTGACTTAGGCCATTCCTTTTCTTCCCTGGGACTTTCTCCTCGTTAATGCTAGCGCACAAAGTTATCTCGAGTACAACTCCATCCACTTCCCAACATCAAATAAAATTTATGACTTCTTCGCACAACTACTACTCTCAAAATTAATGCATACACCTCCATATGCACGAACATTTATTATAAAATATGGAGTATCTATTCAGTGCTAAGAATGGGGACACATCGCCCCTTTCAAATCTCGCTCTAATAAAAGGCAATTAAATCCAAATCCAGACTTTATCTGAATCAAAAAATGCACTACTACGTAATATCAATCAATTTTCACTTGGATGTCTACGAGGAAAATCTGATAAAAACAAAAAATAATTAGCAATGATGTCTGCTAAGTTGTGGAATCAGGAGGGAGAAAAGAAGGATTTTCCCTTCCTGAATTAAGTATTCGTTAGTTAATAGTAAGAGTTAAGACTGGGTGGGTACAATAAGCAAATTAGCATTTTGTCTGAATGATAGTAGTGAAAGAGGCTAACTGGATGTATACAGATATTATTATGTATTGTACAGGCTGGCATGAATTCCCGACTTCTACATCAATGAGATTAGTTTTCTTCACAGGCTCCCTTATGAGTTTGGTAATTTACACGGCTTACTCGGCAGCAATCGTATCTGTTCTCTCCGTGCCACTCGTAGCCATAAGATCCTTCCCAGATTTAATTTCCCATCATTTCACTTTCACAGTTTCCAACGACAGTGCAACTCTCCAGTATTTCCTTCAGGTGAGTTCTAATTTAATTCCAATGCATAAAAAGAAGAAAACTCATTCACCAAATTACATTGCTTTGAATTAATGCTCTTATAAACCCTCGGCAGTTTTGTCTTAATTTTCCCAAGCCATTTTCCTTTTTGTTCTCTGCTGTTAGTCCGTGGATTGCAGTACAACCTGCCATTTATCTTAAGTAGCTATATATGACTCTACTCTCATACGCTGACATATACAGTGCACATTTATAATGTTCATCTACTTATATGTACGTACTAACTGTTAAGATTACAATTTAGTAGAATTTCGTTGGCCTAACTCTTTAAACTCTAATACTCCAGCATTATACTAAAGTATATTTTAGTTTTTATTTTATCTTGCTTCTTACGTCTAGGTACGTAGAGACTGCGTTTGTCTACAGTGCAAGTACATCCGTATAAGTAGAGTAGAGAGTAGTATTAATATATAGTAAGTCCATTCTTAGTAATGCGACTAGGAGGAATATGGAGTCGAGTAACTGGAGCGATTATATTATAATAGATAGTAGTTTGTTTGTGCTATAGAATTTAATAGAGTCTCTTCACCTCGATCAAGAAGTTGTGAGAACCGACAGTGCAAATGCAATCACTAGAATAATCTCATCAACTTACGCTTTTATGTCCTACCCTGATAACTTCTACGCAAAGGCCTACAGCTACAACTACAGCGAACGGTTTTTGTGCGATTCCCTCACAAGATTGCCCATCACAGCAACCGTTCCCGATAAGAGTGGAATGTTTGTCAGAAAAGGATCGCCTTTTAGGAAAACTTTCAATCACAAGTAAAATATCTTTTCTCATATCTAATAGAAAAATCTTGAGAATTTCCAAAACTCCCATTGTCCATCACAATAATATATTATTGTACATTGTACACGGACATAAACTACGCAACTCCATCACTTACTACTACATAGGGACTTATCTTTAATATTATAGGTTACTTCCCAACTTAACTAGCTCACCTAACTTATTTTCACTTTCAGAATCATTCGGCTGAAAGAGCGAGGATTGAATTTTCGCTTTATGCAACATTACGATATGAACACGAGCCCAGTCTGCAGTAGAGAACTCCAACCAATTGTCACCAAAGCTCAACTCAGCTGTAAGAACATGATTACTGCTTATGTTATTATTTCTCTCGGCTTTCTCTTATCTCTCCTCCTCGTTATTACAGAGAAAATTTATTATACAATAACAGTACCTAAATACCACTAGCACTAGCTATCGTCACTACCTACGTATACTTTTTAAACGGACAAAACTATAACATTCAATTTCCTTGGATAGCCAGTAGTATACATTACGCTGCTGTATCATATCATGAGCCACATTCCACACAACTTCTGTTTTCCACAACAGATATGTACTGGCATGTGTGTAATATGTACGTGGAAATTAAAATAAAATACTCCTACACTTTGTTAGTGAATTATTACTCGACTTGAACAGCAGCCGACTCGACTGTCAAAACTCGTAATAGATGTATTTTTAAAGTTCAGACTCCCGATGTTATTTCCCGTCACAATATTACAACAGCTGCACTGTACGACGACACGTACACACCCGTATACTAAACTCTTCGCCTATCTCTCTTTTCATGTTTTGTTACAGCTGACCAGGGTTCCCGACTAATTTTCACCCTCATAAATAACCAAAATCTCATGTCAAAATACAATTAGCTAAATAGTAAAATACTTTCTGTAAAAATACTTGTAATTGCAATACAAAACAGAAATAATAAATGCGTGTCTAACGATATGCTAAGCTGGACCAAATAACACGACTTTATTTGCAAGTATACATTCGCATTTTAGGAACCCTGGCACAAGTAGCTAGTAGCTCAGGGTGTTGGTGTTGCCAGCCATTACAATAACTCTTCAGTAGTATTCCACAAATTCCAGCAACAACGTAGACCCGCTATTCAACTTTGAGGCGATCCTGACTTCCCTAGCTGAATTTCTACATAGCACCAGCTCCAATCCAATCCTAAATTGATTTTGCATGATAAATAGCAAATTACAAACGAGAATGATTTGTACATTTTTGTCATGCTACTACATACTGTTGAGTTGAGCTCCCTGTAATACATCATTTCCACTTTTTCTTCGTTGAAATCTATATTACAAAAAGAATGAGACACGCAATTGACAAGACGACTGGATTGGATTTATTTCTAATTTCAGTCATACTGTGTCTTTGTATTAAGAGTTTCCTTAGCTCTAATCAATTTTACATGCAAAAAAAGTCTACAGCAACACTAATACAGTACACGTCAATTATTTTATCCATTTCTTAACAGAACCTACATATCAATTTTCCGTCACACTTGTCAGATCAATAAAACGACACCCTATAACATTACAATCCAATCGTACTGTTAGTCTACACACAGAACGCCTTACAACTTTCCATTACAATAAATAATATTTTGGTATAAAGATTAATTAAATATTAATGCATTCACATAATTACAGAGGTAATTAAATTGCTGCCATTATTACAGCTTAAAATCCTTACAAGGCAAAAAATCCTTGCTATTGTTGGGAATTGATAAACCACACAAAGATACGCTAATAGGGAAGACATTCATTTCATTTTTAGGTACTTTTTCACTACAAAAACAACGAATGCTGGAAAATCTATAAAACTACTACTTCCTTTTTTCTACTGTACAATATTTTAAGGCAACATAATTATTATCCAAATAATTATAATTTTGTAGTAATTACCAGAAGAACACAAAAACAGTAAGTAAATGAAACATGAAATAAATGGCTAATAATTAAATGAGAAAAATGAAATTCGTACGGGTAAAATCATAAAATGGCTATTACAAGTAATTACAATGATTTAGTAAATGGTCTACTAAAAATAGATTGATTCAACAGATATGGTGATTGTAAATTACTTAATGTATATCTGTAATATTGAACTTACAAAGAGGTAATTATTGCGCAACAATAATGATTAGCTAAGTAAATACATGATATTATACTATTACTTGGCATCGAAAACCTCAATTGTTAATTTCAGTATAGATTCAGTCAGCAGTTAAACTGTTACATTACGCGAGGTACATTCATTTCATAGTGGATATTTTAAGAGGGCATTCACAAAACGTAACTGTAAATAATATCTTCATTTCAACTGTTAAAATCGTCAAACGTAGCTAACAAACCAGATCTTGATCGTGTCATTGATTTTACCATATAACTATTTAGATTCCACAACTTATTAATACAAGTACAGGCAAGAGACAGATTCCATATAAACTAACAAGCAAATGAGAAAACCTGTCTTATTCTACACACATGCACATTGTATATCTATAATGCCATGCTTTCTTATATACTAAACATGCGCTATTAAGAAGATGGCTACTTATAATTAGATTCACATGGTAAAACAAATTAACTGCCTGTTGAAAAAGAGAAAATCCTTGAAGCTATAAACGAGATAGCATGTCAACGTTTCTCACACAATACTGTCTACAAAAAAGATAATCCAGCAATGATCTATACATTCTACTAAAAAGACACAGAGTAAGTTATCTAAGTCTAACACATTATTATAAGCTACTAACACACTATTGTAAATCTACGGAGGAATTTTTCTAGTCTTGATTACTTGTGTTTATCTTCTATCTACTGTCCATCGAGATAAGGATCCACAATATGTAATACATTTGTAAATTACAGTTGCTAATGGCTAGTAAAGTAGAATTCGTTTTTCCACGGGTTTACGACAAATGGGGCATTCAGCAATTCTGTCTCCGCAGCTTTGACACGTTCCATGTCCACATAAAAACACCAAGTTTTTAATTCTGTCCAGACAGATCGGACAATGGGTCTAGAGGACAAAAAAAAAAATAAATAATTGTCAGGAAGCGTGACAGGAAGTCACAATGACAAGGTAGAATTAAAGTTGACATTTTGTGAAGAAAGATACTAGACTTACTTGTTCCTTAATGTCCTGTAGCTGCTGTTGGAGTTTCTGTACATCGCTGTAGTCTTTGGTGCCATTGTTGAGAATATGTCCAGCAGCCATCTGACCGGAAAGTGCGGTGTTATTAGCATGAGTGATGTTATCGGGTGAGGTGGGTGGTGTGACCGCTGCACTGCCCCCATGTGAGATTAGTAAATTGGCTTCCATGCTGGGCGACAAATTACAAGGAGCCACGATAGTGTTCGATGTCGGAGTGTTAGCATGAGCGTTGCTGTTCGAGTTGGAGTTATTGGTGTTGGGAGTCGGTGTGCACCCAGTTCCAACAAGAGCTGCCGCAGCAGCTACCACAACGGCCGTCGCATTGTTTGCACCCGCATTGTTGTTAGCCGAGGCGTTCGTGTTGACAAGACTGGTCGTCGGAGTGGGAAGTACCACTAAATTAGATGCCGGTTTATTGTTGGTATTTGATTGTTGCTGACTATTTCCACAGTAAATGAAAATAGTGCTCATCCTCTCGATGTGGGAGCGGCAAGTGACACATTTCTTCATGAGTACAGCACAAGTGGCACACGCACAGATGTGACCGCACGGCTTGAAAACGATCGATGCTCTCCGATCCGAGCATACCAGGCACTCTTCAATCTGATCCATCAAAACCAATCCATTTATCATGATTACAAATGAACTTTCTCCCAATACTCAAAATATTTTCATCTCCCAGACAAATAAATAAATTTTGCTTGTCGTGTCCTGCCCGTCGTCAGCTTTCCTTTCCAACTCACCCTTTCTATCCCACACCACTCCTTGAAAACTTTATTTACGAATACCAGAGAGAACTAAAGAGACTTTATTCCTCCAAACTCTCCTCTTCTCTTGCTCTACTTTATGTATTGTCATCTGCATGTAGCATGTCATAACTCATAAAGTTTCGGGCTGTAGCTAAGTATCTATTCCTGAGTTCAGCTTTCAGCCTTATACAGTAAAAGATTTCAGCCTTATACAGTAGATTTAAGTATAAAACGACACAAAGTATATGTCTATATATCCACATTACTTACACTTACCAAATCGGACATTGGATTAGATAAATTGGTAAGTTACTTAGATTCTTTGACCTTAGGTTATTCGCAAAATATAATAATAAAATCAAAAGAAAACAACTATTTTACCTTAGTCCGGCTCAAAACAGGAGAGCGACAGAGAAGACATTTCTTAACGCGTGCCCCGCATGGTTCGCAACAAACAGCATGTCCACAAGGGTTAAATACAAGTTCTCTGGTATTGTCCGAGCAAATGACACATTCATCACTGCTCTCAGTAGGATCCAAACTGGGCGTTGGACTGTGTGCCTTCGTCGCACCTTCAACCTGACTCCTGTTTAACAACCCACCCCATAACAAAAGCAAAGTTATAATCACATAAAAGGTTCGTTCAACTACAAAAAGCTCCTAAGCTAATAACAATAATATTTCTGCCCGAGAAAAGACAGAACACAGCCCAAATATTTATCCATCTTTTCTTTTTTATTAGAGAATGAGCCAAGAGCGCGATGTTAGACATAACCAAACTACTCTTTCTTCCCGACACACAGTGCTCCTATTTTCTACACATGTATGCACCTCATTTCCAGATTACAATACATACATTATATCCTTTCATTATATTATTTGCTCTACATTATATTTCCTACGCTTTCTTCAATTTCCCCAGCCAAACTACTAGCTACTTGGAAAACTTTCACATTCATTTCAGAATTCTTGCAAAAGTTACACTTGCCTCAGTCAATCCTCCCATTCATATTAGTACCAAAGCAGCAGTTTCTCCTCTAACAACAGAAAGTCGACTCTGCTACTCAATTCTTTTAATACATATGACATGCCTACGTTATGTCTGCTTTTCGAGCAGGCAAGACAAGTTGCTATTCTACGTACACGTCTGCAAGAATCTATATACCCTACGCTTAGTATATAGTAGTAAAAAGAATACAGAAAACAGACCAGAACGGGCACGACTCGAACGTCTATCTTAGCGAGTTAAAGTTAAACCTAGGAACTCTACACCCTTTTCTTCATGTTATATATAGGTAGAGAGACATAAGCGCATCTCTCCTTACTCCGCTTCCTCATTCTATACCCCTCGAAAGTAGAATAAAATAATTCATCAAGAAGATAGAAAGCGGAAGACAGATAGTCCCATAAAAAGTAAAAACTATCCTATTCTTCTCCTCTTTGCTTCAATGCAGCCCAGCCAAGCCGAGCTAAACCAGCAGAATGACTTCACTCTGTTCTGCACTGTTTCAATTCTTTTCTACAAACTCTATCTATAGCCCAGCATCTAATCTAACTTACGCTAAAATGTATTATAACGCAAACTAAACTCTTCATGTCCAACCAGCAACTCTCCAAAAGTCGCCTCCGTAAAACTTTGATGGAAAAATAGTTGAGAAAGAACTATCGAATTGTTTTAATGTATGTGATGTGGACTGCAAGAAAGTATAGACGAACAAGACTTGGCTTGCCCAGCCTAGCTTAGTTCAATGATCATTTCCTTCTCTTCTTCTCTATGAATTCTCGCGTCATCTTATTTAGCTTTCCGTCTTATAAATGCTCTCCTTTCACTTATCACTTTCTCCAAAAAATTGCTGTATCTAGATAGTTCCTTCGTTAGTTCCGAAGTCTGTCTTCAGCAAAACAGACTTAAATAAAGACAGAGTGCTAGAAACCAAGTTAGCTCACGTTTCTAAATATCGCTATACACTGGACAATTAGTTATTTCCCATGAAAAAACCCACACATTGGTGTGCACTACATAAAAAAGAGAAAATGTCTACATCGTCTGGTAGACTACATAGAGTACATGGTAGTAGAAAGTAGAAAAGCAAGCCGAGAAATAAGTCAATAAAACAAATGAAATCTTACGTGACACTTCGTTCATTGCGACATTGACTCAATGCGCGACACAGACTTGGATCCGGACATAAATCTAGCGGTGTTTGGCCTTTCTTATTTCGAATAGTCAAGTCAGCTCCATGAGCTGCCAGGAAACATGCAATCGACGCAGAAGACTTCCTATCAGCACCCGAAGGACCCAGACCCATGAGGAGCTGCAATAATTTCCAGTGGACAAGAAAAAAACTTAAATTAACTTCTAAGACCATTACCTCACGCAAAGCAATATATATTCCTCCCTTTATTTTATTTTACTACTACTAGTAGTAGATACATACTTTTACTACTGCTGATTCTTTATAGGAAGGACAAAGATCGTTCTTATATATACTATGTATGCATACATAGTATACTCGCTTAAAAGTTACACGTTGTAACGCTTAAGTGCTATTAGACATGGGATCGATTCGATAACAATTACCATTTAATTCTACACCGTTCCTGTTGGAAGGTTTACGACTTGAACTACTATGAAATGGACTCGGGATAAAATTTTCACATGATTTCCAACATTGTTAAATGTGCAGTCTCCTAACCTAACTCCAAGTTGATTGATTACTAACAAAGTATACTATTTACAGACTACTTCAAGCCTTTATCAAATTAATGACGCCAATAAAACAGAATTAAACGAATAAAATATTGTCCTCGCATTAGTACATTCTGCTGGTATGCTCCAGCTCCATCATTTCATTACGCGCAAAACGGATTTCATATTCATACTTCCACGAATGCAGTGAGGTACTGCTGTACCTGATTAAATTATATCTTCTCGTGTGCCACCCTATTCATATTCTTAATTAGATAGAGGGTACTTATGCTGAGGTACTTTCACTCCCGACACTACATATAGGATTATCTGTACCTGCATGTGCATATAGCACAGTTAAATAAAATTACTCAGATACTACTAGAAGACTCAACAGCTATAGAATTCCACGTGAATATAGAGGTAAATATAATAATAGAGAGTCTGTCTCAGTATTAAAGTTTAGTGGAATTCTGCGGAATACGTAAAGTTGAAAACAGAGTGGAGGATTAGAATGGCCTCCACCACATAGAGAGTAAAAGTTAAATAAAGCCATCTACATTTAACACTAATACAATGTTACTTTGACTCTGCTCCTCTTAAATCGTTACAAAACTGAGCTTAACCCTTAACTTTACTACAGTTGTAATCTAATGTCAAGTCAGGACAATACATGGGGCACATTACAATACAAGTTCCAGTCACAGCGTGCAGTAACAATTTTGTTCCGACTGCCAGAGCATTTGCCTTTGAAGAAAGCCGAGTTAACTTAAGCTGTGGTTTCCTTCCCTTTGGCTCGGCTACTGCGTTAAGTAATCAGTAGATCAATGACCAAGAGAGAGGACCAAAGGCAAGAGCTTTCCAACTTTTTCCAATCCATTACGTGGAAACCATTAAAAATGACATGGACATGAGTCCTATCTTATATACACGACTTGTATAGCGAATCCAATGTGTGACTCTCAGCTGTAGCTCCACTCAACTGTTTCTTCACAACAGTTCAAAAGAGTTACACACGCTCCCATCTTGTATTTCTACTCTCTCCCCATGAATTCAAGTTCTCACTCAACTAACTGACTTAACTAATGGTAAAGTTAATAGAAAAAGTGGAGAAGGCGAAACGAAAGGAAGGGAGTTAGACCTCAGCATCTTTATCTTCACACAGTTTTTCATGTGAGTTGACACAGATTACATTATACATACAGATAGATAGGGAGACTATCAGGGTTGCATCGCCGACACTTCAAAGAACGTATGTACGTACCTTGCCCACATCTTGGACATCCTGCAATTGCCTCAGCTGGGACAAAGTGTGATGACGTAGAGCCTCGTGTGTCGGCGTATCACCATCCTGTGTACATAATACAACACAACATCATTTGTAAATCGTTTAAGCCATTCCCCATTTAGCAACCTATATAACCATATGCACTATAAAATCATAATTAATTTGGTAAATACCTTATCAGCTAAATTGAGATTGGCACCCGCCCGAACCAACAGCTGCAACAAATGACATTTAGCCAAACTTAAAAGTGAATTCAACCAAAACACACTACACGTTATACTAATACTAATATTATACCAAGTGGGCAGGAGGATGAGACTAACTAAAAGAGGAAAACCGCTTACGTAACCGTAGTCTTGTTTCCGCTCTTCATGTCATGAACATATAGTAAGTAAGTAGAACAGATATAATAAAAGACATGCATACACTTGTACTCATCCTCAGTAAACCAACTGTCTGCTTGCCTTCTGTGTATATTACTATCCATATTATAAGTAGTGTGCATATACTCTTTAACATTTTAACTTCTCATGCCACTATCTATATACCAAAAAGTTTCGAACTTAACTGCCTAAAAATAAGAAAGTACAGACATGTATGTAATAGCTAAGTGTACGTGTATGTTCATCTCCAAACTGAGTATAAGTTTTTATAGAGGTTCACCTACATATAGCACGTAAGATTCCATACATAAATACCAGTGTACTAGTGCTTTGCCTTGCAGTCAATGTACTTATTACTCGACATTCTCTTCACGTAATGCCCCGCGTACACATTCATAGTGAATGTTAGGATGGGCCTAGTCTGTTGTAGTCGTATGTATGTTATGTACATTACATTACATAACATTCCATAGAACGCCAGCTTAGCTAATCCAAGCGAGTCCTTTATATTACCTAATACTAATAAGTAGAGATAGTAGATGTAGTCAGCTAGACGAGCCACTCTTTCTAGTCTTCCCATGCAGCGCTTACACAAACTGCTCCTACTTACTCAAGTCATTTTGCTAGCCAGGCTTATACTATTTCTCTGCTTAACGAAAGCAAATCAAGTTGAGCCAAAGTCGAGGCAACCTCATCCTCATGCTCATCCTGCCTCCAAAATTGGTCCAGTTTTATAGCTCGTACAGAACAAGTCCAAAATTGCACGCCCAAACTATCATTTACGAGCCGAATTTCTCGTTCATTCTCCTCCTTCTGTCTGACTACCAGAAACAGTTAATATAACCAACCCAACTCAACTCACCAGTAGAAAATACAACAACCTAACTGAACTCAACTCCCTTTCTCTCTATCTATCTCTCTTCTAGTGCTACATTTACCGTTAATACCTTCCACTCCTTTCCACCGCAAATGCCATGCTTTCTGAATAACTAACTATGAGCCTTGCTCTCCTTTTACTCTCTCTCTCTCTCTCTCTCTTCTCGACACACACACATACTACACACACGAGAAACTTGTTTCTACATACAAGACACTCTCTCCATGTCTAGACAGACTCTCACTACTTTCCCACCAACTCTCCTCCATATAGGTACTTACAAAACTCGAAGGTAAGTATATAGCACATGATAATGCACCTACATATCACCACTACCCAAATATAGCCAACTAAGTTAACTAGGCATTTCCTACAACATGTCTTGCCTATTTATATATAGAGCTAACAACAGCCTACACATTAAATGCACACGAAACTCACTTCAACTAAAAGTAACTATTCTTTTACACACCTTCTGACGATATCTAGCCTACCTAAACTACTCTACTCAACTACTGGCTAAGCTACCTACACTCTCTTCAGTAACTACTATTTTACTTGTGCACCCTCTCCATTAACTTCCCTCTTCCGCTTGAAATTATTACCGACATATTTTTTATACGTTGCACCAGGCGTGTCATTTGTTTCCAGTTTGCATTACAAACAGTTTTTGACTGCAGACTCTACCTTAGCCCAGATTACAGACAAAACCAACCACACCACCTATATAATTACGAATAGCTAATATCCTTTCCTTGTAGACAGCCTGTCTTAGACATTATTAACTGCCGAGCTACCTATAATTCAATTCTATTATGGCTACTTTCACTAATACCATCTAATACTAATAATAACCATGCACAAGTACCTTTAGATACATAGACTATCTGTCTAATTAAAGTATATAATTACTTTTAAGTAGCTACCTAATCAACAAGGAAGCATAATCGGAAGAAACTTATTTATAGTAACTACCTACTGAATCAAGGGCTCATCAACATAATTAAGCAACTTCTCAATGCATAATACATACCTACCTATCCTTCCGCACCGGGTTAATTACTACCAAATTGGCTACCGTACTATGGGCCCAAATAAATCCAAGTTACTATATACTGATGGCTAAAGCCACTTTTATGAATTTATATAATGTCTAAACTACCGAGGTGATTAGAAAGATAGAGTTTATAATGCATGATTGCAGCAGCTAATATTATAAACCAGAAGGAACAAAAACTGAGTTATGAATAAGTTTTCCCTAAGCCAAGTCTATTATTTATAGGGTATTAAAACCTAATCTACGAATACTTGCAAAGCAAAGATATGCCTATTTAATACGCACATGTATGGATAGTCCATAAAATCCACCTGCTACGAAATCATTTAAGAACGAAAAAACACACCATTAAGAGCAGAAACTCGTCGGTAGTCTAAACATTAGCCAATGCATTTCAGAATTAAATTTTGTTATTTTAACCGCTTGAATTGACAATCTAAGCCTAAAAGGTATCCAGTAAAAGGTCAATTGACATTATGAATACGCACTCAGAAGCAATAACAAGCATTCCGACAATATGCTGTCTTTTATACTAAAAATTTCTATAACCCATCGGCTTTCATGACCACAACTCGAAGGGAATGCGACGACGAGCGGAAGATACAAAGGCAACTATAATTGCATTTGGAGTCTCTCTGGACTGACAAAGCCTTAAGTAGGGCGAGTAACTTGATGATGACAAATGTTGACAGGGCTTGCAGTAGTAGTAGTAGTAGGTACTTCATAGGCATTGGAATTGTACGGTAGCCTACACAACATCTATATATAGGTCTTTACTAACAATGACATAATAATATTAACAGTAAGGTCATATAGGTATGTCTTTTATATGTAACACAATAACAAGGCACTACAATAAAATTGGATCGGACAAAGTGTACTCGTTTGATATGCTTGTCATATTACATTATTATAAAGGAAATTTTACCATACAATATGCCACAGCACATTAGGAAGCAATAATACATTAATGAATAGCCCTTCTTCATACCAATATCAATATAATCTTAATAATGCCTCTGCCCACGTGTTATTCTACTAGATTACATAATAAAGGGAAAGGCATAATTTCAACCTCACACAGCCAGTTGAATTACACAATAAAATCATGTACTAACAATAATGTGATAGGACATAATATGATACTAATGTTCCATGTGCCCAACTACTTAACAATAAATAATAACATACCCGAACAATCTGAGAATGTTGACGTTCCACTGCCAGATGTAGAGCAGTCTGAAGATTGATATTCTGGAGATCCAAACTGGCCGATCCTTCTCGCACCAATAATTCTGCCACCTACACGTTAACAAATTCAGAGAATAGAATAGATTAGATCCGAAAATCACCAAAGCATACAATTACCATCAAAATCATACTGATGTGACCAACACCGCATCATTTGTCAACTTCTGTCCATCCCCACAATGAAATGCAATGCACTACACTATTAAATACTAGTTCTACGTATGCTAGGATAGACGAAATTAGGAAACACACGGATACCTACTATATACCACATCACACACAATAAAACAGTTACTTACAACTACATAAACTCTACTATAGATATAAAGATAAGCTACCCACGCGAAAACAGACATAGAGTGGGACACTTACACTATACAAGAGTACAACTTTAATAACAAACCCACAGAGATGTAAACAGCATATAGGTACTTATAGAGATTAGACACATATAGAAGAAACTCTACGTGCGTCCTGGCGTGGCATAGCCTTGCGTTTACACACTAGATCCGTCAATAAACTCATTCAGTCAAAGAACCTAGTAACAAGGATTATAGCCATCGTCAACAGTCAACAAACAGCAGTGCCGAGTAAGCGTTTGGCGGACTTGACTGTGCTATTGTGATACAATATACAATAATCCAAGTCAAGTCGAAGCCACCACCCTGGATTCACTTACGTAAATCTATAGTGGTCCTATCACTCTATCTAGCAATACTCTAGCTAATAATAGTCATTGCCCATCTATCTCCGCAGCTCACTAAGTCACAACAGAAAACACAATACCTTCATTCATGCACTGCACTCAGCTCACTCACTCACTATCAGAGAGAGGATGGAAGGAACTCGCTATTTCATGTTGTTAAAAGTCAAAGTCACGCCAACCCCAATCATTAATACTCCATTCTTACTCTCTCACATCTAGTTACATTAGTAATTTGCAACTCAACTGCCGCATCATTCCATAACAACTGCAAGTACAATTCTGGTAAGCCACTATTGACACTTACATTTATTTCGTTTTCATTTAATTCCTCTTCTCTAGCTTTCTCTCCCACTCACCGGACTTTGACTTGTACGTACCTATCCGTATACAAGGGAAATACACACAACAGACAGAATCCCGAGCTGCACCAGACTGCTTGACTTTCTCTCTATCATCAACTGTTTCCAGGCAAGCCAAGTTTAGCCAGAGAGTGACAATGAGTTTCAGTCGAAGCTGATCTCAAACTTACTGTCGTATTACACAACGTATTTAGATTAGAGTGGGCTCAGCACAGCAGTTTACTTTAACGTTCGCAGTTAAAAGGCAGAGAGAGATAGTACATCTATTTCCATCATAAGTTGTATTGTTCATCCCAGTAAGGATATACATATGCATATACATATATAGCCAAAGAACTGTAATAGAGCATAGGAAAGCTCAGAAACTACAATCCTGAGCAAGCCAAGTCAAAGTCAAGCCAAGTATGTAACGAAATGGGATCTCCAACTCAAACTCACAATAAGCCTAAAGCTGTCAGCTTCAGTCGCAAAATATGTGAGTGTGAATAAATGCGAAGGAGATCTGTGGCTCGCTCCTTTTGTGTTTCTGTTCGAATTCAAACCCAAGTATTTTCACTGCTATGCCACACTGCACAGCACACGACTCCATTCCTCAACAATATATTACGCTGTACCTATAGACTACTAGAGGTACTTGGGCCATCTAAACTATAGGTATATTGTCTGTTATTTAATAGAAAGAGAGAACTGGCTTGGCTGGATGCATCCATAGAAAATGAAGTAAAGCAAAGCAAGGAAGCAAGGCATCAAGAACATATAGGAGACTAGACAAGCAGAACACCAAACTGTAGGAATTGAACTACACGGCGGTGGTGCTATTGCATTGCAGGGAAAGCAGGCAGGGCAGGACTCCCATAAATTATCACTTAAATGGCCATAAATAAATTTAGTTACTTTCCCTATCAAATGCCCACAGAACTGATCTCCCTATAAATTCTCACAAATGCTCCAAAATAGATCAGCTCATTCCCCCATTTTATTATTCCTGTTCAAATAGTAAAACAAACTCACTTCACCAACCCGCCACCTAACATGACTTTCACTATCTGCAGTCGAAGTGCTATCCTCCCTGTCCTGTCCCTACTATTCCATCACTGCAGTTATGCAGTTAGTCGAACCTCACTGAGTTTTGGGACAGAGACAGAAGCCGATTTACTCAGCCTAACTATACTCATCTGTCTCCTATCTGATATAATAACTTCGCTACTTTCTCTACTACATACTTTTCAGAACATGAAGGCAAACTAACTTTCAAGTCGAGTACTTAGAGTCGAGTTGACTTGACATCACTCTCTCAACATCATTTGCCTTTCACTCCTTCTCCTAGCCACCCTTATTCATAACGTAACTCAAATGACACTTGACTCTCAAGCACATGCGACAAAACGCACAATACAAATATCATTAGGCAATAAACTACTCTTTCATAGTCTCTTAACCTTTCGCAAACACTAGCTACTTACTCTTGTTCCGACAAAAATAAATATTTTCCCTCTCATCCATTTCTACATTTATATTCTCATCTGCTCTAAATACACATAAGTATGTATGTAGGTACATAGCACAAATGACTACCCTAGTCTATCTGCTATATACTTTATGTACATACGTAGTACAATAGAGCAATATTAGTACATTTTGTACTAATATTGCACTCCATATTCCATTAAGCCATGTCTAAGTATCTCTATCGCCGTGTATAACTTCATATATACAAATTGCAAATATTTCCATTATGGACCTATAAAAATAAGTACAAATACGAGAAAACTTTCTTCCACACTCTCCACACATCACAAACTCCATTTAACATTCATTTCTTTCTTTGCCTTCGGCTATGCTTTGAACGGAAGAGAAGCAAATGGAACCATATCACGTAGCTCACGTCAATACCTATTTATACACCAGATTCAGTACAGTAGTAGTCCAAGAGGTAAGTCAGTCTAATCGTAACAACGTAGATCTAACAATAACGCAAGGTAAAATAAATATACTTCACGTGTGTATCCTATCAGCAAGTGGAGTGTATACTGTGTACCAATGTGTAACTACAACTATGTATGTATGTTCTGTATATTTAAATGGCACGTATTTATATAGTTAGTAGGGCCATGCTGTAGGAAACCTGCAGTTTTGTTTGATCTTACGAGTTTTCTCCGTTGTTATTCACAAGATGAAGGTTTACGTTCCCAGTGGCCGACAAGAGAAAAGCACTAGTGAATGTCTACTTTAGTTTAGTTACTTATCCACCCATGACTAAGTACCCCTTCTTTCTGTTCTCCTTTCTCAATACTCTATCCATACCTCCATTATTCTACACTCCGTACATACATACCCACTGATCTCTGAAAAATATACGCAGTCTATATACTTTGTCATGCCCTAAAGAATGAACGTACTTATAACTCAGATGTAATATATTAACTTTCACTTATAGTAGGTACGGTACAAATGAATACAACAGCTGCACATACATTTGTGATGGGTGTTGGGCTGATCTTGGTGTGTCTACTTTTACTTTCTACTTTCTCTAATATATGTAGAGCCATTCATTAGAGCAGGATTGCTGTCCATTGAAATGCTTCTGTCTGAAAGTTTGCTCTGTACTCTACAGGAAGAAGTTTTAGTGTAACACAAGCAAAGGCATACTTCACTCACTATACTACTGTATATAGTACATAGTAGTACATATAATACTTTTCTTAACTTTACCTAGTCCGTTTATGATTCAAATACAATACAAGTTTATGTGCTACTGTAGCAGTGACAACAGCCCATAGTAGTAACAGTAATAGCGACAGTTCTACAGGAGGAAGGACAAGAAAGTATAAGGTATATAGTAGAAGTAATGGTGAGCATAGTAAGAAAAAGCGTAACTCTTTAAGCCCAGTCAGAAAACACACTAGTAAACTAAACTAATATATTCGTCCTGGTTTTCTCCGTTGAGAAAATTCGTTCCCACCGTCAACCGTAACGTAGCATTTGACAAGAACGTAATGCGGCGGCAGAGTAGAAAAGAGTAGTTGCTCCAGAAGCAAGTACTTGAGTAGATCCGATTTAGAAAAAGCAGATTTGTCGGTAAGGAGCTCCCAGACTAAAGCAAAGCTAATGTAAGCAGCTACTCTCACACGCATTCTCCTTTACTACGACTACCTACATTACATTACGGACATTCTCGATGTGTGTGTGTATAACCAAGTTTAAGGTTTAAGACGGTTTAAGCTACACAACAGCCAGGGGTAACTAGGAAAGTAAACATACACAGACAGACACTACTCCTATAAATGTTTTCTGCTTATAGTATGGTGGTGGTGTGGCTAAGTCGACAAAGTCCTATCTGTAGCTACAGCTCTGTCAAAGAGAAATCCGAGTTCTATAATATAGCAAGGAATGCATATAGAGAGAGGTAGGGATAGGAAGCAAAAGCAAAGAGTGTTCTGCCATGCCATGCCACGTAAATACATAACTCTTCCTCTGTGTACATACATACTACTGCCATCATACAACACTTGACAATCAGCTCTTTACTCCTCTCCCTGTGCTAACCGTGGACAAGCTTAGTTTATAGCTTAGCTTCTTTCTTCCTATTCTTATTCCTAGCACTCGTTTCCTGCCCTTGCCTTTCAAACGCAAAAACCAAGAGTTTTCTATCTAAATGCAAAGATGCGTCAAATACTTTTTCCTTGTCCTGTCTCCCTTTTCCTTCCTCCAAAGATTTCTTTTTCTCTTTGTCTACATACTGACTCAGTTAGTATTTTATTCAATTCCGTTCCCTTCTGACGGTAACAGTACCAGCGTCATTCTCAGCTGGACAACTCATATAAGACAGCTGCCTGAAATAAGACGCTTCTTCTTTTTCTTTACTTTCCCATGGACACTAGTCAGAAAGTAAGTGTCTGTAATTCTCCTTTTTTCACAGCATGTAATAATATTATACTTACTTTAGTTACTACCACTATATGTATTTTACGTACATCCTCAGCACTACATTCTATTCCTCCCTTCACAGTCCAACTTTTTCTCTGTGTGCTACTAGCTCCTCTTTTAATACTGCAGTGTGAATCTATGTATGTTTGAGTAACAAAGCGTAACCGACCTGCTCTATAGACTCAAAGCAAAATATGCTTCGAATAAGTAGAACAGCACAATCGGCAATCTGCCTACTATTTCAAATCCAGCATACAAAATGTGAATGCCTACTCTGAAAATCTATCTGCTCAGCTTATGTAAGTACGCCGCATAAAAGCATAAAAAAAGTTGCGGTTTGACCGAACCAACCGGACTCCCGATTCCATTTTTTACTTCAAAAATCCTTAGGCCTTTCTATTTCTTATAGTAGGGACTGTCTATGTATGTAGAGGAAAAAGAGTCTGCCAACTAACAATCTAATTTTCTACCGTGTAATAACATGTAAAAAATATAGTATACCTTGAACATAACTTCACTATCGATATTGAATTGTGGATGGTGGAACTGCATTTATACACGTAATAGGTACTTTAGTTGGCCATTTCTACGCTTTGCAAATAAGTAAATGTTAGTTGACAGAGTCTTTTAATTTTCATATAGGGTAACTACGTGCAGATATTGCAATGCATTGGTTTGCATCATTTCATTTCTACGCTTTCAATTCAATTTCGTTCTCTTTTCCATTTCTCCACGCTCCACTCAACTCTCTAGCAGAAAAACATTTTTTCTACTTTTCCTATCATCCATATGAAAGTATGAAGTATGAGCGCTCTTGCTATAACTTTACCTATGCAGTAATAAGCCTAGTAGTATTAGCCTAGCTTTAGTTTTTGGTAAGTCTTGTAAAACTTGGTTTGTCTGGACTGCTGTGCTATGTCCAAAGTCCAGACCAAGCTTCAAACAATTTCCAGCCAGAACCGAAGGAATGCAAATACAGAGAAAATTTTACGAGCTCGTCATGTTAATAAAAGTTTGCTTTAGTGATCCACCATCACATCACTCTTCACGTACAACATTTGCCTCCTAGCCTTTCCCCTTATACGCTCCTATAATATCTTCACATTTATGTACATCCTCATGCTCAAAGCTCTGTGCAGGATGTCAAAATTTCTCTTCATAAGCTTTTTGCTCAGAATATTCCTATATGCAGATAATATGCAGTGCAGATTAGAGAAGTAAAGCACCCTGGATTGGGTAGAGCGGGGAGGAAAGGAGAATAGAATGGTAGAATGAAAGTCATTACATAGTTTCACTATTCACGGTAACATTGCATCGCATACATTATTTATTATTGCATGCGAAATGGCACCGTAAAGCATGACATGAAAATCAGGCAGGGCAAGACTATATAAGTCCAAATATGCCTAGTCCAGAGAAGCCAGCTTACGGATATTATTACCACAACTTTGGAATGCTACAAACTGGACTTTCGATTTGATGCTTTAAGCCTTTCTCCTCGGATCAGCAAATTCTCGTTTATTTTGCTTACCTCCACATGATTGTTCAGAGAGGCCAGATGGAGAGCTGTGACAAACATTTTCGTGTAGTACATTGTGGGCGTCGCAACTCTGCACCTGACATTGCAAAGTAGCCACCACTCTTCTTCATACACCCAATACCTCACGACGACCTTTAACAGAAGTCCATTTGATCGAACAGTGACATATTGTCATCCATTAATATAAGTAACTGAGTTAATATATTATCCTGATTTAATAACACAAATAAATTATGTCAAATAAGCATTTTCAAAGTTTATTTTATACTATATGTAGAGTGTTCATGTAAATACATGTACACCGTACATATAAATTCAATGCATATCATAATAACTTTAAGATTTAAAAAGGTAAGATTTCTACTTAAAATTACAGTAAAATATTGAGCACAAAAAATAGAGTCCCAAGTCCCCCTAGCACAGTTTGGGCAGAATGAGAAAATATTATTGTCTCAAATAACTGTTCGTTTTTAATTCAAATACTATTTGTTGTTTTATAGTTTTGCAATAAAGACTTTCACCAATTCTGATTCAACACTTCTACTGTTGGGAATAATGTGGAATCAGAAAAGGATCGTTGTATATGTAATAATTTAGTTAGGTCGTAATATTCGAGGAAGTAGTAGAAAGTAGTGGCCACAATAGCATTTCATTTGTCTGGTGCAGGGTTGCGACTGATGTGAAAAGAAAATTCCCTGTGTAGCCGTCGTCTTTCTTCTCGTCCACCATCCATGACCGAGGTAACTTTTGTAACAAAATCCGCATCGCACTGCAAAAAAATAAAACCAACAAAACTTGAGTCAAAACTTTTTGGAGAAACTTTTATTCACCTTTTTATTATGATAGACGACACATATTTATGCTACGTGCACCTATACTACCATCTCTTCCACCAACTTCCAACATGAACCTACTTAACTAGATTCTGTAGATTTCACTAACTTCTTTTGATGATCATCGTGTCTTGTTTCTGATTTTCATTGCCTATACGTAATATTAGTGTACATATAAAAGGTATGTGTTTAGATATATCTAAACTTGTCTAACTGACGATACATTCCTATAACTTTCCACATTTTTGTACAAAATAGTGAGTAAATTAGGAACCACATAGAGCGTAGTTTTAGAGAAAGCTCACCTATGTACACCAAGGCACGTACGCCTCGCGTTTAATTAAGAAAAGGAGGAATAAGCTAATAACGTAGTAGAAATGAGTAAAGATAATTTTAAGGTTGTCAGGAATGGTCGAGAGAAGAGACTTTCTATTTCCATCTAACTACCAAAAAGGTACCTTGTTCAAGTCGAAAACTACTAGTCTGGAAAGAGACTACTGCTATTTTTGCTCCTTTTCCATTTGTCTCAACATTATTCTCAAACAAGATTCATCAGACAATGCATTCACAACTTTTCATCGTCTTTCATACAAAAAATGGAATGGGACGCAATTTACATCATCATGGAATTAAACCTGATTACTATAAAGTTGCACGTCCTTTCCAGTTTCCCAGCAAAGGAGCAGAAATGCTTCCCAATTCCAAAGATTCAAATTTATGTACCTACTCAGGAAGGAGACACCACAGCAGACACCGACACCACGCAAGAAGAGTTCAACTAAAACCGCTGCTAAGTTATGCATACATTTTTTATTTTTCAAGAACCATTTCAAGGAGTATCTTTTAGCTACTTGATGCTATGTCTACCACAAAAAAGTATCTCCTACTACAGCCAGGAGAGAAGGGAGAATCACATCACATCATCATGCAATAATATCTTTTTTGACGTCGACCTCGCTTCCGAAAATCCATCCATATTTATGCTCTACAATTTTATACAGTTACTGAGGTAAATAGTAGTAGCAACATCAACTGAGCCAACCCGTTTCTTTTATCTCCGTCTGACGGAGAATGCTCTATTATGAAACCCAACTATAGCAACTCTCCATGTACAAGTAGCATCTCATTTATAATGTCTATTTGCTTACAAGTGCTGCCCTTTTTTCACTGAAATCTCTCTACCACATTTCCATTCTTTGTATTTAATCTACCCAGCAAAGCTACTTTTCTTCCAGCTCATCCACACAGCCAACAGTAGACCAACAATCCGTCACTGAGCTTACAAATGTGCTTCAACTGTCTCTACAGATGAGCAAACTAGTAAAAACAAATTTAATTTAAACCAAGTTCCATCAAAAAGTATTCGCAGAACCCATTGTGCTACACTTGCCTTTTTAAGTTTCCATTTACATACTTTCATTCATTTCGCATATCCTATGACTCATTTTATATAACTTTCCTTTCCTCAACAAGGATGATATGGATTACTGCGAATACATACCACATCTATCATTGAACACTACGTATATTCACAGATAGTGAGACAACATAGAAGAAAAAAAGCCTACGCCCACAACTGACGACTAAAAATACAATACAAAATCGATGCACAAAATCTGACAGCACAAAGTAATCATCCATGACTGGAAAAGCACCACAAATTTCGTTTAGAAACGAACAAAATTCAATAACAAGTCAAAAAGACGCAGTGAAGTACAACATGAACCAATGCAATGCTGGGAATTATATAAATAAACAAAACCTTATTTGATGTGACCGTACAGTTCTTAAATATCTACTAACTTTATCAATCAAACGAACAGAACTACGTGCAGTATACTTATAAGCAATGTTTTTAACATTACAGTGAAAGAGAAGAATAGCTGTAGGTAATCTGTATAAATTACGTCTAACAAAACGCACTGAGTAAACACAATTTAATAAACAGTAACGATACCCATTACTACTGTACTAAGTGGGTATAGTATATAGCTGTGGCTACTTACATTCATAGAGTACAGTGGTGAGTATAGGAATTCACAATCACGACATTGCTAATTCTACACTATTATACGTAGCTACGAAGTAAGTATAAATTGGACAAGGTACTCACTCACAGCCTAGTCACCCACAGACTTTCCTTTTACCTCACACAATGAATTTCTCCTCATTGTAGACAAAAGGAAGGATTTATAAGGAATGTCAGTGCCTATTTCCAAGTTGCAACTCTTTTATCATGCACTTTCTTGTTTTCAACCATATTAACCTACCTTAGTAACACTAAGTGCGTCTATAAATGTTATATTATATTCTTAGCATGTTTTAATAGGTTTCTGCCAGCACGTGCTGTATTTTCTCCGTCTTCCTCGTTTCTCCCACCTTCAAAAGCTTCAGATTCCCAAGCCAAATCAACAAAAGAAATAATAGAGGAAATCTCTAATGGTACAAAAAGAAAAGTGCAGCAAGAAACGTAAACGTCGGCCAGCGAGACATTGTTTGCATTATTCTCGCTCATTGTTCTACAAGTACAGTTTTGTAGTAGGGGCCATAGCCTTCAGAATAAGGCCTATTTCAGGAAATATATTTCTATGATTATGCCTATTAAGTGGAGCAGAGAGACACCAGCGAAACTCGACGCTAGAGGACAAAGGTAGTTCAGTACCCTACATAGCAAATTTAGCATTCAAATCTAACTAAGTATACCAAAAAGAGGCAAACTTAAAGTCTCGTTCAAGTTCTAGTAGTGTAATACCAGTATGCAGAGTAGAGAGACACGAGTTAAGAAAGTCGTATCGTTTCGTTGGTAGGTTTATGGTAGCCAAGGGCTGCATGGAGTGTCGTCTACTTATATTATGAAAAGTCTGTGAAACAGCATGACTATGAATGGTGTTTCTTTCTTGTGCACACCAAAAACTTGGAGATCACACCAAACCAGGGCATGCAATACAATACAAGCTAAAAAGAAAAGGAGGCAGAGCAAAGTTATACTTATAGGAGTAAGTATTTAGTAAATAGATAGAGGAGAACGTGTGCACTATTACATTAACATTACATTACAGAGAGATAGAGAAGCGCAAGTTAAACTCAACTAAAGATAGGAAGGAAGAAACGCGTTGCACACAGTTAGTTAGCCGTGTAGTCATTTCTCCTGTCGTCTCTCTCTCAAGAAATACAAGATATCTAACGCAGGATGAACATACCTAGCTTAAACTACTCTATACCAAGCGGAGCAAGTAGTAGATAGAATTTAGTCGAGAGAGAGAGAGTGAGCTGGATGTAGCAAGTATATAAAGGCATAATGTACACGTTATTCGAGAGGGAAAAAGAGCGCAGGGAAGATATTAGGTAGATAGATGGAGAAGATAGAACTGTAAAAGTACAAGTTAGTTGCATCGCATCACATCACATCAGAAGAAGAGTCAAGTCAGAGTCAGGACGAAGAAGGAAGGAAGGCTGCGAGAGGAGCTGCTTCCTCCGTACCAAAATAAACTTAAGCGACTGACAAATGTGACTCAGAGGTGCAATTCTAGACGTTACCAAAATTGGAGTAAAAAGCTAACCTCCTCAAGCTCAAACTGCATCCGCCAACTATTTTCCTACCTAAGTGGATGAATGGGTCGCCAATGCCTCATCTCATCTCATCTCCTTCGTCCCTATCTCACTCCAGATATTTTCTTTCTACACAAGACAAGATCCTCTTTTACTAGACACAACTACCAACATGTTTCATACACACTATAACCATCTTCTTCCTCCGTCCATAAATATATCTCCCTCCACCACTTATATCAACTCCTAATACAAATACTACTACACTACAGTAGAGTCCGTAAACCGTGAAGAAGAGACACAGACAAACACTGTACCACAATATATAATGCGCTTTCCTCCAACACAACACTTTTCTATTTCTAAATCTTCTTCCCCTCCCCTACTTTGTTTCAAGCTCATGCCATTCCTTCCCATCCCATTCCTTACGCTTTATTCCTGTACAGAGATAAACTCTTCTTCTGTAAAAACGTGCACTAGCCACCTTAATAGTGCCCTCTCTCTGAAAGATACCACCTTATTCCCTTTTTGACAATGTCTATATACACTAGCTGTCTTCATCTCTCCACTATTACTACTACAGCTACATATTATCTTTCTCTTATTAGTTGCTTTCTCGACTTGACTCAAGTCATCTCAAGACTTGGCATGCTAGGGTCGGTCTACAAAGATTTCCACACCAAACCAGGAGAGTCAAAGTTGCAGTCACTCAGACACAGTCAAGTCAAGCCTTTCCGACCCAGCCACAGACACACTCCTCAAAGAAATACAGAAATATCACGCTACAGGACACCGAAACCAAAACTCACGGCTGAATGAGCTAACACGTCATCCATCCACCCATTACACAATACTTACTTTGTGAATGAAACCTATTAATCTCCAACTATTTTCGTCACAACCAAGTCTCTCCCTAATATTCCTTTATCATTGTCACTTTAGCTAATAGATTATTTTAACTTTCCCTCATTTAATTCATTTATTTAATGAACATCCGACATACTAATACTAAATTAAATCGAAAGAGACAGAGACACACTAACACTTCTTCATACCTTCATCCCTTACCATCATTCTTCTCCTCCACCCTATATACAACTATACTGACTCTTCAACGTCAACACAATTATTTATTTACGAGTCCAACTGCTCCACTACTTACATAGCAGACACAACTACTTTTTGCTGCCGTAAGTAGGCATGCCTACACACAAACGCAGCTATAATAGCTTCGTACTTACACTAACTTACCTTTTCACATTGTATCTAAAACCCGACAGTAATGTACACATTAAAATTCAGACTGTTTCCACACCGCAAAATAGGCTTTGCCCTAATACTACAGAGGAACACTGCTACAATTTCTACACCATGTACAGAGATAGTTTACTTTATAGCGCAGCAACACAACCGCACCATTACACATTACATATAAAATATATGTCTATATGCTACTATGTATATGTAGTACTAACCATAATACCCTGTCTCTTCCTCTACACTAAATAAAAAAGGTTGAAGACCGGATGCCCGGATGTACTGAGATTCAGAGTGCATACACAGAACAGAGTACCTATATTAGTATATAGAGGATAATATATGCAAACACCTCTCTCCTTTTACTAATATGCTACAAACCATTCAACAATCCTATTTTGGTTTGAGCAACAGAGCGAGAGCTAAATGTACATACATAGTATTTACATAGTTTTCATCTATACTTAAATAATCTACGTAAATGCTACAGTCTGCTAGCAACTTAGCCGACAACTTTATAGTCGCAATATTACGAGCTCCTGCATGTTCCTGCTATTAGTGGCACATCCAATCAGTCCACATATTTAGAGTGGATATGTACATAGCCACCCAAAGATGAGTGCTTATATACTACAGTCGCGGAAGAGATAACTGGGAAAGATGAAAAGACGCAACACAGAAAGCAAATTACATACATGACGATTCAGTGGTGGCATGGTGGCCTAACTGGAGAATAGGAGCACGCCAGCCATGCAAGTCCTGATATGCAATGATACAAAGATACCAAATGGATAGACACTCGAGAGATACGATATGCTTACAGCACGCTTCCACCAATGAGCCTAATAATTCATTCATCTCTACTGAAATTAAGTAGAGAAGAGAGAGCCATCACATCCCAGCAATACATTTCCCTTTCTGCATTCACATTCAAATCGATTCGACCTGACTCTGTTAAATTTTGTCTCCTCCTCTATGCAACTATATTATTAAGTATATACCTAAGTACAAGTAGTTCCGCCTAACTACCTTAGCTATAATACAGTACTGTCCTCTCTACCATTTATGTAATGTGTCTTGTACAGCGTAGGTAAGTAGGTAAGGTTTGTGGTCGTGGTCGTACCGATGTAAGACTTCACTGCACTGTACCTTGTACGAGTCCCTTTTCATCTCATTTCACACAAATCCAGCTGCCACCATAAAACAAAACAGGCATCTCTACTAAAGCTGACACTTTAGCTCTCAGGCAAGAAATCCTATTCATTATATATCCAACTTCTTCAACATACCAAAACATTCTCCTTCTATTTCAGACACACTAACATCTTGCAATGATCAATACGCAGACAAATACCTACTCCAATATAAATCTATGATTATATACAATGCTTAAATCCTTATTATATAAGTACGTACTTCAATATTGTATATTATACTTAGAACTATTTCGTGCTCACTCTCAAGCACTTCAATTCAACCAACAACTGAAAGCAATGGAATCAGAGTTACTAATTGTAAGTCTATCCTCTGTACTACGTCTAATACTCAGATTCCCAGCCAAAGCAACCTCGTTGTTCTGATTGTGAGACAAAATCTCCCATCGCTCCATTGACTGATGACATTTATCTCATATAACCCCTAATTACCTAATGCATTTACGAAAGCAAATTGCTCGACATTACTTTTTATTTTAATCCTCTTTTTCTAATTCTCTTAATATCATTCCTTTCCTCTTGTTCTCAGCAACTTTCCAACTACACTAATTCTGAACACATTGTATATAGCTCAAAGGCATACATAACTATAACGGGAAAGTGCAGTAGTAGTAATAATATTACAAAAATTGTAATTGTGAACACTCTTTCTATTATCAGACACGAGTAAGTGCCTAGACTATACATAGTATACACTGTAATATATTTAACTACTAACTACAAATGCAATTTGCAATACAATGTACCAATGAACTACATTATTACTACTACGCTTCGTATAATACAAACATAAGCAAGTTAAGTATACACAGTTACAGACGGAATTCATGTTCAGTGATTAGTGCTACAGAGTATAATTCTGCATCATAATAGTTAATAGGAGTAGCTATATAGCTGTGTATAGCAGATGAGAGTGGATGCACATATTCAGAGACCTAAGACCAGAATTTAATCTTTTCTTCCCTCATAGTAAAGCAAGACTACATACAACGTTAATAAAATAATCATGAAATCCCTACAGGGTTTAATTACGAAATACTGTTTTTAATTATTAATAAGAACAACTTATTGTTTCTACAAGCCCGAGTAGACAAAAAGGATTTCGGAGAAAGACTGCAAATGGAATTAAGCAGACCTCTGCTGTTGCAAAGTCAGACGTGGCAAACCACCACCGTAGTTTTTAATCTAAAATAAACGACTTGGTATACGCAGCATATACAATGTATACTTTCTTCCAAGTAGTATAACGATTATAATGGCAGTGCGTAGTCGAGCCGAGAGTACAGCAGGAGTTTCTGCATTGTCTCTATTCACCTGCGTAGTAGTAGTTGTAGATTGGACCTATGATTGATGACAAGAGGAAAGGTGAAGATGAAGATATCAAACATATGTTTTAGGTGCTCCATTTTCCACTGTATACAAAACGTACAATGCAAACACACATAATGGCTAAACAAGCAGGAGGGAAAGTAAGAGAAGGCAAGACAGAGCACAGGAGCCAAAGACAAGCATACATAATTCCAACCGGGCACTCGTACATATATTACAGACGTATATAAGTATAAAAGCCTTATAAATCAATTTCCCTAAACAACTGTTCCTCACACCACCTCAAAACTTAGCTAACCCTATTTACTTTCACTTGACTACTGTGCCATGGCATGTCAGTCCTTGGCAATTCTACGTTCCCACTAAAAATGCACGCAAGCTTTCTCATACTCTCTGTTGCAAACTACGACTCCCTAATACTTACTACTACTACTGAGTGCTCAAGTTAAGTCAGCCGCTACATTATTACATAACATAAAAACATTAAGTGGTATCTGTAATGTAAGAGTTAGAGACCCTTTTTTCTAACTTTTCCAACTTTTCAAAGTATAGCACTTCATCCTACTATACTTACCCACTCACTACCCTATACAACAGTGTAAATACTAGTAAAGATCTTAAATTTCAAGCTTTCGACTGTACATATTATTATTATTATTAAGACAACCTTTGCTCTCCTCCTGTGATTCTTAACCTAAGTAGTAGGATAGTGTAATCTGTTTTCCTTACGGTACCTTAAGTAGACTGAATATAAAGACACCCCTTATAGACCATCTAGAAAATGGGACGGATCAATGGCTTTTACTTAAATGTGCACATGAATTCATATAAGAAGGTAGACGGCTACTAATGTACAGATGCAAGAGGATGCAGAAAACAGTTTGCTCCACTCTTATGTTTTATTATACATATAGAAAGGGAAAGAATATGTATGCGAAATGTACCTACATATCACTACATTACTTCCAACTAGAACGGTAGACAGGGAGGGCCAGAGAGCCCAACTAAGCCATGTATTGATAATTTATAGCTATGTCCACGACATTTCCTTTCAAGAGAGAAAGACCGTAGTGTTTTCCAAAAAATCAACTATGGCACACCAGCTGGGATCCTCTACCACGTTACGTATGTGCTTAATCTTTTCATATAACTACAACAAAACATAACTAACACAACATAACAATCACCCTACCTAACCTTCAACTCCAGGCATTAACTCCACAGACTTACTACTACCGTAGACTCTCCACCATGGTGCACCAGGAACATTGCCCGACTGTAATATAAATATTAGTATGCATTAAAGTGAAAATGCACAGGAAATGTATTCAAGAACATAGAGACACCCATGAAAATTAAGGTAGCTACCTACCATACACACGATGTACACAAAGACAGACAATAAAGGCAAGGTAGAACAAAAACAAAGAGATAAAGCAGAGACAGAACAGAAGACAGTAATTAAAATCAAAGCTATATTAGAGACATTAGTGCACCAACTAAACTCCCTGTTCTTTCAACGATCTCTGGCTCTTCCTCCATTATAAGTTAAGCCAGACGAATTCCGCTTACCTACTACTACAACCAAAGCAGACTTAGAATGAACACTACGAGAGTAAAAGTAATGACAATGCTACGCAATAGCATAGTGAAGTGAAACCAGGTGCACAAACTCTCAGCAATTAGCTAGCCAAGGGACCAAGCTAACTGTCCTATTCTCTTTATTATCTAATCTAGAGGCATCTACTAGATGCTTTCCTCTATATTTGCAAAGGACAAACAGAGGTTGATTCTCAATTTTATAGTGCAAATTCTGCGAACATGTTCTATACGAACTAAATATATGATGCTATCAGATACAATGCACTACTACATTTTCATTTTCTAGGAAGCCGAGGTTTTCATAATAATTGAAATGAAAAACAGATGAACAAATTGAAAGGTCCACCTACACAAAAACTATTATTATGCAGTGAAAGAGTTCAATAAATCTGCAGTGGAGTTTTAATAATAAGTTTTAATATGATAAAACAAAATATTCGGTTTTATACTACACTAAATTATAAGGTGAACTATTTTTAATGATAGCTGAAATACAATAATATGATTTGATGCGCAGAAACCTCCTTTGAAGAGCTGATCAATTTAATCTAGTAGCACATTTCTGTACCATATGCGTACATGATACAGGTATAAATTTCAAATCGCAATATAGACGGTGAACATAATGAACTAACTCAACTGAAGATAAGATTGTGTGTGGATAGAAAGAAAGGATGAGGGTTAGATATTATATACACGGCGAATTTCCTATCAGTATTGCTCAAGGATCTCATTGAAGCGAATGTAAAACTCCTGGAGAGACATTTAGGTAGGCTACGTTGTAAAAGCTATAACCTGAGTCTAAAACAGATAACAGGATGTAGAAATCACCCGATGGATAGTTCATAATGGGATATCCTCTTTATACGCCTACTTTAACAAGGACGCAGTAAAATTATAGTATTAGTTGGAATGGGTCTGTCATTTTAAGAGGAAGTCCAATTACTACTTAATTGATAAATATTTTATATAATCTTGTTAATAATCATTGGAGAGTAAAAGCACTGGAGCAAATTGGAGACATTTACAGATTTCCCTGACTAACTAAGTGTCACATTCAGAAACAGCTACTAGGCCCATTCAAAGTTGAAGGTAACATTAAGTTTCTGCTATAGAAAATGTGTCTAAGAGCTGGGGTTGGAAATGAAGAAGATTCTCAGTCTAGTTTGTATCGGTGCTATATACGAACTCCACAATGAAACAGAAGAGAAATGGATAAAAATAGCTTTCAAACGCATGCCCATCTATGGTGAAATCTTTTATGATTTCTCTTACAGACCTATTTACAGATTTTCACTATGGATGGATATGATATGGTTCGGACAAAGTAATAGTATAGTATCAGTGCTGGGAGGAATCCTGTTATTACAACTATGTCTACGATGTGAGTCTATGATGAGGAGGGTAGGTATGTACACATGTTACAATGTATACCTAGATGGAAGAAAATGCGACGGAGTATACCTACAAACGATAAAGAGCACGTGCTGTATAAGTTGCCAGTTACAGAGCGAGCGCATCTACTGGAATTAAGCTAAAATGGAGATGGAGAGGACTCATTACGAGAATGAGAACTGAAGATGTTGGTTAAGTGAGTCAAGTTAAAGAATGACTAGAGAGGCTTGTGATGTGATTGCAGCCTACTATACATCCACATCCCAACTTAGGATATTCAAGCCATGAACCCCTACTAATGTAAGGCGAATGTCCCAAAAGAATACACTGCTGTCTGCTCATGCTACCAAGACCAAAGACAAAGTTTACTTAAGATCTCCTACTTACTTCTTTCCCTTCTCTAAGGATATACGTTAAGTAACATATATTACAAGCTGAAATATCCAGAGATACATTACGATGATATACAAGTAGTTACTTATTGTTGGTCCCTGGATCCTTTTAGATGTGTACTACACATCCAGTAAATACAACAGCTCTGTGTCTACGTACCGTGAATATAAACGGAAGAACGAAAGAGCAACTACATAATCTCGTGTGCAACTAACACAGTCATGGCCATTATTATACTTTAGTAAGATTGATGAAGGGTCAGGTCAATTAATACACAGGCAGAACAAAGCGACATGTCACTCCATCATTAACATAAAAAAGCGATTCTCATCAACTGAACCAACTCCCAAGCTACTTTTCTTTCCCTAACTAACTCATTCATTAGTTCACCTTCTTACACCAGTCTCAGAACAAAATCAACCAACAAAATTACAACCATTTCCTTCCTTCGTCTCAGTCTTTTCCATCATTTCCTCAATCCATTACTATCCGAAAATGCATTGCACAGCTTATTGGGTTTATGTACCAGTTAAGAATTATACTCATGTGTTAGTGATCCCCTATTATTCGAATGCAAAGCCCAATAATCTTCTGTCGTTCAAACAAAAATGCTTTTTGTACAGATGGACCATTTAAAAAATATAATTTAATAATGTTTCCATTGTAAAGAACAAACTTTCTTTTGTTTTATGTAAAAATTAGCTCGCTTTGTTATACCATCCCCAGAAAATACAAACGAAATAACATTTTCTTCGTTTGTCTCAGCCTTTTCCAACATTTCCCCCATTCATTGTTATTCTAGGGCTTAGGCTTTACATTGCACATTTTATGTCAGTAGTACAGTAGCTAATAAATAGTAGTAAAAATTTTACTCTATGTTTTTAATCCTATTACGGTGCCTCATTTCTATGTTTGTTACGCAGATGAAAGTGATTTTTGTAGGGATTGTGATTAAAAATTACTACAATGGTATGCGAAACAGTGTGTAAACTCTTTTTGATTTACTTGCATGAAACTGTTAGAGCTACTGTAATCTCTACAATGTCATATTTTTAATGGTAAATATGGATACGGGGCCGACCATTTCTATTAATTTCGCAAGTATATTTACCGGTTAATGTGAAAGGGCTCTGTATCAAAAGAAAGAGAATACCGTCATCATCATTGTTATTACAGTTTACATTTTATATCAATAGATTAGTATACACACCAACGGATGTACCTCTGCCATGTGCATGAAATTTATACATGTAGACACACAGAACTTACATAACATATACCGCCCAACATTTCCATATTAAGTACTTCCGTCGTTGCACTGCCGTAATTACTTCCTACTCCTATTCTTGCTATTCTCCGAAAATATCCATATAAATGTGTATAATTCTCTCCTTGACGGTAACGAGATGGCAAATTCTTTCCATTTACAGGAATTGTCTGTCTACGTCTGTAGTCTACACATGTCAAGTGTTTGTCTCCTGAGCTTGCATTACTGTTATTATTACTGAAGACTTTTACATCCACTATACATGTAATTGTAAAACTACAGCATAAAAGAAATGCTGAAAGTAAAGTTTTCAGAATAAATATACAGCAAAAGGCAAATGCATGTTGTTAAAATGAGAATAACCTAAATGGAACGAGAGTGTATAATATCCAGCCAGCTGAGGGCTGTTATGCAGCAGCACAGACTCATTTGGTTGGTATATCATTAACACAGCTACAAGTAGTGCACTGGATACTTGAGAATTTCCATTCAAAAACATCATCGTAGTTTATAAAAATTCATAATTTCCACGGGGCAAACTTATAGATTTATATAGGACCTAACATAAATACTTGTCTAAAACTATTATTAAACTACAGATAACCTTGCACATTTAAACTTTGGAAAATATTGTTTTCAAGTTTTCTCGTCTGAAAATAATTAAAGATCTAATAAACGTTACCCACAACTCACAACTCAACTTCAAAAATGATTTGTATTGTCCTTGTAACTTTCCTTATTTTCAGAATCCAGCATTTAAAGAATACCTAACTTAAATTCTAATCAATTAGCTCTGACAGATAAAAAACTTATTCCAACACCTTATGTATATAAAGAGTACAAGAATAGAAACTAGAGAGGAACAACGAAGAAAAAGGTTCCGTTGAACTTGCTATCTTGTAATAGTCTGTCTGTGTCTACAGAGTTGACAGATATATAACATTTACCTTCGCCTTCATCTCAACAGTTTCCATTCTCCAACCAATTACTTATGCACATAGTTGAGCACTTGAATTTAATTAAAACCTGCTTTCACTCCAACGCAAGGAGCGACAACGTTTGGCCGACTGCTATTGTATCTACCAGAGCTTTCTGTTGGTTGACTCCTTGCTTTTCTTACGACGACACTTTATTACAATTACACCCACTAAGAAAGTGTAATAATTTTATGTATGTATATGCTCCCTTCTATACCGTCTTCCACTATCTGTTTTAATGGCACATCTACCAGAATACCAAGCATGACTTTCATTAGGCACACTACTACATTAACGTTAGCTTACAAGATGAAATGTTGTCATTAAAATAAATCTCATTATAAATGTACAAATTTTATTTGTTTCATGTTATGCACATAATATCATACTCATGATTAGACTAGACATGTTACTTTGCTCTTTCTGAAACATTCACTTAAAATAAATTGCTCACCCTGCATAGCAAAAATTGTATAAAAGTACCAAGAGGGTTCTCATTTCTGAATTGCGTATAGAAATTTTCAGCGTTTCTAATTTCCACTCCTATCCTCCTAGAATCGACAAGAATTGAAGAGTGAAGACACGAAGCATACTAAAAGATGAATTTTATGCTGTTTTCATTCTTAAGATGGTCATAACGATGGAAAGTTTGATCATACATAAATATGACATAGGGCCCTACCTGAGTGCTTTCGCTAGCACCTAAAAACTGTACCAAAAACACAAACTGCAATTTTACGTACTTATTCATAGCTAGTTTATTTAGCTCACCCACCAAACGCAGATATATATTTGCATTCTCTGGTCTGTGAGGAGCACTCAGCAGATATAACACAAAAATAGTTAGGCTGTTTTCATACGTTCTACAGTGCACAATAACTTCTAAGCATAATGTGGAAAGGTAGTAAGTTGTCAGATATTTTCCTTCCCACCACTACAAAAATTCTATTCAATCATAAATCTAAATAAAATGGCTGGAGCAGCACACTTTGCCAGTTGAGAGGATAGAGAAGCTCCTCTGCTAAGACTATATTTTTAACCAAAATGTACATGGAGACAGTTCTGTCGAGATACTTTGCATTGTTATTTTATTCTCCTGAAGAACATAGGTTTATGCGTACCTAGGATTGTTTTATAGGGACGCAGAATGAGAAATCATTCAGGAACGTATTTGCCAAAGGATTTAAAGGGTTATATGCATTATTTTTATTTACATACTATATTTTTCACCTAGACCTAAGGGGAACCACGGCGTAAGAGAAATTGAATTTCGAAAGCTTATAAAGTCATGGAAGGAACCCACCCTAATGTATTTACATACGTACCTGAGATCATCTCCACTTTCTTTCTCCTCTATCTTCACCATTTACATTTAAATTTACAGAGCTATCATAACTTGGGGCAATGAAATGAACGCCAGACATGCCCTGCCAAACCAGACGCCATAATATACTTGCTACTCACACAGCGGAGAAAAAGGATCTTATTTTCATCAAGACATTCAACATTTCTTTATACATTTCACTACCTTCTCTCTCTCCTCGTCTCCTTTTAATAATATAACCAACTCCACATATTACAGAATCCAGATAGGTGTAAGTAGAATTGTATGAAACAACTATGGTATCATATAATGTGATATATTGTACCTGCATACAAATATAGCCGAAATCCCACACTTTATATATCAATCTTCACATCGTATACACTTGTGCATATTTTTGCTTCACAGTGAAACTGTCCAATTGTGAGTCAAAAAGCTTCGCACATCCCTAAGCTAACATTTACTATCAAATCTAACATTAAATTTTCTCAGAAACTACGTCTCCTCGCATTATATCATAGGAAAATTCTATTTTTATCATAGTCACAGTTCACAAATGGCTCAGCATGCTTGCCTATTTGTTTTGCAAGTTTATTGACTAAAATGGGTACTAATTAAGGAAAAGACTACATCTCCTACATTACAATCACAAGTTACTATAGCGTAAAACCTGCTACTATAATAATGACTCTGAAGATGGTATACTATTTCTGGTTGCAGTTGCAATCTATAGTTTCAGAGAATGAATATATTTTTGGGTACCTAGTAGGATACTATGGTACTTATAAAAATGAGGGCGTTAGTATTCGAGTGTAGATATTTACTTTCTCCCTGCATAAGGATATTTCAATAATAATAATGATAAGGTCTGCGAGCTCAAAGAAAAGCGTCTACAAAGTGAAAATGTTATTAGGTATGCTCGAAAATATTCTTATCGTTGAAGTAGTTTTTCTTAGCATCTGAAAATATATTATATTGCAATAACTTATTTGAATAGACATACGGAAAATAGAAAGGATTGACAAGTAATGGAAGGAGATTGGATATGTGCATGTATGAAAGAAAGTGGTTTCGTTCAAATTTGAGTTTACTCAACTAGCTTGCAGCGTACGGAATAAGGAAGGCATTGCTAAATTTGCAGTAGGTTAGGCAAAGAAACTAACTCAGGAGCTAGAAAATCCTATCCTATGGTTGTATAGATAAAGATAGTAAGATCCATCCCGACAGAGTAAGTAAACTTACTCAAGGATTCAGTGTTTGTAGAAGTCTACATATTCATTCGGTACAGTAGTGTCTTCAAGTCTTGAACGCATTGGTAATATAATATTATATGCTATGTATGGTTATGGTCTATCTATCTGTCTAAAGAGAACTGTTTTACATCAAAGAAGGAAATCCGCGTGAAATATTCATCTCTTCAACACTTGCATCTCCTTCCCATATTTCCAGTCCATAGAGACAGTTAGAGAGCTACGGTGCCTAACACACAGTGAGCTGTGCGAAATAGTGAAGAGCTACTATGTACTTGGGCCAGGAGTGCATTGACTATAACAACTCCCAGGCCCCAGATATTTACAACAGATAGAAACCCAAGGTAGTGCACAGAATGCGACGAAAAGTCCATGAGATGAGTTACCATTGCATGATCAATACTTGCTACATCCACTCTTTTCCTTATTGCCATCAAATCAAACAGCTAAGGCTCTAATAATGTACATACATCACATCACTCTTCGACTCGAACACATTTCTTCGCAAAATAACGACGTCTATTCACCATTCACCTTATTTGTAACACCAGTGTGTGTAATGGATAGGAAATTCGATCTATAGTACCTCTATGTTCTTTCACTAATCTAAAACATAGAAAAGCATCTCCATAGTTCTACTTTCTCCTCCACCATTTATACAGCGGACAAGCAAAAGCAAACCAATGACTATTTCTCTAGGCGTTGTTTCCTACTTCACCCACGGCCACACTAAGAGATAGCGTGCACCAGGACCATAGGGCTTCTGATGCAACTCCTCTATTCACTTCAATGTTCAATCCACATTTACCAAACCCACTATTACTTTACTGCAATATAATTCTCAGTCAGTGGCCATTATTAGAATATGTAAGTATTATTAGAAAGAGGGAGAGAGAGAGCAGAGTACGGAATATCCCTATAGCAGTGTTCTATAAATGCGTTGCGTAAGTAGTATAGATAGTGTATGCACGTAGAGATCTATAAATGGCATATGTAGACAGAAAAGCAAGTCTAACTCGTTCACTCCTTAAAACTCCTAATAGTAATAACGTATGTACATACATTAGTGCACTGTAGCAGAGAAGTGTGTAGTGATATCTACGTAGTCGAGTCCTGGTCCCACGCTCTCCCTAATGGCAGTGAGATAGTAGATAATATTTTGTGTATACACCCTTAGAAAATTTACCTATTTAAGATTCCACCACAGAGCTACTAACACTAAGTATATACTGCTGTACTGTACATAACGTCTCATGTAATATTTGGGACAATATCAAAGGGATTACTCTAGTCTAACTACTTTTCTTTTGAGCACTACCCCTATTTTTAAATTCCAGTATAAAACCCATAATAGCTTCTTCGGAGCATCCACCTAAGCTTCAAAAGCTTTTCAAAAACTCTCTCCAACGAATACGGGTGTAATAACATCTTTTCTCAACATTTCCTCCGCGAGGGTATACCTAGTCATAATCTTGCTCCAGAAGAAAGCCCTGGTGAATTCATCCAAAAATACATAAGAAAAGAGTGAAAGCAGAGAAAGGAGGCAGTCAAAATATAAATGCAGAGAAATTCTTGGAGTCGAGACTGCCGAACCTAGTAGCTGCGCCAGTGAAGCATCACCTCTAACAAGCTCACAATCAGATTCGAGGCAAAAGGTCAAAACCTACATCTAGGAATACGTTACAGCAGGTGGCTCCCAAGTTTTCCTATCAAATAGCAAATGTAGCTGCATAATAATAAAACGGTTTCTTTCTACATACAACAGCAAACTTTTTGAGACAAGGAAAGACCGGTTGGTTAGTATGGTTAGGTGGTGGCTGTTGGTGTGCTCTGAGCGGAACTGTGTTCATCCAACTTACGTAACGTACTACTGCTGCTACAACTGCTTCAGTGGTCGTAAACTCGAAAATAGAAAGTGGGGGCAAAAGCACACTTTCACTTTACTCAAGGAAATACGAACAAGAACAGGGATCAATTCGATTGTCGATAGCAACTGAATAAGAATCAGTCGACTTCTACACTACACTACACCAAAGTAAAAGAGAGCCTCTTAAAGCTCAATATCTCCTAAAGATACTACGCCGACGCAGCATAAAAACTTTGACAAACACACACGTTCATACAAAGTACCAAAGAAAGGTACTTTATCTACATGGTTTCTATTACATAATATGAACAGAGCAGGGCCTGGGCCCAGAAAGATGAGTTTCCAAAGAATACCCTTAACCCATTCCAACTCTTGGATAAATTGGATACTACCATGTTACCGTTCACATTAAAATTCACTTTATCTAAACTCACACCAGCTACACTCAATGTCTTTTTCACATCATACCACTAATATACAAAATAAGGCACAAGATTGTCATTTGACAGCATCCACGCAATTATAGTTTGTAATTAATTTTGTGTTATAAAACGTATTTAGAATTACGTTATAAAAATCCATTAAAATTGAATGAGAAAGCATATAAGTACTTGTAATTTGACAGTTTCAACAATTTCCTATTAGACATGATTTATTTATCGAAACTTTCTGGAGCAACTTAGATATACATAGCTTTCTCCACTTTCTCCATATATAAGTAGACAGTGAAAGGCTCATGTGATAGAGAAAAGTATTTACAAGTGATTTTAGGCGTCAAAATGAAAATCTTATTTACGCTATATGGAGCATGACTTTCTCCACACTCTATAGTAGAATAGACCTAGACTGTAGTATGCATCAGTTTGTCACAATGTCGGTAACAACGATATAGGAAATTCTAGTTTAGCAGCATTATAATAATGTCCTGAGTTTATCATGGTAGATTGTGTACATTATAGGGAAAGAAGTACTTGAGCTGGCTTAGATTTCGTTTGTGGAAGGAAGGAGCACGTGCAAAGTTATCCTGAATATCGCCAGAATCGCTACTAAAGCCTTAGACAGTTTAAGTGAATCTACGATATTTTTAATTGATTTCCGCCTAATGTATCTTCTATGAGGACCATTAAAGCGAGATAGCGAATGTGGAATTGAAGTGAAGTGAGAGAAAGGCATGCATGGTATGGCCAGAAGCAGGACTCAGTCAAGTCAAGACTTGAAATTGTTGGGAACCCAGTCTTTCTCTCCATAATAATAACCAACGGAGAGGAGTGGAAAAGAAACACATTGGTAGAGTTGAACTAGTAGTAGGAATAGGTACACACTAACTATACTAGCCAACAACGTTAACTCGACAGCCGGCACGAGACGATTCATCGCTCACACATCACATTACATAGCAATGCAATGCAATACTAACATCAAGCTTTGGCTGTCGGTAGGAATAGGAGTAAGGAAGTGACTACAATAATATCTAGTGCAACCGAACCAGGGCACCAACGTATATATTCTCGCTTATCATTCCCCACTCACACTAAACCTATACATACAAATACCACACACTTACATTGCATACCTCGAAAGTGAGTAGTGACTGCTAGTAGACATCAAGAGTAACTCTCAAGAAAAGAGTTAAGAGGTAGGCAGTAGAAAACGATTCTAAAAGTAATACATATTACATATACACAGTCGACGATAGAATGAATGAAAGTCACTACTCTTCGGCAGTCTGTTTTCGTCTACACTACTTACTACTTCTATAGTGGTTGGGAGTTGGAGTAACACAGTATTTTGGTAGAAATGTAATGATGTTGCCAGCAAGAGAAACACGATACACAAAACGACGGAAGGGAAGTAAAGAAAAAAATCCCAAAAGCAATTTAGCACACATTAAGTGAACTTATCGTGAATTTCCAGCATCCGCAAAATATTCCATTTCTATTTCTGCAGTAACTATTACTACACACACAGTTCTTCTTCTTTTCTACTCTTTTCCTCACCCAAATTACATATACCGCTTAAGATGTTTTTTCTCCACTGTACCTATTTAAATTTAATACTCACGAAGAAGTTAGCTGTATGAATGTCTTGCCTTATAACTGTTAAGACTGTGTGTGCATTCTTCTTTCTCATTTCATTTTTCTAAAGCCCTAGCATGTATTATAATTTCCAGAGGGGGCATAATACTTATGTCAGCAGCTACTCTACGTATAATACATAAATGGTTACAGAACAGAAAAAACCTCTCAGCATTTGTTCAAGTGAATGAATGGATTTTGCCATTTAGACGAAAAGCCATCCCCATCATCGTACACTGCCACTAATGACGATAAGCCCAATCTACTCAATCCCATTGCTCCTCTTCAATGTGAAATACAACGGCAGAAACACAAAATGCAGACTAAGTAGAATATGGCAAATCACAGTCACTACTTGACTTGATCAGCATTTTAAAGATGCAAACATTTCTAACTTATCCTATCAAAATGCCAGCTTGGGCTCAAATTGTACATTGCATATTAAACAAAATACTCCTTCTGATTCTCCTTTACCTATTAAGAGCACATCATAATATCTTCATGCACCATTCCCAACTAACTCAATATAAATTGCACGAAAGGAGATGTGCATGTACACGAAACAAGTTTATTTTATATCTGAGGAAAATGAATAAAATTACAGGATTTAGCGTACTGAATACCAAGAGCCGTAACCACCACATATCATATCCACTTTGAGTAGTTCATGTTCCTTCCTTCTTTCTTATGTCTTGTCTTATCCAATACATATCACACAAATACTAAAATAGCTACAAAGACCCCGAGAGTTCCCCTAATATTCATAATTTAGCTCAAAGTTCTCTTTCTGCTCCTTGTAAGCACACACATAAATGCAAACGCAGTAGTTTTCTCGTCTTATCTCACATTTACTTATATTAAATGCTATGCACATACATAAATGTAGTCCAGATTACGGATACGCAAGCTGGCAGACAATTATTTTATATACACCAGTAGCAAACAGTTCTCATCTACTACACTCTTCTATGTGTGTAGCCCCAAAGATTTGTATACCAATGAACTTGTACATTCAGCCATTCAGCATTTCAAACTCACGGCACATTCTCCTTTCCATTCCCTTTCAGTTGTTCTCTTCTTATGTCTCTCGAATAAAACTACTATTACTTTAGTAATACTACGGCTATTACTACCACCAAGATAGCCTTTAGATTCCACACTATCAAACCAAGAGTGTGCATTCATACTGCATTAGAGAAAGAAAGAGGTCGACCTAACTTACTCCACTACAATAATATTACACTCCACAACTACACCATGTATCGTATCCTTGGTTTACTTCTCTCGCTTGGTCTGTGACCCCACCCATTATTACTCTTTACTACCGTCTTACATCCAAAAATGAAAACTGTCTTAAAGTTACACATCAGACGCAACCGCAATTGAAAACTTTTACTACTTAATGTTCCATAAAGTGTATTTTACCACGCTATTAAAACTTTTTTCTGTTTTCCCTTTAATATTAGCCTGACATTCCCCCACTTCCACTTCTATTTCACTCAACCAAACATGACAGTCGAATAAAAAGCCTTGTGTTGCCCTTTTATAAAAAACCTGTCAAGCTGTCACATATACCTGCTAATTGCGCCAGCATATTTTCCAGTTAAAAACATACGAAGGACAGAGTACACTTAATGTGACAAGGGTATTATATCATTATCCATTTCTGCTTCCTCTATTTCATTAGCAACCAAACACAAAGAGATGTACATTGCACCTTCACACTTGCCACAATGCCCATGAAACATATACTAGCTAGTGCTATTGTTCAACAAGATGATAATTTACTATTCCAAAGGCGAACATTTTCTGACATTCAGAGACGTTACAGATTACCAAAACAAATGCTCTCACGCACAGCCACAATATATTCACTGAATACAGACTTCGCACTGTCTTATTTTCACATGACCAAGGGGATACCAGATTCATCATGTCACCCAAGAATTTAGCTTTTACATACGCTGTAGTACAAAGGCTATCCATACTCGCAATACTTAGCGTCTAAATTAAATGACTGTCTCTGTCCCCTTCTATTCTATATAACAAAAATGTCGACCGCTCTCAAAACAGCATGGCATTTTTATATGACAATTCTGCCTACAATGCTACATATTTATGTCTATGTATATCTCACCAATAATATAGCCAAGGTATACATACACAGGCTAGACTTCAGTTGTAGTGAAGCAAAAAAGTTGAGCATTTGGGTACTCGATACACATAATATCTGTAGATAATACATAATATTACGTATTAGCATTAGTTAAGGAGAATGACTATCGTACGTAATCCCCAGGCAAATAGGGATGGGAGCCTCAGATCAAAGTAAAGATGGTTAGTCTTCACTAAATGGAACAGAACATAATTCTCCTTGAAACTCAGTTGGTAACTGTAACTGGAGCCACATGTGATGTGATGATGAAGAGAATGGGAACAGAACATAGAAATGTTGTGAAGGGACTCCGGAAGAAGGAGAGACACAAAAGTCAGACGTACAAAAGAAGCACAGATTTCATGTTTAATAATGTGTCTCTTCACATATTTTCTACAAACTTACTGTGTGCAATGTCAATATGCAGTGGACAGTGACTGTACTTCCCTTGTATTGTAGTACATATATTTAGACCATATTATTAGGTACTTACTGACTGCATTCACAATTTGAATTAAGTGACTAATCCTTAGTAGTAATAAGTACCTTAATGCATCCATTATCCATTAATATTATTACTGCTATTTACTGTCAGAAAAATATCCATAACATTAGATAACTAAGTTTTGAAATATTCCATGTCAGCACTTTGCTAAACGGTGGCTATAATATTATCCCCTAAACATCTGTGCATACGCATCCATCAATGGTTTTCACAATTTGCAATATGAATGCATACAAATACGACAAAAATATTTTCACAGCATTTGACATGTCAGTCAACTATTCTTTGTAAGCACTGTACTGTCATGTTTTTCTTCAATGCATTATTTATCGGGGTATTTGAGTAGACTTTCTTTACATAATATTATGAATAAATATTTTCTGTCTCCATGTACATTCAGAATCCAGAAGATTCACCTGTAATCCATTACATGAGATACTACAAGTAAGAACCTGTATTATCTATACAATAATTTACATTACTGATGGATAAGCTCATAGAAATATACCTCTGGGTGATTATAATAGATAAGCCTAACATCAATTTGTGATACGCACATTAAATATGTTATTCGCGTCATATAGCAAAAAATTCTAAAATAGCTAAGTTACAAAAATAGTGACACGTATTATAAATATGTATCTGTGGAAAGGTCAATTATGAGTTCAGGGGCAGGGCAGTCTGACATCAGCATACTTATCGTTAGTATGTAAAGTAATGATGGCCTTATTTGCGAGTGGTGTGGATAAAATTATAAAACATCATTAATGTTGCCTCACACTTAGCGTAGAACATTGTCAGTAATATGATATCATCAACATAATTTTCTTGAGCATGCATGACACAATCTAAAACCCATCTGCACAACATATTTCTATTTAAAACACATTGTGTCTAATTAGAGTATCGAAAGACAAGATGAAACTAAAGAACTCATCACATCATGTCATATCACTTCCAATATTTCTCGACATTACTCTTATGGTTACGAACACTCCCGCAAGACATAAAAAATTCATCCTTCAGTTCAGCTGAACTAAACTTTTTTGAAGTCAACCTTCAGTGTGAATATATCTTAGTGTCTGTCTAGCTTTCCCTCCTATAAACTAGCTTATATCCAGATCTACCCATTATTATAGAAACACATAAAAATGACTATAAAAACTCGGCCAAAAAATAGTTGGAGCATTTTGATGCTGTTTCTACTCTACATTTATAATCCAATTCAGATATACTATACTGCCATTAAATGTTATATTCTACTAACTTGTAGCCAATACTCAACTTATGGTAATTTATTACACATCTGTAGAAACTGGAATAAAAATAGGTACATAATATGATAGATATGAACTACTTGTATCTCGCTCAATACTTAGACGTCTGGGTACTTCCTATGCATTTGTTCTGCACCCAACATTTCATGGACTCCCCGTATTCCAATATTGTAAAAGGTCCAGCCTATTTCTTGTAAGGCGCGCTTAAAAGAGTTCAATGTAATCCAGTGTAATGTGATCTTTGTAATGTGCTTCAACTGCTGGCATTAACTGTTTTCATTTCGTCCCTTCCTCCAAGAAATTGAGTGAAGGGACATATTAGAGAATGAAAAAAAGGACCAATGACCATTGCCATATTGTGTATAACTACCTAAACATAAAGGGCATAAATAAACAGAAAGATGTGCTGTAGTCGCAAGAAACGGCTACTCTAGCAAACATATTTACTTAAGAATAACTATGACCAAGTTAAGGACAATAAGCCAACATAAGCCATATACATAAGGAACGTTGACGTTGCGTTAGGTACACAGTTTTTTGCTCTTATCCCATCCATTCATCTCATATCATTGGAATGGATATTTTGTTTCATTCCCACTCAGTGTAGTACATGCATAACGTTCTCATTTATATCAAGTCAAGGCGAGTCAACAAGCAATAACTATGTAAAAGTTAGTCATCATGAGTTAAACTCAACGACTCTACTGTGCACTAAACTGGCCCAAACACGACATTGCCAACTGTTAATTTTAACAAACACTAACAGTTCTCGTTCCTGGAGTCGTGTATCAAAAGTATTAATACGAAATGCATGTAAGGTTCTAGGTATTAGCTACCATAATACATCCCATCGTCATCTCCCCAGCTAAAGACATGCAAGTTGTGTTATTCTATTACTATACTTACCATTAGTGCTTACTACAGATATGTTTATGCTTACACGTACCTATACTAATATCAATGGTATTGCTACGCTGCAATAAATATACAAAAATATTTGTAATGTGTATAGAAGGTAGGTAAAGTTGTTTGCTTGACTAGACTATCGCTCTATGAAGTGAAATGGATGAATGCGGATGGTTTTGAGTTTAGGATAAACTTTTACACAACTCTAGAAGCTGGCTGGACGACAAGGCGAGGACATGATACATATTGCATGTATGGACACAAAAATTGTATTGAACATGTATTCACCCAACTACTTTTACTTGTTACATTACAACAACCTTACAACATCACACATCATCATTATAGCCTTATATACATAAACTATAAAGCATAAGCATTTCTGTTGTGTTATGGTGTAACAACAAGTAAAACCACCAGTTTAGTTAGCCTATATATGGGTGCGTTCTTTCGTTTTCATTTCATTTCATTCACCCACTCGCCACACACTTCCACAACTCGTCTACATAGAATACTCTGTTAACTACACCAAAAAATAAACTAGGTATCAAAAAATGTCATTTTTAAACCAAGGATTTCCTTGTCAGAGAGATATTTTTCTAATTTACCGTTCAGTAATTGCTACCCCATGTAGCGCTAACAGAATTATTCCATAGTAGTAGACAGTAGACAAGGAGAGAGTAATCTCAATCAGTAGGCAGCCTATCTTTCTTTTTTGTGCGAAGAGTATTAGTACTATAGTATGCAGACACACGATACAGTAGCAACGCACTACATTAATATACACATATAGATTAGATTGTCGAGAAACACCCATGTATTGCAAAAATATTAGGCAATAATACAGTGTGGTAGTATATATAGTAGGGTTCCGCAGCTAAAAGAAATGTAGATTAGATAGAAGGAAAAGAGGAAGGATAGCATATTGTAAACATGAAGCAGAGGAGGATTGAGCCAGACATATACATAACATAACTTTAATGTAGTCAATTCAGGGCTGAACTCGCCCCGTGGGTTTGATAATCGATAATCATCCAGCCATTTCATTTCATCTCATCACACAATCAGTCAGCTCAGCACAGATCTATTATCATTAGCGTCCTCGGCTCCGTTCATCGTACGATCATCATCATCATGATCCCATCTTCCTTCGACTCACATCACATCTCATCACATTTTATTAAAACTGTCCTTCCTACTCAGAATGAGAAGCCATGCCACGGTCACATCACACACCAGTGTATTAGTAAGAGAAACTTAGTCGCTTTCCTTACTCAGTTCGTTCAGTTCATGACATGGTGAATTAAGTGAACTCAAAGTTCGACCTGACCTCTCTTCCCACTGACAGTGACTCTTATTTCACATCAACAGATTCTAAAACCTTTCAAAGTGTCGTCTCCTCTCTTTGTTATTACCGCACAAGTTCTTTGAGTTAACACTTACTTACTCACTCAGTTACATACAGTGCCTAACACCCAAAGAAAGAGAGAGAGAAAAAGACAAGGGAAGACGGGGGAACTCGTGGAAGACTCTTCAATTACATTAGATTTTAGTTGCTCTTACGGCAATAGCATAGCAATCACAAGTAAGCAAGAGTTGCAGTTGAATTCGCTCATTGTCAGTTTCCGTCTCTCTTAGAGCGACATCAGCCCAGATCAAGGAAAGCTCAGCCCAATTCAACTCAGTCAGTTAAGTTTGCAGAGTGTAAGTTTTAATCCGGTCACTCGAGTTAACTCAACTTCCTTCCTCATTTCCTATCAGACGCCATAAATCTCAGTTTCACATCTGTTACTTACTTTTCGAGTGAAACTCAAACCAGTGCTATGCCTTTAAGCCACACTACTTTAAGACAGTCAATGTGAAAGTGTATTTCTACTACTCTTCCTTATATTTCTAGCAATACAGATAATGCTCTGAGAATTGCTTCCTAATACTACCCACCCTTCTCTTGTTATATTATTACTATATACTTTTCTTCCAGTCCTTTGGCCAAGACTATAGTAAGAATTGCATATACATATAAACTTCACTGAGAATTCTGCATACCATGTACTGACTTAATGTACTCCTTTTATATCACCGTCCACCACTACTCTATTTAGAAGGAAAGGCAATATAATTCCTAGATAACTCTTGTTTCAGTCTCCTAGTCAGTCCACGCAAAGAAAGACATGAGTTTAAGTATCGACTCTACTTACTCTATATAGGAGGGAAGTAAAGTTGTACACTAAAATATAGTGCTGGCTGTTGGGACAAACTGCTTACTACATAGCATTCTGTTACTTTATTACCAACTACTACTATATACATGTATGCAAGTATAGTTTACTACACAAGAGGATGTATTTAGCTGAAAGCAGTTCAGTTCACAGAACTCTATCCCTCTGATGATGTCGACTGCTTAGCCAGCTAAACAAACCAGAACATCTATAAGTGTCGTACGGGGTGGTTAGTAACAAATGATCCCCTTTGTTCTACTAGATTATGAAACAATAAATATTGCTATAATGTGACTACCTCACAATTATAGATAATCCAATTGCACTCCAAATTCATTCTGTCAACATACATCATAATCATACTCATAATTATTATGGATTTGCTAAACCATTCAATTTGAACGATAGTTCTTGAAGTTCAAGATAAAGTTGAACATTTTTGATTTCAATGGGTAGGAAATAGAAGCTAATAGTGTAGATTTTATTAATTTTCTATGCATAAAAATGTGTGTTGATTCTCAAACTGTATGGAAATGTGAACTATGCAGGTATAATAATTCGTGAGTGTTGAGGCAGAAGAGAGGGGTAATAATAATATACTTTAAAATGACTACCCCGTACATAGAAGGCGTGGAGAGTGAATTCAGTGAATCCTATTTATATTCGAGTATAAGTCTAGCCTATACCACTTACTAACTACCAAATGCATTCAAACTCAACTGTCTAACCAAGATCTCATATTCTATGAGCGGGGGACTTGTTTCGGCAGTCTCATCCTCATTCCGATCCCAATATAAGTACTTTCAACTAACATTTATGCCTATAAATGCACCTATGCACGTATTCCATTTCATTTCCTTATATGTGTCTGTTTGAAGAAAACTTGAGTTTGTGATATCTCTGCCTGCTTGCCAACCATTTACTCGTGATGAACGAAGCGAATCCGAATAGCGTAAGACAGGCCGGGTGAATCAGCTTTGCCAGAGTGCTAAAGTAGCTGCTTCAGCTTTACACTTTCAAGTTTAGAGAAAGATAGATAAAGGCCGCGAAGGAAAGTCTAAAACATTTTCTAATATCCACTACACCAACAAACTTGGCTATACAAGCAATGCCATTTCAAAGGATAACATTTCCCACAAAAGTAAGAACAGAAGTTTAATACAGAAGCCCATGTAATAGAGATAGAGTCTTCTGTGGAATCAATGCCTTCAAAGGATTCACTTCTGTAACAAGGTAATAATGTGGCCAGGATATTTAAAATTAATTGATAACCACTTTGGAAAGTATTGCTAATTGCAGACATACCATTTCTCAAAGTTAGTACCTATCTGAAAACTATAATTCAAATCATTTTCAAATTGTATTACCATCATTATAAGTATCAGTATACAGAAAACATGCACACATACTATATACTATCATTGCATACAACCGAATCGTGATATGATATGCACAAATTATGGATTAGAATGTATATATTCACAAAAATTGATATCGTGGTAGTTTGCTATTCAGAAATTAGGAAGCATATTACGCTTGAAAGAAATCAATTCATTCTTACGATTACATTAGAACTTAAAACACAAATTGGCTCTGCCTATATGCATTGTCGTACATAGGAAAAGCAAATGATCCGCGGAGTACATACCACAACATCATTTGTCCTAAGTAGTAGAGTAGTCACGGAAAATAAGAGAAAGGCCGACATAGTAATACTCCACTCGCATTAAGTAAGTGCCTAACAATAAGTAGAATGCAAACACCTCGTACAGTTTTCAAAGTATAATCCAAATCCCAATAGCAGCCATGACTATGACTCTACTCAACAACAAACAACCATTTCCCCATTACACTTTTAATTGAGTTAGTCAGGCAAAGTCAAGCAAAAGTTTTCTCTACAGTTCAACTCGAGTTGAAATCCAACCATCCCAACTTTACCGATTATAGGTTCTGCTTCATCTCCTCTTTCCTAAAATCCTATATTTATAGTCCTTTCAATATTACTTCCCTCTCCAGCATTACATTACATTGTGTGTCTCCAGCATGTCCAAAACTCAGTTTACGTGGAGGTAGAGGAAGGAAGAGTCTAGCGACACAGTTAAATGCATATAGCACATATCATAAGTAGTTTCCCTCTTCTTATTCCACCTCTCCTCCACTCCTGCCATATCTTCTCCTTTATCTGTACCTAAGAAAACCTCCATTTCATTTCCCAACTTCCCCTCTTCAAACAATTCAATCCGGATGGCTATACTCCTACTCACTATTACTGCCATGTCCAATCCAATGAAGAACTAGGACATGACAAGCTTTGACTCTCATGCTTAGATAAAACCTAAACTATAGCACAAATAAACTTCTAACACAGGTACTTCAATTGTACTGCCTAACTTATTGTTAGATATACTTATATAATGCCATATCAAAGACTAATGCCACTAATTCTAGGTAGACATCTATCTATAGTGTAGTACTAGTGCGTAGACAGCTATTTAGTAAAGTAAACAGTATACCAGAAGATTTCTATTTTTTATGCACATCTACAGTACATTTCTACAATACTACAGAAAACACCAACATCTATATGCAGAAATGATATTATGCAACCACATTGAAACAAATATGCTATATAGGTATAATGTACGTACAATATTTCTTTCAATGTACAATAAACCAAAATGGTATGTTGGCGAAAAGAGCTGTAAACATCCTCTTATACTGATTCCCAAACTCGAAACTAAAAAACAATCTTGACATACAATCACACAAACACAACGTACCATAGATTCAATGTAACGTGTTAGTAGCTAAAGCTTTGTTACTAAAACACATGTAACAAAGAACAGATTTAACAAAATGTCACAAAGACAAACCTAGAGAAAAATAACTCGCCAAAATCTCTTGTCTCTCCAATTCTCTCCTCACTAACTTTTTTATCTACACTTTTTTCTTTTGCCATTTTACCTTTATTGAGCCAATTCAATCTTCCCAACGGGTAGGGGTGTGTGTTAGTTTGCCGTAAGCCGATAAGCCGAGAAAGGTTTAATTTTAGAAAAGGTCGAAAGCATCGGGAGCAGGTAGAAATTCTGGAGCAGGTAAAAACTAAGTTGTAAAGTGTTTGTGAAAATGTTGTGCCCCCTTCTAGTGCTTGTCAAGTACTTACTTCTCTTACTATAATGTGAATGTGACAGCAATGGTTTTATGTATGTAAAAATCAACCGATTTACAATGAATGTAAATGTATATGTATTTAAATGTGTAAGCATAAATGCTAAATGCTTTGTACACCATATCTCACGCATATAGGTAGCATACTTGGCAGTATACTTTACTAGGATTATTATTTGCTTTTGGAATATAATATACATTGGAAAATGAGATCTTAAATTGAATGAAAATCAATTATCAATGCAATGGAAAATTGTGCATAAATTATAAGTATACACAAGCATAACTTACAGCCTTTAGTGAATCTACAAGATATTGACGAAGTGTGGTTGCTTATTATCTCAGAATCCCCAAATTTAGCTGCAGTAGATGATTTACTTGATTATTTAATTTACACATGGGTGGATAATATGGATGCAATATTTGACAGGTATTGAACTAAACATTGTCTACTTATGCAATTTCATTCTCATTATGGTTCTTGTTTCACTTAATATAACAAAAAATAATATTCAGGAATATTTGGAACCACTTTGATACAATTTATCATCGAACTACAAACTCCCTTGAACCGTGGCACAGTAACTTAAAAAGAAATCAGAACAGTTCTACATTTCCGTCAAAATCAAATTAGCTCTACAAAATTAATTGAAAGATACAAGAGACCCAAAAGCGATAAAAGAGAGATAAATAATTCCAATCTCAAAGTTGATTACTCTCGTAATGCTATTACATTAGAATATTACATTCACAAAATTGGTCTCTATGCTCCTAAAAATGGGCAAAAGGATTTTTTATGTTTTAAAATAATTTCATCTTTATATTTATTATTTTAGATGCTTTACCTAGAGTTAGTATAGGCTTATAGTTTAGTGTAGTGAAGTAAATACTGACTTATTTTAAATTATTTACCTACAGTTAGCGTAGACAAGTAGTTTAGCATATGTAGTGAATTAAATACTGATGCAAGACCAAAAAATATTTTGCACCATGAATATGCGTATTAATATATTGTTTATTTAATCATTTAATTTACTAGACTGATAAAAACTAAACAAAGATAAGAAATTAACTCTTGTAATTCAATTTTAGAAAATATATGTAACATAATATTTCTTTATGCCTGTAGAATATTTTTCTATTATTATTAGCTAAAGTAGCATTTTCCGCAATTAAATATTACCAGCAGTAATTTTTTTCATAATACAAAGTGATTTTATAACACATACTAAACAGCCCCTATAGTTAGGTTAGGTTATTGGTTCACCATTGAGTACTACATGCCTATGAATATGTGCTGCATTCATGCAAGTAGTTACTTGGCTGCCAAAATATTGGAAGGGTCCCTAACATTTTCAGCCACCCTAGGCGAGCACAACCATAAAAATAAACCCTTTCCTGCTCGCAGACGGTCAACTTCGACTTTAATTGGGATAATCCTCTTAGTCCTTTTCTCAATGCGGCAGATCCTTGCAGACCCCTTCCCAACATATATCAACAATTGGACTATCTACTACAGAAGAGACGAGAAAACTTACTTTTTTTCAGTCTATAATGGCTATAAAATGAAACCAAAGCGCAATGCATGAGTAACAATAGAAAGATGGTATTTTCTTAGCAAAGTATATGTTTCGAAGTCGAAATACATACAAACGAAATAAAATTCTAATTCTAATTCGCAGCTTTTTTGACTTCTTTATGCCTGTATAATATCTGTTAGATAATACCTGTACTACAATATCTAGTAGTACCGAAAAATATTTATGCTGATAGTTAATATTTGTTCAGTCGAGTTCATTTTTGTATCACTTAAGTAATTAAATGATTTGAACATCTTGTTGAACAACATTCAAGCATTGTTTCAGTAAGCTTGAGAAGCTCATGGATTGATTGGGCAAGAGCACGACTCCATAAAATGGCAATAAACACAACATAAAGTAATACTTAAGTTTGATTTCATGCTATCTGCTGACAGTTTCGTAGAGGATAGTAAAAGAAAAAAAATGCTTCGTAACAGCTAGTTTAGAAGATTGATTTTCCATTTAGAAAAATGAGCTGCTTCCACAAGGCTTCGTGTATTGTAGTATTATGGGGTCATCCGGTAGCGACCTATATTACCTCATTATTTAATAGGTCGTATGGATGTAAATAGTTTATAAAAAGTTCCACTCTTTATCTTAATAACAGCCATTATAAAAGAAAACCTCAAATGTTAGGCGTTACAGTGAAAAAGCAGACAGTATATGTAATATACATTTAAGAATTGGTATCTGCATCGTTTCCTCAACTATCAAGCAAAATGTGCGATAAAATTTCCTGCAGAACAATCTGTCATAAATTTTTCGCTCAATTAATTTTTCGATGGTACATTAGGCGCACAGGGTAACTTCACTAGGAGTAGCCAACCCCTTGGATTGTAATTTCCTTTCACAAGTAGCAGACTCGGTCAGGCAAGTCTAATTATGTCAAAAGTTTAAAGATCCTCTCCCGATTTCAGTATTTAATTAATGAAAAATCATTAGGGGATCACAAACTCTAAGTATATTAAGCTGCTGCACCCAACAAAACAGCGAGATTCGTTCAGTTTAGTTGGTAGCTGCTTACCATTTCCTGCCTGTGGCCACCGCTCAAACGAATTCAGCATTATGTGACGACAAGACATTGTGTCAGCACATTAGTCATCAAATCATAGTAATATAATGCTGTAGAGCACTAATAACTGACGAAAACTTTATCTTAAGCTGCATACTAAACGCATGCCAAAAAACAGCGTTCTCTCTCACTATAGCTCACAATGAGTGAGAGGAGAGCAGGGAGCATTCATTCAACGACTACTAGTCTATATATAGCAGTGAGGGCGAAGGCGATCAATTTGCTCACTTGGTTGAGAGTGGAACATATTATAGTTTATACAGACAGTAGTAAATCGTGCACACTAATAATGTGACTTCAAGAGTAAGAGGTCTATGTAGTAACGGAAAGAAACGAGAGGAAAATGAAACTAGAGCTTTCCATACGAACAAAATGAAAATTGAACTTTGCTCTACGCTGCCTTGACTCCACTTTTCTCGTCTATACCTAGTTGTATGCATAGTTTCTGTAGATTGTAGTATAAAAGAACCAACCAAATGTATTGTACATAGAACAATAAGTCAGTTGCTACTACTGTTAGGTACTAAAGTAAATCCCGTAGTATACTACAGCATGTAATAAAAGCGCTTTTTTGTTTCTCTCTACATTCCAACTTTTAGACATGCACGCTACTGCACAGTCAACAACAAACCCTTCTTCTAACAAATTCTAAACCCTTTTCTTCCATCGATAACAAAGATAGAAAGACTGTCGTGATAGGCAGAAAACAACGAAAAACTAACAATAAGTAATTGTAATACGATAGTATTTCCATTAGACTAACATGTCACTTCTAACCTTGTATTATTACTAGACCTTCAGCCATTCTATACTAGGACAGTTGATTACACTATAAAATATTAAATAGCACAGTTTAGTGAGCCCAAAATTTTCTCTTTACCAAGCTCCCTATATTACAGCTAGGTAGGTGGTACCTATATATGAATCCGTATTATGCTCAATAATTTATAAGCATCTATTACTTACAATCCCATATCCATGAGAAACATGAAAGATTTCCGTTACACAATTACTGAAACACTTGCTTTATTTAGAACCGTGTCATTTGCTCTTAACTTGTTCATTTATTTTTATCCAACCCTCAACTATTCGTACAATATATTTAAAATCAGCAGTATATTGATATAATCATAAACGAACCTACATTTTGTAGAAAACCTTTTAAACTGACAAGAAACCTAACTAATGTAGATTTGTTTAAAAATGTAATGTTTGCAGTCGACTTCGCTATGCACGACGACAAGTACTTATCACGAATGATATTAGTAAACAAATACATTATCAATTTAAATAGGGGTTAAAATGTCTTCAATAACTTATGGTGAAAAGATACCGTTTCTCCAAGATGATTGGATAATATATTTGCAAGATGCAAATAAAAATAAAAATAACGAACGCATTTCTCCCAATGGAAATAAACGTACACCATCAATATGTAATATCAATTATCTACTTAGGAGTATATCAAGTAAAGTAGATGTCAAAGCTAAGAAGGTTTTAGCATGTACACGCATAGGATGGTATTAGTCGTAAGACAATTTCGAGGAAGACTCAAAGCCAGCAATAGTAAGTGCGACCCCAATCCGTCTATCTATGCCTGATCTTGCTTAGTTGGCCCCATTTAGAAATTCTTCTGGCATCAACCTAAATTTCTGGATTTAGTGTCAGTTGATGCGATCAGATTGAGTGATCAAAGAAAGTGTTCGGAAATGTGTTCAGAGGAATCAGTTGAGTTGAAAGCTTCCTTTCTCTCATCTCTTCCCTTGTTTCTAGAGCTGCCACAACTGTACGTCACAGTACAGAACATCTATGGACACTTGACTTTTCCTCCGATATTACATCCGATTCGATCCCTATCAGATCCCATCTCCTTTTCTGTCATAACTATTCCCATCGCCTTTCCTAACCTCTTCTGTTGTCTTCCTCTACTCTTTAGCAGTGTTTACTATACACAAATCGACCGAAACAGTACCTACTGCAACAGACAATTCCATTTAATATCCAATAGGATAATAGAGAATATAGAAGAGATATCAACTTCAACTCAACAAAAGATCACGTTACACCAACCAGCTCCACTCCAACTCCAACTTTCAACAATGTTGTGAGAAGTGATGTGTTGATGGTGAATTTAGTGATTGTGATTGTACTTTGTGAGGTGATTGTGACTTCTGTTCGAGTTGAAATGGTCTATGATGCACAGCGGTCTCTCACAAGCCTCTTACTTCAACAGTGCTCCTTACACAACGAAAATTCTCATAATCTATTTTTATATAAGCCTCATTCAACGACACAATGTGAGTAGGGATAAGTACAACTATCGGAGGATTTTGTTTCTTAATCCTAAAAGTTCTATATCACCAACTGAGTGAGTGTAATGTATGTCCTGCAGTATACATTGACGTGAAAAAAATTGGTTAAAAGCCCTCTAAGGACAGCCGACAAAATGCAACGCCATCCGCCATGTGAGATGCAGGCGAAGAAGATCCAATGGAGTCGACAACTCTTGTATATAAAGCTTCCCCGCTTAGAATCCATGTAAGAATCTACGTTAGTGATATGTACCACTTGGCCATGGCCAAAGAAGGTTCCGTTGATCAAAATCGAGTCAAGTTTTCTTGGCAAGACAAAATAGGGGATACAATGCGAACGACTCAACTCAAGAACTTTCTTACATGTATCCATTTCCATACTAGCAATTTCTTCTGCCGAACCCTCTGCTGCATTACTTATTGTTAGTACATTAGACCTACAGCTAGGGATCCATCTTTTTCCACATGCAGTACCGTTCCAAACGACTGTCAACTTCGCAAACAACAACTTAGCTTGCAACTCATTCACATTCTGTTTCTGCCTACTTGAACTGATTAGTTATATATTTGAAAAATCCATCTCTGTGTACTATCAGGACAAGCATCAGACTTTTATTTAACTACTACGTATGTAAGTAGAGATTATTACTCAGCCTATCATATACCGTGATCTATTTAATGTGCAACAACTGTAGTTGATCTAATAACCAGTATTGTACTAAAAGAAGGAGAGCCATACAAAAACAGAGGTGAGGACGATGGAAAGACAAACAAGGTACTAGCAACGTACTATCTCCTACTACCACTAGTACTATAAAAGAGAAAAGAAACAACTTATTTAGCTTCACAAAATATCTTCTCAGCTACATCTTTCTTTGATTCTCTTCAATGTACACATAACGCTATCGTCTGTCCGACCCATTCCTATTACCGAAGACACATGCTTGGGGCTTTGGGGTACACATACACAATTCCGTACAAAAAATCCCAGTGGGGGCCATCCAAAACATCATCCTCAATAATACTTCCAGGAGGTCTTCTCTCTTTCCTTTCTTCTTTCTCTATCTATCTACCCATTTCAATTCTTAGTCTATGCCTTTTACTGATGCCAACGGTGTATACTGACTTTAAGTCTGATTTATCCCACGAAACCCTACACCGTCAGCTAACACCAACTTTTCATCACAGGATCTGCACTTTCCTCCATTTGCACTCCTCTTCCCAGTCTTTGCCTTGTTTTACCTCTTGCCAAACTCATTTCAACTTCAAAATTTTGGCTCAAAACCCACTTCGCTTACGACCAAATTACCTACACTACATAGCAAGCCTAATGGAGTATCTAATATCTACTCAACTCCCAAAATGGAGTGAATGAAATAGTCGCAGCAGTGAGGCTTTCTGTATATACTATTCCTGTGATATACTTATAAATCCTTATAATGTCAGCTTCCTCTTTTATATTACTTTATGTATACAATAGAGGCTGACATCTTAGGCTAATAATTGCTCTAGCACACTCTCACTCCAATGAATTATAAGTGCAAGCATATAATATTTTTAGCTTCACGTTTTCTAAAATCCTTGATTACAATAACCATTTTGATTGAACATTAATGAGACATCTTGATCAATACATTAATTTTATGTCTTCACAATTTACACCTTTTTCGAGGGAAGTTATATCGAACTGCAAATTAAACCCAAATCTTAACCAATTCACATTTACACTTTCAAGGAAATCTACGAATGTAACACACTATCCTATCATGTACTTTTATCAGATCCCACCTACAACAAAAACGATTTTAGCTACACAAGTTTGCAATGTAATAAAAATAAAATCAAACTATTTTTAACCTTACAATATTATCTGCATTTAATATGCAGGTATTAAATATAGGAGCAATTCACAGCTAATATCAGTAACAGCGATGCTTGTGTTTAGATGTTTTTACTGAAAATCAAAAGAACATGACATGAGTCAAATAGGCCAGTAATCCTTAGCAAGGGAGTACCTAAACAAACAAAACCAAAGTTGTGTGCTAAGTTGCAAACTTTTACGTATATGAAGTTAGCAAAGAAGAAGGCCACAAACAAACCCAGCCGCGCTACAGAAAGACAACATCCAAAGTATGTCTATGCGCTTTGCTTTTACTACTATACGCATTATAAAGGCGGTATGCTGTATCCCAGGGCTTTACTTTGCCAGCTAAATAGAAAAGCACAAGCTGAAAGCAATAACTTTTACTTTCTTTTGAAAGACAAGCAGGCTAGAGTTAGAAGTTCTTAAGTAAAGTATACCAAATGCGAATAGAAACCAAATAGTACTGGCAAAACGCAAGCACAGAAGTAACACAACGAGTTAATGAGAAGATTACGTTGCGTCGGTAGATCTACAACACCACGATAGGATCATGCCAAGGCAGTAGCAATACCACTAAACTTAACAACCTAATTGTTCATCCCACACGCACAGCAGTGATCTAGACATATTTAGTTAACAGTTTAACAGTTAGTTAGATTGCGTGTTTATCTGTATATAATGCAAATATAAACATCTCCTTCAATTAAAAATTTGAGAATTCCTTTTTGCAGCATTGACTTTTATATCAACCAGTGTCGAATAAATTAGTACTTCAAGTTCTAACATACCATTTCGTAAGGAAGAACAGCATTATAAACCTGCATGCGAAATTATATTTTGAAGCTAAACGTAGACACGTACAAAATATTGCAATGTAATCTTAACTAATCCTAACATTACGTGATTAAGTTGGGCATAAAAATTCCTTACGCCTCTCACACTGTCGTTTTACATTGACCTGGGTGTTAAAACAAGGCTATAATAATATAGCAATGATAGATAGATACACACAAACCCAACAATGACGAATACAAAGTTCATCATGTCTGGGTGGTTGTGTCGCAACAGAGGTTCTCTACGGGAACCAATTGATGTCAAATATGAACGTTTACGTGAGTGACTTGGACGTTAAGTCGAGTTAAGCTCTTTAGCACATAGAAAACTATTCTAGTACAGACTGCCTTAGGTCCCTACTCTACATCAATTCACTTCTAAAAGAAGTAGATGTATGTAGGGAGAGTAATAGAGCTGACTTCTGATTTGAAAGCTTATGCATGATGTAAGTGAACCTCTGAGTAAGTAAATACAATCAGTATTTCTCAAATTTGGGAATGAAGTCTGATCCGTAATTCTGCCTGCTTCTGTCTGAGCTCCACTATAATCGCATATTGCTCACTCAAATTACTCAGAAGATGGACAAGAAATCAAATGGCATTTCGAGCAAATGCACATAACAACTTATATATTACTTTATACTGTAGTAATCATTGAATTGTATGCAATAGGATATATAGACCATTAAATACTTGACTTAAACGTATCATACACCACTAGGATCGGAATTGAGTCAGACACAGTCAGACAAGTAAAGATATATCCTTATACTGGCAAAAAGAAGCTGGACCAGGGTTTTCTACCTCAAATCAACTGAGATGAAGCAATAGCATTTACCATGTACGAATAATAAACTAAACTGTCTCGTTCAGATTCTGAAGGAAAGTTTCCGATCGAATAAGCATCCATCTATGGATGAAAGGAAATGATGGGACCCAAGAAGTCAACTCATGTCAGCAGGAACCAGAGCCAGACTGACTACTAGATAAGAGAGGATGAACCGAAAGAAAACTTTATTTGATGAAACTCAACTTGGGTTTGCCAAGCCTCACTCATCTCAACTCTGAACCAAAGCAAGTCTCTTGTTAGTTAGTTAGTTACTTCTGCAGTAGCCAAATAAATATATACATAGGTATATTCCAATAGTAGTGAATCTCTGTTGTAGTTACACAGTTTCGCTACTACTTATTTATATAGAACGGAACACTAAACCTTGAATCTTGCTCAGGATATTATATAACGTTCACCCTAACTTGATCTGAACCTAAACGTGCCTAAGCAAACCAACGAAACCAACCAACAACACAGTGAAAACTGAAAAGCTGGCATTTACTGTTTGAATTGAACGGAGCTTCTCTACCTCTCCGTATTCCATTCCAACATCTCTTCAACATCGCCATTGATCATCATCCAACATTCTAACAATAAGCAAGCAGTCCGTCTATATTATTCTGCTGTAGTACATCGTATATACAGAGTCAAGCACCGTTAGGTATACACTTGACTTATATATAGCAATGGAGCACAACAGATACAGATCTTTTCTTCCTTCCTACTCCATCTACTATTACTGAGCTCCTGTCCTTTCTGTCTGGTTGACTAATCATCTCCTAATAAATCTCATGTATCTACGTGAGTAGATGTAGAATGTAGACGTAAACGTAACTAACTATATAATATATAGTCACCTTTGCTGCTCCAGTAATGTACGTTTTCTTGTCAGACAAGAACACACTTACTCTTGCTTATCTTAGCATTCGCACTGCTTACATTTGAGCGTAAGGTAATTTTCCTTTTAAGGTTTTTCTTTCTCGTCAGTCCTAAACACAGATAAACTGGTCACATTTACATCCAACTTAGGTCTACTACATTCTAATCTAGTAGAACTTTTCCTTAATCAAAATTGCTATCTGTCCCACACAGAAGTGAGAGGAATACATAGAAAAGCAAACAAAGACTCAAGGCGTACTTAAATCAACTTAAGGAAACAGCGATAAAGTTATTCCTACTTTAGTTCAAGTTGAGGAAAGCACAGTCGTATGCTAACTTTGAGAAATCTGGATTTATCTTCTAACGAGACTAGACAGGCAGATAAACATTATTGAGAGGACTTTGTAGTGTTCCTAGTATAGAAAGGGATAATAATACTATTTCAGACAACCCATGTCTACATAGGTCATATTATTATTAGCTCATTGGACAAACTACAGCTAGTATATAACTCAACTAAGGCCGTCACATTTGGTATATAGTAGCATTAGGTATTTAAAGTTGTACGTAGATTACGCAGTTTCGTGACATGAGGACAGTAGTACATCATCGAAAGTAAAGTGAGATGCCATTCCACATCAACTTACTTTGCTGCTGGATCAAATCGTCAGAATTCGGCAGACTCTGCCTTGTATGTAAGAGTGACACACGAAGACGAGTCGTCATCTCATTCTTAGAGAGTCCTAAAGGATTTCTGTTCAGATCAACCTACTCAATCGGATTCGTCTCTCGCCTAAGTAAGTCCCATGGCATTGCATAAAGCCGCTAAAAGGAAATGCCGGAGGATCTACACAACATTCATAGCCAGAGTGTTTCATCCGCTCCGAAATGATTTCGGACATCCTGTATTGCAATGTTTTCTTATGAAGTTTCTCATATCCCTTTTAAGTCGTCGTCGTCTTGATCTTTATTCTACTTTGACTTACAGACAAGCAATCATACGTACAATGCTTACACACAACATACTCTAGTTGATATACCCCTACTACATCTTTGAGTGAGTACTTGACGAGATAGAAGATACCTAGAAACATTCAGGTCTCTTTAGCTTGTTGTACTTTTCTTTGCTTCTCTTCTTATCCATTATTCGTTTTTTTCCTTTCTTGTTCTCTTTCTCTGTCTCTTTCTGTTTGAGCCTTGTTGAGTTGACTTCCCTACGTCTGGCTCTGCTCTAGCCAGCTCCTCTCAAATTCCCTTGACTTGCTTGCACGTTGCACGTATGTATAATCTGACTTTTATTCCCACTACAAGACTACAATTCTGCTATTTTCACATAGCACAAGGCATAAAACATCCTTGCCTACTACACACAGACATCAAGAACAGAGAAGAAGTGACTTGACGCACATGCTGCCACCGAAATACCAAAAGTGACTGATTTCGCCCTGCCTTCGTTAGTCCTAGTGATGATGGCTTACCATACTAACATCAAATTATACCAGGCAGAACAGAGCACCGCACATAATGTGTAATATAACTATGACTAACGTTGTTGAACGTACACCCATAATAAGTAAGCGAACTCACAGTATGCTTCTTCTCCTTTTTCCACTCTACTCTTATTTCAGCTTCTACATTTTTAAACAACTAATATATTGTAGACATCCTTATCCCACAGCTAACAGTCAACTCTACTTTGTACTTCATTTACTAACCCATATTATTAGTATAACATTTACATTGTTAGTTGCCAAAAATCTAGACTATGATTTTAAACGCACTGATATACATTCACATACATCCCTAGTCAAATTAGTAAACATGCATGGGGGAATAAAAACTGTGGATATGTGTGAGTGCATTTACCGCATACTTATTACATACGTTAGGCATCTCTACTTATGTAATATATATATGTATATATATGTTTGAGTATATACCTACAACTAAACACTCAGCTATACAAATACACAGCTTCAATCCAATATATTAAATAGGGATCTATCTTTAAAATATACACATATACTGGGAATAAGAGGGTGAATCGACTCAATTTGTAATTTCCAATCGATTTAATAAGCTAAATATTTCCGCTTTCAAAAAGTTTTGGCCCTGTACTCATACTCACAAACTGAAATGAATAGCGACTTTAGGGTCTACTCGAAAGTAAAGATAACGAATTCGAATATCGATATCGAGTAGCTAGCGATCTTAGAATTAAGAAGGCAATAATGAATTTAATGAAAGTAAGCATTTGAGATTTTCTAATCCGATGTTTCAAATGAACTTATAAATGTTAAATGATGATACTAATATTTCATAATAATAAGATTCTAGAGTTTAACTTCGTAAATCTATTGGTATAATGTAAATCTATATAAAGTTGACAACTAAGCAGCTTAAGCCGAATACAAGTGGGGAAAAGATGAAATAGTGGCCAAATTCAAACCCAACTCTACCTACACATTAAAAGCTACATCTGAATCCTAGTTACTAGTATAGACTAGATATTAGGAATGTTCACGTAGTAGTGACGTTAGGAAAACATAGTATGCGTGTCTATAAATATAATGGTTGTACTTGTCTCAACTTCGTTATGTTATCCGTCGGTTGTGATGATGGTAGTAGAGTACTATAGCTTTGTATTGGTCGTAAGTAGTAAAGTCTCCTACAGGTCCTACAGAGTTTTGTTTCGTTGCGTTGGTTTTGGTATAGAATACATCCGTTGGATCTTACCCTACCCTCCTCCTGCACTATATAGTATTCTTCGAAAATTCATATTCTGAGTTCGTATGTATTTCTTTGCGTTGTCTTTCCATTGCTTCCCTACTCAGTCACTCACATCTTCCACACTCCGAAGTGGAATTCCCTTGCAGACTCAAGACTCACAGCAGAGGGTTACATTACATAGCATTAGAAGAGTCAGCGAGCCGAAGTAGACAAAACCAGAAAGAGGACTAGCAAGTGATGCAGAGCTAATATAAGAAAGACAAGACAGGATGGATGAATGTGTGCAATGTGTGTCGACGAGTACTAGAGAGAATACTCGGCTACGTTACGTTCCTCTTTTCCTTTCCTCCCAGAAGACCGAGAAAGGGGGAAAGAAGATATATACCTTCACATTCACACACTCTCACACATAAACCGGCATGGTATGGCTTGTATTTCTTATGCAGGCATAAATACAATTTAACTTCCCACATCCAGTATAAAAGTGAGTACATCTAATGTATGTATGGATGTCTCTAGGAAAATGTGTGCAATATGTGGAGCTGAAGTCTGAAGTGGAGGAGCCCAATGTAAGAAATGTTATACAATATGTACTCCATTACCACGTTACTTACCAATATACAAAACTCTAACTAACTAACTATTTTGAAGACGGTAGAGACTTCTGTCTGCCTGGTTCCTGTTAAGAAGAAGAGCTGATTTTTTATACCAGGATCTATTTTGGTTCTGTACAAATTTGGAATGGCATGAACCACACTTGGCCAATCATCTGGCAGCCGTGATTGGACCATCCGAAAGATCCGAACGGGAGGTTCGTCCTTAAGTTTCTTTCCTTTGCTGAGTGCTCCCTTGGCATGGCGTACACGTACACAAGACATCATCCACAAAGGTACAAAACTGCACTTCATTTGCATTAGTACTCTGGACCGGACGTGAGCACTCTGTGTCACTTCACTTGCAGTTACTTGTCCAAAAGACAGAAAATACTTTATTTTGTATTTTGATGTACAGACACAATTCTGACACACACGTACACACACACGGCCTTACCTACGGCTCAAACCACCAACACAAAACTAAAAGTCAAACCGCTGTTCAAAATATCGTCTTTATTTTTGTTCACCTTCTTTCGAATTTGTTTTACGCTTTGGAACACCCATTCAAAATCCGAGAGTTTCAGACAGAAAATTAAGCCAATATTCTCCATGTTTTGTAAGTAGCTATATTCTCCTCATCCTTCCTTTACTATCTCTCTCTTTTCTCTTCCTAAAACATCGTCAAGTCAGATTTTTTTCATTTACCGCTCTCATTTTCAATTCTCTTCAAATCACTTAGCTTGAAACTGAATTTACAAGCTCAGTGAATCCTTCGTCCTATTTTTCGTTTTACCCAACTCATTCCCATTCATTCCGCCTGCGATAATCTCCAAGAAACTTTATCGCACACATTCCAACCTCTCTCCCTCGCTCAATGAGATAATTTTTTTCCCGAATCTCTACAAGCCATTTATTTTAACCTAGCGAATATCCTCTCTTTTGACTGACTGGCTCAACTCCTTGCAATCATCAAAATACCAGAACAAGCCCTTGTGCAGGTATTTCCTTCTAGCAGTCTATACTATAGCTAATATTTTCCACACGTACGAGCCACGTACTGCTGTCGGTCGTCTATCTTTTTCTTTATTTCATTCTTCTTCAGCCGGCTTGGTCAATCTAGTCTGTCCATCTTTCTCTAATATTTGTCTGCTCATCCTGATATAAAAATTATTTCTTTCCTTTCTTCTCTCTCTCAAGGAATCTTCCTCAGGGAATCCTTCTGTCTATGTCCCAAAGGTTTCAGTAGTGATAACTACACTATACTTTTACTTATATCAACAACATATATAGATACTTACAATAGCATAGGACAGTGCTACAACAAATATTGATTGAATGGCCATAACCAGACATGAAGAGGCTTCTCTTCTCTAGCTAGCATCGACAACGCCTACCGCAAAGCCTAAACAAAGCAGGGAATAAACCGACAACACATAGCTGCCGGTTTCTTTTATTGCCAGACTCTCTAAACAATATTGTTTCTATTTCACAAAGACAAATGGCATCACCTAAAATTCAACTTTTCTTACTCTTTTCCGAAACTGTAACAAAATAACTGATTGTTTAACCACCCAAGAAAAGTTTCTTTTCCAAACCAAACTGTAAAACTGTGTTCTCTAATGTAAACCCACTCTTGTACTTATGTAAAATTAATATAATTTAACAGTGAAATTACTTATCAGGAATACTGCAGCCGATTCTAAGCCAAAAATGAAACGACCAATCATGGAAATCCGTTCTCACTCAACCCCATCAACAAATTTCAACTTAAGCCCCACAGTCGAACTCCATGCTTCTTTACTTCCCATATTGCTGTCATATCGTATGGAATGTAATGAAGTATGGAGAACTCGTGGGGCATTTCGTCTCATCAAAATTATTATCACCCTACCTCAACAGAGTCTTAACTCTTTAAACCATCATTTTACTCAAGACATCAGTACTGCTTCATCCAATGAGAAACTTTGTAAGACAGCAATAGAGGTACCTTATTGACATTCAAAATGACAACAAAGTTTCTTCTAACCCAAACAAACTTTACGTTGACATAAGTATAAATCCTCTTACACTTTTAGCTTCTTATAGACAACACACGTCACAAGATCATTTCACTTGTGTCTAATAATTTTTACAACTCGTCTGTATATTAACCTAGCCATACTAAGATCCTTCTCAATTCAAAAATAAATCTGTCCTGTCAAACTTGTCACTTTCTGTGAATCAACCTAATGAATCACCAAAAATGTCAACGTGTTCTCTAGTTTTTCCAAATTCTAGTAACTCAACATAAACTAATTCTGTTAGCATCTATTTCCACCATTAATCTAAATATTGTACTTCACTTTACAAAACAGGAACTCTATACCTACTTTATAATTATAATAGAAAAAAAGGAAAACTATCTGATTTATCCTTGTGGATCTAACACACTTAAAAATACTTCTGCAACCTTTGTCTGTTTGCCTTCCATAAGAGATTTCACTATTCAGTAAATTTTCTCTGCTTATCTGTAACTTTCCTGTTATCAATGTAAATATTCGCCATGTAACTTGAGAGGGTAGAAAGGAGCAAGGGCAAGTGAAAGCATCAAATCGTAAAACATTGTGTGCCGACAAACATCACAATGGAAGCAAGTACTTATTAAGCAGAACGTGGAGCACATAGTCAAATGATTACTTCTGAGTCACATACCTAAATACAAACACATAATATACGTAAGTACGGGAACTCTGTGTAGATAAAAGGTCGAGAGACGTGGAGAGTGAAATATGTCGGGTCGTTAGAGTCACCTAACTTTCTCGAACGAAAGACGGCAAGGCTAACTCGGTTATACAAACTACATACGTTCTTCCTACGCAAAGGCAAACCAAGAGGCAAAAGATGTAATATCAAGCACTTCGTATATTGCACTAAACAGAGTTCAGTGATAAGTACAATGAGAAGTACCTTCTTTCTATTTCTCGACGAGAGAGAGTACGAACTGAGAACCACTAGTATTTATCTGCATCCTTCCCAGCTTTGTAAAGAAGATAGAATAACAATAAGAGGACTGAAATATCTATTCTACGATTCTAAATTACTTCAGCACACCCAAATTTATGCTCTAGAATATTATATTTGTACGTCTCCTTCCGTCTCTGATTTATGCTTTTCTTCTTATTCATTTGCCTCCCTTGTTTTGCATTATTAGGCATTACAAAGACTTTCACATCCTTTCGCATTTCCAGTAAGTAAGGCTAGCAAGGATCTTCTCACTAGCTATGCTCACTTTCCCTTATCATCTTATATGTTTATTTATACCCCATTATATTGCATATACCACAGAAATTCAACCGTCCAATCTCTTTCCTCGCAATTTCTATCCTCGTTGTCATAATAAATACTTTAATGCTGTGCCTTCAGAACCCTTGTTGTTAAATCATATTATGTTTGTTACACTCTACGTTCCTATTGATCGTGGAATTTGCATAAACTTTTCTTATCATCAATTCTTTCTCACGATCAGTCACTCTTCGTCAGTGTGAAATTCAGTACTACGCCTGCACTCTGCTTCACCATTCTATGCACAGTAGGCTAGGATTTTCTCCCTTTTTGCTTTGTTTGGATAGACTAGACTTCAACATTATAATACATGCTAGGAATACGAATTTTACAACAGTACATCTCCCTGTATTATTATATTAGACCGTCCAGTAAAGTTTGCCTCTGCCATACCATTTGCCTTTTCAATCAATGTCAATTCCGCACGGAATACAATTATAATATCTAATTATACCCATTCAATAACAATACTATTTTGATTCACTATCTAGTTAAACTGTTGTCAGAAACTCCAATAAAATGAACGAGTACCTATTATTAATGTTATGAATATTTGTGTACGCAATCTACAACAGGTATCAAATAGCGCATCGTATGTAAACTTAAAAAATGTAATCTATTGAATGTGTAAACAGGAAATCAAATCTTTGCAACATTTACAGAAAATAAATGTTTTCTCTTGTGCTATGGTGTGTCTCAAATGTATTTGTACACGTGTCCCTGTGGTATGCTATGCTATCAAGAGGAAAGCTATTTACCATACAAGAAACTAAACCCGGATTCAATTTCCATTCAATATGCTACACAACACAATACGATACAATAAGTCTAGTAGATGGAATGCTCAAACACTACCCGTTGTCAATTCAAATATAAAATGAAACTCATCTAATTTAATGAAAATGATTCGATCCAAAACACTACAGCAAAACGAAATCTACCACATTAGTCGACATTGCTATAATCTTGCTTTCTATTCCAACCAGTAATACACAACTTCATGAAATTACAAGTCTGCAAGTTTATATGGTATATTTGAAGTGTATAGGGAATTATGAGTATCTAGCCATCACACACACACAAATGCCTGAAATGTACCAACGTAACATTTCTCCATTGTATTCAACAGACCCACAGAGTCAGCAAAACCAAACTGAACAGGATAAAATTTCTTTTCCATATAATGTATCAATTCCATACATACATACCTATTTTCGGTGCATATATCTACAGTCTATCTAAAATACACCTATATCTGGCATGTGTGTAACAGTATAGCATTGTCAGTGTACTCACATAACTCCGCACTGTATATGTTGAAAAGAAAAGTCGGGAGCACCTATATAGAGATTATACCATTTCTTCAGTACAAAAGAGAATTACGTACAGATACAGATATATTGCCAGCTAAAGAAACATTATAAAGAAAGGAATGTAAGCTGTTTTATTTTCTGCCGACTACAAACACGAAACACAGATCAATTTCTCGGAGCTGCATTCATCCCACTACTCTGCTCTTGTGAGTTGTCTCGGTATGAGAAGGTATGGGGTAGCCATGTACTTACTTGAATCTATTCAACTCTATGTCCCTGTTATGTTTTATTATTATATTACATCCCTACATACAAACTTACACTGCAAAACCTTTTTATATACTTACATCTGCCACACCAACTACAGATACTTTCAAGATAAGGCTGCCAGACTGGCAAATTGAAACGCACACCCTTAAAACAATTCGAATACAATAAATTTGAATGTACAGATAGAGTTCTATCTGGTATACACAGAGATCTTAATGTACACTATGTACTTGTATAAGACTAGGGACTGTCTGTCTTTTCCGTCAATTACCTTCAACTTTATAGGTTGTTTCGTTGAGTTGCCACTTTTATTGGAATTCTTATACTATTATGCTTTTTCGAATTTGAGACAAGGTTTCAATTAGATCTCTCGTTTAGGCTACACTGAATTCCAAAAGAATATTACAAACAATTTATACAAAGGGAGGATGAGATTAAGTGCCTTTAGAAAAACAATTTATACTGATGAATATTGCACTGAACTTTCACCAACTTTCTCCATGAATATGAATTAGGTTACATTCAAAAAACAACACTATTCAATTAGTTTCTACCAGTTGAATATACAACAAGTAAAACAATGATTGTGAAAATTTTCAATTTCTATAAGTGTTATTGTAATCCAACAATTTAATTTTCGTTATGTATCAGGTTTGACTTAAAAGGAACCACTTCCAGATTACTCTCCTAATAAAATACAGAAAAAAGTCACTTAACCAAAATGTAGTTTATAGTTGTCCTTACCCATATAATTACAGGAAGAAAATTAACAATAATAATAATATTACCAGGGTCATATTTTTGTTTTATGAAGTAACTATCCCCGGCCATTTTTAACCGATGCATGACAAAGTTTTCAAATACTCATTTGGAAAGTTGCCCAAATTGAATCACAAACAATATTTTTCTATATTTTATCATTCAGGATGGCCGTATTAGTTGACCTTCTTTTCTTCTCTTCAAGCAAGCTGTGTGTACTACAACACACCTATAGATAAATACATGCTCAGACAGGATATAAAGCACAAAGCCTAAAAGACAGTTAAGGAGTGGTAACGATGAAAGGAGGAAAACTATCACGAAAAAGCGAAGAAAGTTACCCTATAACGATGTGAAATGATGCAATAATACGCCAACTTTTAACTTGACTATGGCAGAAACTGCACATACCTTACTACTATTTGGAGAATTGGTATCCTCACCAGTACATATATTACATTAGGAAATAAAAGTAAACGTCTTATGTTTTACAGGGAAACAGAAAGCGTCAGTTTCATACTATAGATAGCATGAAAAATATTATTACTGCCCCTGATTACAGATATATAATATACTTATTGTTAGTGGATACCTAAGCAAGAATACATTTGCCTGAGTAAAAATACGAGAGAATACAATATTATACACAACTACAGCCAAGCTGTATGACGATTTTCCTACGAGAAAGGAAAAAAGTTGGCCAAATCATCTAGTTGGGGCTTAAGTGGAGAAAATCTGTTCTAAGGAGCTCATCGTGAAAAATTCCATCATATTAGCGTAGTAGAGAGTGATACTGATAGGACGAGGTCTAGTCACCAGAACACATTTATACTACTTAATGTTAGTACCTCAACGCTTAGGGTTCAAGTCGGAATGCAGAATCAAGTCTAGGCATCTCAAGTTAATAGTTGCGCTCCAACTCAGGCAAAGGCTAAAGGGCATGAGTATCAGTCTAAATTGATTCAGAGAAACTTGCCATAATAGCCACCAGAATAGGATTTGTCTCTCTTCCAAAACTCCTTCCTTCTTCTGTTTTCAAAAAACTTTCCTTTCAGCTCACTCATCCTTACATTATGATGATAAAATTCATGCATTCAATGAAAGACCCTACATACCTTATATCTTTTATAACTCAATGTACTACCATCCACCTAAATATTATAAACGTGTGACTAGTTGTGTATCTCTACTCTGCGATTCTTGCATCTTTACAGATTTTCTATAAAGCGAGCCATTTTTTCCGTACTGGAATTCATCATTCCTACAAGCTTTCAAGAATTCTCTTATGCTTACTTTCTTTCTCTCTGCAACTTTTCATCATATGTAATGTGTATGTCCGTTTGACCCTTCCAAACATCTTCCACAAAATTTCCGGTCCCATCTCTCTCCGCTGACAAAAGACTTTTTGTGATATGTACATTACTTTTGTAGTACAGTATACAGTTGTACCACAAATAAAAACAGTTCACCCTCACAACAAAATGCTGGGAAAAGGTCATCGAGTTAAAAATATTGTTCGTGATAAACTAATTATTTACTGCATTAGTGTTTCATATACAGTCGACTGAAACTCTACATAGAATACTTAGAATTGCAAGAAATGCAGTTTAATTACTTTGTTTCAAGCTCAACTAAACAAAATAAATGATTCATACAAACATGTGCATGTAAGTGCTGATAAAACTAAATGGCTTATGCTTAAGTAGTTCATATTACACCTTCCTATCACTGTTACTTATCCCTACTCCATTTACAGTTACTAGTAACTCCACATTATTATTCAGTGGCAGTGGCAACACGTGGGGCTGCTGCCGATAAGAATGGACTTAGGCATAAAATATTCGTAATTCAACTTGCGTTTTTATACATGTAAATATATACAAGAAAATGCACCACGGCTAGTCTCAGCTACCTTCTAATGCAATCGGCTTCGAGCCAAGTGTATTTTTAGTTTATTTCAAGTAAAGTCAACAACCAAACACATAGCTCAATCATTGTACTACTGAGATGATAGGAGGAGTAGACGGCAGGCAGCCCTAAGGAATATCTTGTGTGAATGAGATACATTCGCCAGTTTCACTCCCGTTAACCCAACGCTATCAATTTAAGGGCGAGCTCCAAAGAAATTGTACATACAAAATGCAAGATAAATAGGCCAATGTCCTGGAGCATCTAAACTTGAACGGTTTCCGTATTTGGCCGGATGCAATTGGATTTGAATGAGTTTGAGCTGAGTGGTGTGAAAATCCAACGCGAGATCCCAGACTCTTCTTATTCATCTCATCTCATAAAGAAGAAAAGAAGAAAAGTCGACTCACAGCAGACAGACAGAATCCAGTTATAAGTTCAACACAAGAGAATAAAATATATGTATGCTTCTCGTCTAGCTGTTTTAGTATTCTCACTTGCTTTCCAAGATGTACCACGTTATGTTGTATCTTACTTTCTCATAGCCCAGCACTTACAAGTGCGGGGCTAGGTCATAACCAATTTAATACAGGAGAAGATAGTCAACATAGAATTTTATTTTTTTGTTAAAAGTAAAGCTTTATTAAACTTAGGTTATCTCCATTTTACCATATCTTAATTTCGGTATTGATGACTACCGTACCGTACTGCATCGGTCGATGTTGACAAGAATGTGTATAAAGGATGCAGTAGTAGTGGGAGCAATTAGTAAGTAAAATGGATCCTTAGGTACGCAATTAGTTATAATTTATGATAATTACTACTATCAATACCCAAAGGAAACGTATGGAAGTAAGTTTAGGTTTTATACAATTCTAAATAGTTATAATACATTAACTATTGTATAGGAAGCTGACTGTATATGGAAATTGTGGGCGAGATCAGATGGGCCTAATACGAAGAGTTAAATACGAGTAATTCGAGTATGACTATTGGCAGATAAGATAGAAATTGGAATCACAGATCACTGTATAATCGTGCTATAATACAAATTACGAATCACACACATTTCAAACCTTAAAATATTAGCTCCTGTTTATTATGATGTGCATTTTGTACGATTTGCGCAATTGTATTTGAATACATAAATACATGTCTGTAGTAGGTACATCAGTAAATACAACTTTCATAAAAGGGATACCCAAACCAAAACTTGGCTGTTAGCAAAGGAAATCTATCAATAAAATAAGAAAAGAATCTCTTTAGATTGGTATAGGCATTTGTACTTTCAATAAGGAGACAAAACTTTTCAAAATGCAGTACTAAAAGACTTTTGTATACCTTTTCAATGACCTTTATTATCTGTCTATCTGTCCCTAAACTTGAGTCTTCCAGTGACTATTGAAAGAAGGATTGAACTTAGACAATCACTTAAAGTAGCTTTGGAAGTGTCGTCGAATATTTACTTGTAGACGTGAGAGCTACTGTGACATTCGTTATTCATTATTGGAAAATGAAATGTAAAGGAATTGGAAAAAAGTCATGGAATGCCCAAAATTGCAAAAACAAAAGGCATTCAATATATAGACAATCAAACCTCATGGGTTTAGGTTGTGAATGGACAGGGATATACTTAGGTAGTTTTATCATTTTATGTGCTACTAGACATTCTTATATAATTTCGTTTCGGCACCTGAACCTGGAGTAAACCCAATTTTACAGAAAGTTAAGCAGACGAACACAGAGGCACAGCAGATAGATACTAAACTGCTGTTATATCCGTGGCCACAAAGCGTGCTTTAAATCAACACACTATATTCTTTTTCATGAGACCTCTTGCACACATTTCGAAACACAATTTGTAGATCCTACCTCTTTGGCAACAAGGTCGTAATACATCAGACTGCTAGCGAAATAACTTGTACGATTCTTGAAAGTCAAGCAGATTCTAAACTTTTTGGCCACCAAAAGAGTAAATCGTTTACTTCACCTTTTGAATGTTAAGCAAAAATAGTGAGCAGAATACACCCTGGAAAGACCAAGGTTTTAGTCTTTAACCTTTCTGGCCATATCGATAGCAAGCACATTAAAAATTAGAGAATAAACTAAATATATTTTAAGTTTTTATGCAATATATGCGCTGATTCTTATACCCAATTATGCGTCATCGGTAGTCATTGTCATCACCAAATCTAAGATAAAATTAATTGGAGCATGAATTGATTATTATAAGTAAATAAATGCGTGCTGTGAAATGTATAAATTAAATCTTATGGTACAAATATTATGCAATATTCCGAATGAATGTCTTTTCCGAATTTTTCTAATGTCCATTTATGTCGTTACACAACAGAAAATTGTTACAAATGTTACGTTGAACGAACTGTTTTTCAGTCTTTGTAGCTCAAAGAATTATTAGCTTTGCTTTTACAAAATCATTCTGATGACTATTTACGGTCATACAATGAATTGCATTCGAATGCGCAGAATGAAAATTAGATAAGAGAAAGTTTCATTTCACTTCCTTCTAGGCAATCTTAAAATAAAGGCGTGATAAATAAATGTTATGTACTTTACACATCCTCACATCACATTTTATATAATAGCTTTTGAGAACAGATCACCTGCGTATTTAACTAAAATTGGTGAAAATGTCATCAATGCAATGCAATGTGATTCTGGCAGTTAAATATCAAACCATAATTTGACGGGCAGGAAAATTTGGTATTATATTTTACCTTGTTGGACGTTATTAAATGAAGTAAAAAATATTTTCACAGTAAATAGGATTACTCCACCACCTTTATACTACTTATGAAAACCACAAACGCTCGAGCGTTTGTGGTCTTGATACCTAGCATGGCATGACTATGACTTGAAGAAAGAAATCCATACAAGTGCTGACTGTCTGTTGCCAGCCCAGCCTGCGTTATAGAATTTCACAATGAAAACGTGTGCCCAGGGATAACTCAGCATCACCTCATCGCATCCTTCTTCATCTAGCCTAACTTTTTCATCTTCTCCTGTCTGTCAGACACCTTTACAATCCAGACCTGTTATCAACACAACTCAACGCAAACATATGTAACTACCTACAAACCCTATTTACAATTTATGAAGTGTGTCTACATTTTATGTTTACCAAATATACTTGCAGTGTGTACTATAGAAATAAAATAGTCAAACCGTCAAACTGAATATTGAACTGGATTGCAAGTATGTAACTATGTTAAAACTTGCAAGCTTATTTTCCAAAGAAAATTTTTAGATTTTAAATAAAATATGTTTCACACGGAGAAAATAATTCCCTGTCCCATGTAATTTCATTTAGTAACAGGGGTCGCGAGTACCTGTCTTTTGTCCTTTAATGACTCGTATTAAAATTTCAAGTTAATAACAATACCATTCAGATGTACTTATCGCAAAGTCAAAGTCATAATAGAAGGTAGACAAGCCATTGTAAGCCTTTTTAAAGTTATTAAGGCAGGGGAGCTAAAACTGAATTCAAGTCACGAAGGCGTTGTGATTGAACCCGACACTTCACAGGAACGAGACAAAATAATTTCCGATACGACATAAAATAATGCTTTCTCTTTTATTCAAGTGAAACAGATTAGAATTGACTACCAGAATGGACTGATTTTCATTCTGATTGGAAATTACGGCTTTACATCAGTAAGCATAAGAGCTGTCCTAGCATAGTACGCTGATTCCGGGTGAAAGGATAGATAAGGAAGCAGTATAAGCAGGCACTTGTGCAACGAGGAACTAATGATCTGATAGAACTGTGGAGCACGATTTAAGTTGAAAGCCTTTCTACTGCATGTACGTGACACATATAAAGCAGAAAATTCAGTGGACATGTAGTACAATTACAAGTAATACAAATACCTGCAAATACTAGCTATACTATTTAATTATTTAAATCATAGTACACCTAAACTATACCTCTATCAGCTATCTATATCTATTCCTAATAACGGAAATTTTGCCGTTTGACGCACCGTAGTTACATTACTGAGTTTAATTACAATGAACATCTTAATATATACAATAGAGTGAGTGAATATTGTAAACGCTATTATTACACATCGATACTAAACACACACTTCAGACCATTTTCAATGACAAAGTATTAACATAATATAATGACTTTTATTGTCGAAAAAAACGAAAAGGGCGAAAACTGAATCTAATGCAGCCAGGAGAAAGAGAAGCGTGTTCGGAAACAAACGTGACTATATAGAAGATAGTAAATTACTAAGAGGAACTTTTGGATTGTGACATAATTTGATTGTTTACAACGATAGGAAAATATTTGGAAGATTTGTAGGTAAGTCATGAACTCTTAAGAGATTAGGTTTCATTACAGTAGCAATACCTGTCTAAGCCAAAGGCTATATTATATAGTAATGCATAACGACTCGAACTTATACTGTTGACGCTGACGACACAAATAGAGACGAACAGAAAGTGTAATTGCATAAGCCGGCCTTGTCGCACGGAAGATTTAAAAGGGGAGTATGGAATTGAACTCGAGCTAGGGGTCACGAAATACATAGAACTAAATGTATATTCGTTCATAAACTAAATTAAGGAGGTACTCCATTTAGTTAGCCTATACGTCCGAGACATTGCTAGCGCTAGGTCAAGCGTGGCACAATTTTATGACATAAAGCAAACACTTCAATAGGTATACATAGCTAGAACAAGTAACTTATTGTAAGCTAACTTTTGAATGTAATACCAACATGGAATACCAAGCACAGTTCATTTTAAGAATATTACTACAAGCGGACTGGCTGTTTTATCTGTGATTTTGGGCACATTTGGCTTGAATATAACGTCCTCAAGCTGAAAAGATCATTTTGCATTTGGTTTCGGTCGTTTCATTTGGAAGCATTTCCGGGCGAAAACCGGTTCCAATACAATTTCCGTTCCATCACCACTGAACAAAGCCATTCTAAATACCTTTGGATGAATGTGTGGATGAAGTCGAAGAGACATCACCGTGACTTCAGAAGCTATAATAGTAAACGTGCATTGTATCGCAAAAGACGGACCCCGTTATCCTAATACTATTACTCCTTCCTCTATTCAATCGTAAGAACTTAGGCATTTCATCCCACTTACTGAAATAATGTCGATGGAACACATCACAACAAAGGACATTACTAGCAGTAGTGAAACAGGGATAAAACAAATCTACAGATACCTTCCTTCACGCAACTCTCTAGCACAGTACATATTGCACATCTATGTATGCTTATTACAAATACGACTATGTACTAGCCGAAAGTAGTGCATGATATACTTGCACAGACAGCCATTTGCCAAAATAAAATATTAGCTACATTACAGAAAACTGATGTACAGAACAGTACACTCAACTATACAAAACACATTTACTATAAAATGAACGAATACAAGAAAGAACGTATTGGAGTGGAGAGTGGCTCTCTAGCACTCGCTGCGTAAATGGAGAAAAGAGCGGTTTAACTTTTTTTCTAGCATCGTTCATATTTCAGCAACTTCTATCTCAGTTAGATTCGTGCAATTCTTTTTCTTCCCTGCATAATAATACCCCTCGGTGTACCTTTACATTTGAATAGTTTCTCCTGGCTTTTCTAGGTAAACCTATCTTTCGCAGTTACCTAAGAAAAAGCATGAGTGCCAGTTGTACTTTCTTTTACTTTCTTTCACAGCAATCAAACTTGGAAAGCCATGTAGGAAACACAAGCTATGGATATTTGTAAGCCGCTATACAGATTATATGAACAAGTACGCATACTAGTGCTAGTAGTAGCGCTTTCCATACTTACGTTACGTTATAAGTAGCTTCAGGCTTTTCGATTTAAGTAAGTGTGCAGTGTATGGCCACATATACTTCTCCGTAAATATACCACTCGACTATATCTATAAATTCTAGTCTACTTCAGTTCAGACACAAACAGAAGTGAGACACAGACTATCTATACCAATAATATATCTATACACTAAGCGTCTTATGTATTACCGTAGTAGTAGGGGAAACGGGATGTAGTAGAATAAGTAAATTGTCGTACTCCCTCCGCACACGTCTGAGTTACCTTCATCCTGCTTTTTACATCATGCACACTATACTTGGACGATTCGTTATACAATATCATTTTTACTAGATACGATATTACACATACAGAACAGAATAGTAGATGCCATAAAAAACAAAGGAGGCATCGCAAAATACCCATATCCAAAGTTAATGCATTGTAGGATAAATGGGAAATCGAAAAGTCGGCAAATTTTGGCAATCCCATGCTTCTAACTTTGAGATAAATGTCTTTCTATTACCCCGCCACGTAGTCACTTCTATTTCCTAATAGTATGTACTACATACTAGTTTCCACAAGGCTAGACAAACTAAACGAATTCAACATTCTTCATTACTACACTTGCACTTGCCTTGTCTAACATCACTCTTCCAGCGCCCTGCTTTCCCTCGCCGGACTTTCCCTTTTCCAGACATAATACTATCAACCCACTCTATTAACTAACGTCCTTTAACATCCCGATCGTATTGAAATTGAAATATTCATAATAATCCACCCCTCACGTAGCGAAATATAATTTACCAAAAACATACTTCACTCACTACTGATCTGTCTCTAATAACGTAGTAATTTTGTCACATTAAATTCTCAGAAAGAAATATTGTGACTGGATTGTGTAAAAGACGATGTGACAAACATCCATAAATATGTGCATTTATCGGACAGAATTAATTCAATTGCAGGAGTATTTCACAGAAAATACATCAATTTCGTTTCATCCCAACTCTCGTTTATTAATCTCATTCAATTTGCTCATTCTTTATATTAAATGATACACTCAATGACGAGTTCTGGCTTCAGAATTTATTTATGGTGCATCTTTCTAGTATGTATAGAACAGTAAGCCTTCGAGAGATACACTTCACAACTAATGTTTTATGTTTCTAGTAGCATGACGTTATGGGTGTGGATTGATAGATACGTATGTACGTATTACGTACGTACTTTCTATTACCTATATTATTATATTGTAAGTAATATTATAGCACTACAACTACAGTATTTATTCTCAAGGATAGGACCACATGGCAATCTATTATTATAATGCATGCCATGCTCCACGTTGTAGTAGTACGTAATATATATTAGTGTAGTAGTAGTGGAAAGTGGTGCATGGGGTGGATATAAGGACGGAATCCACCATAATGTATTGTAACTACTTTGTCTGCTACACTCTCGTTTCTTTCGGTGAAAGAACTGTGGAGAAAGATGATTCGATGTTGGAAACTCGTGCGGTTTCACCATCAGTTCAAATATCCTAACGACCCGAATTCACATTCCAATATTAAATCCCCAACTTCGTATAGTAGCACAGCGTCATTTTCAGCCGTTCTTCCTTCTCAACCACATGGTTCCACTACTATAACATCATACAAACGACAGACTGAGCCCATGTAGCAAGGATGTGATGTGATGTAACTGCATTTGTCTGGAGCTCCACATACAGTTCAAAATCTCATCCAAAATAATATGCACCTAAGTATAATCATATCATAATGCCAAAACTTAACTTGCACCAACCCCCTAAAGATATCAGATATATAACAGCTAAATACTCTTAACTTCAACGTAATTCTTAATAGTGTTCATAGTAAAGTTTATTCTGCTAGGTACACAAATTTCAATGCATAGACGATAGGATATTTATGATGTAAATTTTATCTACATCTTTATAGACCAATCTCAATTTTTTGTAATTAAAAACTGATCTCCATTTTTATCCATACATTTATGACACAAGTAAAGCTCACACCTTTTTAACACATATTTTAGCATCATGAAACTGAACCAATTTAATGTAAATTTTTTTATGCCTTGCATAATTGACAATTATTATATGCAATATGTTTACTTTATACTTGTACTCTGTTTTATAAATATTTTAGAATAAATAAGCGTGTACATGTAGTACATGAAATAATACATAGCATTCTTCTGTGTTCAACGTTTGTAACCGTTCTCTCTCCAGCTTTCTCGATTGCCCTGGTATAATAATACGAAGTAATTATACTTGGGAATTATCGGAGGTCAAAGTGTGGGTAATATTAATTTAGCAGCGCTACGTTAATGCACTACTATATTATATTATAGCCACATAGTAGACCATATTAATTACTAAAGCTTGTGGATATATTATACATTTCTAGTTAGGTATTATCGCAACATTACAAAAGCCCACTACAAAGGCAGTAGATCTTTGTGTTTTCTCTTCTGTTTTCGGAAAAGCATTCAGAGAAAGCTCATAAAACACCTTTAGTGCGTAATTAGCTCAATCTGAGGTATAATTGTGCTTTCACTAACAGCAAAAGAACAACAGACTAAAGAAAGTCTCGCGGAGGACAATGGAGCATTAACAAGAACCAACTATTCTCTCCCGAACGAATCATTGTGCACAGAAGCCAGTTAGCTTAAAATTGAATCGGAACAAAAAGCACGTTATATAGACTAACTGAACTACCTCAATTCTACAATCACTACAGTACACATTAAAATAATGCGGGCTATCAGATATATAGGTATGTACAGATATAATGTAGATATGCGGAGTATTACTATACTCAAGTAACGAAAGTATTATGGTTCTCTCGCAATGAGCACAAAGGGAACATCAAATGCAACTTTCCCTTGTATGTACTGTAAGTGTAAACCAAAGAAACGGAGAAACTAAACTCGGTATGCTTTTGCTCTATACTATTGACTTCAGTTGTACTCTACAGCTAAAAACAGAACACTACTTTACCCATTATTGCCTACCTCTAAATAAGTATTCCATTAAATTGGTTGTTTCACTTCAACTCAACCACTGAATGGCAAGATGAACGCCCTATCAACACAGCATTCTCAGTAAGCGTTAAAATGATTTCGGGCATTGTCTCTTCGCTCAAAGCTGTTGCAGCAGATGATTATATTAATATTCACTCCTGCTTAAATTAGTAAAACTGAATCTTCTCTGCTTTTTGTTCCCTGATACGTCCAATGACAAGATACTGCTCCTCTGTATTTCACTTACCATTAAATTACAATAGTGCTAAATTTTATAAAATTCAATAATATTTACATCTTTCAGTCGTGATGATAAAAAACGATGCTGAATGGAGAACTTTACAGTTTATAAAAAATTGAGCCCACACGTGTAGCTAACGAAGTAAAGATAACATTATATAAAATGTTAGCCTCGTCGGTAGGGAACATGTAGGATTTTACTAGGATGACTAGGAATAATTACACAATAAATAGTACTAATTAAATGAACGACTAAGTGTTTATTGGTCTCGTTTATACCACTAAATATTCTAGTATAACGCAACTATCTAGTTAAGCAAAACCATGTATCCATTTTCGGAATTTTATTTAGGCAGTAACTGCTGTAGTAGTCATTTTAGTCATCCCGGTGCATGTGGTTAGAGGCTGTTTTCTAGCCTTCATTTTAATAATATGGTGTACGAGAACATTCACATCTTCACATTAGTAGAGATAGATAAAGAATATACATACCTAGTATAACTGTAACTGTGTAGTGGTACATATGGTGAAATACCAAATGCTATTCTGTGCATGAGAATCCAGCATACTTATCAACACAAAGCACTAGGGGAATAGTAGACAACGTTAGTATGTTAGGTTAAGAGAATTTGCATTCTAATAGTATCTACATATGTATAGTAAGTAATGCTCTTACTTTATATAGTTGGCACATTGCGGCTGTGTCTTTATTTAGTAATCAGAAATTCGACTCTACTTCTTGTGGCATGCTTCCTCGCTTCTGGCCAGACTGACTCTCTACTTACTTAGTTGGTTGTCTAGCTATACTAAAGCTACTGACGAATTTTACGTGTACTCAACTATCCTGAAAACCCAACATCCAGAGTTTCGAGATTCATTCACCAACATGCTGTCGTAGCCTTACATACAAATTCAAATAACATCTCATTTCATTCTATGAAAACCAAACCAAACACGACGTCGCCCAGAACTATATATCCTATATATATTTTCTAGATACGACAAAGTCTATGTTTAAACATTGACACATATGTACACAAAACACATAAACTCACACATGAGTGCATCATCATCTAAACCTAAAGCTATTCTCGCTGCAAACAGTCTCTACATTGTTCACAAAAAGCTAATACATTTATTTAAAGCAGGCTCCTCAGTTTATCTGAGAGTAAACCTTCAAGAGATTTGCTTTTCTCATAAAACCATAAAATCCCTTTCAGTTCTAATACACAATGTACACCACACCTGAATAATACATTGATGCAAAACAATAGCTCACCATTTCAAACGGACATATTAGTAGCACAATATAAGTGCAAGGGGGGTTTACTATAATAAATATTACCCATATTAGGTAACGATGAAGCAATTATTGAGTGATTCGTATTGGCAAACGTAGTCGACAAACACTTTTCACGCAACTTTTATGAAATGCATTGATTGACAGTCATCATAACGTCATTATTGTAGAAGTAAACAAGTGTTATGCAGATTAATGCAACATAACCAATCATTTTTACTACGGGATAACAATTGAATTGGGTGTCGTTCTTATTGTTACTGGTGAGATTATCTTGATCTTCATTCAATTACAACACTTTACTCGGTTACTACTTGTTACATGGTTCAATCATGTATTAAGTATAGGACATGTTACACAACAATAATGTTAGCATGTAAAGGACAAGCACTGAAACGCCCAAGAGAGGAAAATTCAACCATGTAAATTGCATTACGGAAAGTTGAAGTTTGTATGCACCTTGATTGAACTTGCTATGAAAATTCCATTGAAATGAAATCATTCAAAAAGATTCTTGCTGCTGTATTGCACAGATATTAGATAAAGATGTATATGCAAACACTTGAGAAATAAAAATTCGCTTTATACAATTTACACAAAAGAGACGTATAAATAAGATCAAAGAGTAAAACTTCCGTCATAGTCACATGCATACTTGACATCGTTTTCACTGAACATCAAGAGCCATATACATAACTATTTCGGAAAAGCCAATAATTTGTAGATTTGAAGGATCATTAGTTAAAACGAGTAAGAAAGACACGGTTGCACCGGATTTGCTTGTCGGAAAAATTGTCATCTCTAGTCTCATCCATAGGCACATTTTACAAATGAGTTCTATTCCATTCTCATTTCATCTGTTTCCCCTGTTTCTGCATTTACTCAAGTCAATCCTTGACTTTACGCTTCTGAACTGTCCTGGTCCTTGTTCATGTAGCAATATCCCGAAGATTAGAAGTGCCCTACAGTGTATATACATATAAATGACAGCAATGAACAAATTTAGCATCCACCGTTACATGTCTAACTTCAAGCCATCGGTTTTCTTCTGCTGACGGGATATTCTTGTGTGCTCTTCCAGTTCATCCGACTCTGAGATCAGAAGCCGATAGTGTCGAAGACGAAAAAAGTAATCACGTATCCTATCTCATCTCATCAGTTCAACTGCGTTCAACTCCACCAACATCGTACCCAGTTCAGTTCACAATTCCTCAAATTCATCCACATCTTCTCTGAACGCGTCTCATTCTCTCTGTCAATCTGTCTTTCCTCCCTTCCTCATTTCATTTCTTATAATTCTTTGCTTTCTCCACTTTCGTTCAACGAAAGTACCTCTCATCACTATCACTTCTGTTATTTTACAACACACGAACTCGTATACCTATATAAGGTATATTTTGCGTCTCCCACAGTCTGTCTTGCATTGCATATCTATATATAACTTTACTTACGGTGGTTGCTTCAATATTGTAGAACCAAGTTCTTAGGGCAAATAAAAGTAGATATACTCATATTATATCCGAAGAGAAAGCAGACCTCATTACCTTCTCCTTCTAACGGAATAAAAAAACGAGCCAAAGATCAGCAACGGCATACAAAATACACTTAAATTATTGAAAATAATCACGTTCGAACTTTTTTACACCATTCGAACTCAATACCAGTATATTTTCCACTTTTACCCAGTGTGCTTTCATTGCTTTTCCCTTCTTACTCTACCAAACAATTCTCCTTCGATTACAATTTCGAATTGGACTATTCCTATCTGTAATTAGACAATTGTAATTGGACACTTCACTGCTCATGGGTCATGAACCCCAGCCTGACAGCAAAAATACTTTACAACAATTACATATTTATTCAACAAAAACTGTCTGACATAACCAACAGTATCAACTACAAACATACATATAAACGAAAGCTATTCATCCTTGGAAGCCATTTTATAACAACGTATTATTGCCTAACAAATTCTTCATATCAAACTGTGCACTTGGAAATCAACATCTATAAAATGAGTAGCAACCAACGTTTGTATGTTGTGTTTTACTATAAGCCTATATCACATTAGTATACTCATAGTATATTATAAATAATCCATCTCTCTGTACACACTGCATACTTTACAGTTTGGAAATACAGTGCACTAACAATATTTTACCTGAGGGACTCATCTGAGAAAAAAGAAAAACCGAACTAAGTCTTCTACTTTCACTGCTGAGGAAATGCACGCACACACTAATTGGCTTTCCCATGCAAACAACAAAACACACAGACACCGACATCCGCGCTAAACCCCTAGCGATCTACTACCCTTAGTAATAAGTAAGTATTCACTTCGCTACCATGAAACAAATCTTTTACGAGTGGCGAGTACTGACGACTACCTATGTACCTGTGCACTATTACATTATAATTAACTACACCCCGTGCCCAAACCAACAATCAATCACTTTAGGCTGGATTATGTAACCACCTAGGCCCTTGACCAGTAATAACATTGGTAATTAAACACTAGTAGGCAGGCAGTACGCATGATGTCTTCAAAGCACAACCCAAATCCAGTTTACAACAAACGAGCAATTAAGTAATTCAAATTACAGCTGTATTGGACTACCAATAAACTTTTATTCTACTACCTATAGCTATAACATATTTCCAGCAGATTATAATATTATAATAAACTTCAAACAGACCTGTATAAGAAAATGCAGTAAGAGTGTAAAAGAAAACGTATTTTTGGGAGCATTGAAAACTTTCATAATATTAAATATTTGTTAGTACTATCAGTTAAAAATACAACTATTGGGATCTAAACAGTTGTTGCTAAAAAACATTATCACCATTACAGTACACTGGATGAGCTTTGAATTGCCATGAAATATTGTACAAAAAATCTAAGTTGACACGGTGAAAGTATGGAGAAAGTTGGCTAGTTCACAATATGGACAAAAACTTATTGTTTTGTGTAGCTGTAGGTATCGAACTTGGCGAAGCGAGTGATCAAAACTGAAATTGGTACGAGCTTAGCCTGGCATAGGCACTTTCTTTAAAAATCAGCATTGATACACACAGTTATTTATTCATAACGTGCTTTGAATGAATTGCTAAATCTGCCAGTCTATTCATGAATAGCAATATTTCATATTTGCTTGATCCACCCTACCTTCCTTCTCTTTTCCTGTTTCAGCTTCTTTTTTCTAAACGCATTCATTTAAACTTAGCTCTAGTGTCTGTTTCAGTCCGAAGAAGAAACATTGCAGCCCAAAAAGCTAAAAATGGTCGATGAATGTTTCTGAAACCACCTACCTAAAGTATCTACACAGCAAAGATAGAATGATGTAAAATGAAAAATACGCACATCTGGTTTAGAAGACACATGCTGTGAATTTCATATAATAATAGTTTATATTTATAATAGTTATAAGTATATGTAAAGCTATATATATCCAAATACCTTTAGTAAATATTCTACAAACTTTAAAAGCTAGTTAATCAACTTGAGACTTTTCCTCTCATTGTTAGCAGAGTATAAAAGAATACTTTCAACGAAACGAAGAGTCGTCATCGATTTTGAATGGACAATTCGATGGCTTTTATGGCAATATACCAAAATACCCAGTGTACTTACATAATAATGAATGCAAGCGGAAATTTATTTCCGATCCAGATAAAGTATATAAACCAAATTGTAAAGAAATAGTTGGCCATGTTTCCTACAAGAACAATGCCATGCATCCCCTTTGCATAATAAAACATATTCATTATTGCTTAAGCTGTAATAAACAAAACATTATAGTCATCATTTTAGATATATATTTAAGTGCACAGCCTACAACTGAACTTATTAAAGCCATGCTAGGTAGTCTGTTGGGGGAATTTATACAGCTTTGTTTGTCTGGTACTATAAGTTACTTTTGTTATGTATCTCTCACCACCGACCTTACCTATACTATACACTAACAATGGTTAGGTATCATAATAGGTACTTGTTTATGTGCTGCGTATATTTAGATAGGCAAACAACAGAATTTTATGTTCCATTACCAAAAGCTACTGACAGATACGTATTATTTGCCCGTTTTATTGACATCAATTTTGTAAATGAGAACATTAAAATAGTATCAAGCTATGTAAATACAACCGAAATGATTAGACGACCTTTTTAGCAGTGCATTGCATTGAATGAAAAGTATAGGAATAGTAATCCTTCCTACTTACTTTAGGAATGAGTAGTTTGTTTTAGTTATGATGTGAAAGGATAAAGTTGCTAAACTACACGAACGAATGGCAACTCGATGTATCTATTTTTGGATCTGTGTCAGCAGTTGTGTTGTGTTTCTAATTTATCTCAATCTTCCTGGTGTTCTATGCACTTCTTTGCATACTTTTAAAATCTTGAGATAAATACGTATCCATTGAATGTACAAATTACTGATACAACAACCTAATTATGAGAAACGGATATATTATGCAACTATAAATATCCATTTAAATGCATGCGTTTGACATTACCTCCAACATTCAATATCCAATTGAGATTAACTGCAATGATAACTACAACTATATAGGTGTGATTTACAACAGTTGAGTACTATACACTACTTTTCCATTTTTATTTGTGAGGACTCTATATGTAGTATAGACCCAAAATTCCAATTTTCCAATCTGTATAATAATCAGCGTCCTTTATGTACTATGTGGCATGTGCTTAGTGTGTATGGATGTAGCCTGTGCAGAAGATTCAAGATAGAAATGTGTGTATGTGAAAATGCTTTCTGTATTGCACTGACAGTTCAGAGAACTCGCACAGCTTTAATATTAGAGAAATAGCATACCATAGTTTCATCTTACTTAGCTGCAAATAAATATAGGGCTAGACGGGTAGTCAAAGTCAAGTCAGTAGACTTGAGCGAAAAATGTATAAAATTTTTCTTGATGATCAGCGACATGCGCTGATCCATTTCCGCGTGCGGCACAGAAGCCTGCTGTTGTTTGAGAGTCCCGTTCTACGTTGGTTTGCTATTACATGGCATGCACTGCCTAGAATTTCCTCACTACGGCAAGCTACTACGAGCAATCCGATTTTGCCCGAGCCACTGTCGCAAAAACTTCCTCAAACCTACCCGTTTTTCCACACACACATTCATACTCATACGCGAACACGACACAACACTAAAAATAGCTAGTGTCCGTATGTTTGTTCCTATTTACTTGCATCCGTAGCCCACCATAGCCTACATTACCTGCTTCCCTACTTGAATTTCGTGAATCTATTAGAATGCACATTAAATTTATCTTTACTAATGTCTAATATTCAACCCACTTTGTTGTGCAATCACAAATTCGTCAATTTATTCCCCTCCCTCAACTTAAAACCGCTCATCGATATTTCTTCGTTCGTTTGTGGGATATCAGTGAAGTGATCTCAATCAGTGACATTGCTCACACCACAACTCTGTATTTTAAATATTACTCTCTGTATTCTCTAAACTGTCTTTCTTAAGTAATCACTATTTACAATTTTCACAGTACATATTATTCAGGCTTTATTTTCGACTGTACCTATCTTGTCACCGGTTACTGCGTTGTTAACCTGTCAAAGAGAAAGGTACATGAAAGTAAGCGAAGTAATAGAATATGTAGTCACAAACTACTTTCTCTTGTAAACATATGGCTGTGCTATCTTTTCAGCTAAATAAATAAATCCGAAACAATGAAAAGTCCGCAGAAAGTGAACATTTAATTTTCACTGTAACTTATAAGGACAAGTACACCTTTTACAGATAGGCCATACATACGAGTCCCCTCTTTGCTACGACAAAAACTATCTAAGACCAATACTCTATTCAGTGTTCAATTCAGTTTACCTTCAACACTAAAGTCCCATTCACATATTTAGTTTAGAGTTCAGAGACACAGGTAACGATTACTTAAGATAGACTGAACAAACTGTAGACCCTGATTTGTAGTAGTGTTCCTTCAGCATACATACATAGTAGACATTATGCAAGCAAACTCAGGAAAAACAACCGACGAACTACCACCAATACTCACTACATAACGATTCTACTTACAGGCCACTGGCCACATAGTGAAAAGTTCGATCAAACGACATTACCTTTACAACTGCTATTGTACAGAGTATCAAATATCTCAATATGTAATAAAGCACCTAGCCTTCTGCTAGTAGAAAGTAAACGAGCGTCAAGCATGAACTGAACTGAACCAATTTGACTTCCCTTGCTTTGGATCAGCTCAGCCAAGCTCAGCCAAATCAATCCCATCAAATGTACCAAATATGCATTGTATTTGTAATATCAGATTGGTTCTCACATTTCCCGTCCCCGAATCCGGCAATATCCTAATTCCCTACGTTGCCATTCTCCACCTCCATTATAGGACACTAAAGCTCTAACCTTGCACAAAATTGCTTTCTCTTCCTCTGAAAATAGTCTAACACTCCTTCCTACTTACTATACTTATTCACAACTACGCCTATTACTAAACATCCAATCGTCCAAATTGTAAATTTTTAAAGGAAAATTTTTACTCTCTTTTCAGTTCTTATCAGACCATGTATTTACGCACATTCTAACACCACCTTGTGTGCTTTTTAACTTTAATCAGACAGTACATACTTAGGTACTTAACTCAACCTCTGTACTTCTTACTTGTTTTAAACATTTAAAACAATAGGTAATAGTAAATACTTTCTAAAACAATTTTTAAAATAAGGTTATAACAGCATTATTTTCTTTCTAATACACGTATAGGTAATCATGTCATTATCATTTATCCTTTTGATTGCCAGCATTTCTCTATTATTCGACTGACTTTACAAACATATAGCTTATGAAATCCAATCTGCAGTATAACAACACATATCCGTCCAATCATTTCCTTATTTACCTAATGACACCCAGAAGTAGAGACATGTATCAGTATCAGTAAACACATGGCCTTCTCTAAAAGCTCTGATGGTGAAAATGGAGCCTGATAAAAAAGAGAATATTGCACTAGAAAGATATGGTGAAAGTTAGTCTTTCAATGCCAATTGCCAACACACAGTACAGATACTAGATACTAACACGAAATGGGGCTGACTGAACCAACGTCATCATCAAAAAGGAGAACAAACTGACACATTCAGTAACATCCTACTTCATCACGTCTTTTGTCATTTGGACACCACAACTGTGTGAGTGATATGATACGACTGTGAGCTAAACTGATCTTTCAACGCTGGATATCATATTATCCTCATTCCTTCCACACCGCGGCCAAATGCACACAAAAAAAGAAAAGTACAAGGGAAAACTACTAAAGTAAGTTTACAAAGTTGGACGCGTCTACAAAGCGTCATAATCCAGGTTTACTTACTTTTCATACCACTATCTTATTATTATAACTTTTGAGTATTTAAGGGATATACTATACATACCAGTAAATAATTTATAAGTTGCTTTTGTATTGAGCCTGCTACTCTGCATGCGAATTGCAAATTCTTCTTAGGATGAAATTATTGATGTTGTGTTTGTGTCTATAGTAAATCCATTTGGTCTTAGATAAAAAGTTCCAAGCATATATAATACAAAAATAGCATGTAATTTAATATTTTAGTCATAGCCAATATACCTAATACCTTAACATACGTCCTTCAGTGAGCCATTATGCATTTCTAAGAAGAAGCATCGAGTAAATACGAATCAAACCAGGAAGCATCGTTAGATCGTTCACTGGCCTGGCCTAAAAGCAAACATAACCACAAGCTATAATAACATAGTTCATATATAGTAGAGTTTTATAATGTAGTGTAGTAGTGTGTATATATGCCTGCCTTCTTTTCTTAACCTCATCAATCGAGCTAGTCAAAAGGGGAAACCTCAACTTGTCTTCTCACCCAGTAATTTTATATATTTTCCAAGCTTTTAATATTAGTAGCATCCTACACTGAAGAATCAATTGCTCATAGCGTAGCAGTATGTAACATTGTAGGAGAAGAAATTAGAAAATGTCAAAATCTGACTTTTACTCGATAACATTTCCTTACCTTTGTTCTCATCATATCAGCAATAGAGCTTTCCAATGCGCCAATTCAATAGAGGGGGAATGCCTCTTCCGCACAATACGTAGATGCTTAAATCCTTTAATAACACTATGCCAGTCCAGTCAGTAGCCACGAAACAGGCTTTGCTCTACAGTACAGACTTATTCGATAATAAAGGAATCCGCCCTTCTGTCACCTCATTCCTGCTTCACTTCAGTGAAAAATCAAATCCCATTCTGCACGATTTCAATTGGATTGTACAATCCTATTTCGATAAAAGCATATGATGGCCAACCATTCCATATCAAGTCTGTCTGGCCACCCACCTACATAACAATAAGATACACTGCTGTACAGAAATCAGGCAAGAACATTGCATGCCAGGGCAAACTAAACACTAAAGCAATGCAGTGATGCTTTCACTAAGTAATAAACATCCATTTACTGAATTATATTCCTGACTTTCTCTAAATATTTACATGCACGTACAGACAATATTTTGCAGCTATTTTACACAGAGATTTATAATTCGAATTTTGTAGTATCTGTAAACTTGATGTATTTGTACAGAGATAAAGGTTCTTACATTGTGCACAACTCAGTCCTCAGTAGCTGCAATTTCTCAGATTACTAGAAACACCACAAAGCATAGGATTGGATGGACGTGACAGTAGAACCACAAAGCAAACTTGAGTTCTACTGCAAAAAGTGGCTTCACCACACAGTTCAACAAATAACCGGAGATAATGAGACAAGCTGTTCAGTCCATACCTTATTGACGTCTCTTGTTCTGTTGCCACGTACGTCAACGTTTCGCATTTGAACTCAACACTCAGGCTTACTTTATGTATCTATGTATAGCGGTTGTATGGGCTACATGACTGTTTCACTTCTCTTCCTAATGCCTTACATTATGACTCGGAAGTTAGATAAAGAATACACGACGGATACATTTAGAACTATATCCCTAACGCATTTACGATGGGGCTTGGCAGACAGACACTACAAAAAGTTGATATCTTACGGAGGCTCAAGACAAGCAAACGTGTCTATATGCCGCATAAGTCAGGGGCAGGGAAAGCTTGATCCAAAAATATAGGGTTAGCTACGGCTACACATTTAGATAATGGGAAACAAAACTTTGCCTTAGTTCAGATGGAAATAAACGACCGAATGTCTGTAGTTGAGACAAACTCGGCAAGGAAGTCCAATAGGGAGCCTATGAACGGGGAAAGTTGGTGAAAAGAGTCAAGGGAGAAATAGAAAGGAAGAGACGTTGAAGGAAAGTAACGACGCGGCTCGCACATTAAGACTCTCTTATGTACCGTCCATTTTACTCTGGGTTCAAAGAAAAGGCAAGCGCGAGACAGGGCAATGATTCGGGATAATTTAACACTGGTCCAAAAAAGAGACTTTGGAAAATAATGCGGTAGGTTTAAACGAGACTGATTCAAAGTAACGAATTTACTTCCAAAATAAACTGGCTTTCATCTCTATACTAATCACTCTCTACTTCATTCCAGACTTTCTGTTTTTCTTGTTCCTTTCTGGAACTCTCTCTTTCTCTTTCTCTCTCTCGTCGCTCACTCACTCTCAACATTCCTAAATGAGAGCAGTCAATCGAATAATCCGAAATAGAGTTTATAATCTGTACATCCAGTCTTCTACTAGTTGTACGGACGTATGTATGATAGGAGATTTACACCAGGAGAGCTACCAGGAGTGGGTTGTTCAAGTCGAATACTTAAGTAGCTTAGGTGCAGATTATTAAATCCTTATGAACCTCATGAGCACATATACGTAGTTATCCCTGGTTTTCCTTGATTATTTTATTCTACTCTATCTTCACGCATGGGAAAGTCTATCTTCAAATTTTAGTTTTTGATTTAGTTTGAGCGAGGGCAGAAAATGGACGTGTGCTTTAAAAAGTTAAAGTCTACACTGTTAACGTGACTAGCATAAACAAACAGGCTTTGCTGTAATATGAGTAGTGTATATGTAGACACTTTCCTTCTGTAGATATACAAGAATTCATATTACTACATAGATATAGTCTATATTGCTTGAGTATTATGTTCAACGTACCAGTTGGCTTCCACTCTACCTAAAGGCACAAATTTATTGATGAGATAGAAATCCGTGAAATAGAAAAAAAGGCCTAAGTATAGCATCAAATTATTTCTCATAAAACCAAGATAAGAAAAAGTTCTGAATCCTTATTTATGAGAGAGATAATAGGAAGTACATTCACGTCTAATTACATGCCAGGGAGCTTGATCTCTTCCATTTCCAGCAAAAGAGAAAACAAGAAAAGCTGTACAACACTGTTGTAGTCAAATAGTAGGATTCTGGAAACTTTGTTAGTGCAAGCGAAAGAAAAAGTCATGCCAAGAATGGTCGGTTACTTTCGTTTGCTTTTCCTCGCTTTGCCTTTCCTATTTCTTGCACACTATACCAGCCACTGGTCTCTCTCTCTATCTTAAAGTGAAGCTGCAGGCCCATCATCCTATGATAGAAAAGCAAAGGAAAGGGAACATACACAGTGGGTGGCATTTTCCTGCAAAAATCAATACGTGGAGGAGTGGAGTCCGGAAAATCGAGACTCTGCGGAAAAGAATACGGAATGAAACCAAAAGCGGCACAAGAAATTCTAACCAACTCAGTCAAATTAAACTCGTCTCCAGATCTGACTGAACCCTTTACTTAGAACACTACAGTATCACTTTGCTCATCATCACCTTCCGAAAACTAAAAGCATCCTTTCTAGCCCCTACACTTACACTTTTCCTTCTCTAGTATTTCCTCCCCTTAATGCATAATAAAAACAACATCAACTGCCAGGCACCACCTTCATCAAATCAACTTAATTCTCCTAATTGATCATCATAATTCCTCCAATATATGCCTCTGTCATAAAAAGTTAAACTGCCTCCTTTCTCAGCTAATTGTCTAAATCTGAATTCATCAAAATATAATTTAACAGAGTGCTATAAGCAAAGTGCTTCTACTCACAATCAATCCTAGTTACATGAACCTAGTAGTGTAGTTTTGATTGCATGTTCCGCTTGCTTGCCACCGGTCATTCATTCATACATTTCACAGGAAGAGTAAATGTCTAAAGTCAGACATTGACACGCTAACATGTACTGCACGCCTCTACGCTTAATCCATATTTCACAAAGGGCAGCGAATACACTGCTTAAGCACCCATGCTCCCCTTTATAAATAATACCCTTACTTATTTATAGACGTAAATAGCACATTTCTTTCTTGATAAACACAAGAACGTAACTAGAACCACATGCTTTAAAATTAATATGAAATAACAGTTCATGAAAAATGAATTCAACTCATCTTGACTTTTTACAAGTCAATATGGAATAACTAATGAAAAACAATATTCTAAACTCATTTTTTATCGTATTTTAGAATGACTGGAGACCTCATATGCTGACGGCTGCTACCGGAGCTTATCATTCTCAACTCTCAACAAAATCCTTACACACACTTCCAACTGTTACTATCACAAACAGGTACTGTACTTTAAAAATCTGTTTTTCATAAAAACCGACAATAATAATAAGATTAGCATCATATTCAGCAAATTGAATTGGCTCATTCTGGACTATGTTGCACAAATCTGTCACATAAACTATAATGCAGGTAAAAACAGTTGTTAGTTTTCCATTAACAGTCGTATATAAAATTGTGTTTTGAAAGGATTATCAACATGAAGTAAAATATTAAGAACACGAGATCAATGCTAATAACTACCGAGCGTTTCCCCCTCAAAGATAAGACTCTGTCCTGAACATATATTAAAATCCCGTTGCGCAAAGTGTCATTATCTATCTATATCAGCAACTTTTTACTATGTATATTTGTATACCAAGTTTCTTTTCTTCTTAAAGAAGTATTTTTATGCTTTGATAGTTCAATATCGAATAATATGATGATGTAAACTAATGAGACCACTCATGTAATCGACTTATAAAAGTTTTTCACGCTATTCTGATCTCTGTATATTAACTTCTCTACAAAATGCTGAGAGAAGCACTTTAGATAAAACTATACAAATTATGGAACAATTATCGTTTCTCATAATCACAAAAAAGGCTATGTAGCTATTAATGAAAGACTATTCCTTTTTGACTGATATTGCATATTACTACCACTACAGTTTAAAAGATCAAAGACTGCATTCGATAAACTTGGAACTAATGACACTCATAGAGTAGATCAATAATTTTAAGAGTTCTTTAATCAGCCTTTAGCAGGATAAAAATAATTTTTAATGGCTATTAATAAATAAAGGTTTATCTATACATGCATAGGAAAGAATGTTAGTAACACGCATGTTTTTATCGGTGCAGGCAGAGTAGAAATAAATACGATCCCCTTCAACTTGACGCTTTGGCCAAATAAATTCTAGAAAATGTGTTATTTTGCCAAGATTGACTGGATGCTAACCCACCAAGTTCCAACAAACGGGCATCAATGCAAACCTCGCCTGTATCATACAAAACCCAAAGCTATACCCACAGCTACAGCAATAATAGACAGTGCCTTTGACCTAGAGTGAATCTTTAATACAGTAATCACTTAAAAACTCTGAAGCCTTCCTTGCCTGTGTCTTACGATAAATTCACTTAACCGATGAATTATTCAAACTCGGTAAAATCAACGGAGACCGAATCGAGAATTTTAGTGGGGACTGCGTTTCTTTGCACAACACATCTTCCCCGAAAGCTTTCTGCCATATACTTTCTCTGAAATCACGAAATCAAATTAAAGCTCTAGACAGAGTCAACCTTCGGTGTTTACCCTGTACGCACTGGTACGAATCCACAGCTAAATAGAAAGGTTCTGAAATACATTGTCGTATTGAACATTCACTAGGCATTCTATACATATGCACACCTTTCACCTTACCTCTATTATTTTCCCAATAGGAAATCACGCAGAGATTCCCTACTTATGTACTTCGACATGCTCCATTTGTAAATAGAGTCAAGCGTGATCGTACTATGGGTCGTGATCTTGGTTATTTGCTTTGCTATCTAACGATTCTATTAAATCGTTCCATTATTCTACTTGCAATATTTTTACAATATTGGAATATTATACAGATTGAATCCCATTCCACAACTACTCTCTTTATCAGCCAAATCTTAGATTTCTATTTTATTTATTTTTGCAGAGATGGGCGAAACGTGCTTCCATTTTTGAAGTCGAAAAATCGAAGGTGCTTATACGCAACCCATGGTAAGACAAAACAATGCAAAATATTTTTCCGTCGAGGTCGAGGACTAATATTACTTTACTCAAAATGCATGGAAATGGATAAAGTTTCCAAATGGAAGAGTGGAAAAGTTTGGTGAGCTGAAGCTGAACTCATGAGTAGTTCGTGCCGCATGATGGTACCTATATGTATGGCATTAGACTTGTGCTTTGGAAGAATGTAATAGTCACCGACAGAAAGTAAGCGAACAACTCTTACTCCCGGACGAACCGAGCATGGTTCCCGTAAAAACGTCTTGTGTTTAGTACTCTTCGGCTGTTCCGCACTACAACACACCACACTCCGTACTCCATAAGCTCAGTTTTCGCAGAGCTTAATTTGGCAATTGTTAGTGTTTGGGGGGTCGTAGAGCTCTCAAGTCTTTAATAGGTTCACATGCCGGCTCACGGATATATTTTCAGTCCTGAGGGGTTCCAACTGATGTTGGAGAGAAGGAAGAAAGCAACCAAGTAGACAGTGCAACAAAGAAAGAAGGAAGACAGCCGTGCCAAGCCATGACAAAATCAAGCTAACCTGCACAATTCTATATACCTAAGACATTCATGTACAATTTGTGTGGTTTCTTACAGATGGATACAATGTGAGTGAAGTACAGATAACGCTATACTCAACTACCCAACTTAAGAACAAGTCAAATCGTAGCCAATTCCGCCCAGTGTCTCAGTTTTCATTTGGCTTTGGCCAACTGTGACGTCATTACTAAGATCAACTGTACTGTGTAGATGGTTATCTACCTAGCCCAGATGAACACATTCATTGTTAACAATTTAATACCTGCCTATACCAACACATCTTCCTATCGACAACACTTTCTTCCATGGAATCTTTATCTATGTGTTTACCTTAACAATACAATTATAGTGGCTTTAGCACAAGTCTCATACAATATTACTACGGATCAAGAGTTACATTTAGAATTAGATATTACTCAACTTTAACTATGTTAAATTATATAACAATGTATTAAGCTCTTAAGCGTGCTCCAGACTACGACTTGGATTCCCAGTGACATCAGTAACAAATGCCTTCAGCTTTAGCTGGCTGAAACCGGGCCAAATTTCTGTTTATATGTATTTGGTCCCCTTCAACCAGCTGTAGTTGGCATTGCAATCACCGTGTCCCCTACTACCATCTTCCACTACACTTCGTCATCAGTAACTCAGCACCAGCCCCACCACTACTTCAAGACTACAGGATTAACTACTACACAATACACCAGAAATCTCTTCAGCAATACAATCTTTAAAATCCCATCTCCGTGCTACACACTTGTCTTAATTATCCAATTTTCCTTACATTCTTATCGTTTCCCATGTTTTTTTCAGTTCCTGGGATTGTAATTACATAGACTTTGTTTTTCTGACCCTTAACCTTAACAATAAACATGGACAATGTATGTGTAAAGGTAAATGGTAAAGCATTTATACCTCAAAATCAGAACTTGTGGTCTCTTAATAAACATCCTTGAAGTCATCTGTACCATATTAACGCTTAAAATAGATTATCAAACCAATATACTACATCGCAACTTTCGCTACTATTTATTTCATTCCCTTTGGCTAGCCTTCCTCATCTTCTACATATAATATAAACACACATTGTAAGAGAACAGGTTACTCTACTTCATTTCATATGAAAGTTAATTTTCTACAAAAATACTAACTTAAAAAACATTTGAAACAAGTATTACAAAATATTTCATACCCTTTTATAATCAGAAAAAGTACATGACTAGCATGACTCTTCCGACTAATATTCTGAACGCTTGGTTGAAAATTAGACCATTTATATCCTTACACCATTGTCAGTCTAATACATAGTCATAAATGTGAAATCAAAAATACAATCAATCAATAAATTATTATCCGCAGTTTGAGTTATGACAATAATATAAATTATAAAATATATGTTTCTCAATTCAGTAAAATCATGTAATTTCTCAATATCTCAGAATGCCTAAAAGTGAATGGACATGTACTATTTCAGAAGCTCATTGTACTTCTATTAACAGTATATTGTTTATTTTGCAACTAACAACGACTTAACGCCTACCGCGAATGGATGTAAAATGTAAATGAATATTTCATAAACATAACATTTAGCTACATGTCAGAAGTCATGATAATAAAATTAATAAAAACAATTATTAGTGTCATTACTCACCAATATTCTTAAAACGAACATTTCACTGTAAGTTACAATGCAATGTATTTAAGTTGTAAGTTGTAATTTGTACCCAACAAACCCGAAAATCGTGTAATGCATATAATTGGTTAATCCTCCTCACCAATTTACTCGTAGCAAAACAGAAACCCAGATATGAATTTCTAGCGATTTTACTTTACAAAAATAATTACAGCAATATATAACTAATAAAAACAAAAGAAACTCTTCATTTTGGAAGTAGATAAATAATACGGCTGATGGTCGTCATACGAGAATTCGAACAGTATGACACCTGAAATGAGAACCTCCTTAAAGCAGCTATACATAGCATGGAAGAAAAGTCTTGCAATTTGCAAAATCTTTATTTTGAAAATATGAAGGGTAAAATTAATATCAATGTATAGAATGGGAGAAATAAAAAAGTGATTGTGTTGTGGTTGCGGATTAGGTAAAACAAGTATCTAGAATGTACTAGACACCTTGATTTCTAATTATACAAAAGAAAAGAAAGAAATTGTCCAGAAAGAATCCTGTACAATAAACTTATTTTAAAAACATGCTACAAAAAATTTCTTTTACCATCTTTGTTGCTGATTTTCGAACACTCATCATTATTAAATTAATTAGAAATCATCTCTTGGTGAATCAGTTTACGGAAACGCATAATATTAAAGAACTTAATGACAAATGAACAAGTAAAAGTAATGTTATAATTTCAAATGAAAAGAGAAAATTCTAAGGATTTATTTTCTTCCACGCTACACTACAGCCAACTATTTAATACCCGCTACCAGCAGAGTTGAGATGAGGAGCCATCGATGATTCATGATGATCGCTGCTATGATTCAGGACCATTCTATTCTAACCACTTATTCTCTCATTTGCAATACATGCAAATGTGCGTATAGAATTTTTTCATCATTCGAAACAGTAAGGCTACGATCATTTTAGTAAATTGAAACGCTACAATATAACTATCAAAAAAGCAAAATTTGGTTTCATTGCACTAATATGAAAACGCTATACATATGACGTTTGTTGATTGGACATCAATAAACTTTAGGAAAAATGATGATAAACTGTGAATCAAACTTTTGCTTTGAATATTGTACTTTGGGCGCGGTGTACACAAAGTCTAATTAAGCATTTATCAGTTTTTCGGTGTGCGCCATACCGATTGAAATCTGTGTCCTGCAGGCACTTTTAAGAATTCTACTTCATTCTACCTATTTGGTCTGGGTATAATAATATAAAGAATTCATGAAGAATCATCAAATAAATATCAATGGTAAAATCTCTAAATACAACTTCCAACAATTTTTCGACACCTTTCCTTGGATTTTAATCAACTCGGACTGAATTATAGCACGGTGGAAGATGGGGAAAGTTTTATATGGAAGTATATTTGAAAAAGAGAAAGTAGAAAGAGAAAGGCAGAGAAAGTCTTCTTGGATTGTGTACTACAGCGTTGAATTATTTTGTTTGTGTTGAAATAAAAATATCGTAGGTAAATGAATTTGCAATGTGTTTTGTAAACATTCCTATTACTACGATAAAGTCGTACTATAAACTCGATATTGCAGTATTTGATGACAACGGCCTATGAGTCACCCTAAAATAGCAATAATCAAAAACGATTTTGTCTTACCTTGGATTTCCCCTTAGAGCAGCAAAATGAAGACAATTGAAACCGTTATTATTTGTCAACGTCACATCCGCGTGATGGTCCAAAAGCAGAGAAAGCATATCATCCCTCTTCTTGCTTATCTAAATAAAATGTTAAAGGTTCCATTCTCGCATTCCCAGATATTTATAGTATAGTTATATACAAAAATTAAAAATGGACTTACAGTATCATGGCTGTAGAAAAGAGAGGTTAGTCAGGGTTAGTAGTTGATCCACTTTGAAATACTTGATAATGTTGAAACATTTTCCATTAATGCCATTACTGTCATTAAGGTTATCGTTTGATACTGCATTTCAATCGCTGAATTACGTATCAAATCATTCCTTCATAACTGAATTAACTTGTTAAAATCAATAATAACCTTCACATAGAAATAGCATTGACACAAAGCTTAAGCGTTTTATTACAAATAAAAAAAATTATGATAAATGCATAATTTTTAGACTGAATACTAGTGTGACAGAGATTTTAGTGACAGATATGTCACTAAAATCTTATTGTTTTAGAACAATTGGTGGAGCATAGCTTAAATTTGTGCAACTTCAGTTTAGTCTATTCTGATTTCGTTAATATTAGTACGACCATTAAATAAAACAGTTTGGAAGTTTAAACTACACTTTTTCGAAAAAATCAAAAATTGTCAGTTTTAGCAAATGGTAAATGTTTAATAAACAATATGCAGAAATAGAGATATTTCGAAGAGGATCAACAACTAATGACAACCTTGGTGTATCTCCTTCGGCGTCCTTTTAGTTCAATGTATCATGAAATAAAGAAAATTAAAAACAACAAAAATTATGTTTTGAATATTAACATTAATATGTTATCAAATTTAGGGAGAATTTTAAATTAGGGAATGAGTAGAATGCAATGCAGCGTTGTGAAGATACATGGGACTTTTAAAACTTACTTGAAGAGAAGGGTGGCATCCTAAGCGAAGCAAAGTTCTGACAACTCCGAGATGGCCCTTATTTACCCCAATGTGAAGGGCAGTCTGTCTCCTTTTGTTTCTCACATTCAGGTCAGCTCCTGCTTGAGCAAGCATTTCAATAACGGTGGGTTCATCTCCAAACGATGCATGATGGATAGCCCTACAGATAAAATTATATTTGCATGAAGCTTATTAAAGAATGGAAAATTATCTTGGGTGAGTTTAGCAAATGGTCCAACGTATGGACATTGGACACTATGACATTGAAACTGAAAAACTCAATAAAATAATAAAAACTTTCTACTTTAATAGTAATTATTTTTTCTACCTATCCCCATCTTTGTCTTCAATCTCAGGATCTGCACCTTGACTTAAAAGAATTCGGATTACTTCCAAATGTCCATTTTGACCTACAAAACATCGAATATTTATTAGACGCTGTAAATTGCAAGAACACCAAAAAAAAATTTTTTAAGTTGTTAATTTCTTACTTGCAGCTTGAAGCGCAGTGTGTCCGGAGAAAACACCATTCACGTCACATTCTCCTCTTTTCAGTAACTGTATAACACATGTGCATATTATTTCCACGATACTATTACGCATAAGAAGTGCATCAACAACATATAAATATAGTAAAATAATCTAATGATTTCAATCAAATGATTTCATATTGGGGCTACACTAAATACCTCTTCACATTTCTGAAAGTCGCCATTTGCTGCTGCTTTGACTAACTCTTCATTTACGTCTCCGGTAACATGATTTTCAAATAACTTTTTTAGCAAAGCACTAAGTCTTTCTGCAAAAATAAAAACCAGTTTATTGTCAAACTTATTCATGTGGTTAATTTTCTGGCTTTCTTTTACATACATTTTACATAGTTTGGCCTTGCATAGCCAAGTTTTACAATTTAGGAACTTACCTCCACTGGAGGATCCCGGCAAAGAGCCATCGGATGAGGCCACCTTTGTAACTGCGGCCGGATTATATGTCCAGCATGTTCCACATACTTCAACTTTTAGGTCATTGTCATGATATATCTGTTGAACTCTTCCTATTCTCCCAAGGGTCTAAAACATGAAAAAAATTATTATACTTGAGTAGGTTGCATTACCTACATTAAAGTTTTAATTCAATAAAACAGCATATATGAAGATTAAGCCTAACTCTTTTCGAACTAATTAACGAATAACTCTTTTCGAACTAATTAACGAATAACTCTTTTCTGCTATAGCTGATGATAATACAAGCCAACATAACATTTTGTAACTGCAAAAAGGTAAGTTAACAACTTGAAATTATAAAGTTTGTAAAATATTGTGCAATTTTTTTTGTACGAAAGGGAACGAGATATCACACTATAGAACGACAATTTGTTTTTAAATTGTGCGAGTGAGATACTCAGAGATCTTTCGAATTAATTTAGGAAATCTCTGCACAATATAGTAGGTATATTGTGAGAGGATGATAAGATAGTCAATACTGCGACTATCCCATCTATCTATTTCCAGGTTTGCTGTAGCTTTACTTAAATGTTATAAAAAATACTGTAAACTATACCGGAAGCATAGCTGATGCAAACTCTCCGTGATTCTTTTGTAAAACTTTTAGACGTTCCAAGTCAGCGCATATCTGAACAACATCTCCTACAGAAAATCCACTGCCTCCACCTTCTCTAAGATCCCCAGAAGCGTCTGGACCAGTGGTAAGGTCACTTCCACTCTGCCCTCCTGCAGCTCCTAGGGCTCCTTCTGGTGCTATTACTTTTGTTAACACTGCAGGGTTAAAAGTCCATCTATTCCCGGAAAATATATAATTAGTAATTCAAAATGAGTGCTTACTTACAAATAAAAAAATGTACATATAAAAATATTAACCTATTTCCTGATGGGTAAGCCACAACAATATCACGGTCTTCATCAATCCCTACAACGCTCCCAGTCACCCCTAAACATTCATACATTCCTTCGGTCCAACCTATAATATACATCGGTAACATTGGTATTCCAATTTGTTCATTTACATACATTTAAAATCACTGTGGGATTGATTTGTTCATTTTTACCTCCATGACCATGCTGCAAGCTTTGCACAACATCCAATTCTAAGTTGATGTTTACCTGAAAAAATTATTACACTTATTCAGATTCAACGAAAAACATTAATGTTATTAAAAAATGTATTAGGAGTGTAATACTTACCTGGTCTCCAACTTGTATTCTTGTTGCACCACTGCGAGGTCCCTCTCCTCCAAGAAGCGGTAGGTGGTCACGATAAAATGTTCCACCTTTGGCATCATTTACCACTTTCAAATCAGCCTTAATAACCCAATTAAAATTACGTCACATTAGCACTTCTGATCCACATTTTACAACAATATGTTATAATTCATTTTTGACGGAGAAAGGCTATTAATTATAATATATTTATTAAAATCGTTCAAGCTTTCGACATTAATAGCCTTTCTCCGTCAAAAATGAATTATGAAATCAAAGGCTGGAAGCATATAAAATCAACAATATGTTAATTTATTTGATTTTATTACCATTCCTTCAAACCCCACACGGTATAAATTCTTAGCTCCGGAGTCCCATATAACATATGCAGCAGATCGGGGACTTGCGGCAGACCAGTCTTGAATTTCAGTCAATTTTCCTCGACGACCATTACCACCATCCTACAATTACAACAGTGTAAAGGCATATTCAAAGTATGATTTACTTTAAAAAACAAAATATACCTGGTCTTCCCATTGCCAATCCACGCCACGGACAACTCGTGCTCCAGGATACAGTCCCCTGACTGCAATTTTTTTAGTTTTCCTCCTGGGCTCTACAAGAACTCTGTAAAAATTCAACAAATTCAGATCGTTGAGTTTTACCATAAAAATTTTACTAGAGTAAATTTGAGAGTTAATGCATTAACTGCATTGTGATTGCGAATTGCATAAATGTTGGAGTAAAATTAAACCTAAATACATTTCATAGGTAATTCAAAATTTAATATAATTTTAACACAAATCTCAATCAAATTTACCTTCCACTTTCTGGTGTTGTTATCCGTGAAAATTGGTGTCTTAAAGAATGTTTATCACTGTGATAGCTTTATTAGTAGGATTTAAAAAAGTAAAACATTAGCATAAAAATCGTTATCAATGAGAAATATTATGAATCAAAAACTGCAATATTCTTACCACATGGAACACAAATCGTAATTGCTACAGTTGCTGCATTTCCATCTTATACCAAATATAGGTTGTTGTCGGCAAGTATCGCACATTGTTCCATCATGTTTAATCCCTGGAATGGCAAATTAATAGACATTTAGCAAAAATAATTTTAGATAAATTAAATACAGCCGTAATGAACTAACTTAAAAAACTTATTATGGAAGAATTTCCCTTAAATAAAGTGCGTTACATAATTTACAGTATTTCGCTAAATTTGCGATTTTATGCAAGAATGGAAGTGTAATAAAGTCGGTCTGAAACGTGGAAGCCGTGAAACCTACCTGTAGGAGCTGAGTCTAAAATACGCAAATCATACGCTACGGCACATCTATAGTTTGCTGCAGTACCGTTGTCCCATACAACAACAACTTCTTCAGGTGATTCAAAATTTCGAACTGTACCTACATGTCCTTCTCCTCCATCCTATTTAATTTCATATAAAAGGCATTACATTACATCAAAATCAAGTGTAATGAGAAAAAGTCAAAGACAAATCAATAATCAAGTAAACCATTTAAAAAGGCCTACCTGTTTAGCCCACTTCCAATCAGGACCTAAAATGATTTTGAAAAAGATTGACATAAAATAAACATTAACGCGTTCTTGATTTTTTAATAACAACACACCATCAAACATTTACCTCTTATGACTCTTGCTCCAACCCCTTCGACAGTTAGCCTACTTGTCCGAGCACTAATACTAGCCGCTTCCATCGTTTAATGCCAATATTACATCCGTCAAAATGGAATAGAGCTTAATATGTGGCATTCATTCATAGATCAGACATGCGGATTTTAATACTCATCACACAGATATCCTATAAAACAAAAATATGCCCAATTATACAAAATATCATTTACCACATTTTATAGTAAGAATAAATTCAATATTTCATCTTATCATTAAAATTAAAATTCTAACATCAAAATAGATGTGGATAAGTTTCAGCAAACAAACTGACAAACAGTAAATATTTATTAGTTGTTAGTTTAGGTGTCCGGTGATGCCCTTTTGTTCTACCACTTATATTTAGATCTTTTAAGAAGAATATTTAATAAGCTAAATAAATGTTTAACATTTACATATGACATAATGTGAGCCCAAATTAATTGATCTAAATACAAATTTCTGACCTCGAATTCAAATGGAACCATAAAATAGAGCTTTGGTTATTCCAAACTACAAGCACTACTTCAAACAGAGGCTGTCAGCAGTGTCAGGTCAAATACCAACCCTCGGATGACAACAACTGGCTATCTGCTAAGTGCCATTACGGGGCTGATAATTGGCCTAGAAAGCCATGAAAGGTCCTTCTTTCTTTCTTGACAAAAATAGCTATTCTGAAGAACACAATAATAACAATCCAGAAATCACATATGATTTAGAAAGCGCGCTTTACTCAGGTGATCGTTGTAACATGCTTTAGCATTTTTGTTGTACTGCCGTTGTATCTTATTAGCTCAATTCACCTACACTCCCTACACTCAGACACTCACTCAGTGTACAAAATGTACCACTTTTTAGGCTTTTTTATCATTACAGTGGTAAAAATACACTTAGTGGTAAAAATGCATTTAATGGTAAATTTTAGCGATTGATTAGACAAATTAGTACAAAGTACAAATACACAATACTTACTAAAATATAAGTTTTAAATTTTTTTTCTATGAAATATTTCCAATTGGCAGCCCCTTATCAAATTAACCTAATTTATTTGACTTTTCACCGAAAGTTATAAAAAAAATGTTACTAAAGATTTCATTTGGTATCGCTAATTTAAAATTGGCATGAATGTGCCAATTTAATTGCAATTAATTTCTCAATCGGTAAATGAGTGAGATTAGTGTCCCAATTGGTTGAATCCAATTCTGATTGATGAACACTTATCATTTAGTGACAACAGTCTGCTGCTAAGCTATTTCATACTTTGGCACCGAATTTTATTCAAAATTGTTACCATTTATACCACTTACCACTACCTTTTAGTTGGTGGTATTTAATGTTAAATACCATTAAATACCACTTACCACTGGGAAGTGGTAAATGGTATTTTGTAAACTGCAGTCACTTAAAAAATCTTTTGCGACTGTTTAGTGGCCACTTTTCCTAAATTTTTAACCTTCTCATGATTAAACAACATATTCGCCTTTGGGAGTGAAAGATACCAACTTAAAGGATCAGCAGCGAGTATCACCTGCAAAGTAGCGTTTAAATTCCTAAAGGACTGATGATAAAAATTTATTTAAGAAGGAAATGAAGAATTTTCCGAATGAAATGAAAAATCGACGAACAAATTTAATTAATTAAAGGGAATTTTATGTTTATTTGGAAAATTTAACATCTTTCAAATGGTTGTCGCCTCATTTCCGTAGCAGCCTCCGTTTAGGAGCCATGCCATAAGGCCTAGACTTTGTGCACATAGTTCTGGCTCACGGTGTACACTGTACATACGTTCATTTGGAACTGTCGCCGCCAATAAACGGCTGTGGCTGGGAACTCAAAACTGAAAGTTGTATTTGTATTAAAAGCATTATTTTAATTGTTTTATAAACATTATGCAGTACATGAATGACTCATATTCAATGTGAAGGGCTGCGTGTAGAAGAGTTGCACGGGCACAGGCAGCCCGTACGGGCAGCTGCCCGGCCCGTGCCCGTACGGGCACGGGCGGGCACGGGCACGTTAAACGGATTTTTCACGGGCATGTACGGGCACCAGGCTCGCTAAGTATGCTCACGGGCAGGTACGGGCGGCACAGGCTAATCAAGGATACTCACGGACGGGCACGGGCGGGTATGAGTCAACCAAGGATTCTCACGGGCAGGCACGGGCCCATCAAAGATGTTCACGGGCGGGCACGGGCTGCCCGCGGGCGCCCGTAAGTGCCCGTAACTTTATAATCACAATAACTGTACACAACACAACATGTACAATGCAATAATGAATGTTCCGTGAAACATGCTTATATTATTATAACACAGATATTAGTCTTCTATAATAAAATCGCACTAATACCTGACCTGACTATCATTTTTGGTAGGAGAGCCTAGGAAACCTGCATATATTACGTAACCTAAAACCCCCTCTCCCAAGTGTAGCGCAAGTGCTAGCTGTAACTCTTTTGGACATCGCCTCCTCCCATCAACTATAAACGTTCCTTGAAAGCACGAAAGCGCATGCCCCCTCACTCTAAACCAACGAAATGAGTTGTTTCATATTATTATAACCGCTTCCTATCGGTATTCTATGATTATAACATCAGAACAATAATACAAATTCACATAAGATGATTAATGGTGATTGATTAGAAATAATTAGCTAAAGAAGACAATCCGTTTTCCAAAATCCCGGAATCCTATTTTTCTGATTTTAAAGGGGAACATTCTGGGGTGTTTATTAAAAATTGAGTATTTTATTATTCCCTGTATTGGACACTACGAAATAGCTATTATTTTGGTTTAGGAATTTTTCCAATTGACCTGGAATTGTTTTTATGTGATGGGGGCCTGCTTAATTTCTCTTGAGTGCCCCTTAGCTGGGTTGGGTTCACTAGTATTATATAAAAATCTACTGCGCACTACACACTACACACACAGTACGTTAGCGTATATTATAAAGTTTTTATAAAGATCTTTTGCGGGCACGGGCACATGTTACAGAATTTTCACTGGCACGGGCGGGCACGGGCACATGCTACAGAATTTTCACGGGCACGGGCGGGCACGGGCACATGCTACAGAATTTTCACGGGCACGGGCGGGCACAGGTACGGAACACAGATTTTTTGCGGACACGGGCGGGAACGGGCCAATTTAGGATGACCACGGGCGGGCTCGGGCAGCCCTGGAAAAATCAGGATGCTCACGGGCGGGTTTGGGCGGGCACGGGCTCATTTGTTACGGGCACGGGCGGGCACGGGCACTAAATTGCCTGCCCGTGCAACTCTCTATGCGTGCCACAGCAGGCACGTATATTGGTGTCAGCATCGGTGAGTCATGATCATATGATTGTTATGATTATTGCATTGAAAAGGAATATTATTTATTCTGACATCGGATAAATAATTTTAAAAAGCTTCAAAAATTCATATTTACCCAATATTTTGTCAATAATTATACAATCCTTTAAAAGAATTATAATCACTCACTATGACGGTGAGTTATTCTCATTGGTTTGGGCTGTAAGAATTGGAGTAAAGATATTCGGTTAATTTGGTTTGGTTCGGATTGAATTGGTTATGATTTATGATTTATGACTGAATGAATTCACGTGTATGGGGTGATGTGATTAGAAAGTATGGAGTCCAATCAAATCAGATAACGGGCAAAACTTTGATTATCTTGTTATTACATTGTTCTGTACATCTTATATGGATATTTTTCCATACGTTTAGTCTATGGAATTAACTAATTGTACTTCTACTAATGAAATTCAAATGTCTTCAATAATAAAAATTGCACTATAAACGAAATTTGTCTTATAGTTAGATTGAACTTTACTTACGTTAGATTTACTTGACTTTTATACATGAGCATGAGCATCCAATCCAAATTCACATAGCTTTTATAAATGCGCATCCAAATTTACATGACATTTATACATGTGACTCTAAATTTACATGTCTTTTTAAACTTTGTTACTTAGCTCTGGCCCTCCATATAATCGCTAAATTCATTATTGGGCTGATTCACCCACTGTCGGCTATCCTAAATTGGGATTTCAGCTATTTGGCAACTCGTCTGTTATCATAAAAATTCAAAGGATATGGCACAAAGTGAGTTCCCTGTGGGCTCCGAGGGAATATTGTCATATTCATGTACAATGTTGACACTTGTATGGAGGTCAAAAGTGAAACTGGGTTTGCTCTGGATGTTGTCCCTTTACGAGATAAACGGGGTCAAAGGTCGACATGTCATTTCCTCACAACCCCCTACGTGTAGCATATCAATCGAAAGGGCTTAATCTCCTGGTTCCAAAAATACCATATACTTGATATCTGTGATCAAGGGGTAAAGATCTATGAACTAAAAAGTCGACAATTCTTAGTCAATACCTATATAATGCAATTCCAGTTCTGGTCAATCAACCTCTAGTTATTCCTTTTTAGTTCATAGATCTTTACCCCTTGATCACAGATATCAAGTATATGGTATTTTTGGAACCAGGAGATTAAGCCCTTTCGATTGATATGCTACACGTAGGGGGTTGTGAGGAAATGACATGTCGACCTTTGACCCCGTTTATCTCGTAAAGGGACAACATCCAGAGCAAACCCAGTTTCACTTTTGACCTCCATACAAGTGTCAACATTGTACATGAATATGACAATATTCCCTCGGAGCCCACGGGGAACTCACTTTGTGCCATATCCTTTCTATAATTTTCCTATTCCTATCACAAGTTGTGACTTCAATATCAGTTGATTTTCAATCTACATAATATTGTGTCTAATTGTCACTTGAAATCATTTTAACGTCACTAAATATGGTAATGGGTGAGAATAAGAATAGGGTGAGTCTAAGTTGGCCTTTAAACTTGGCCAATGCATAACGAACATCTATTAGATTCATAAACGGGACTCAGCATTACTCTACGGCATAGAGACGCCTGTATGTTTCCACCGTAAAAGTGGTTTTGAGTGAATTTCAATCCCCACTACCAGCATACCTTATACATAATCATAGTATTTAAATTACCTTGATAAAGCCTAAGCGGTGCACGGTGACCAGCCGGCTTAAATGGCTGGCTAAATTGTCCAGCCAATTGGTTGAAATTATTTGCTAGCCAGTGGCTAAAATGGCTAAAATTAGCAAAACAAAGCTATGATAAATTGAAAAATCATCCTTAGGTTGGCACGAAATTTAAAACCTACAGCAAGCCGTAACAGAAGCTCGCCTGATTAAAGGTTAACGTGTACACATTATGGTAGGCGAAAAGTACTTGCACGTATCACAAAACCGAGCGTACGGATTTTGATTAAACTTTCAGATTTTGGTCTTTATATATGTAGCTATGGCATATTAAAAATTAAGACATTGATATTATAAGGAAACAAAAGCTATATTATTTGAAAAATCTAAATTGATTAATGTTGAATGTTGACTATGAAAATTAACAGATAATCAAAGTTGATTAACGTTGACTATGAAAATCAACAGATAATCAAAGTTGATTAATGTTGACTATGAAAATCAACAGAAAATCAAAGCACATTAATGTTGACTATGAAAATTAACAGAAAATCTAAATTGATTAATGTTGACTATGAAAATCAACAGAAAATCTAAATTGATTAATGTTGACTATGAAAATCAACAGAAAATCTAAATTGATTAATGTTGACTATGAAAATCAACAGAAAATCAAAATTGATTAATGTTGACTATGAAAATCAACAGAAAATCAAAATTGATTAATGTTGACTATGAAAATCAACAGAAAATCAAAATTGATTAATGTTGACTATGAAAATCAACAGAAAATCAAAATTGATTAATGTTGACTATGAAAATCAACAGAAAATCAAAATTGATTAATGTTGACTATGAAAATCAACAGAAAATTAAAATTGATTAATGTTGACTATGAAAATCAACAGAAAATCACAATTGATTAATGTTGACTATGAAAATCAACAGAAAATCAAAATTGATTAATATGGACTATGAAAATCAACAGAAAATCAAAATTGATTAATGTTGACTATGAAAATTGACAGAAAATCAAAATTGATTAATGTGGACTATGAAAATCAACAGAAAATCAAAATTGATTAATGTTGACTATGAAAATCTACAGAAAATTAAAATTTGGTAGAAGCGGATTTAAATATTTTATACTATCCCCTAACAATTTATAGGAAACGCCGTTGAACTTTCCAATGTCCATTTAATGGCAAATTATCACTTTGACTATCAAAATGAAGACAAAGTGAGCGCGCGGTATCTCGGTAACCAATGGTCCGATTTACCCCCAATTCAATAGGGATCGTCAGTGGTCCGTAGGCATTGTTTTTGCCAAGTTTGGTCAATATCCGTCATTGCTTTCGAAAGTTAGCGTGGGGACGGACGGACGGACGTACGGACGGACTGTGCGATTCTATAAGCTCGCTTTATCAGGCGAGCTAAAAATCATGATTTTTGGTAGTTTTGACTACTAGTCATTTCAGCCATTTTAACCGGCTGGCTGGAAAAATCATTTTCAGCCGGCTAAAATGAAAAACTGAGCCCAAAGCATTGCCCACTATGTAAATACTCCAAGCGCTAAGCGGTGAAACACAAGCCACGTGAGCTTAAAACATTGAAGAGAAAATGGCATAATAATTAATTCCTATTACTTATACGGTGGTTCGCATATTCTGAAGTATCTGAAGAATATCTCTTGAAGAAACACTATCGCATATCGTCGACAATACGACAATAAAATTTGAAAATATTTGCCAAGTTAATTTGAGAATCTTTATGTATACAACAATCTTCTGCCCTCCAAATGAAACCATGGCTAACAGTCAATAGGCCAGCTGACCCGTCGCCGGTCCAAACCCTCGCGGCGGCGACATCTGCTCATGCTCATGCGTATTGTTCCCAATTGCGTATTATTGTTGTTATCCTCGTCATTGTCGTCATATTTCGTTTTGTTTGCCAGAAGAACGTTTAGAGATATGGAATGATTCTGCACCTTTTCTGGTCACTTTCTGTAATATAATAGTTAACACAGCTTGTTGAAGAACTCATTCCACTCAAAGGTGTTGAAGCTGAAGTCAAGTGAGGCTGATATTTTCCAAAATCAAAAATAGACATTATCTTGTTGCTTTTGTTTCGAAAACTGAAAACATTTTAACGTCAGTAGGAAAGGAACAACTATTAAAGAAGTCCAAAGAAGAAAACTAACTACCAAAGAGTAAGTGAAGCGAAATGTTTGTAAGAGTATCAAGTATATATAAAAACTTTAGATACATTAGTCATTAGTAGTTAGTGGTATTATTGTATTATTTAGTTTTCATTTCAAATTTAGAAATGTATGTCTAGTCACCAGTGGTCTTTGAAAGGTCAAAGTGACAGTCAGTTGTTCATTAAATCGATTAGAATTTTGCTTTTAAATTAAAACGCATTCCTTTTGTGAGTGTTGTGAGTTACACTATCAACTACTGACTGTATTGATTGACAAATAAAGGTAATATTAAATATTACAAATTGTAAACACAGCACAGTCCAATGGATTTTGGAGTCTGGGGACACTCAAACGGAAATATGGATCAATCCGATAATCAATCGTCAAATACCAATCCAAACAAAGGAAACTCTAATGGAGCTGGAAATAATGGAAATGGGTCGAATGATAACAGTGGAGTGGTTCTGATGCATCATATGGAACACCCAGGAGTGGTGTGTGACATATGTGACACTCCAGTTTGTGGTTTCAGATACAAATGTATGCAATGCCCAGATTTTGATTTGTGTCATTTCTGTGAAAGGAAAGGTATGTAACATCATTAGCTATTTTCGATTTTAATAATTTGCCTATAACTATGATCTATATATTTACAGAGAGTGACAATTAATTTTTATTGATAATAAAAATGTCCAGGTCATCACGCAGGACACATAATGATGAGAATTTCATTTCCGGAACAGGCATCGGATGCCATTCGTGTAAGTTATTTCGTTAAATGCTTAAATAGACTTAAAATCTAAGAGATGATCAAGGTCCGAAAAATTTTATTTCGGAAGGTAACGAGACTTCGGAAAGGCTGAATTTAGACAGCGGTACTTCGTTGTCACTGTCGCCTCTGGGAGGTAAGGGGCAAGCACGTATGCAGAACTGAGTTTCGGAGGGGGCTAGATTTCCAATAGATATTTTAAGTATATATATTTGCGCGTAGCGCGAAAAATTTTGCCATTTTTTGAAGGAAATGAGTCAAAAACGGCCTTAAAATGGCAAATAATCGCGCGGAGCGCGAAATTTTTTGCTATTTTGAGAAAAAAATTCCCCTTTTCTTGGATTTCGGGGGGGGCTTCAGCCCGTAAAGCCCATCCCTAAATACGTCCTTGGTAAGGGGGTTAGCGGCGACACACTATAACCAGTAGCGGCAACAGAGACACCCTAATCTGATTTTCTCTGTTGCTGCTGTTGCCGCTCAATATTTCGAATTCGAATTATTCATGTCGCTGTGTTGCTCTTAGTCCATTGAGCTCAGAGAAGCAGTGCACCCCTGCCTTATAATATTAGGTTTAGCGGCAACAGAGAAAATCAGATTAGGTTGTCTCTGTTGCCGCTGGTTCGTGTTGCCGCTAAAAGTTGTAGTGTGTCGCCGCTGTTATGCTGTTGCCGCTAACCCCCCAAACCTACCAGCGGCTACACTGGCAACGAAGTACCGCTGTCTAAATTCAGCCCTTCGGAAATCGATTGGTGGACCTCATTAAACTTGAAATAAAAAGATGCATTTTTCTCGATAACCCGCCGTTCGGAAGTTACAGCGGACTTTTTGATAGCAACCTTTCCAACTTTCTAGTTGATTTACTCCAAAAGTTGTGGACCGATTTGAGTGAAATTTTATTTAATCTGTTCTCAAACGGTTTTTGCTCTTGGAATACCTTGCATTGAAAAAAATGCATGCAAAATATGGAATTCATTTTCAAAACTTCTCTATCAACACTGAATGCTCTTATTGCATTCAATTAAAGCTGCTTAACGGTAATCCATAGTAAAAAATTTGAAACAGTTTGAAAAGAATTTATAAATTATTACGATAGTTTAAAAAATTATTGCCTTCCAAAACAAAATGTTGCGGATCTACTCATTAGTTACAACGATTGGGTACTCGGGGCAAGCCACCAAATGGGTTAATATCATTTGAACTTTTCGTGAACTGAAAATTCTAAAACAATTGATTTGTTTGGAATAGTTAAGCTTAACCCTCAATATCATTAAAATTTATTACTTATCGGACACCATAAACAATGAAGTTATTTTTATTTTTATAATTTCATTTCCTAGCAATTTTTCTTCAGCACTTGATCCCATCCCAGCAGCACATTACAGAAATACGCCCATATACAAATGCACTAACCCACAGTAGATGTTGCCCAAGTTTATTGATATATTATGTTCTTTAATTTTTAGCGTTATATAAACAACAGTGGAGAATCACCTTCTTCTCATCCTCATAGACCAACGCCATTTTGTGGCACATTACCAAAAGATTGGAATCCTCACGCATTTCCAACTTTCGGACACAAACGCGGTGACAGACATTCTTCACGTCATCATGGGCGCGGGGGCAGGGATTCTAGCCCTGAAAATCAGACAGAGGATTCACCAGGGAAAGGCAATGGTGGATGTCCATACCAAATGAGTAAAAAAGGTTTTCAGAAATGGACGAAGTATATGAAAAAGGCAGCACACCACCATCGTCGTTCTGCTGAAGCATATGCACAGTCAGCATCTCGAGCAAATGCTGGAAGTCAGGCACAGGCACCTGAATCAGCTCAAGGAGCAGCACCAAATTCATTTGATTATACTTTTGCTGCTTCTCAAATACAAGAATTTTTGAATGCTTGGGGTAAGTAATGTTTGAATTTTGAATTGCTAACTTGAATTATTAATTATAAGGTGTTTATTTGTTGGGTAAAAGGTATTATATAGCTATGTGCTAAAATGTAATAAATTTTTAATAGGTGTACCAATTGATGTCGTCGAACTGTACGACGAATACGGTAATCGCTCTCAAATGCCGCAGTCGGCCACAAACGGGGAAGCAAATGTCAATAAGAATTCAAATGTCGATCAAAGCCAAAGCGCATCTGCTGCTGAAAAGCAATCACCCGATGCATCGGTGGAAAAACAAACAGCAACTTCGGTAGAAACCCAGGTTCCTGCTGCATCGGTAAGTCAAGGTCTACTGTCTGATCAACTCCGTCAATTGAACATTGGCAATCACGGCGATAGTGTAATTAATGATACTAATCGTCCCGTGACATCTGCTACTACTGCTGCAACTGCTCCGACAATGGATGTGGATGGAGATGCAGGGTGGACTTTAATTGACAAAGTATGCATATTAATGGTTGTTAAAACTGGAAGTAAAGTTATTTTAATGAATGAAATCTTATTTTTATGTTTTTTAAATGACAGCGTTGTATTCATTTTTCAGGCTCCCGAAAATTCAATGGCTCCTGTGAGTGCTGATAATAGCTTCACTGAAGAATTAAGGAACACAGGAAGAGTTACTTTTGAGCTACCCAAGTCGGATGATGCATCATTGCCAAAGGTCACTGTTAATGAAACAAATCAACCTGAATCACTTGGGCGCTCACAGTCGTCCAACTTTGCTAATCCTATTCAAGAACCTTTAGGGGTACCCACCCCAACACCAGCTGCAGTTCCCGTCAACCCACTTCCAATGTATCCTGTTCTGAACGCCATGCAAAACCCACAGTTTCAGCAAATGATGCAAGGTGTGACAAATGCTGTTGGGTCGGCAATTCGTAGCATTCCTATGGTTCCAATGGGAATGGGTGGTTTTCCTCGACCCCAACAACCATCACAACCGAACGCATCTCCATCAATCCCTAAAACCGAGGAGTCGGGAAATTCTATCCCGGAATTGGACGCCAATTGCGTGACAACATTGAATCAGCTCTTGAGCATGGGATTTTCAAATCACGATGGTTGGCTAGCAAGACTTGTTGTGGCCAAGAAAGGTGACTTGGAAGCTGTGTTAAACGCTCTTTTCCCTGGTGGAGCTCCGTAAAAATCGTTTTCGCATTGTTATAGCACCGATTCGTTATAGCCGTTTTAAAAGTGTACTACATGATAAAAAATTTATCTGGGTATTTAATTAACTGTGGTAGTGACTTACTAATAGTGTACTGATAAATCAGGCATAATTGTTAATAAGGATTGCTCTTGGTCGTCAAAATAGAAAATTATTTGTAAATATCTGAAAATTAAATCACTTCCTAATTTATAAAGTTTCAATAATTAACTTAATGCATTTCTTTGCATTTCTTCTACCAGCTTTGACTCTTTTGACCACTCAAATATCTATATCTATCTATCTATCACCTTAAATTTTTAATAGGTTAATATATGGCTGTGAGATGTTGAGGTTAAGACGACTACTTTTACTTAACAACATAATGATATAAATCATTCATGATTTGCTTAAGGTTTGTGTTGTAAGCCTGTTTTTCATTTACTATTTTTATTGTCATTTTAATGAGTTCCTCTTTTTAATTTCCAAGTTTTATTTAGATGTTAGGTATAATTGAAAACAATTGATATAAAATGTTTATGATTACATGGTGTCGGTTATAATAATTTTATGTGGGTAAGTGTAACCATTAATGTAATGTTTAGATAATTAAAACGATTTGGATTTACTGTATCCCAAAGTTTCTGGTACTTATTATGCATTTTAGTTGCGTCAACCTCAAAGCATTCGGTGCTTGTACATATAAATAGAATTCACTAATAGGTAGTTGGAAAACGTTATGAGTGATCATAGGATTTAGTAAATCAATAGTCAGGTACCATACCATACCACATACATAGAAGTAGAGCTATAAGTATTATCTCCTCTTGGACATCTAATTTATGAGAATTGTTTGTTCATCTTAAATACAGGAATCATAATAGACCTCAATCGGTAAGAGTAGATTCTAGGTCATCCATTTCACTCATGGATGGGAGGAAGAGGATACTGTGTCCAATTCAAACGAACGTGTCAACAATTTGCAAATGTATCCGTTTGTTCATCGTTTAGTCTCAAACTCGGCGTTTCACATATTCATTCACACTCTTGATTATAATATCTTTTTACGTACTTTCATTTACTTACTTTTATGCACTACCCAACTAAACAATATACTCGTATGAAATTGACATAACAGCTAAAACAAGGTATTCCCCTATTCTCTTGAATATAGCCTGAACCCTGAACCTATTCCTATGCGGTAAGGTGTATCTGTGAACTGTGTCGCTTGTGTCATATTTTATTTATAAATATTGGACTACTAATGATATCTTATTACACTAGCTCAATAAGGAACACATAATAATATTTAAAATGACGAAAAATTGTATTGAAATGGAAAATCCTGTACACTGTATACTTATTCCAAAACATCTTTTCCTTTATTCATTAGAAATACAATGAATCATACGGCACAATACATAATCTTATCTTCAGTGAGAACTCGAAGCCGAACATCAACGTGGGAGGTCCAATTGTTGCAGTTGCATTTAGACCTCCCACTTAAAACGCTGTTGAGACGCTGAAGATAAGTCTATTGTAACGTGACCACATTGTCTTTCTAATGAATAGAGGAAAGGATGTTTTGGAACAATAATACACACTATAAACATCAAATAAATATAGTAGTCTACTGAGGTATGGTAATTCGCTAATGCAATGAAATACTAATAACACCCTTAGGCACAAGTACTCAGTTCATTCATATAGGTATTATAAAATTGCAATAATTCGATTTGCCATTAGCTACATTACATAGTATATTATATTATACCTGCTATATAGGTATACACACTATTACCTTCAGGCTTTAGGGACCATCTTTGTGTCGCAATTATGCGTGTATGTGTAATCATTATTAGTATAGTAATACCAAGGAGCTTTAACTGATTTATGTATCCCTTGGTTTTTCTTTGGCTGTTTTTTCATAAGGAGGGTTCAGTTAGGCACTTTGCGTGAATATCTATAAGGGACGTTTTTCGTCCCTTATCCGATTGTTGCCAATGACAACTGGTAGGATTTGTCCCTTATAGATATTCACGCAAAGTGCCTAGCTGAACCCTCCTGTTGAAACTGTTGACACTCCTTGAGTAATACAATGTACAATACTGTTCATCAGATAAGAGAAGATGCAGTGTATAGAGTATTTAGAATCTCTTAAAGTGTTTATTTGTGTTTTAGCATGTAGGATATTAAATTTTGAGACTTAATTAGGAGTCAAAGCCTTTAAAAGCTATAAGAGTGACAATTACGGGTGCTTGAAGTATTGTTTGACTATGTTAATGTAATGCAAACAGATGTACGCAATGTTTATTAGAATCGACTCTTAGAGATGGAGGTGAGATGCCAACATCATTCTTTTAATGCTATCAGCCATTCCATTGTGCTATAGTATTGATATTAACATGAAGTTTGGTAAGTACACCACAGATAAGGATATTGCCTATTTTTCTCAGGCGTCTCAGGTATATTAGTGTTGAGTCAAGAGGTAGAGAGATTACTTTCATTCTCAGTCATGTTCTCATTCAGAACAACGTAGTTGTCCCAAAGATTTCATGTCATGGAGTCACACATCACTTGGAATGTCCTTGTATTGTTATGAAAATAATATCTTGCTAGGTAAAAGAAGATCTTCCTGTTCATCATCACGTTTTCATCAAGAACCAGTGTCCCTGTTTAACAAACTGTACAGATATTTTCCTCATTTTGCATAAGACAATGGGGGTAAAAATCAATAGCACTTTGATTTGGGTTTTGGAGTTACTACTATCGTTAGTTGTGTTGGTGTTATTTATAGCAGTTGTAGTGCCCGTGCTAATAATCATATTTGTTCCTTTGTATTTGTGGAGAGTGACTTTGATTGTGTATGTTAGATGCTTTCGCAAAGATATAGTAAGGATTTTAGATGGAAAAAATCCAGTTCTCGCAGTAGATGACATTTATGGCCGCCCTTTGTGTACAATAGTTGGAATGGGGGCATTTGATGGTGCAGATGTGGATAACTGTGTTCAGTTTGTAGAAAATGTTGTAAACGCAGTTGATCCTGTAACGAAAAATTTCATTCATCCCGAAGCCCACCAATATTTCGAAGAATGGTTAGGTTTCTTTTGGTGGAAGTGGGAAGAAAATTTTGATATTCAGGATCATGTTAAAGTTTGGGAAGAAAGTAACCAAAACTTAATATCTGAAGCAGATTTCATGCAAATCATTAGTGTTTTGGAAGCTAAGCCATTTATCAGGAAACAGAGTCCTTGGGATGTAACTTTAGTAAAAAATTTAATGCTGGAGAGAGTTGCTTCTCCAGAAAAACCAAAAACTGCTGTAGTATTCAGGGTAAGAGAGCCAAAAATACATTTACAACAAAAATCGTTTCTTTTGATAATGTTGTAAGCACGTTTTGTTTTTACATTTTGCAGTTTCAACATGGGTTTGCAGATGGTATAGCTATGATGCAAGTCTTTATGAAGTGTGTGTTTGCCGATTCTTTCTCAAAAGTTGCTCGACCAGCTTATGTTGAAAGAAATTCATGTCAAAAGAGACTGCATAAGTTATTGGCAGGATTGCAGCTTCCATATGAGTTTTTCAAGCAAGGTATTGCAGCATATGATGTTAATGATTGGCATCTACCTGAGAGCAAATTGAGTCGAAAGATATTCAAAGCTTGGAGCAGTCGTATACCTGTATCCACTATAAAAGAAATCAAAACCAAATACAATGTAGGCTTTACAGCTGTTTTAATTGCTGTTATCTCTGGGTCATTGCGAAATATGATGCTGAAATATAACGTAAATATTCCTCGAAAAATGCATGCTATTCTTCCATTGCCTTGGCCGAAACATCCTCCCCGGTTTTGCAATCATTGGTAAAATGACAAAATATTTTTCAAAAAAATTAATTTCATATGATCGCTTTCAAGACAGTTATCAATTTTAAGGTTAATTAAATGTTTTAGGAGCTACGGATTTCTAGAACTCCCCGTAGGCACCCCAGACGGAAGGGGTAGATTAAAGAAGATTCACAAGTACATTGAGACAATGAAACGATCTATTACTCCAGCCGTTAATTTTTTTGTGCTGTCATTTTTTAATCTGCTGCCTATATGGCTAATAAAACAATGTACTGCAACCAACTACCTGCCTACAGTAATCTTATCTAACTTTCCAGGTAAGAATTCCATCGAGTAACGAATGAAAATGTTTACAAATTAATTTTACAAGATACTAAGTAGTTTTGAGAATCTTGTCTATTCATGACTTTATCATGAGGACAAACTTAAATGGTAGTATTTCAAAATGTTGGAATTTACTTGCAAGTTTGAGATGACCTAGTGTTTCTAACTAAATACTTTATCATCATGAATAAATGTCCTTTACACCAATTGATTCTATCAGCTTTCACCCTGTGAAAGTAAAGTGAAAGAAAGAGACAGCGCTTTCCATACAGTGTCTGTTTCATTTGTGTAACAAATGTCTCAGAGGGAAAATTCTTCTGTGTTTCGGATTTTCGAGATAATTTTCTAAGAGTTACTCATTTGGAGTGAAACTGTTGGTTGAAACGTTGGTGAAAGTGTATGGTTTAGAGTTTGATAGTAAAGTACGATTGAAAGTTGTTTGAAATTCCTTGACTTTATGTATCGAAGAAAGTTAAGGTTGTAGCATGAGACGAAACAATGACCTCATATATTGGAAAGTTTGAGAAAATTTTGTCATAAAGCTTCTATTATTTGTAAACTTTTTGAACATTAACAGGACCACCGGCAGATAGTCATGGAGTAGGAGGATTTCCCTTGGTGGATTCAATGTTTACTGGTGGGCCTCTTCGTGGAAACATCGGTAAGTATTATTCATTGAACCATTGTTAACAACATGGCAATTTGCAATAATTTGGTTAAAAGTGTTCCATACAACGTAGATTATATATCTCACTTTCACTCAACACACATAAATTAGTACTAAAACTTTCACCACATGGGTATACTTACCGTACAATTATAATAAATTGCTATATTGACTCCCCTCCACTTACAGTTCGATACCTTAAATTATGTTTTAGACTTTAACACCTCCTTGGGATTATTGCGGTATTTTATTTTTACAGGTATCAGTATTTGCATTCTTAGCTACGACGGAGCTCTTCGGATAGTGATTGGAGTGGATTCTTCTATTTTTACCTCCCAAGAAATGGCAGATGAATTTATTTACGTTATCGAGCAAGAATTTTCACGACTTCGTGAAATGGATGCAGTAGAAGTTTAGGTTTTTGAAGTACGAGTTCCAATTGCTGACATTACAATAACAGTATTAATTAGCTTAAACGAGGCAAAAGATAAGTTTATATCTGTTATTTAAATACTAGAAATTACTAGAAAATCAACTGTGATCCAAAGATATTTTGCAAAAACCTCTTCTCAACTGTCCATTTCCTACAGATTACTTCAGCACAGCGTAAAAGAGCAGAATGTCTCTTCTCCACTTGTCTTACTTACATTGCAAATACAACAAAAGTGCATCATAAATCGTAATTAATACGGTCCTTGAAAAGGAAGAAAACACATCGTGATGAACCCTATTTTCTAAGCAGAATAAAACATCTATATCAAGTTTAGTTAACTATATTATTGAAATAGCTCTATATCCCTATATGTATACATGATATGATATCCGTTTAATATCCACCCAAAATCCATGATATTTAGCTTTGGACATTTGTTATTCTATCTACAAAAATATCTGCGTGATATGCAATTAAATGATATTGATGCTTTGATTGATGATATATTTAAATAAACTTTATGAAGATTTTTCAATCAAAATACACCAATGACTATCCCCTGGAAGTGCTGCTGTGGCTCATGGCATATTTAAGATTTTTCAAGATTTTGTTAAGTGAAAGAATTTCCCAGAAGGATCTGCAGTCTGCAGAATCAGAAGGCATAGATAGCCGAGTAAACGGATAAACAGTTTTTAAACTTAAGTAAATATTCGATATAAATCCATCTTTCTCAATTGGGCATGCTTTGAAGCAGTCATTGAAGTATACCATACCTACATAATTTTTGCTTTAATACGCTATTCACATTCATGCATTGCATAATTGCAGCGCACACATTTGCACAATCCCATTTGCCTACAATTTACAACACATTAACACTATCTCGAATTCCCCCTTTTGTGTAGACCAATTGGTATAGTATAATAGTTTGTGTTTCATTCATTATTAGTGTACATTTTACGCAACTGCATTTGTGTTATAGTGTTATAATATTGTAATAATCATGCTGTAGCCTGTAGCATTTATTCCACAGATTCCATTTTCATCCACTCATATATTTGTCCATGTACTTATTTGCCAGTACAAATGATAACGATAAGACTATTCAAAGATTGAAAATGTTTTCATATTCAAAGATTCGCGTATTTTAAAAGTATATAGAAGTCTCGTAGTAGTTTATTAGTACTATTATATACCCTACGCAGGTAAAGCATATTTATTATTTTCGAGTTGAGCTGAAAGGTGGAAACTGAATGAGTATATAGGAAAATTCTACACTAATAAAATTCTAACCTAGAAGACTTCCACACACGAAGAAGACCGCCTATACAGATAATGCAATAACGCTAAAGTTACCTTTGTATTTAGCTATATAGTTGTTCTGCTTCACTGTTCTAAGATGGGATGGGACAAATAAATAAGAGTATTATCCTGCTCTGCTATATAAGCTAATATGATGTAAGCTTTTGTATACTGGAATGAAAGAAGTTGGAAGCGCACAAGGACTGGAATTGGACTGGATAACTGGAGAACTAGAGCACATCACATCATATATTACTACAGACACTACAGAGTACACAGACATGCTCAACTATACCACAAATATACAACCAACCCGTATAATATTATGGCTTAAAAGCTTAGCTTTAAACTAACAAAACAAGCACTAAAAAGCAATTCAAAGCAAACGCTTTTGCACTACATGCACTGTCAGTCACTCTCAGTCGTCTCAGTCAGGTGAATGGATAAGTTGCGTAGAGTTGAGTAGCTTGCGTTTTATAAGTCATAGCAGTAGCACAACTCCTAAACTAAATAATACGTAACTATTGATTAACGTATAGCAAAGCAATAGAGTTAAAGTTGTTGTTCAGTTTAAAACATTCTCATTCTTGATTTTAAGGCCTAAGGCATTTGTGTTAATTTACTTCGTATTTGTTACTGTTTCCTATTACTATTATTACGACTGAAAAATAATCTGTCAGCTGTTGGTTGTTAGAAGAAGAACTTGTGCTTTACTACAAAAAAATACTACAATAATAAAATAACGTGCTAAGGTAAGTGACAAAGACGATTATTAACGGTTTTTTATGATTTTCGCGTTATGATATCATTTAAAATCCGTTTCTCAAACTCACTGTCAGTGTCAAAGCTAAATTGGCGATCTATAACCTTCAATGTACTATCTTAATTTATACTTATCTGGATTTTCAAGGTCGGCATGTTTTGATTGATGTTTCATACTTCATCTCATGCTAAATGCAAGTAAAAAAATTAATTGAAAGTATTATACGAAAATAACATTACAATTTACAATTAAATTGGTCTCCACTTTTGCGGCTGGGCCGTAATGTAGAAGATTATATTATTACTATTATAAATAAAAAATAGAACTTAAATCTATTTTCAATTTTAAATTCTTGGACTGATGCATGGACACTTTAAAACTTTGCTTGGGTTTTATTCAACCATTATCAACCGTGCGTAGGTCACAGGTGACAGATAGTATATATAGTATATAATATGAAAGGTGTGTTATGTATTTATTTATTTGACAGTGTCATGGCCATCTATTATGTATATGTACTGCATTTGGCATTGTGATTTTTCTGTACATATTGTACATCAATTTATGCATTAGCCCTTCATTTTTGCATACTGATTTCTGATAATTTTGCAGAATTTTTAATATTATATGTTGATTTTTATTACGTTCAAACGTTAGGTTTGTGACAGAAGTTACCATCCCAAGCATTCAGTGTTATGTAAAGGTCGCCGACGCAGACACTGTATCTCTGAATTCTCTCAGCAACTGGTTTGGCTTCCAAATAATCTGTATATCCTGAAAAACTTTGACTCCCAATACAAATCGAAGAAATGACGTCGGATAAATCTGAAGAAAATCCAACTGCCAATGGCACGAATGGGAATGATGTGGGACATGAAGCGGAAGCAGAGGTAATTCAGTGTTTCAAAGTTAGCTATTATAGTTCATATACGTTTGCTTGCCATCTTCGTGGATTTCAAAATGTTCGTCGTTTCCTAAAACGACTGATTCAGTAGACGACGCTGGAATGTTTTTCATATTGTTATTATATTGTTCACTGATAACATGTCGCATCTAACGAAAAGCCATGTATAGTGTGTGCTTATATACAAGTTATACATCCAAGTCTCTGAATCTGAATGTTTCACGTTAACCCAACCCGAGTTAACTTTATGAATATTGTTATCAATGCACAATGCATATCGTCGTAAGATATAGTAGCAAATGTACATAATAAATACACCCTGAAAGCTTATGATTTGCAATTGTAGGAATGTAATGAATGCACAGCATTATATTATTATATTGCTTAGCTAATATTAATATTGAATACATTTTACAAATCGTGAAATTATAATCGTGCATGTATTAATGATAATTAATATTATTTTAAGCGCTTCGTTAATGGACTAATTACAAGTTTAAGTACAACTCTATCTCGGGATATGATGGTGATTTCCAACTTTTGATTTAAAAATTATCGCTTCATTAGACTTTCAATTTCAAGTAGATATACATATACACCAAGGTTTCTATCTTGCATATACACCACTACTGTATTTTTAATAACAGCGTTTGTGACCGTTATTAGCAGATTATGTCTTGTCTGGTATACGGTGTCTGACATCTGACAACTAACAAGTCTCACCGTAACCTGTAGCAGTTATATACATGTTATTTATTTATTATGGTGGCTACTATAAAATAAATAGCAGACAGTGGAACACAATAAGTAGTACATGTACACTATACGTTGTGTACAAACATAAAGCTAAGTCCTTGAAATGCATTTTTATATGCAGGTATTTCAGCCCCCCGAATCGTTTTCAAGCAACGCATATGTAAAATCTATGGAAGAGTATAAGGAACTGTACAAAAAATCAGTGGAAAATCCAGCAGAATTTTGGGGAGATGTAGCAAAACAATTCCATTTTGAATCGTCTCAACCAGATGGGAAAGAATTTCTTAGTTACAACTTTAATACTCACGATGGACCGATCTCCATTAAATGGTTAGAAGGCGCAAAGACAAATATATGCTACAATGTCCTCGACCATGTCATTAAAACAAAGGACAAACAAGATACAGTTGCGTTTTACTGGTAAGCGATAAAATATATTAGTTTTGGCAACTGCTGGTAATGTAAATGATAATAATATTACTATTACTGATAACATTTCATAAGGCTCTTTTAATATGACGAGTTTTTGTAAAATGAACTTCATTTGCTATTGTGTATGTGCTATGTTTGTTTTCCTTAGGGAGGGTAATGATCCAAGAGACGAATTGAAAGTTACTTATGGAGAGCTATTAAAATTAGTCTGCAAGTTCTCAAATGCTTTAAAGGATCTTGGCGTCAAAAAGGGAGATCGTGTGGCAATTTATATGCCAATGATTATAGAACTCCCTGTTGCAATGTTAGCGTGTGCCCGTATTGGTGCAGTACATTCCATTGTGGTTAGTTACTAACGACAAGTACCACACATTTCAAACGAAAAATTCCCGATTTATTAAATTGTATCTATTACCAAAGTTGTTTGTTTTCCTTTCTTAGTTTGGTGGATTTTCTTCAGAATCTCTTGCTGAGCGTACTCTTGATGCTAAAGCAAAGGTTATTGTTACTGCTGATGGAGTGTGGCGAGGAGATAAAATAATTCACCTAAAAGAAATTACTGATCAGGTATTGCTGTGCCAAATTGTTTTTTGATTACAATTCGTAAGTAAATATGACATATTTTTGACAATGACATGTGCTCTGTAACGGTTGTAGTTTTATTACACTAGTTTATTTGTTTTTTATTACTGGGTAAAGTTATTGATTATATTCCATGGTAAACCAATGTGATAAATTGATAGTCATAATCATAATCATGTAATTTACATAGGCGCTAGAGAAATGTAAAGAACGTGGACATGAGCTGGACCATTGTATTGTCGTTAATCATTTGCCACAACTTGCGTCTAATAAAGTAGACTTGCAATCTGCTACTCAATCTCCAGCTAAGAGAAAGCAATATGACTACAAGGTTTGTAATAAATGAAAATGTGTTAATATTAAAGTTTTAATGCAATTGCAATAATACGTACGACTGGTACGACCATGTCTACAAACATGCACATATATTTGATATTGACTTTTGATTAGCATTATTGGGAAGTTTTTCAATTTTGTAGAGAAGCATTTACTATTTATAATAGGCACCTTTCCAAGCAGGCAGAGATAAGTGGTATCACGATTTGACGACCGATGCATCTGAAACATGTGCTCCAGAATGGATGGATTCTGAAGATCCACTGTTCATGCTTTACACAAGGTCAGAATTTTATTTTTTCCTTGACCTTTACTAATATTGTTATCATGAAGCATGTAAACTGGTATTACTTGCCTATTATCGATATTACGTATTAATATCTTTGCCGTTAAATGATATCGTTTCATTTCACTCCAATACATGTTGAGCAATAGGCAGACTATTTTCAGTCGGTGAGTTAGAAGAAGATGGTCCATTTTTGGGTTTATCTATATTATGCAGTCCTAAGCTGTTAGCTATTGACATTGAACTATTTGCCCAATTTGGCAATTTTTTGCTACCTTTCGAAATTTTTATAAATCTGTTTTGCATTTTTAACTTTAAGCAGTATTTTTTGTATATCATATGGGATTATACTAGATTCTAGATAGTATTATGATGATAATAATATAATTTGTCCAATATGTATGAGTGGCTTATAGATTATAATTATTATATTGTGTACATTTCTTCTTTCATAGTAAATGCTCTGAAAGCAATTTTCAGTTCACCTTTTTGTTAGCAATAGCATAATATTATACCCATTGCACTGGTGATGTAGCTTCAGAATCTGCATTCATGCGTCATGCATAAACAATGGTCTTTGGTCTATAAATTTTATTTTTCATTATCATAGTGGAAGTACTGGAAAGCCGAAAGGAGTACTCCATACTACAACTGGATATATGTTATATACTGCTACTACCTTTAAGTATGTTTTCGATTATCATCCTGGAGACGTTTATTTTTGCACTGCAGATATTGGTAATACACTGATCGTATTTAAAACATTTTATCAAGATTTTTAAGAGCTACATAGGGTGTGTATTTTTTACTATTATATTTAGGTTCTTTAGGTTTATTATTTATATATTATACATTTTATAAGATATTTTTCATTGCTTATATTGAAAGGTTGGATTACTGGCCACAGCTACGTGACATATGGACCTCTTGCAAATGGTGCTACATCTGTGATCGTAAGAATATTAATTTTTTGTAAGAGTTAATGAAGAAGGTATCGAGAGTTAAAAATTCACGTTTTTAGTTTGAAGGAACTCCGTTTTATCCTGATAACTCCAGATTCTGGGCTATTATTGAAAAATACAAAGTTAATCAATTTTACACTGCGCCCACCGCTATAAGATCTCTTATGAAATTTGGCGATGCTCCTGTTAAGAAGTACACAACTCACAACTACTTATACAAAACCAATTTTTGTATTCTGTAATCAATTTGTATAGTGTTGTATCATACATAAAACAATGTCATTTTTAGGCACAAGCGAGATTCCCTAAAAGTACTTGGAACAGTCGGAGAGCCAATTAATCCAGAAGCTTGGAATTGGTACAATCAAGTGGTAGGGGATTCCAAGTGTCCAATCGTTGATACATTTTGGCAAACAGAAACTGGAGGTCATGTTATAACTCCACTTCCAGGGGCCACCCCAACGAAACCTGGATCAGCAGTAATGATTTAACGATTAACCTCATTTGACATAATAAGAAAGTGTTGTTTCACGATCTATTTATCATTATTAGACACTTCCATTTTTTGGAGTCGTTCCGGCAATATTGTCGGAAGAAGGAAAGCCAATTGAAGGCCCTGGAGAAGGATATCTGGTTTTCAAACAACCATGGCCCGGTATTATGAGAACAGTCTATGGTGATCATGATAGATTCGAAACCACATACTTCACAAAGTTTAACGGATACTATTGCACTGGCGATGGTTAGACTACAATATGGAAACAATTAAATATATTAAAACTGTTTTACTTTGCGAGGTAATTTAATTTGTGGTTAATTTCTTGTAGGAGCCAAAAGGGATAAGGATGGTTATATCTGGATTACCGGACGTGTTGATGACATGCTTAATGTGTCGGGTCATCTTTTGAGCACAGCCCAAGTAGAGTCTGCTTTGATAGAACATAAAGGTATAATTTATCGAATAGATATCTCAAATAGTAAATCAGTTACAAAGTAAAAGTATACAATAGTATGCTGTTACATTTTATTTAATGAAGTTTTTTTTAAATAATGGATATTAGCTGTTGCCGAATCAGCAGCAGTAGCAATATCTCATGCTGTAAAAGGCGAAGCTCTTTACTGTTTTGTGACGCTCAGGGAAGGATTTGAATTTAATACCGATTTAGTGGGTGAATTGAAAATTAAAGGTATACTTCGCAATCGATACATATTAGTAAGTAGGTAACTAACATCTTAACAGACGTTTTAATAATATAAATTTTCTGTAGTGAGAGAAAAAATCGGAGCATTTGCTACTCCCGAGGTTATTCAATTGGCGCCAGCCCTGCCAAAAACTCGGTCAGGGAAGATAATGAGGCGGATCCTACGGAAAATTGCCGCTGGAGACACGGAATTTGGAGATACTTCAACCCTTGCTGACGAGTCGGTTATAAATGTTTTATTGGAGCATAAGCCGATGTAATTCAGGATCAAAACATCACCTGATAAGTCCACAAGTGGTTTAAATCTAGTATGACAGTAGAATGACTAATATTATTGTAAGGATATCTTAAATCTATTATACATGTAGTAACTAACTATGTACCAAGTAAAGTTGGTAACATTTAGCTCGTAGTCTGCGTCAAGTTCCAACCATTTATTAAGATCCTTAGGAAAGCAGGTTGCTGTATGGTTGAAAAGAGGAAATCAAAAGACGCATTATGCAGTAGTTAGTGCACTAAGTACTTAAAAGTTAAAAAACGAATTTACTCCAATACAAAACTTAAAAATCTACTAAATCTAGCTGGCTAGATTATAGTGCTAAGAATGAGCAGCCTATTTAGAATTTTTATTTTGATTGCTGTAAACTTGCCTAGAGTCTAGACTCTAGACAGCAATGAATTTAGTAATGGAATTAACTATTAGCCAATTAAAATAAGTACGTTAGATTAGAAAGTATAAGACCAATGTAATGGAAGAACTTAGAATGCTGATAGTTTGTAATCTCCAATAGTGCATTTAAAGGTAGGTGTAAGCAAGTGAAGTAGGATGCCGATATTGATCGAAAATGGTAAACAAGCTGAAGTTAGTCTGAGGACGTTCTAGACGTCTTACAAGAAACTAACGAACTCCTCAGTAAAGTATCCTTTGGCTGGATCTGGTTTTGAAATCGAACTAGTAGAGTGTTATGCCTATGCACGAGTCGACTTCTACTATAGAATGCTAAAATTGTTTAAAATAAAAAGATGCATCAGTGATATTTACGAACAGTAAGTGTAAGTATTACATAATCGATGATCAGTCTCCTCTCCTCTACTTATTGCACAAAGGAACTTAAAAATTGCCATAATAAATTAATAAGGAAATCATTTTTGTCCTATTGTGTAGACATGTGTTGGTGCACATTTTATTCAAAGGAAAATGTTTTGTATTCAGTAGTCAATCATTGTCGAGTAATTACTTCCGTGTCTGTGGGATTGTATGAAAGAAATGGAACAAACAAACAATAATATTATTGTTTCACTTTGTGTCACTTATAAATAATACTTACTTACTTGTCTATTAAGTATAATTTGTACCCTAATGTCTGAGTTTGTAATGGCAATGACAATTGTTTCGTTACAAGTAAAAGAACTATGCCTAATTAATTTTTTCATGTCAAGGTAAATAAATGCTAGCTATTCGAATGAATAATATAAAGCCAAGCCTTAAACCATACATATCATATCGTGTAGGTCTATTTAAAGTTGAGAATAGGTAAATATTAAAATACGGAACTTAACGGTAGAGATATTGTAAGAACTAAAACTACCCGTTTTCCATGTTATGCTTATTATACTTGCATTATTGTACGCTTACCATTCATTAACACAGGACAGTTACAAAAATCTACCAATTACAAATGTACGTAGTACCAATGTAGCTTTTAAGTAATCTGACATTATTGGATTTTCTTTTCCAGGTGGGTATAGGTTAAATATGGCTAGGTTAAAGGTAATATTACAGGTAAAATATATTTCACACATTAGCTGAGAAATAAGACAATGAATGCAGGTATAGTATAATGCAGGATATTTGGAAATAGAGCCGCTACTAATAATCCCTGGTAATCTTAACAATACCGAAGTAGTATATGGAAGTAAAAAAATGCGCCTGTATCTTTATAAGTATGTATAATATTATACCTACGTAAATGTACCAAGTAACTATTCAAATCATAAATGCTATAATGCATTGAAATTGTTTTTTTCTGGAAATACGATCATTATAATTGTTATATCAATATTATATCTTATCAAAAGCTACAGAACTAATTGATATTACTATTCAGACTTTGCTGACTAAACAAATACTTTTTCCCAAAATACTGTTATTTTGAGTGTAGCACCTTTGTACCTGTATAATTTATTGTTTAAAGGATTGTGCCCAATAGTCTCTTAATCATTTTGCTAAATGTAATTAATACGATATAAACACATACTTCAACACACTTAAATAGTACTTAACTAAACCACATAACATTCCATTTGGAGGAAAGTCTTATTATTTCTGTATTAAAGCTTTAGCTTTAACATTTCATCTTTGTACTCTGTAAGGCAGGTACCTATAATTTCACAATCACAGAAGAGTCGAATTCCAGAAGCACACACTGCAATGCAGTGGCTGCACTGCACTGCAACCGATACCATTAATAACATCCTTTAAGCTACTGCAACTAGTGTTAAAACTAATTCATGTGTAGCTGTAAAAACAACAAATTCCTAAATAGTGGAGTGACACTATCTACGATACGATTATGTGATTGTTGATTTATAGTTGTATTACCTACCGATGTTAAAATATGTTGTACAAAATAGTTTTGATTAGTCTTGCTAAACTTTAGATACCTGTAATTGTCACAAAAATGTATTACTTGCAAAAGAATTAATAAAGCACACAATAATAGAACTGAAAGAGACCTAATTTTTTTACCATATCATGCACTATTATTTTGTTAATAATAATATTATTCTAAACATGTGATTCAGTTCAGGCTTATAATATGAGGCATTAGTAAGATTAATCTTAATCTCTTTTATTGATAAAAGGGATAATCGTAAAGTGAGAATCTATAATTTATCATTGGCAATATTAACATGCATGCATGTTAACTTGTTAGCCTATATGGATCGTGAATTACAAGTGTTAACCAACTTCTGAAAATGTATGTTGATATGAATTTATTTACAAATGAGAAATTAAACTACTGTTCATTAGAAGTGAGCAAATTTTTTATTGTATTATTAAGAACCTAAGGACTTATATGTATATGCACTACATTAATTTTCCCATCAATCCAAAAATACGGCATCTATATAGCGTTACAATGTTCACAGTGACATTTTCGTTAGTTTGTGAGGCACTTTAATAAAACTGTAATGCAGTGATTAATTGCATAGTAAATAGAATGTGCATATTCAATGTGCAGTATGGAAACAGGAAGAGGAAATATTTGCATATTGTATAGGACGTGGAATATTGAGGCAGGAAAACTTGAGCAAACAAGTTTAGACTTAGACGTTTATAGAGCTTATTAAAAAGACAATGTTGCTGAAGGTATTAATTCTAACTTTGATTTGATTTGATGAGCACTTTAGGTAATGATTATTAGATTCAGCGATATTCTGGATTGTTACATTAAATAGTAGTAAGTATTAAGTATAATATCACCTAATTTTATTTGATATAAAGCTTCTAAAATAAATGATGTACAAAAAGCATAACAAACTAAACGCAGCCATATAAGACAAGTATGATATGACTGCATCTGCATATCAAAAATTATACTAACTAATTAAAGTGAAGATGTAAGTGTAATAACACAAAACAACTCTGCTGCAATTATATTTATAGACGTACTAATGTTACTTCTAATTCTAAAATCACAAACCAATAGTATAAGATCTCCCATTGGGGTTATGGATTGGAATTACTTTCGGTGTCTGCACAACCCATTCATACCATACTGCAGACTTGCTTGAGCAACGCCAAAACATCAGGGTCACCGTTTCCCCTTTCTTAAGCTGAACAGTCTCCTACCATTGTAAGAAAATATATCACATTATTATAAGAGCGTCAAGAAAGGAATCAAATGTTTCAAGAAACGGAATTTTAATAAATTTTGATGCAAGACTTACCCTGATGGGAAAATATATAGGAAACCAACTGAATAAATTGCTAGAAAATGTTTTAGGAAGAATACTCATTTTGATATCTTTAAACAAAACGGATTCAAAGTATCCAGCGAAGCCGTGTAATACTGTATCTTGATCCACAGGGAATGTTAGAGTTCCCGTTCGATCATTACTGCGATCCGCATCTGTTAATGAGACAAATACAATACTATCAATTCTATGTCTAATTCATCTATTTAATAACCGATTGACGGTTAAATTTATGATTTGTCAGTTGTAGGTCTATATACTCATATAATTCCGTGGTTGTAGGTGGTGTAGGCTTACCAAAATCAGGATGCCTGAATGTGAACAATTCTTGAGGGGGTGAAATTTCATAACGATTTTGCATATGAACAACGTAAGGTGTCTCAAAGTGGGCATATTTATGTTTGTTGCTATCAATTAGGGCTCGAACTTCATTCCACAACTTCGCAGACATTATAGGTCCAATGAAAGATGTATAGCTTTGTGGTATCATTATACCATCATCTATCCAGTAAAAAAGTTAATTAGCACATCATTAATTACAAAACAGTAATAAACACAGACAAATTAATACAAAGACTTAACATTTTGAATATGTGTTTTAGACTTATTAATTACTTTAAAAGAAAACAGTGACACTAGATGAACTTATTACTAACCTTTCAAGAACGTCTGAGCTCCCTCCAGACACTCTGGGGACAGTTCGTTATCACCAAAAGAACCCAAAAGTTCAGATATTATTAAGTCTGCCTTTTCTGGAGCTTTCCATTCCCTCATATCTCCAGACACGACTGTCACCATATCTCCCCATTCTTTATTTTTCAAATGTATCAGTGTATTAATGGCATTTCTATTCTTTTCTACAGCATAAAGTTTGATCTTCCGATTTGCTTTTCTTGCAGCTTCAATTGATGCTCGAACTAGCGGCCCTCTCCCAGCGCCAACTACCATCACAACCCTAAAACAGAATAAATTTTAAGATTTTATTTTTAGATCTTTCTATCCTATTGCTAACTCAACTTTCACCGCGCTTTTACCCAAATTGTATTCGGATTGAATTTTAACCAATACAAACCACGACATCATTGGCACCCTTTTAATATGCAGGGGCGATCAACAGATTCTTTTAAAAACCTTTGTAGGCCGGCAAAGCCAATGAGCCAACCCTTTACAAGAAGTAATGGTGCAAAAGACGGTGTGGTGGAAGTAGGGGAAAGTTTCACATAAAGTTAGCGTTAGAAGAGAGAAAGTAAATTAATATGACGTGTTGTAGGTTGGTAACACATCATTACTCACTTACAAGACTTTGGTATCCTTTTCGTTGTCACATATTTTATGCAACAATGCTTTATAAATAGCCTCTTCGTATAAATTATATTTTGTAGGATCTTTTTCAAATACTTCGTAAGTATGAGATTCCAAATTGTCCATCAATGGTTGAAGAGGACATTGTAAATAATCTTCATAACCCGCAGTGAACTGCCGGATGACCGTCCCATCAGTCTCTTCTGACTGTTCAAAGTATTTCAGAATGAATTAGGTTTAAAAATATTAAATGTTTTAAGTTAATAGAATATACTAATATGTACTACGTGCACTAAAATGTTACCCATGATGTGTACAAATAATCAATGTATTGTTTGTAGTATTTTAAGGTTTGGGACTCGGAAACATCATCGAAGTCTTGAAGATCAATTACGACTTGTGTGCCTAACTGGAAAAATTGCTTGATAACAGTTTGATGAGCTTTCAGAAGAACTGGGTAGCCTCTACTGTTAGTGGCGAAGACCCCTGTTAACAATTTATGTAACAAAAAAAATAAATGATGCACTGAGTGTAATGTTAACTTCTTTATTTTTAATAATATGAGAATAAAATGGACAATAGACATACTTGAAGATATGAAAAGACATTTGACAGGTTCTCCCAACCATCTTAATATAACGTCCTCATTGGGCAGATTAGCAGATATTTCTAGCACAGGAAATAGACGGCGCTCTGAATTACACATCAAACGAAATCTGTTCCATCTAAAAACGTAATTTATAATGAATTTAAGTTATCAACTTTTATTATTTTTAAGCTACTGAAGATCTAAATACTTTATTCTTCATTGTAAACAATTAATGAGAATGAGTTTTAAACTTTGCAACGTTCCATGCAACCCAATGATGCATTGCTAATCCTTTATGACGCATCTCAAAAGCCAAAAACTCATTCATGTTAAATACAAGTGATAAAGGACCATTAAACATGTATAATTATAAAACATGATTATTTCGATAATGAATTAAAATGCAAACATCTGATATTAAAAACTTACAAATCCCAGGAACTGCTAGTATCTGCCTCTACAACCCCAGGACGCGGCTCGTCAAAATTCATGGGAATTTTAAGCCAATACTGCGTAACAAAAGCAAAAATCACAGTAATTATAAAACGAGGACATCATTCATTTGTTACAGATGTACTTAACTTATCAATAAATGTTGAAAAAGTACTAACGGAATGTTGAATTCCGGCAACTAAACGTGAATGGATGATCCTAGCAAAATTTCCAAAATTCTTTGTTTTTAGTTCCAAAATTATAGCTGGTAAACCTAAGTGATGGCAATAATCTAGCTCCGCTTTAAGTAATTCTCGGCATTTACTATTCACTTCTTCTCCATCCAACTGATTCACGACATCAGAAACAATTCCAACAAGAGAGCATGACCACTCTATATCCACAAAACAACATAACATAATAAAAATTCAGGAACAATGAAATTATAGAATATAGCTTCTGACAACTCATTTAGCATTATTTACCTGAGCTTGGCAGGTCCAAATCCAGCCAACTGAAATTTTCAGTTACTTCACTGGCACCACGGATTAGGTGCTTTTCCAATGACTCTGCGTTGACCATTTGGGTGCACAAAAATTCGAACCTAAGTAAAATTCGTACAAATCATCACATAATTTCAAATATTGATTATTTATTTAAACACACTATGGAAAAACTTAAGCCTAAACGGTGAAGTGAAAGGGCGTATTTCTTGAACCTATGGATTTTATATTGGTGTTCTATTCTAATAGTCGATATCTGTATTACCTTGGACATCTAGTGTTTCTGCAGGTTTTAAGTGAATTTGATGGCGGGATCCTTCGTATCATGAAGATATTCATCACTAAACACAGTACATCACTAAATACAGTGATGAATATCTTCATGATACAAAGGATCCCGCCATCAAATTCACTTAAAACCTGCAGAAACACTAGATGTCCAAGGTAATACAGATTTCGACTATTCAATTAATTTATGGGTGTATATAATATACTTACCCATGACTCCGAACAGTGGTCAAGGCTTCCGTTATTTCTTGTACATTATCCCATCTAGCTCCCACACAAGGTCGTTTCGGCATTATGAAATATTATAGACTGCAGAGAGGTGTGTATACCAGAGGTCAAGATCTTCTACTCTCAAGATTTAATAAACTGTAGCAAAATTGTCGCGACTTGACGTGAAAAACTAGAAACTTTATTAACCGGGCAGATTATCTATACCCCAAACCCAATCAAGGGATGATTAGAGACAGATGAGCGAATGAAATGACTATGGAAAAACTACTACGGCAAACAGGTTCAGAGTCCAGTCTTCACTCAGTTCCAGCAAATTTTGCACTAACTAATGACTAAAAAAATCAAAAATTTTGTTACCTATCACCTATAAATTATCTAACATCTAAAGCTTTATATTAGAGTTCATCGCTCACAGACGCAGCCAACTTCAGCACACGACAAGTCGGCAAGAACTACTAGTGGCAGGCTTACGTATTGGAGTAGTGTGCTTATTACATTCACCCGCGCGCGTATTCCACTGATTATTGTTTTCAGTGGACTCAATCAATAACCAACAGATGGTGAAATATCCCTGGATATGAGTGTGTGAGTGGGTTACTTTACGATTCTTATGCCTATTTTGGATTTTGTCTCGCAGAAACCGCAGAAATTACATTCACAAAATGAGATTGATAATTCTTACACAAGTTTTCATACAAAATACAAATAGAAAAATGGAAAATATTTTCTTCCACATTCATATAATTTCCATATACTAACCATTCATAACGAAAGTATGACTTCATGATGAGTTTGATGAGTGAAATAATGATATTCATGAAAATGGGGCATAATGCATATGTAATGCAGATCTGGTTAAAGAAATGAAATTGATACTATTATTATGATTTCAATGACTGACTGAAACTGGCTGAAACCATCTTGGTACCACATTCGTAACAATTTGTTACATTAACTGTTATTAAGCATTCATGTGTATAGTGTATACAGGCATTTTGGGTAAGTTAGGACAGTTAGTAGAAGTGGATGAATTCATATTTATATGCATTTATATATAAAGCTAAAGAATGTATAAAGTCAAAGCTGAAATATAAGTAAAAAGGTCAATGTAAATGCAACTACTGTTGCATGCAAATAAATTCAGTCGTTAGCATTTTTCTTTCATCAAATAACAGGATGCAAATATTATCATTAATTGAACTCACATCTACATTGTTCTCGATCGAAACTTTATTTGGAAATCTCAATTGTTTCCATCTTCGTGTTCTGAGTTTGGTTAAATCTACATTTTAGGATGGAACACGGATCATAATATAAAAGCGCTAATTTGAAGATTCAGCAGGATGTTCCTCTATTTAGGATTTTTTTTATTTTTGGTGAATGGAGAAAATAATTTTGTATCATGAGCGTGACTATTGTGTGCTCGTGGAAATGTATTTTGTTTAGGTTACTTACTGCTCAGCTAATTAGTTAAGGATAAATACTAGTTTGAAAGGTATTATACAAAAACGCTGTTACGAATATCGTTACTTTGCAAATGTACTTTGCTAATTGCTATATTTATTTTGTACCATTTAGTCTGGTAACTGCATTCACAATTTATTATCAGATAAGTATAGTCATTACATAAATAGTTCTGTAGAAATCTATTTACTTTTTGCAATAAAACCTGTAGTTGAATACCTTAGCATTAGTTACATATGTAACATGTCTCAACTTCAAGTTCTTATGATATTGTCAATCTTCTTGGCACTGAGTTCCAAAATCGTAAGAAAAACTAGTTTATATAGGTATTGCATTTCGCCTTAGTGTGTGATGGTAAATCATTTTGAACAATACATTTTATAGATCTTTGCAAATGCAGAATGGGAGGTAGCCTGTGATCCGAATACTAAGAACATCGTCGCTGATAAGAGAACTAAGGAAATCCAAAACCAGTGCTTTAAGGATTATCACTTGACAGCAGAAAATGCAACAGTAATGTATAATCGGATATATTTGACAATAATTAAATCTTCCTTTAATGCGTTTATTCATGCAGTATTTCATAAGAGCAGGTATAATCTTCATTTGTTGTTGTACCATAAATGAGTAAACGACACATTAAAGTACATATATATTATTTGAGATATGCATAGGGCAGATAGTTTGCAAAACTATGTCTCAATTCTTACTAATGTATCATTATTTAAAAGTGTAAATTTTAACCCTTGCAGTGCGTGGTCCGGTGTATGTTTGTGAAAGGTAACATGGTACGAAATCATATTTAAATACATTGCATTTACAAATCAATATGATAGTGGAATCGCAAGGTACATTTAGTAACTTGTTATATTTATTGAAATTTTGTACAGACAGACGCAGATGGCAAGCCAAATAAAGAGAAATTTGAAAAATATTGTGATGAGGCTATTGATCCCAATATCAGAGCCAACATTAAAAACATAACTTGTTTCGAAAACCACGGTACAAAACCTGATTAGTACCCACTTTAGTACAGGTTATTCAAAATTGTAAGAAAACATGCTTTAGTTATGAATATCATTTTTAGCTGCGAATACGGTAATGAAGGATGACTCTATGTGCCAGAATTCCAAGGATTTTGACGCTTGTGTTAATGGTGAAATGCAAAAGGTAAAATTTTTCGTTTTTTTAAAAGAATTAGTAATTGATAATATTATATTTGTACGTTTAAATATTTATCATAATTATTAACATTTCTAGTTGTGCAAATGAAGAAATTGTCAGAAAATAAGTTGGCATGAAACTATTTGAAGGCAGGAAAAATGAGAAAATGTCCCAAAACAATCTGTTCTACATATAATAAATCTGTATATCCTATATTTTCATTCTACATACATAATATATGTATATACAAATATCTGTATATGAAATATTGTCATTATTCGTTTTATCAGATTTTCTCATTAGGTTTTTTCTAGAGGTTCTCGAAAAGGAGCGCAAACTAATGCAATTCTTCTTTATTATGCTTTGGAAAAAGTCTGCTGATATTAATAAATGTTGAACTCTTATAGTCTTATGCAGATAATACTGTGTATATTCTGTACGTGTATGTATGTACCTTAATTCATAAAACACATAGCTTTTATCTAACCCTTTCGTACATAAATACAAAAAATACAAATAAGTATTACAATAGACATAACTAAAATTATTAGATTCAAACACTTTGATAACAAGGAGTAAAGAGTAAAGCAAAATTGGGCCATTTATATTACTAGTTAAATACTTGTGTATGAAATATCTGTGTTTAAAGCTTAGAATGAATATTCAAAGGCACAAAACATTCAAACTGCCTCAAATTGGATTTTCATTAAATCGTCAACCTCTCCTTCAACAATGTCTCCGGGAGCCAGGGCTCCGAAACCGTCTGGAGTACCAGTTAAAATGACATCAAACGGTTCAAGTGTCATGAATTTTGAAATGTAAGCAATTAATTGGCGGACATTAAAAATCATATTGCCCGTGTTTTCATGTTGAGTTAGATTTCCATTCACTCTGCAGGTTAGTTGAAGATTGTTCGGATCAGGTACCAATTTCTTAGGGATGAATGAACTAATTGGGCAGCCATAATCAAATCCTTTACCAATTTCCCAAGGTTTGCCTTCAGCAATAGCTTTTTTCTGTAAAAAATATTTAAGACCCCAGGACTAATTAGGACGTTAACTATAATATAATACATTGTGTAGGTACATAATCCACTCCAACAACCACAATGCGCTAGTAGAAAGCATCAACCGGCAAGCGAACCAATATTATTACTACCTGAGCCTTACATTTCCCCAAAAGTGACTAGAAAAGCGATGAGTTTCTTACTCGTTATTATAAAGAGGTGTAAATATTCATTACTGCTATAAAAGATTAAGTATTAACTCCAAGAATTAAGAATTACGTTTTAACTATAGTAAGGCGTATGATAGTATAAAGCTCTTCTTCGCCATGATCATCAATTAAATAAGTTATACCATCCCGAATTGCAGTTATCATTTACGAGCAATAACAATTTGTGTGAAAGGATAATGACCAGGAACTCTTTGGCTGTCATATCCAAAGAAAGAAAATATCCAGCGACATGCTTCAAAGCGTCTTCTTCGGAGATATCTTTTCCCCGTTTCCCAATTACGACTCCTAGTTCCAACTCGTAGAAAATTGCTCCAAGGTTGGTTGGAAGCTAAACACATACATAGTATCAAAATCAAATAGTCATTTGTTCTGAAAGTGGACATATTCAAAAAACGATTTGTTATTCAGCAACCATTAGCCGAAAATTTATTTTATGCATCTGTGCATGTATTGTGCTAGTGGTCGACGTGCAAAATTGTATTTATGCAGTTTTTGTCTTACTTTAACCAAAGTTCCTTCTTGGATGAAGGACGAAGTTGGTTTCATGAAGATTATAGGAGCATCTGGTTCCTTAAGAACTTTAGACAGCTCGGTTTTATTCCATCTGTTTCGGGTAAACAATGCCAAGGAGAGAAAAAGAGTTTTTATATGTATTGCAGTTGATTACTGTCCAAATGAATTTTTTGCATCTTTGCAATCTTACCATTAAACCATAATGACAGTACAGTCATGGTTGTACATCTTAGTACCACATTCTTATTACCAGCTATGTATAGTAAACTGCTATTGTAATTGATATTGCTCACGCTAAAATATAACTACACCTACCTGTAATTTCTCCCAACTCCTATTATCTTCTTACTGTATTCGGCAAATTGAGCAAAGTCATAATTGTTGTCGTCATCTTCAGTGTTATTAATATCATCTCTAGCATTTTTACATACTGTCTCCGAGCAGGAATCGCAAGAGCAACAGTACCATAGCCGGGTGTCTTTTTCATTCTGCACAATCAATTAATACAAATTGACACTGCTGAATACATAGATTGTTTTTTTATGCTCATAGCTCATCCATTAGAAATATATGTATAAAGATACTACATGTGTGGTAGAAGTGGAAAGTGATCTGAAAAATGATCTAACTTACATTTTTAACTAAGCTGGTGGAATTTTCAAGCACAAAGGAAAATTGCATATTGTGATGTAGAGAAGACCAAAAACTAATCGAACATCCAGGCTTGACTTTAACAGATCCAAATGAATTTCGTGTTCTTCCTGTGCTTCCCACATGTCTCACTTGTACCTTTCTACCTGAATAATGCCAATCCTTATAAATTACAGCACAATCTTTTGTTAACTCTGTTGTTTTCTTCTGTACACTTTGACCTTTTGATGGACAATAACAAGCTGTGCTAGTAATACTACTGATCTCACTGTTTACAGAAATATCACCTTTCGTTTCAGTAACTTCAGTACAAATTGTACTTTTATTATTATTAGTAGTCGTGCACAGTACTAAAGCACAATGTTCATTCAAAAGAACGGAAATCGATTCTTTTCCAAATAAAATCTTTGTATCAGGATTGAATTCCAATTTTTGAGAAGCTGATAGAGCAACAGGATCTCCTCCAAAATGTTTCTCTGGAAAAATTCCACAATCAAATGGCAATTTTTCCTCCCCACTCTCATCCAAGGGTAGGGAGTTGATTTGTAAAATACATAATAAAAGACTGTAGATACTAAATCGAATGAAAATGAAAGAGAACATGTTTAAACTACTTCAACTCTAAAAGATTATGTACCTACTAAATAGGCAAAGTGAAAATCATGAATCATGACACATTCATTTATTAGTCACCCCCTTTGTAAGCTAGTAATCAGAAAGCATGGCACTTTTAATTCCCCTGCAATTAGATGCGGCATAATATTTGTTTTTGACACACTTGGTTAGCCACGCCTTGATCATTGTTTGATGCGTTGCAGATAGCATGACAATAGAAAATTGAATTCAAATGCATAATATCTATAATACCATTTTACCACAAGGTATCAATCTTAACATTCGAAAGATGAACATCTTAGGTGATGGGGAATATTACGCAATATACAACAAACTAAGTTTACATCAATAATATTTATGAATTCAATTGAAAGTATAAATTATATCTTACTGAGTATTTATTATTAAACACTGGATCAATATTGTGACAAAAATAACCTACTTCTCTAAAAATAAATCTCCTAAATTGACAACGAACTTACCTATAGGTAAGTGCATTGTGCACTTATATACGATACAAGTTACTGAACCCAATTGATGTATAATTTACGACGGGATTAATTTAAATTCTGGGCTGCATTTGTGGCATTTACGGCACTCTCGAGATAGTCAATTCCCTTGTATCTTGTAGTGAATGATTGTTTCTTGTGTTTGCACATTACTTTTACATATATATTACATCTTAATGGATGCATGTGTGCAGCTTACCTACATTTATTTGTTCCTTTCTATTGTTACATACAAGTTTACAAATTAGATAGGTACTTCTACCACTCAAAATGGCAATGAAAAATTGGCACAACATTGCACAATACCTGATTAGGAGTCCGTCACATTTCATTTTACAGCGTGTCATGCTATAACATTTATATAACTATAGCTGTATAGCTATATTAAATACTATTTTTTACAGGTGGACTATGCTAAAACATATCTCTATGTTCACTACCGCAACTACCCTTTACATACGCATGTAGACTTTTAAGTAAAACCTGCGGTTGAAGTTAAATTATACAATGGTAATGTATTTAGGATTGACAATAATGACCACACATATTCCAGGTATAGATTCGGTTTGGCTAAATCAATGCGATTTAATTTATGCATTGCACATTTTTTATCCCACTTTCTACCTCCAAACACCATCAGGAGTCACCGCCCATTATCTATAGCAGTGTACAAGTAGACAGAAGCATAGTATATCTGTCCCCTGTCGCATAACCATAAATCCTTATAAATTGCCCTTGTGCAAAGCATAGCTTTCTGCTAATAATGTACATTAGCGTATGCACAATAACCTCGTAACAGGATGAAGAGTAAAAATACAGTCTGCATGTTCACACTTCACTCATTGAACAACAGGAGGATATTCTTTCTAAACAGTGTGCATGCTCATGTAGTTCATCAAAACGACCTACCGACCTCGGAATTCGGATTTCGGTCGTGTAAATGACTGCATTCAGTTCGAATGAGTCTACATACACATCTTGTTTCATTATCAGGTCTTCCCTTTCTTTAATTGTCTGCCAAATTTGTAGTGCACAAACAGATGAAGACCGTCAGTGCGAAAGAGCGATCCTAATTCTCCTTGCTCTCATTGCGGTATCTTAGTTTATTTTTTATTGTTAGATCCCTTCTACATTAAAGATCTTGACAACCGGCCCAAATCTTCAATTTCCGTTGGGATTCGGCTTGTATATATTAGTATAACAAAGAAACCCAGATCTGCATGAAAGAAAGAGATTACCGAATCAACAGACATAACTGGGCTTCTATATAAACAGTCCCATTTTCTCTACATCCCTTCTGGCTCCGGAACAGCAAATAATCTATAGCTACTAAATGCTCTATCACCAATAATAGAATATTGTTCTACAAATGTAGCATACTTCGATTTCATTCACGGGTAGAAAATGGTCTTATAGAGATTGCGTATATTCTGCATTTAAGTTTTGAGATTCAGTTCCAAATGATATCTTCTAGGTATCTGTCGTTTTCTTGTGAAAATTCTACATAAATGCCTACGTAGTCATTATTAGATATTATCTTTCTTGCAAGTAAGCATAAAGCTTTCTTTCTGCAGGTCATGTCAGCATGTCATCAACAAGGGATAAAGAGACAGACTGTGAATGAGGCATACATTGAGAGAGAAAGAGACTTTGATCTGAGTAATCGGGTTTCCTATTTTTCCCTGCTTACTCATTCTTATTTCTTACTCAAGTATAATCAGTTTGTTGGTCTGTTCCTCATCAAAAATTCTTTTCTTGCAATTAGACAGTATTTAGAGCAGGTCTTGATGCTATATCTGCATTTAATAGGAGTTTAGCTTATCCTCATCAAATTTCTTGTATGTATCTAGCGAACGGAAACAAATATATAGCACATGGGTAAGTATCTATGTATATAGGAACATTCATTTGTTTATATGGAAGTTATGTAGGTATATATTTAGCATATATGCAAGGTTTCGTATAATTATATATGTATAGTAAGTGTAGATTAGTGAAGGTTTTGTCTATCCAGTTCGGTGCGGTATCGGATAACTTGAGTTAAAGATTGAAAGACTCCCTTGACTCGACTTACTTAACTGTTTCGTCTGTAGTAGTACCTAGTTTGCATTTTTTCTTCGTAACACTTTGACTAGACTCGTTCAGTCTGGGCCATGCCAGGCAGCTCATCCTTTAAACTCTCTACTAAAGCTCTCAAGATCTAAATTGAATCCGGGAGAATAAGAAAACAAACTTAGTAGTCACCGTACTGCTCGTGAAAATTTTACTGCATTTATTTTTTCTTCCATTTCTCAAAAACCGAATCTCAGGTTGTGGTTTTCAGGAGCCTTTCAAGTGCACTCCAGCAGATTAAGGTGATTCTTTTGCTGAGTATTTATTGTGTGCCACATGCAAAAGATTGTAATCATTAGAAAAGCACTTTGAGTGAGGATTAATTATTGTGAAGGACTGCATTGTGCTGTTTGTATTTAATCCTAACCGAATTGACTGTTTGGGTGCTAAAGGTGTGACTGTCGTGTGTGCTCGTGTCTTGGAGTTGGATTCAATTAAATTGTCATCCCGGACAGGACCGGACGGAAGAGGGCCAGACGGAAAAGGAAAGATCACCAGAGAAAGAAGGAAAAGGTTAGTTCTATCCACTTTTTATATTACATTTATTGGTATGCTGACTGGAGTAGTAGCTGTCTCTGCAGATCTGTGATGTGTTAAGAAAAGAAATCGTCAAGATTCCCATTTTTTACATCCTACATATCTGCCTTAGCTTCCTAAGATGATCTCTATCCAAGTATCCTAGTATGTATTTCAGTGATGTGATTTAAGCATTGACTTCGTTAGAGGTGACTCGAGAATATTGCTAAAATCTAACGAACGTATCTTTAGAATCTGTACAATAGTATTTCCTTCTGCATTGTCAGGCATTTCTGTCACATAATATAGCATTCCAGCAAGACAAGTGAACAATTCTTACTTGCTTCTGTATTCCATACCTATATACCTATCTACAGTCATTCTACCATTATTATAGGCACCTTGCTATTCTCATATGTAATGTAATTATTGCCTTGGGTTGCTTTTTATTTTGGCTGAGACTGCCGACTGAGGTCTTAGACTTTTCGCTACAGTCACATCTTTTACTATACTTTAACCTAAGCGTAAAATAGTAGTATATTGTATACCTATGTGGCATGTGTAGCTAAAGATTCCAGCCTTTCCTTCCCTCCTACTTACTATACTTGACGCATACACTTCTATTTTGCAGTTCTATACGATTTGCTTTAATTTTAGTGCCCTACACCACGGCTGTACATTGCTTCACATTTTTTACGTTCTTTCTCCTTTTGCTGTAGTCCAATAATAGCTCCCACTGCCTTATTTAGTCGTATAGCTTAGCTTTCATTGCACTTTTTTCACTCACCACCAAACCAATTACCTCAACTAAAAACCTGCGTCTTGTACACTTACGTAATTAGGGGTGTTACGTGCCCATGTCTTCAACGTACAAATTGGGACTAATTAATGTTTTCTTATGAGCAACTACAACCTCTAAAGCTTTGATTGAATCCCTTGTCTCTGATGAGAACGAGCACGGAAAAGCTATAACAATAATGTTCACAATTGCAGGTTTTCAATTACAAGTAACATGACCCATTTATTATAAATCGATCCTGCTGATGCTTTAATTGCAAATACCTACATAAATGCAGTTGGGCTTGTTCTGTGCAGTAGTCTATAAATTAGTTGCGTCTGTTGTGATATGGGAATTCATACGGAGTGTACGTTATGTACATCTGGCACCACACATTTATGTTCTTTATGATACGTATTTTAGCATTATAGCGACAACTATGTATACAGTATTTATGTATGTATTACGTGTATAGAAGGAAGTTTGAGTCATTAGAATTGTGTATAGCGTGAATTGAGGATTTGATCTGAGTGTTAGTATGTGCTATTGATTTATAATGTCTGTACAATAATAATTTTTGTTGTTTGTACTATAGACATTAACCCTGTGGAGGCTGTTGTTAGCAATAAATAATTGAAACGGAAAGGAAAACCAAGAAATCTTCATAGTAAATAGAACTATTAAGCCAAGATGTCGAGAACCGGTCGTGCATCTCACTGGAGAAGACCCATAACTAGGACTTACGACTACAATTTCTCAGTCGGAGAGCAATACTATACTCCTCAGTTGAACTATTTGGACACTAAGCGAGCAGGACGAGCTCAGACACCCCCCTCGGCTAAAACGTTTGCTGAGAGATTTGTGGAAAACCCTATTTACGGAAGGCTCGGTAATTGGCGTACAACGGCCAGTTCCAATGCAGAAGAGAGTTCCGAATCTGCTAATGTCAATGCGGAAAATAGAGAAAGAACTCTGATCGATCGTTACGGCTCATTAGATGATTTAGGAGGGCTTTTGGATAGAAGACAGAATGCAGAAGAATCCTTGTCCTCTGCTCTCCGTGAATCCACAGATCTGAAATCTTCTCTCCGAGAGTCAACAGATCTGAAAAGCACGAGTACAAGTGTCAGTAGCAGTAATCGAAAACTCAAATTTGTATTGGGTGACCGGCTATTAAACGCCGCGGGGGTTGATGAGCAGGCTATGTCACCAAAATCTGCCGTTGCCGATACAACAGATCCGCTGGATATCTTTTTAGCCCGCCGAAAGAATAGGATCGAGGCACAGGCAGTCGCCAAAACTGCTGATGCCGATTTGGCCACGGAAGATCCTTTCAAAAGCAGCAGGAACAGTGCAGCTATGAAAGCCGCTAGGCAAAGGGCTGATGATATGATCGAAGAAATGAATCGGGAAGCGGAGAATAGCGCGTCAAAGTTCAGAGCCCGTTTAAAGGCCAAAGCCCAAGAAGACCAAGCCATGGAGGAGGCTGATTTCAACATGTCGAGAGCAGATCAAATTCGACAGAGGGCAAAGGCCCGCCTTGCAAAATTGGAATCTTCTTTCCCAGACTTAGCTATCGGATCAGAGGCTGTGGCTAAACGTGCGGCAGAAGATGAAGCTTTTGGAAATGAATACAATTCTGCAAGAATGGCTGGAAGCACCAGCATTTCCTCGAGAACTGTCATGACACAACGAACCATACGATCTACTGTTGAATCCGATTAATTCAATGATATTTAGATCACAATACCTACATGTCATTTATGTAGCTCATGATGTGCTATAACTATGTAAAAACGAAAACTAATTGTACACACATATCTTTCATTACCTACCGAATAAGGTTATACCTGTACTACTCAAATTGGACATTTTCTTACTGAACTTGTAAAACTAAATTGTAATACTGAATGCACCGTGCATCTCAGAGTATGAATGAGTTTAATTAGAAATTAATTACGTTGTAATTGCGAATATTTACGTAATTTTAGGTCTCCAAAATGATGTAATGGAAAAGTGATTTATTGTGTATTGCCACTATAGGATATTTTAGTGTCTGTTAAAGTCTGTTATGTGTAATCGCTAATTGTAATTCAAGCAAGAATTGGGACATTGAGCAATGAAATTGAGGACTATAGGCACTTCCTCTGCCTGTGCCATAAACAATAATGTTCAGACTTTATAGGCATGTTAATTATAAATAAATAAATAAATATCTCTTCCAAATCCTCGTTTCCAAAATTAAATCCAGTTTTACCAAGTGATTTAGCCCATAGTAGTTTCTAAAATTAGACTCGCTCCATGATATTGTATAACATATTGTTAAACTTACATGTATACTTAGCGCTAGGACATTATGTAAATTATCTGTAGTAAGTATATCGGTTAAAAGACAAAATCGCCCTTTGCCAAGAGCCTTGCTCTACATTTTCATTTTATCAAGTACGAGTGTTTATGTACATATTCAATATTTAACTGTGCATATCTGTTTGTGTGGAATACTAAATATCTCCTTAGATAAGTGCTATAGCTCTCTTGATGATATTACAGATGCTTGCCATACTCTATAGAATGTTCGCTAAATGCAGATTTGAATATTTATTGAATCTCAGCCCATTAAACTGGCAGTTTACTTTAACTGCATATAAGTAACATTCAATTTGAAATAGGATGTCCATTCAATTTTGCACTACACAAAGATGTCTATGCATCAAATCCTAAGTAATATTCAGTTAAAAGTTCGGTGCACTATTGTATCTTTACATTTTGCTGTATGAAGCATATTATCTGTTGCCATAAATAATGTTATGTCCTTTAGAATGGATGATTTTCGTTCTGCTGTCTATTTCGACCTAATAAATAAACTGTAATTTAATCCATACATAAGTTTATGCAAATGAAGCTGAAAATTACACGGTCTGAGTTGAGTGTAATGACATGGAACATGTGAGTCGTGAATACTTGCATAATATCTGCATGAATTGACTCTGAAATGCAGTCACCCTACCCATAGGATAGTAGATACCTTATATAACTTAGATTTGTCATATAGAAATGTTTTTGTGTCCTCCTTTTAAATTATTGTAGTAATTATAGGCTAAAATGGTCATGCTACATCATGTTGACTTGATTATAGTATTCTAGGTCGATGTATTATATATAGTTCCTAATTGAAGTCACTTGTGTCAGCAATTAGTAGACCTGCATTAACAATCTAGACATTATGCAAAGACATTTTCTAATCAGGCTTAGTCTTTGCTAACAGATGGAAAGCCACAAATTAGAATGACCGAAAAAATTAGAAATAGAAGGCAACAACCCGCATTCTATGTTTTATCAACACACACTGAAATATTTTGAAAATCTATTTAGTCTATTATTAACTACTAAGACGCTAAATCAAATAAAATATTATTATGTTAGTAATTACTAAATACGAACTTTTAGGTGTAATTTACGTAATTGTAATTCTATGTATACTGAGTCTGATTTAATCAGATATGAGACGAATAAATGTTGACTTCAAATATCATGAATGATGTCCTGTATTCATAAATAACATGAATTGACAATACAATATTTAAAGCTCAAAATTACAAGACACTGTTATATCTGTTTATGTACAGTATAAGAAATTCCTGTATTCTAATTAAGATAATATTGTAAAATATCATGATGTACTACTAACAATAATTTAATGCCTAGTTATGTTAACTAGGTTTATACGAAAGAGAAAAATTATTTTATGAAACGATTGGGTAACAATTGAATGATGCACAGGAAGACAATCATATCTCACAAGAAAAGGCTTGTTTCTACTTCCGTCCACATTCTTCGCTGAAAGCTCACTGCCGCAATGTAAATAGACGATTTTCAAGTTGCCTTTTTAAACGAATACGTGATTAGAGTTGGGAATTGTAATCCTTGAATCCTATGTCGCTGTATGAAATTAGGTTTTAAATAATAAATATTCTATTATTGAAATATTGCGATAATATTATATCCTTGCATAGGAATAGGTATAATTTTCACAGAAGCTCCAGAATTTTAATTGCATATATCCCAAATGGCTCGGTTTCAAAAGATTGGAACATCATTTTCACAGTTATGACTCAATTTTGTTCTCTATAAAATAAGGATTATGTGCAAATACGTAAAAAAAAACTACTTTACAGATCACAGTTGCATCTAAGTGACCCTTCTATAACGTTCATTTAGCAATTTATTTTAGAATTAAGCATTAGCTTTCACTATGCATAATTGCTAATATTATCTATCTTCGCAGAGACGCATTTATCTTTCACATTAGGAATGGATATAAAATATTGGTCCAGTTATGAGAGTTATGTACAGAATTATAATTATAAGTAAGTAGAATGTATACTACCTAGTTGATTAATGATTTATTATTTCATTGAATATTATTAACGGGAACATTTATATTTCCTATTTAAAATGATGTCTTTAGTTTACAGAATTACCTTGTCAAAGGTTAACTTTAATGCTTTTACACGTTCATTTTCGCTATTCGACTCAACTTTATAATAAACAAATAAAACGTGCTTTTGTATGTAAACTACTACAGATTGTGTTTACTGTAGAAATATTACGAATTACAATTTTTGGTGCAGGAACCAGTAAAATAGCAGCCCGTAAGAAATAAGGTATGAGATGAGACTCCTTCGGTCGGTTATCTAAATAGCTAAAATGAGATTATCTAAATAGCTAAAACCCTCAAGATAAATATTATTATGTTCCAAGTTCTAAAGGAACCATACAGATAGTTATCCCCCATCATAATCGTAGAGGGTTTCTCTCAGGTAATGAGCTATAACATCTCTTGAAAATAGAGTGCTAATTGTTACAGTGATTGCCACTGTACATCCACATTAATTTGATACAATTATGTTAGTATGTGTTAAGTATGTGGTCATATGAATTGTAGGATATTAAATTACTAGTTCTACTGCTTGTACTGCTATTATAAAAGTGAACAAAGAATCTGGCAATCTCTTGGTAGCAGAATTCTTTCTGTAAGACCCGTAGGTTGATGCACATGAGCATATTGTCTCTGTAAATGAGTACGGTCCATTTGTACGTATACTTATCTGAGTATTTCGAAGGCTTATCTTCTTGTGCAGCTATTAGATTATGTTTAGTTTAGTGGAACGTTTATTGGCAAACCAGAATCATTACTCACGTTCCTCTGACTCGCCTTTCGTCCATTTGCGTCTCCTATCCCCATCTTTGTCTATGTCAATTGTCATCCGACATTGTAATAAAAGCCTACGCGTTCCTACCATAAAACCGTTGCACGCAGATAATGTTAAAATGTTAAAGCAATTATGCATATGTTTACAGGGTGAGTATATCTCTCCTATTTTCCAACCCGTCAAACCCTATGATAAAAAACAAAATAGGTAAATGAGTAAATGATAAAACTTTTGGCTTTAAAATCAGTGCTATGCTGACGGGAAATAATACAAAAATATTTACTCTTTAGATCTACTCCTATTTTGTACTTTGCAAAAATTATCTTTGAGGGGCAAAACTATAGAATAATATTTTTTTAAATTCTGCTATGTTATAACGCATCTAATATGATATGCAGAGTAATTTTACCGACTCATTTATAAGAAAATGCAAATGAAACTTTAATCTACATTTAAAGAACCTCAATTACACACTGGGCACAAAGTTGCTAATTAATTTGAGACAAGTAAATATTTCTGACTCTCTGACTTGCTTTCTCTGAGACATGAAATTGTAAAATTAAGCAATTCATTTTAGAGTTAACCATTAGCTTTTACTACATAGGCTGCCTATAATATACATATCTGTTCTCGCATATATAACATCTTTCACATTAGGGTACAAAATAGTAGTCTAGCTACACACAGAATTAAATAAGTGGATACACATACATATACTAGATGTACACGATACCAGAAAAATGCTCCTCCATCCGTCTTAGCTACAACTAAAGAAAAACGACGTAATTGTGAACATTAGTGATTGTACAATTAAAAATACCTAAGTAAAAATTCACAATTCCACAAGGATTAATTGTTTTTCCCCTCGAGTAATAGAAAACAATATTTAGCTCCTCATTTTCTTTGAATCCAATAGAACCGGAACTAATCATGACTGACAAAAATTAATTATTTTATCACTGAAATCATCAAAAATGCTAAATTAGCAGTGTACGCTACATTTAGGTTGAAGTTGAAGACTGTATGCATGTAGAAATACCTTTTCTCAGGGATAACAGGGGATTTTATATTATCTTTCTTATAACTCTTACAACTAATACAATTTTATGAATTTGACCTTCATTCTGAAGGGTTCTATCTTGTTATCAAGTCTGTCTGTATTATCCGATTTAAAAATTTTCTCATAACTTTTTGCAAATAAGATTTACATGCCTGAGTATAAATGTTCTATTATTAGCGTAGACAGATGCACATGTAAAATGCATTTCGAAGATGTAATGAAATTGAAGACATGCACAGCATAATATGGGTCTCGATTTAATAATTTCTGCAGTAAACTCGCTCTTGGTACTTTATAGCGGAAACCGAACCAATTTTCCGCCCGAAAGGATATTTCTGCTTATGGATACTAATGCCAGTAAGCAATAGTAGTCAAGCAATCTATACGGGATTACCAGTACTGCAGTGTGCAGCATTTTCCGCATAATAAGTAGCAGTACGATTTTGTAGCATAATCCTCATGTTCTCTCAAAACCAGCTACAGGATATTGCAACAGGAATTTTTAGTTATTTTATTCCTTGATTTTATGCCAGAATCTTGTGGATTTAAATTTTTTGTCTTGCGAATAAAAATATGCTGTAATCCAAATCAAAAGTGTCAATGATGCAATGTATTTTTCAACGTACTAGAATATCTGTAAAACCTCAAACTGAAAGGAAAGAACATTGTTAATGGTGTAGGTTGCGTAATTTATGGTTTACTTCGTAAGCGTATAACTGCTGAGCCATGATATCCATGAAATAAAATGAACTATAAAATGGTTATCCTTTGGTAATATTATTATTATGTTAATGTTTTTGTTCTGCTCTTTGATCATTTAACATTGGAGCATTCTGCCCAATTGCAATTTACATTGTGATCTTCAACATTGTTCTTCCTCAAGCGTTTCTCATTGGCAGTCATTAGCTGATCTTTAAACAATGAATCCTCTTGGGTAATTTAATCAAATTCTTTTCCAATTTTTTTCACGAGTGTTATTTATCTTGTTGGACTAAAAAAGTCTGAGAGAGCTAGTGGGTTGATGGTAGTGGGAAATGGTTCCGGCCTAGACAACGAACTCTAAATTCAGCCTTAGCTAAAACTAAAAGCGATAAAAATTTATTTTCTACCCCCAGCCTTCTATTAAGTTGTTCGAGTAAGTTCCAACCTTCCAATTCCAATGAATTCATTGTCAAGTAAGACTGTAATACGTCCCAAGACTAGGATTTAGTCAAAAAGTCAATGTTATTTGCATAAAAAAGTTGTATGCATTGCAGATAACGGGAATTAAATCGCCAGTAAATTGCAATACAGTTCCTGTCTGGGTCCTCCTTTGACATTCACTTTCCTATTTTCATAACATAAATCGAAATTGGTAGACGCGAATTATTGTAAGGTGTATTTCGAATCGTTTCCACAATTCACATTAGTAAAATGGGGTCAATATTTGTATTTAGTACCGAATTTACTAAATCACTTGCAATTCGGTACAATAACCTGTTATGACTCACAATTGTCTTCAGCAATACTGAAAATCAATAAAATCTACCGTGTAATACAATGCGATACCATAGAAAGGTTTTGCTGTATTTACTAATGGTATGAAAGATCGGTATTCAGTCACGTTTTTGAGTGATGCTTTGTTTTAGGTACATTGTGTAAAAAATAATGGAGCAGTTACAATGAATAGCTACTGTCTACATAGAAAGGAGTCAAAGGGCGATAATAATTTGCGTAAAGCGGACTCAATTGTCTTGTAGTGGTGATATTTAACTGTTGTATTATCGTAGGACACAATTTTTTGCTGTCTAAAAGTTCTATACTTACCCTATCCATTTATTTCTGCTAGTTACGCATTCGAAGGTCATAAAGTCAAAGCAGAACAGAATAGATTGCATGTCCCAAAATAGGCGTCCATAAATATGTACTTGTACTAAGCGAAAGTCCTTTTTTATGTTCTACATGCATCCTCTGTGTTTATATATAGTTCACGTAGCTATATTCAGTACTGCTAATAGGGAATGCCATATATATACTATAGCACCACAACACATCTAACATGGAAGTTGCAAAATAGTGTCTTTGTTAAAGATAAGATAACCATCAACCATGCAGAAAATCTTTCTCGTATATAAAAAACAACGGCGTATATAAATCTTTAATGTAGGTAGCTTTATCTGTATTAGCACACTAACAGTTCTACAAGATACTTACATTGGCTCCATTGGCATAACAGTTGACAGTAGTCGAAATCCATATTATCCTTTCTTAATAGTACCCGTTAAAGAAAGACGCTTTTTCCTATAAAGTATTACAGCCACGCTTATGTCTACTGTGCACTGTGAATTAAGTCTTGCTTCGCTTCCTTTTATTTTCTGCATCTAGATCAAGATCCCACACCTAAAAAACAAACCCAAGCTATGACAGACAATTTGGAGACATTAAAGATATGTTTTTCTTCCCAACACTCCGCAATCAATTAATCATGCACAGACTTTCTCATGGCCTTGTTAGACTTTATTTATGTTCACACAAATTAAAAAAACTCAAAGAAACAACAAAACAGTTCATTGAGACAATAAGTCATTCATATGACATAGCAGCGTAATACAGTGTAGTAGTATTGCATACATTACAATATAGAGTGATCTTTTTGGAAGATCATTTTAGCAACACAATCTCAAATACAATACGCACTGGACAAAATGGCAAAAACCACATCAAAATTATTTCCACATCAGATGATTCAAAGTAAACAACAAATAGAACATTTCGCCATATAGTAGCAGCCTTTTTGTAGCTTAATGTATTTGTACCAATCCAAAAATGTTTAACGACAAGATTGGCACCACCGATATGCGATATCATCAAAAGCGTCAATAAGCAAAGTATAAGTTAATTTTGGAAGCAACTTTTAGGGTCGATTCTACCGTTGGTACACCTGTAATAAATGTTTGTATACAAAGAGCAATGTTTAGATAGAAATAAAATAGAAGTGACATGGGAGTAAGTAATTACGTGTTAGTTAATCCTAAATGGTCCTTTTACACTGATATACTATCTAAGTAACTTTTTAATAGCCTTTGGTATGGTATGCTCAGTATTTAGCAAGAGATATTTTTTGACTCCAATTACATCAGTCCATTATTTCATTCATGGCTTAGCAGCAGTAAATTAGAAATAGTGCAAAGTTTGCACACTAAACAAATGTAATGTACACAACCAGCATGTGGTTTTTTAATTCACTTTAAATGATCCTTGTAAGTGGCACTAGCAGTTTATATACTTTATTTTCACCCTGGGACATGTCATCCTCTACTTTCTACACTCAGACACATACTGCGATGCAAGAGTTCCTAATTTAGCAATTGTATAAATAATGGAACAGGAAAAGAAGAAATTGCACTCTGGGTAAATTAGGATCCTATTCTTTACAATCTGTTAACAGCAGCACATAGTAAAACAGTAGCCTTTGCACTTCAAAACTAAGTCACGCAGATATAACATAATTTGGGCAGTAAAGAAGGTCAAAGGAAAAGTTTTAACGATAAACAAGAGAAAACTCTTTGATAGCATTTGTTTATGACTTTTACTAAAATGTTATCAAACAGCTCAAACTAACTCAAAGGTCTATGTATGAGTAGATTTTCCGTTCTCTCAGAAATAGTAATGGTAAAATGCACGTGTAACTTACAACAATTCATTCCATCCCACACTAAAGACAATATCCTAGGAATTGCACTTCAAAGATCCCTTTGCTTTTCTGTATGAAATGTTTATCAACCTTAGTTCTGCATCCCGAATCACGGAGTTAAAAGTTTTTGATCGGTTAAGTGGTTCCCCTAAAGACCCTTCACAGTTTTCATCGTTATCCTTACGCTGTATATTAGGGCATGTTAAAACTTGCACAATCGCTTAAATAAACCAAAATGCAGTTTATTGCATCCTATTTAAAAAAACATATTGAATTGTAGTACTTAGACGTAAGACGAAGTGCAAAGGAAATTAAATATTTTCATCCTTATACTTCTGCAGATTAAAGCATTCTGACTATAGTCCATGTTATTTAGCTAATCAAAGGTAGGATAGAAGTAATTTGACCATAAATGCTTTCCCTTGGACTTTCATTAACTTTTACATTGAAAATCCTCTTTGACAAGGGAATATAGTTAGAGGGATTTCAACTGTAGCGTTATTTAGCTCATTTCGAAGAAGATGAATCATGTACATTACATGGCTGGATATTATAGAATTAGTCTTTCCAAAGACGAAGTAATAATTTTTATCTTTACTTTTCTTTACTTGAGATTTGCCGTGACTTTGCTTGGATGTAAGTGTAATAACGTTGGATGATGTAAATGGAGTGGTGCAATATTCTTATAAGTAATAGGAATGTACATAAACACAATTTTAGAAGGTCATTTCAGTTGTCATTGGTTAGTTTCGTAACAGCTTAAAGATTTACTAATGTGTGGCATGACTAAAATTGACTTACAGTCAGATGTGTTCAAATATTTTAAGGTATGCAAGTCATAATTCCATAGGTATCTGAGTGAACTTAGCTGACTCTCCTACATATCATAATAAAAGTAGCTATAAATAAGAATCCTCTCTAAAAATTAGAACACTTAAGAACCTTCGTGTTGCTGTCTTAAGTTTTATACTGACTCATTTTTTGCAAATGGAACTCTTGTGATTTAGTGGCTTAAGCATGCAGGTCCACCCACTCTAAGGTTACCTTTGCTACCACTCATTACTCAAGATCTCATTTACTACATAAACCAGGAACTGTCTGACTAATACCGTACTTGTGCACTATCTAGGTTGGCATACTTCACTAACACCACATTAAATATCATATGCTACATAAAAATTACTAACTATCTCTATCTCTACTATGCACACCTACTTCATGGATCTATGAGCTATTGATGACAGACATGGTTGTATTCCATGGCTATGCTACTGTAATATTAACTATTTGAGGAGCAACATCGACTTTGTAAATCATCCTTTTTATTCGGAGTCACTTAATATTGAAACCTTAAAAACTAACCTAAAAACAATTACTATTGATTTATTCCAAACATTTCTTAAACGAGAGGCTTAAATACATACGAAGAGGAGCAAAGGGAGCAGCTGTTAAAGACTATTGATCGTTGTATATTGTTGAGTATTTTAGTAAAGGTTTTCTCATGAGATTGACTAACTATAAAATGACAAATCTCTAATTCAGTACAGATTTTGTTCATTTAAAAGTTAAAAAAGTTACACCTTTAAGTAATACAAACATTTTATATTGCATAATTTCTATAACAGAGTTACTATTTAGGTATCTTAATTGCAAAACTCTTATCCTTGACCTATTTTTCTTCTTGTAAAACATTCTGTTATTTTAAATTACGAATTTCACCTACTTTTGTATCAATATGTATCATTGCAAATTCAGTTTTGAATGAGATATATCTGCATGCTCACGAAAAACTTTTTCAAGTGCTTTACACCAATCTGAAACACTGTACACATGTATGCTTCTTCATGCAGAACGTCTTTCGCCACAAGAGTTAGCCCGTTCCAGTCTTCCTAATAAATTCTTTTACATTCAGATCTCAAAGTCTCAATATTCCTATGGCTGTGTAAAAAGAAAGATGATGATTTATGTCTGCATATTCAGCTGTGTGTTTCGACATAGCCAACATAAAATCTTTCGTGGGATTCTTAATGGATATGCTATGACGCAACTTCAACTTCAAAACAAAAACAAGTTGGAGACTTTATCATGTAATTGCAATATATAGCAGACATTCGTAAAGGCAATTATTGAAGAGTGAGTGATATGATATAATTGTTTTATTAATTCAACTTTGTTTTCCCAGTAGGTAATCTATACATTCATTCATGATGGTTGTATGGCTTATGGCTGTGTATGACAATTTAATTATTGTTTGATTAGTATTTCTCATTTTTCGTAAATACATACGAAAAAGTTAGAATTTCTCATATCGTTTTGTTTTTCCTGATTTTTCCCAGAAAAATATAAATTGATGAAAACACACCAGAACATAAAAGACCAGGATCTGCTATTGCATTGAAATCAAACTAATTGTAATAAGTAATATAAGTGAATAGCATCCAACTGAATGGTTGATTGTTATTCTTGTAGATTACTTTTATATGGAACTTTTGGAAATGAGGTAATTCTTGCTTTTATTCCAGGTATTTATATTTTGCATTATTTGCTAGAAGGAAGAATAACATAATGCACATTTGTATTTTCCATATTCTGTTTGTGACCTGTTCTTTTTCTTTGAATTGTTTGTGACAGATTGCGTAATTTAGTTGTCAGTTGTGTCTGCGTCAGTCACTCCAGAGTTGAATTGTAAGTGTCAGGTCAAGTGGAACCATCTACTTACATATAGCAGAAAACGAAGGAGCCAAAAATATGTGATGCGGGTAACTTGGCTAAAATATTTTCCCATGTGGCAACTACAGTTTTGACTCTATTTTCCGCTTGTGCTGAATATCATAAATAGATGAATAGTAGTCCTAGCCTACTAGCAGTAGTCAGTTGTAAGTTGAACAAAAGGTTGTACAGAATATATCACAGATGAAATTAAGCACATGAGTCTGCATCAAATAGTTGAATAGAAGAATGGACCGGGACGAACGGCTGCCATTTTGTGACAATGAAAATGATACACTTGTGTTGGGCTGTGATGAGGTTGCGACACATGAAGGGTACTTACAGAAACTATTAGCGTCAGTGGGATAGCTACATCATTCTCACACACGTACACAAAAGGTTTGCAATAAATGTGCAAGCAACAGAAAGTAGGACATTTTAAATTGTCTCATTCTACAGGAAAAGTATAATATGTAAGTAGATGGGTAGCTGTGCTACTGAAATTGAACTTTCTATAATAGTAATATGCATGACTATTTTTTGCCTTTGTTATGGTCATGATATTCGTATCTCACTGTGACAATAGTAAATGGGATATATCTATCTCTTCGCTACATGCACGCATGAGGAACAGCTCAAACTCTTTTGATCTCATTGTAAAGAACTGCAAAAGAATGTTTCTGGACAAATGCATGTATTTATTCGAATGAAATAGAAAATGAATGCAAGAATGATGGACTATCCTATTGTGCTCTTACGCTTTGAAAATGGAATCTGATTTAACACGCTTCTGGAAAAGTACAGATTTTTTAGCCAGTGACCATGCACACTTTCTGGAACAGTGCGCACTACACATAAATCGGATTTGTTGCATAGTACTATTTTCTTACAAAGGAAAAGTGAATAGCGAAAATCATTCAATTCACGATGAAACGTGAATTTATTGAAAACATTTTCCATAGATAGTAGGAATCGAGAAATTATTGTTCAGGTACGAAAATCAAGTCACGATGGAATGTGTTATTACTAAATGTCATTACATCACAATCCCATCAGATAAAAATATTATGCTACTTGTAATTAATTTGTCTATCTTCTGCAGATATAGAATAGTCCATAGCTGCTTATTTTTTTGTGGATTCAAATATCAAAAGTTATGAACTTGGTTACATTTCCAAAAATAGTTTTATGTAGATATGGTCATTGTTAGCATGGTCTTTGATTATATTTTTTGTATGCATATGTTCTGATGACCTAGATATTAAAGCTAATGAAATATAGCAAGATTGAAATTGTGTGTATGGAGGATTAGAATCATTACTTCATTGTAAAGGAGAAAAAAGTTTTTCTTTGCGTTGTGGATGAACTATTTTCATTCTCTGAAATGAGTGACTTACATCCTAAAGGGACCGACATTGGTGTGTAATATTTCATTCAAAGCGCAGCCTAATAAATAGCGGATTTTGAGCATTCACTAGTGACTTTACAAGCTAAGTAGCTGAAACATAGTGACGGAGGAAAGTAGGGCATGATGTAATCGCCATGTATTACTACTGCAATACCGTAGTAGGTACCCGGTTGGTACACTAATGAAAGAAGGGAAATGTTTAGATCTTGCTGTCATGTCATTATCAGACTCATTTCATACAATTTCATACTTAGTTTTCGTATGGCTACGCATTGAGAAGAATTAGTAGAAAGAAACTGTCAAATCTAATTCCATCTGTTTCACTTTCAGCCTCGTCTGGCTCTAACAGGCTCAGGAAAAGACATCTGAAGAAGTATCATTTTTCTAGTAGTAAATAATTAATAATAGCGAACACACGTCTCTTGAGGTACTGTCTAAAGCTGTCACTAGTAGTCACTACGTAGTTATTTCAAAGAATTCTTCATTGAGGGTTTGTTCCTATACGTAGTATATAAACTCGCCCTTTTTATATCTATACGAGAAAATTTAACAAATGAGAAACAGGCAGGCTAAAATCAACACCAATAATGCCATGATGACTTCTCAAAAATAAAGTTTTACAAATTCAAAGCATTTGTTGCTTTCCTTCAGACATTTTTGATTAAATTGAAGGGAATTTTTTTGTCTTAGGTAAACAAAAGCTCTTGGTATTCAACTCCAAGAATAATTAAGAGCATAACTATACATAAAATGAGTTCAATGTCAACTTCTCTTCAGGAACAAATTAATTCCACTTACTAATTAGCAATATTTTTCTTCCTGCACAACAACAATTGTTGCAACATACTTGCTACAGGGCTTCAAGATGAATGATAAAATTACTTTTGACCTAATTTCTTGATGAAATAGTCATGACTGAGATATATACAATTAACTCAAAGTTATTTAATAGATTGTGATATATTATTCGTTAGTTTATTAGATTTTTCTTAAGTCAGTTTGCCCTCCTCTAAAAGAAATGAAGCCAATTATCAGCTCCATGCGTTTTGCTTTTGTCGGCAACGAAAGCCAAAGTAAACTTAATCAGACACACTCCACTATTCCCATGCACAATATTGTAGTAGTAGAAAAAGAAACTATAACAAGGATCATGTCATACAACGACACAACTAAGATAGCTATGTAGAAACACAAAAAAAGGATGGAAAATCTCCAGAAAAGAAGGTGAACAAGAAGAAAAAATCGTAATTAGCTATATTTACGTAAGTATTTTAAGTATATCGTTAGACATTATGCATGAGACAAATGCACAGGAATCAGGCGCCTAAAGAACAATGCAATGATGCTATCGAAGGTGTTATGCCAAAAATTACTTAAGCGACAAGTAGGATGATCTCTACTTGAGAAATAAAGAGGATATGTCCATCAGTGCCAAATACTTCTAGTTTCATTTGTGTCTTAACTCCAAACAGAGAAAGAATTTTATTTTAAATCCTGAAGACAAATATAACGTACACTCTTTGATGGCAGAAAATAAAATTTTATGACTTCTTAGGAAGTACAGGGAAAAATTTTGTTTTTGCCAAATGTCACACTCCAGGCGGGCAAAATAATTTTCTTTTGTGTTGATTCTGCACAAGTAATATCCAAATTCTAAGAATTTATTTGATAACTTTAATTTGAAGGATTGTAGTTTGTTGTTTACTTTCTATTGATATTAAAAAGAACCACCTGTAACTAGTTCATCCTTACAAAGATTTAATCAAAACAATTCCACCATTCATCACACCATTGTGTAACATTTCTTATTCCCTATTCATTTTACTGTGGTAAATTCAGAAATTTTGCATTAGGGGTTAGCATTTAAAATTTTCTGCATCGGCTACATCTGTTAGAAAAGTGAACTTATGATGATAAGAAATGTGGTAGGTGTTGTGGACTTGGTGTGTTAGTAGGTAAATATAATATGCCAGACTTAATATACACAAATTATTTCAGCAACTATTAGTAGAATATGGTGTTGAGAGTTGGGCGCTTACACTTGTACATAAATACTGTGTACTATTTACGTACGAGAAAGAAGGATAGGTTGCTAAATGAAAGCAGTGCAGCTCCAACATTTTCAGTGATAAGTTACGTTAGTATTAATTTCATTTTCTGAGGGTTTGGGTATATCCTCTGGGTAATTGTAAGCAATACAGATACTAACGGAGTAAGAAAAATCAACTGAAGTGAAGTGTGGTGAAGTAAGTAAAAACATTCAAATGAAAATCTTGGCACTCTTCCTCTCATCTGTAACAAAGTTGGCGCAGTCAGAGCCCGTGAGGATGAAAGAGAGAAATAGTGGCGTGAAGTGTCTAACTGCAGAAAGAAAAGATCTGGTTTCTACTCGACCTTATCCTATTCATGAGTTGACTTTTGATTTAATGAATTTTCCCCTTGTATTCATTTTGTTTTGAAGTTTAGCAAATAGAATGAGAAAATATTTACTTATTTGTCCTCTATAAATTCAGAGTCATAAAGCCCAAATAATATTGGGAAATTCCTTCATTATTAATGGATAGCATGTACTGATAATTTGTAATGTTCAATACACACATACCTACATACTACTAAAAGCCTTAAGATTAATGCATTACAAAGTGAGTCACCCTCAAAAGCTTCATTGTTTGTGGACTATATACTTAAAGGTACAGATGCTAATACACTTGGCTTCTGCTCTCCTCCATCCGTCTCACAGATACGTGGGACATGCACACAGCAAACTACTCTGCAGATACACCATCCACTATTGATAGCACACAGACACACGGATTGTACTTACTCTTTGGATTAAGCATAGCTTCTTTATTGCTATTGCCCATGTTTTTTCTCGGTGACAGATATATGTTCCAAACGTCCCATGAACAAAGATCTACATTGTATGCATCCTCACCATACCTTCATAGGTATTCCACAATATATAGCTTTTCTACGTTACCGGATATTTAAGACTTGCATAACGTACCTAAAAAGTAACGCTACATCACAATAATCTGTTAAAACTCACTGACTTGGTTTCGAACGAATTTTACCCCCACTAAATCCGCATTCACTGCAGCAACTGCATGAATCGCATGGTGCAAAATACTGCAATCCCAATCTTAGAATTCAGAAAATGCTCTACCTCTATTTTCTTTGGTACCTCACTTCAAATCAGTGTAATTCATATTATTTTTAATGTATACCTGTTGCTAGTATTTTGCCATGATTACTTGTGATATTTTCTTGGAAGATAATTTTCAAGATAAAAGAGTCCAATAAAAAAGTTTCCTGTAAGTAAACTAAATCTGTCAAAGAAAGTTTAGGACACTAATTAAATTCTCCTAGAGAATAGAGACTTTCGGAGAAAATGTAGGTATCCGGTAACAGGATATGTGACATATATATGCACACGTTAGTATCGACGATTTTTGTGGATGAGGAGAGCACGCACAGCAGGATTTGTAGTTTGAGCACAGAGATGAGTATACAGATAATATCTAGGTAGTTGACGACACCGAAGAAGTAAAAGTGGAAAGTATACGAATCTTATGCTGACGATGTTTGAGTAAAAGTTCATTGAAAGAATACGTAAGTAAGGCGCTGAGTTTCTCCTACGTGAAGTTGTAGGTAGTAAGTAGCTCTACAACTTTATTACCGTGTTCAAGATAGAGAGCTCTCTGAGAGATAGTAAAAAGTGTTCATACAAAATCCATCTCCGAAATTCTACACCCTCTGTCTTGACTGCAGTTGGCTTTTGCTACGCTTTGTGGACGTGGTTATAAGTAAGTAATGTGGCTTTAAGTCTTATTTCTGATCTTGACTCTATAGAAAACTCAGTTGGTGGGTTTTCCTTTGGAATCGTCAGATCGTCTCGCTCTCCCAGAAGTGATTCCCCTCTTTCTGAGGTGATCAGTGAGGGAAAGTTTCATCCTATAGTTGAGACAAGAATGACAGCATAGCCATCCCAACTACATATAATTTTCATAGGCCACAAGTTGAGAGCATTTAGTACCTTTGCTTCGTTTCCACTTTACCGACTAACCTGATTTCTATGTATCTTAAAAGATGCTGCATCAAACACTCTATAGAAATATACTTTATTCAAACACCTTATATAACGAAGGTGTAAATAGTTGAAGCCGACTTAGTAAGTGTCTTAAGCCAAACCGCTTTATATATTTATATGTACATTAATAAGAGATATTACGGTAATACCTTGCACTACTTGTGAAGAAGATCTACTTACGCAAGTGGTGCAAAATTAATACTGACTGACAAATATATGTAAGTGTAGCACACAACTCAATGTTGAGCCATTCCAATTGCATAATATGTCTAGGACTACTCGCTATACGTAAATATAAACTTTTCAGTCAATTGCTTCGCTTACGTATTTGTGCGATGAGTTTGTGTGGCGCTTATAATGATGTAGAAGCAGTAGAGACAAAAAGGAAGTAATGTGTAGCTAGATTACCTATAACATATGTATGCCGTGCTATGTAAATGTAAAAGTATGTATTTCAACATCTTCTCAATCAACGACAGAAAGGTTGCATGAATGTTCATGTGTGTAAGATGGAATGGAGGAAGCAGAGCTGGAGTGAATCAGTCGCTGATTTCGGGGAGCTGCTGTGTCTTTCACTTCCAGCCAGTCAAGTCCAACGCTTGCCATCCCGGTCTGAAGTAACTGAAGGCTGAGCCACCACAAGCAATCATAATAAAATAATAGCCAACATCACAATAAACAGAGTTGTGCCATCCTAACTCAAGTCAACTACAACAGCACAGACCGGGAGCCGGGAGTCTCTATCAATCACCCAACAAAATCAGCTCCGTCCTCTTCCTCCATCAATTCCATCTTTTCAGTTCTGTCTGAGCAGCACTTTTTATTTTCGGACTTTATTAATTCAGGTATTCATTCATTTCATAATTTATTGCCATTTTATCCCCTTTTTCTACCTCTACCCTGTTACATTTCTTATATTATTGTGCTACTAATTGAAAGCCTTTTCCCCGAAATGAGATAACAAATGCACACACAACTACTACATCACCCTTTCTCCATCAATAGAATGGTAATTACACAATCTTTACACAAGTTTACAAACACCCACAACTCCCATTCAAACTTAATTTTAGTTTGCAAAGAAACTTATCCGCCTTTAGCAATTCTCCAACCTTTCAATTAGTACTTATGTAGTAAATTCACCTTTCATTCATTAACTCGTCTCTATTGTTCATTCAGTGTCGGTGTGGTAATATTTGTTAGAAAACTGTTGTATACAGCTGTCAAATCAAAAAGCTTAGATAATTGCTTTCCCACTTTCAATATAATATGTTCTAATGGGCCTTTATACAACTATAAGGCTTGTACAATACTTTACCTGAACATTCAAGATCAAAGCTCAACCTTTATTTCCATTTCTATGTACTTTGGCTCATTTCGCTGAAATTTATTTATTATTTTAGTACATATAGGTAGACCTGTATAGGTATAAAAAAAACTTGGTATTACAAGTGTAATTATACGCAGGTATTTGAATTACTTGCGTGGGTGTATTGTAAGATGATTCTTTGAGTATGATTTTAACGTGTTTTAGTGAGTTCAGTGGATATTTGAGTATGGAGTGCAGAGACTCTTAGTTTTAGGGTTAAGAAATGAGTATTCCTTTGTTTCCTCGTCTTTTGTAAAGAGAGTATGAAAGTATCTTCAGACTTGCAAGGCATATAGTGCATGGCATACACTCGAGAATGAATTTAGACGACAATGTAGTTTCATAGCACGTATACCGCTTTTTCGCTGTCTGATTTTCTACATTGTTTGTTAGTCCTGTTGCTTGTCCAAATTGAAATAGTTGGCTTGCTTCTACAGTTCTAATCTAGCGTTGTTTCTTAGAGAAGAGTATCTTGTGTCTCGTGTCTGACGCCCTGTTGTGGTTAATTATAGCCACGAGCCCTCCAGAGTTGACTCGTTCACTCAAAGAAAGCTAGCTTTGAAATAAACCAATTTTCCTTCCTACACAACATTAATGAACAAGCAATCTGCTTTTGCGAGTAGTGGAGTATAAGATAGCATTAAGTGTAGCTAATGCTATAGTACTGCTGTGTGATTACGATCTGCACAATAAAATGTAACAATCATGTTCCTTTGCATTTGAAACAGGATGACTACACTGGTCATGTTATTATCCGTCATTTGTATGCAGCTAGGTGTTAATTGGATCATAACTCTGTTAATAAGAAAGATGATTATCCTTTGAGAGGATCGACTATTGAGAAGACCACCGCAGAGTGGTGTCGGCACTGGATTACTGAACACTTCATAATAGGAATAAAGGGAACATTATTGCCATCACCCGCCTACATGACTCTCTTCCCTACATTAACCTCTCTTTGACTCATCCCTTTGTGTTACTATCTATTTATATGAATGGAAATACTAATTCTACTAATGTCACACTACAAATACTAAATAGCTAGACTCACAATAGTGCCACCTCTTCATTTGTATGGCGAATAACCACCTCTATAGCATCTTATGTAATGATTAATTTCCTATGCCTATTAATTCACCTACACTTTCTAATTAGCACGTTAGATTACAAATGACAAGAACAAGATATGGTTTACAATCTTACCACTTTCATTACTCTCATTCGCAATTTATTTTTTCACGGTATGTCTTTGACACGAGATTATATATAATGTCCCTTCAAGTGAAACGTAATTGTGACACTGTTTTCGTTAAAACTTACATATTTCTAAGACTCAAGGGATTTTCTTCCATAGCGAGACCACAAAGATAATTTTCCTTGAAGGGAAAATTAACTTTGTGGTTTTGGTTCGTTGGGTTTCCTACATATAAATTAAATATACTCTTTCGGCGAGTAAACACTAATATCTTTATCTACTTTCTTTACCTATATTTCGTAATTCACTTTATGTCATGGCCGATTTTATTTACTCCCTCATTACTATTTCACTATAACTTGTTTTGACCTTTTCAAATACCCAAATACATTGGGTTGGTAGAAACTACTTACAGTAATCAAATTAGGACCCACGCCCACCCTACCATATCTAAGATTGTTACAAAACTAACTCCAAAATGCAACGTGAAGTTGTTTGTAAGTAGTTTCTTATTTTGCATGCAAATCAATACAAAGACAACACAGGTAATGTAATATTTGAGTACTGAAAATGTATGCAGTAAAGGGAGGCTGTAACTTAATTTCATTTTGCACCATTTGAATGCACAATTTTATTTATGAAGCATTGCTGAAATGACATTTTGGGATTTCTGCGTGTTTTTGGGAGGTTATAATATTATTTTGTGTATTATCCAGGTCTGATATAGAAAAGTATGGGTGAAGCAGAATTGGACACAACCGGGACGAGTTCCGCTCCCAAGCGACGAGCTGTCACTCAGTTCAGCCACTGGTCCAGGCCCAAGAGCAATCTGTACGAGTACAACTATGACTATGGCTCCTACTACTACCGCCCTATGATTGAATACTTGGACCAACGTTCGAAAGGCTCAAGACCTGATGTACCCAAACCTATGCTGTGGGAAGAACGAGCTCTTAAATCTTACATAGACAGGAGCAAACGCACTCAATCATTGCGCTTGAATAAAGACACCGTTCTCCTTCAAAACATCCGAAGCAGCTCCAGCCATTACATTGCTCACACCAAAACATACGCCAGAAAGGTCACCATCGGCTTCTAAAATAAATCTCAAGTCTACAACTCGAAGTCTGTCGTTCACCATCTAAAAGTATGATACAAGGTCCAAGAAACCACAAACACAACAAAGAAGATCCATTAAGTGTATTATAATGTATTGCTCCACGCATCGTACATTTATTCAAGTCTTGCTTCGATTCAAAATTCCTTTTCGGCCAATTTCTCTCAATTGAAAACGAAATTCACTCTCTCTCTCGAATATCTATCATCGTAACAACATAAATAGCATCATCGTCTACATTTCAGAGTCATGTCATTTATGTCCACAACAGCGTACCTTATGTACATCATCATAAAAATGCATCGTGATCTATCTATAAAGGATAACCAACAAACATCATCATCATCATCAATTAATTTAATTTACTCTAACTGTACTATAAAATAATGTTAACATCTATTGTATTGTGAATGTGTACACCTAAATATCTAGTCAAGAAATAAAAACTAATAAAAATTATAAAAAGATATCTGCAAGAGCTGTTGCTCCTGATGTGTTAAGTTTAGATCTGTATCAAGTAAATACTACTGTCGAATCATAATATGCTATATCTATAATATATAATTAGATGTGTATAGATGTAAAATGACTATTCTATAACATCGCAAAACAATCATCATCGTATACGCTGCAACTTGCAAGTTACAAATAACTACTGTTTAAGTACATAAATACAATATTAATAGTACATAGGTTTATATCTATAGTAGCATAACACCCATCTATATAGTAGCCTATTTAACTCATCATTGTAAAAATGCTTCTTCTCAATTCTTGTCTTTCTGTTTCAAATGTCAATGTAGAGCGTAGAGATTCTTTATTTGAATACTTAGGAAAGAAGGAGGAAAAATCGTTCGTTTGCTTCAATTTCGGTTATATTTCATTTATTTGACTGTTAACTAAGTATATTACAGCCGAAATCGTATCTTTAAGGTACGCAAGAACTGCTTGTTGTAATCAACTATTAAAGGCGACTCCTTGCTTTATTGTTTACAATATTTAATCAATCTTTATTTATATCGCCCTATATATCATTCTCTCATACTATGTCATATTTGTATCCAATTGTAGTCAGATACTCTTTCAAAAAGCTTACAATACAATAATAGCACTTCCCAAAATTGAATTACCTTATAAAATTTAAAGACCTTAGGTACATCTAGATGCAATTATGGAATAAAACACGTCATCACTTAAGGTGTGTATTTAAACAAATACTTAAGTAGTCAATATCATAATTTATGTGGTTTTGATGAATCAGTTAATATATTGCATTGGAGGAAGAAGTACTTTTTAGGAATCCTTTAGGAGTAAAGTCTTTTAGGAGTGATTCCCTCGTAGGAATCGGTCCCTGACAGCCCATTTTTTTGATGACCTCGGTTCATATCAGGACTAGGGCTCAGAATTAGAACTATTTTAATATACGCGTCTTCTATAGAGACTAAATAAATCTTTAACAATGAAAACATACTACAACAATAAAGAACTTTATCTGGCTAATATGGACGCTAATATGGAATTTCGATTGATAAAAGCTGAAGAATGCTATTTATCCATCACCATCCGTGAAAGTCATTAGAAATTGGCACTGCCAATATCTAATGCTGAAATATTCCGAAGAATAAATAGTTTTCTATTTATCCATGCCTAAACCAAATGTACGGCTATTTGGATAAGTCCTACGTGAGATATAAATCTACTGGGGGATTGATGTTTTCCAATTCTCTTTCTTATGCAGTGTTGCGGAAAAAAAGGAACAAGTACTTTTACACGGAACTGACTAAAAGAGAACTTTGTAAAGAAGGAAATCCATGAATGCATATAGTGTTTCAACTTGTAACTGGATTTATTTAGGTTTGTCAGGTCTGACTAGCCTTTAGCTATAATATGTTCGTGATATCCACAAAGCATGCATGGAGAGCAAAAGCAAAGATCCAAGAGCAAGGTCAGGGATCGCACATTGTACCTTTTGGGCTACAAAGCTAAGCCTGCCCTAACACTTGTAGTATCTTTTCCCTTGTGCCCCATTACGTTTGGTTATGGACCTCATATCTGTGTACATAGAATGGAGCACACAGAAGTAACAAAAAGGGAGATCCACATCTGTAGCCGGTTTTCAGCTTTTTAACTACTGAAGCTTCTCATTTCCATGGGTTGTAAATAATTGAAAGTGGTAATGCAGTAAACATATCCTAGATACTATTATGATATCTCCTTTTCCATGTATATTATATAGTGAAGCTGTTCTGGAGTCTAGAGGTCTCAGGGGGATGCTTTTTACTCGGCACCAACTCACATACGAGTGGGGTGCAGCTGAGTAGATATTATTATCAGCTGACATTACTTTCAGTCATCCTTTGTGCTACTAAGGAAATTGTTCCAAATCTTCACTACCACTTCCAACAGGACATTCATCCTTACAAAAAAGCTGCAAATGCGGTTTTAAAATAAATCCATAAATTCAGCTTGGTAAACAGTAAAATATATTCTGACTTGGATTTCATGTACTACTAAAGAGGATTAAGCACCTGTTATTTACGACAATTATTATTGTTGGTGAGTCCTTTTCTTTTGATTTTGATTTCCATGCATCCTTTTTGCATCTCTTTCCTTCAGCAGGATTTTATTATTGATCTTTCAATTCGGTAGTTATTATACTAAGATATAATGTTTGAGGGTTAAATATAGATACTTTTAGCTTTAATCTAATCGAGAGTCGAGGTTCGAGTCAAGAGCAAAGACCATTAGATTGCCCCTGAATATGACAAGCAATAAGGTGGATTTGATAAGTTGTATTTACTCCATGCATACAAAATAAAATAAAATAAATGACAAATCTTGTTAGTTATGACATTATATTACTGTCAGCTTTCGCTGTCAACAATTTTCCAGGGTCAAATGTCTATGACTTAGCAGTTGGAGTTGCATTGTATAATTTTCATATAGAATGTGTAATAATTATGAAAGAAAGCTTTTCTCTTTGCTAGAATTGACGTAGCCCCCGTGTTGCTATCTAACAGGCAAGCGTCCATTATATAAATGTTTTGCATTAATTTGATTTGTCCATTAATTTTGAAATTCAAGTATAACACTACAGTGATTGTACACCAGTTCATCCATTTTATACTCTTTTCATAATCTTAAAAAGCAATATACTAAGGCTGTATGATGTGATAATCTTTGTATTTAGTATCTGTAGTTAGCAATTTGCTTAATGTTCGTTTTCTTCTTCATGATCCATGCAAATTATATCAGAAGTACTTTTAAGATTCATAAGACTGAGCATCATAATCTGCTGCTATACCCTAAGCCTTCTTAATGGGCCAATGATAGAAAGAAAAAGTTGTAGTATTCACATCATGTATACTCACAATTACGCAATCCCTTTACCATCAAAAGTGCGATCATCATTAAAATGAAATGCGATTCATAAAAGTAAATGTGCAGAAATATAAAGATAGCCATATAACAAAGATTAAATGTCTATTTGAATTTTGATCACTATAAGTACTCGCAATTCTATTGCATATTCAGCGATGCCAAATAGATGGTGAATCTTTGCAATAGACATCATTATCATATCATCTTTTACTGTAAGTCAGTCACGTCTGTCTTCTCCTTTTACTCTTTTGGTCTTGTTGCTCCCGGATTTTACTTTCTTAGTATTAGCACAATCAATTCACCCACGCACACAGGCAACATCAAAATGTAACTCTTATGCAGCTAAATGTGCTAAAAATAAGGGACAGTACAGTGGTACAACTAAGATGTTTCATCATCTTCCAACTCTTATGAGATTACTAGTGAGGACACTAAAAAGTGTTTTCCAGGTTTCAATTTCGCAATCATTTTCTACTTCCTCAGAAATCTTCTTTGGTAGTTGAGGAAAGCTATCTGTAATTTAATGTATTCTTAGAGACCATCAAGAAACTTTTTCAAGGAAATCTCCTTAAACGAACTCTTAAATTCAATGATAATTGCACACAAAGCACTTCCTTCTGAGATTCATTATTCATTACCTCAATGCATCCTTTGAAAAGTTAGCTTCACATTTCATGTATTTACTAGCTGTTAAATTAGTTATCTTAAAATTAAAATTCCAAATTATGTGATTATCATTATCACGTGTAATTACAGTATGGAGTATAGTATATCATTCTATGTAAGTTATATTCTAGTTTGAATGGCATGTAATGTAACATCCAAATACATCTTTCTATTTTGTAATCTTCATATTTAATGTATGATATAAATAAATAAACATAAGGCTAGCTTCTTCATTCTGTCCACGATCTATGGGAGTTCACTGTACACTGTACAGTACATATAGCGTTTCTTAAAAATGCAAATATGAGAAGAATGATAACTAAAATCAATATTCACTCTCTACAAGCAGTGTACAAAATTTACCACTTTTTAGCCTTTTTTACCATCACAGTGGTAAAAATGCACTTAATGGTAAAAATGCATTTAATGGTAAAAAGGGTAAATTTTAGCAATTGATTAGACAGCTGAGTACAGATACACTAGACTTCCTAAAATATAAGTTTTAGAACTTTGTTTTCTATGAAATATTTCCAATATCAATTAAATTAATCATATTTATTTGATTGTACACCAAAAGTTATAAAAAAATGAAAAAAGAAAGATTGTATTTGGTATCGTCCATTTAAAATTGATGCTAATTTAATTGCAATTAATTTCTCAATCGGCAAGGGTTGTTAGCGCCCTCATTGGTTGAATCCTACGCTGATTGATGAACACTTATCAATTTGTGACAACAATGATCATCTGCTAAGCTATTTCGTACTTTGCCCCCGAATTTTGTTCAAAATTTAAACACGAAATTTAAATGAAACTATTTTTTACCATTTATACCACTTACCACTACTTTTTAGGTAGTGGTATTTAACGTTAAATACCATTAAAAACCACTTACCACTGGTAAGTGGTAAATGGTATTTTGTACACTGTCTACAAGACTACAAGTCATACATAGAAAATATTTACTCGAACCAAAGGAAAACAATATACTGTGGTTATAAAAATATATTTTAGTTCGTGATCATTAATAATTACCATAAATTGGTACACGCATATTATGGCTATAGGACTAGAGAAAATATTAAATGAAAATAGATCCATATTAAATAGTACAGACCGTGTAATCATTATGCCTATTACTTACTATGTTCATGAATAATATTTAGTATTAAAATTGCTGATAAAGTTTGCATACTTTTGACTTGTATATCTAATCCATTTATGTATATTAATCCTACTTCGACATCATTCATAAGGTTTCACCAAACACTGTACTGTCGTCTCAATTATAGAAAAGACCTTATCTAATATGAAAGACTTATACTTTTTATATCATTTGTAAAAGTTCAACTTCTGAAAGACTAAATCGGTAATTTGATGTTTGCTCGTTCAGCGCTGTCAGTTCTTAATAACTGTGTTTGTAATCTGTAACTGTCTCGTAAATGACGAGCAAATGAACTCTATATAAAATCAAGTTCTAATTAACCTGGGTTGCAGGAATTTTTCCTTTCAATTGAAATCGTGGACAAAAGTAAGTTTAATATACCTAATTAATAAGCTCTTTAGCCAGTGATTCGATGTATTTAGGTTGCTCAACTGCTGTGAAAAGAGAGATAATTATTAATAACAGTAAACTTTTGTTAGAGTCCGTATACCTATGTATTCCAACTAAAAGTAATTGTCAGTAATTATTTTTTTGGCTTGTACACAATTCTAGATAGGTTGACTGACCCTTTTGAAAAAGTATTATCATGTCAAACTTTCGTTTATAATTTGTAATAATTACATAGTCGAGACAGACAGAAAAATACTTTGGGTCATGGGGAGAATTTGGGTTCTGGATTCTGCCTATCTATAATAGTATAAACCATTTCCTAAAAATAGGTCATAATAGTCACTAGAAGAGTTAAAAGAACCTTTTCCCTCCTCCCTTGTAATTTGCAAATTATTTTTACTAACCAAATAAAAGATAATAATAAATAATAAGATAAGAATACAAGATTACCAAGTCTAATAAATTATTATTATTATATAAGTTGCCTTGGCTGTCTTATAAGTCCCCTTCCGTTCCACCCAGATTATTACATACACTCCGACTCCGATTCACAGGCCAAAAAAATGCTCTGAACCGTCCCACTACGGAACCCTTCTTTATTGTCTAAACTATTGATATTTTTAAGTTGGATTTTTGATTGCTTACAAGGATTTTCGCTCTAGGATTACTACAAAATACCATGATGGGAGGACTCCTCGTTTCAGCATTGTTTCTCATCTTAGCTGGTAACTTTCTATCAAACATTTTACATGTTATACGTATTTAAATAAGTTTTACTAAATCTATACCTATATAACTGCTTAAAGTACAGATTAAATTCTAACTTATTATTGATTAATAAGACAAAGAAAATGAGAGCATCTAGGAAACATGTTCTGCTCAATAAGAGTTTTGTCATTATACTAAAATTATCAAATGAGACAACCGTGTACCAAAACAGAGAACAATTATTGCTTTAGTCTACTTATGCTAAATGGCAGAATTAGTTGAACTTGGTCAGTTTTAATCACGGAATTATATGAGTATATAGGTTTTAATAATATAGAGATTGTTCGTTGTTAATTGCTTCATTAGCCATTGGGGACGAATTATTAGAGGATTATCTAACAGAGGATATTAAAACTTAACACGATGCATGCTAAGACATTTATTTATGACTTTGTTTAAATCTAAGACGTTTGACAAGCTAAACTACAACCTAACGCTTATTTCATGCTTTTGGAGTTTAAATCGACTAGAGCATCGAGCATTTGAATTTTGTATTTGCATATAGGACAAAGCCGAGCTGGGATCCACGACAATTCTGTTAATTCCGATGAATTCCCTATCATCAGCCCTGCCTATATTGCTCAAGGAACATTGTACATTCCATATGCAGAAATTGAAGAGCCATTCTCTGCGTGGGTGGATCTTCAAAACAGTCAAAGTCGCATTGACTTCTATGGCGGTATGTATCTATGTTCTTCCTCCTAACATTGTCAAGTTATGGCTTTAGTTTCCTATTTATGTATACTATTGTCAGTCTTCGATACTTTAATAACAATTTCCAAAATTCAAATTACGACGATTCCTCGTAAAAAACCAAACAAATATCCAACTGGGTTATGTTTATTTAAAATTGCCGTCTTATATAAATCCTTAACACAGAAGCCTCGAAAATATTCTCCATTGCACAAAATACCCACAAAAGATTTCACTTTTTCTCTACATTTCTTTGCAAAGCAATCTGACATGATACTTATGCTTGATGATAGGATCGTCTGACATCCATATAATTTATCATTAAATAGAGATCAACTTTTGTCATTTGTCTACATTTTTTATCAAGTAAAAGGAAAGTTGATACAACTTTATGTATACGTACGCCCACGCCATTAATAGACCATTATCATATGGGAAGAATTCAACCACAAGGCAAAGAAGAGACGCTATGCAAATGGTCTATTGCAATCTTAGATATTTAACTTCAAAGTTTACATTACATTGTTACCCTTTACATCCTCATTTCATTATTCTTCAAACTTCAATCACATATTTAAGAAAATTTTCGGGATTTCTGTCCTTAGCAAAATGCAAAAGAAAAAGAAACTCTCATGCCAAAATGACATTGAGTTAATAATGAAGTTAGTACTTGGTTTTTTATGTGAATGTGTATAGTTCTTTTTTCGGGCTATACAACATTCATTAATTATGTTCAATACATTTATAGGTATGGCGAAAACCTTCCAGTTAGGAAGAAATAATTCGTATGGAGTCATGCGAAAAATCGTACCAATGACCACAGAAAGCCTTGTTAATCAGCTCACATGTTTTGAAGTCAATGGAACTGCTGACAACAAAATCGGGGCTCAAAGCATTCTTCCTGATCCGACTGGTTTTAAGGTAGGTTCCTAGGTCACTGTCTTCAGTCATGTGTAAACATATAAAGGTTAGTATGTGTCAAAGACCTTGAGTGAGTTGTATGATCTCTATGATTTTAATTTTGTCTCTTATTTTAAAAAACTCTTTGTGCATTCGTTCGTCTTTTCTTGTACCTCCAATTATTTTAATTGCATAATAATACTGTATGCAACTGGAGTGAATGGCAGTGAATGTGCATGTATGTGACATCAACGTTTATAAGACACGGTTTTATTGTTAAAGAAGCAAATTGATATAGTGTCTTGTAGTAATACTTATTACATTACGACTCTATCAAGGCATATTATAAAGGAAGATGAACTACTAAGAGATCTATTAATTAGTTCTATTTCTTGAGTTTTTAGACATGAGTTCTTACAGACAAGAGCTAACACGATGTAAGTAAAAATGAACTAAAGTCAACATAAGTTTGTACTTTTATACTTTTTTCAGTATGTCGGCACGGACATGGTAAACAGCATCAACTGCAAAAAGTATGAGCTTGTTGAGACGAAGGGGCAGAAGGTTAATAAATACACGTACTGGATAAAAACTCAGGTAAGATGCAATAAACTCTTCCGTCTTAATGTTCCCCAATAGTAGACGCATTTGCTATTCCCATAAATTAATCACTTGTATTCCTTTTGCTCTCTATACTTGGGGCAAGTCAATGTCAATTTTGTCAATTGATGTAGATTTTTAAATACTATAGATCTGCATGTCATTCCACATATGTAATTATTGAAAGTATTCCAAACTTCCAAAGAAAAAAATTCGCTTCGATTTATTGGCACATTTTTTATTTACGATATAAAATAGAGTTGTCACAGTGCGCAGTGGCGTGAGTAAGGTTTTATTATAAAGTTCTTTTGTATGCTGATTCTGGTACATATTATGTATTTTATTAATCTCTGTTTCCTATTGAACATACCAATGAATGTAGTTGGTCTGTACACAATTACTATTTAGTCCCTTATAGCACAACAATTATTTTGTTTTAGTTTGCAGTATGTAAACAGAGTCTGCATTCATGGCACTTTCCCTTATTCCATGAAAATTTCTCCTCCTGTCTTTCATCTGTACTACTTTCACCAGATTTTTTGCTATTTCGGATGAAAGTTTTATGCAGTGAAAGTTTGTGTTCACATAAGAGAGCTATTTATCAAAGAATAAAATAAAATACCTAAATTAAACCTAGAATAAATATACTCACAAATTCAAAGGCAAATTCAATTTTTATTGCTTATTTTTCATACCGACTTAAAAAACGTTGGTGTAGGTTGCTGAATTAATAACTAGAGCCTTTATCATTTGAATGTATCTTTAATAGAGTGCGATGACCTGAAAGTGTTGAGTTTTGACAATAATTTTGTGTAGGTATTTTAATTACTATGATCTATCTCTTTTCAGTTTTTCGTGTGTATATTAGAAATAATTGTCCCCCATGAGTTTTAGTCTGTACTTTTGCGTTCATTTGATAAAAGAAGGTTCAGTTTTTAGCACAACAGGGAGTATTAGAGGTTTGAATGAATACCAAATTGCTAAAAGAGAGTTTTTAACCTTATGCAAAGTCAACTTCAATCAGAGACTTGTTCGTTAAATCAGTGTTTAATGGGCAATAAATCAGCCATGGGGAATCGAGTGGGATGTTAACACACATCACTAAATAGGAAAATCTAGTGCTTCTTAGAATTCCAGATTACTACTTAGGCAAGGATTACCATTTGACAAATATAAAAGGCTAATCACAAGCGACTTCTTTAATCAACTTACATTATCTCATTTTACAAGGAAAATTAGCGTACAAAGGCGAAGATGAAAGCAAAGTAAATGGGGCTCACTTCCCTAGTTCGCAATTCGCAAATTCTATATCCCTAGTTTTGTATCATTTACTTCTAAGCGAATAATTCGACTGCTACCATACTAAATATTATTTTTGATTATATCAACTTCACCTTATAGATTGTAAAGTAAATAATTTTCTCTGCATATGAATTAATGGAAACTTTATCAGGTACATTGGTCTACCTGTGTATACTCGTTTTCAATTGAACGTGCGGAATCTGATTACTGCCTAGGCTTTTATTGCATTTCAAAACAACTTTTTCCGAAAACTGTTTACAACAAAATTAAAAGATATATTCAAAGTACATTGCATATAATCACAATAATAGAGAGCACAAAATACACAACGTGTATTTATGCAAACCTTCCTTTGTGAATATGGGCTTTGTTTGACTATAATAATATATCCTGTAAATACCTACTTTGAAATCGCCGATGACATTTGGCAATACTTATCCAAGCCACTAGGTATATAGAGCGTTTAGTCATGTAGGTCGAGGGAATGTTAACATCATTAACATGCTAATAAATAATTTGTTTTTGGTTTCTAAAAACAGGCATCAGCGGTTGATCCATGGCTTGAGCTTGGGACTCCAATTAAATATGAAATGCGTGGCTACAACACACTTCTGGGATCTCATTATGATCATTACTACCTAATCTACGAATGGTTCTCAACTGAAGTTCCTTCTCCAGATATATTCCAAGTTCCAGGAGGTGAGTTCCATTTTCAAAACTAATTCCTAATTCAATGACATAGGGTTCAAGCACCCCCTAATCCATCCAGGAAACTTTTGTAATTTTGCAGGCCATTTTCGACAAAGGGACAAAAAATTTTATGTTGATATCTCATCCTACCCCGAATCTCAATTCTATATGCGTGAAATGCGTGTGCGTATATGCTTGCTTAATAAAACTCTTTGTCAATCTCATTACTTCTTTAATTGGCCCGAGTTGAATAATATTTTAATTTCAGACATTCAACTTTTATAAAACTTATGCAAATAGCATAGCTTCTGATTGTCATTATCTTTGAAATGAAATTGCTGATACTAATAATAAGACGCATAGACACTCTATGGCTTCAATTTTTGAGAAACCACAAATAAGACGAAGACTCTGAATAAAGTACTTTTTAAGGGACAGATAGATAGATTAGAAATATTATACGAACTTTATTAAAGTAGAAGTTCAGTGATTATGTGATTAGTTAGAATAAATCATGACATGAATGGAAAGTTAGTCACTAACTTTCAATGTCTTTTATGAAATGCAAGCTAACCAGAAAGTTTTATTTACTGCAAAATTTAAATGAGTTCGCTAAGGCCATTGCACGGCCTCGTCTAGCATAGATACAAGTACTTGGAGTATATTACGTATAAAATGTTTAAATATTGACATTCCCTTTTATTATGCATGAAATCTTTGGTATGATTCACATTTTAGAAAAGAGATTGCGTCCTAACTTCCCTCTTCCTTGTTGTTACTCCTATTTAGCATCCTAAAGATGTAGCTCCATAAAATATGCAAAGTACTGTATCCGCTTCTTTGCAACTTAGATTACCAAATTCAGGTCTGTAAAAGAATAAAAGTTACTATACCCTGAAAATTTTTATCTAGAGATTTGAACAGGAAATTGGAGTGCCTAATGTGCTGAATTGGACATGTTCAGACTGCGTCACAGTCACAAGTACATAATAAAAATGACTTTAAAAGGAGCATTTATTCTCCAGAGGCAAATGTAAACAATCTGATGTGTACCTGCACCATATTATTCTACATTAGACAAGTACACAAAGTTGCAGTACTACAGATATAATCAATATTGCATTTTTATGGTATCCCTGTTATTTACGCTTAACCCCTGCTGATAAAGCCATTTTACAATCTCCTATGAAAATGTAAAACGAGTACACGAGATTTTCTTTCTGAATTTTACTTGTAGCCTCTGCTGTATTAAGGTACTAGTTTTCTCCTGTGTATGGTGTTCGAAAATCACCTTGCCTCGTGCCGTTATTGTGATGGTATTAACAGTGATAACATAGTTTAGCATGGATAATATAACAATATGAATGGATGGTAATATTATTTGTTGATATCAATACTCAACTGGGAAAAGGATATGTTAAAATATTTTTCAGCTATTTTTCTGCAATGTAATATTGTTTATTGTTACTCTTACTTACACATGTATGTCTGACATTTAGGAATGACTTGTGGAGACTTCCCTGGACCTGGAGCTGGTCATCATAGAACAATCGCAACATTTAACCCAATGAAAGAATTCGTTCACAATTACGATCGACACATTTCTTCAAGCTTTGAAGAATTCATTTCAGCCCACAATAAAAATTATGAAAAGAAACATGAACATCTTAAGCGAATGAATATTTTCCGTCACAATTTCCGATTCATCCATAGCAAAAATCGACAAGGTTTGACTTATCGTATGGCTGTCAATCATTTGGCGGACAGGACTGACGAAGAACTGCGAGTACGCTTTTTTAATTCATTTTGTTTTGATTGAACTAGCATAAGCAAGTTACTTAGTTATGGATGGTTTTGGTATATGAATTTCAAACTGGGAATGAAATGACTTGACATTAGATTGCATGTAATACTCTAATATCCAATTCCTCGTTCAATTAAATAGTACTAACAGTTTGGTTAATTGTGTGATGAAAAGGTCCTCCGTGGTCGTCTTTTCACTGAAGGATTTAATGGCGGAAGCCCATTCCCAAAATATGAAGACGCAGAAATGAAAGACTTACCCGACTCTATTGATTGGCGTTTGTACGGTGCCGTTACACCAGTCAAAGGTAAAACTTTATCATATACTCACACTGAAGCCAGCTAAGTGCCGGTAAAACAAGTTGGAAGACAACTTCCAAGAAACCCCATATATTTAATAAACATGGAATCATATAACTAAATAAACGTAATTTGTAGTTTACTAACTTTACTACGTACTCGTCTTCTACTACAAAATAAGTTCATATTTATCATAACCATGCCATAAACAAGACGCAGTAACATAATCTCAATATAGGTATCATCTGTAGTCACTATTATCTTCTATTACAAACATTTACTTTACATTTCCTACATGTATTATATAACAACTGCGGTACGAAGACTTCTGCGTGCTTATAATATAAATTCAAGGACAATAATATTGCTAGTGAAATCTGTTCAAATATTATTGCTCTACTTGCATGGTTGTTTTTTATGCAGATCAAAGTGTATGCGGTTCATGCTGGTCGTTTGGAACGATTGGTGCCGTTGAAGGCGCATATTTCTTAAAATCTGGAAAATTGGTTCGTCTTTCACAACAGGTATTACTTTACATTTACTCATAAACTTCAAGGAATACACAGCATGTAATTCAATTCTATGAAATAAGGCCTCCTCTTCCTTTGTGGGGGAGGGTGCAAGGTTATTGTTCATAAGATTTGCGAAACTGACCTGGAATAATTTATAAATATTATGTAATTATTATTAAATACGGGGACGATGAAAATATTGAGTACATCTGAACATCAAAGTATTATGGAATTTCCAATGAGAATTCTGACAAAGAATTTTATTTTGTACTACTCACATTCACATTACTCGTATATCGTATCTGTTGTGCTTCTTTAGGCGTATTGGCCAGCTTGTAGTTTTGCAATATAAGTTGAAGGTTTTTATGAACTACCAAGAATTCCATGGTTTTTATTTTGAGAAAGCTCTAGCCTTCTTATACATGACATATCTGTACTCTTATGCTTCAGACAATATACATCACAATTTTCATCACACAAAAAATATAGGTTTTCTCCATTACAAAATGTATTAGCTTTAGGAACTGACAGCTGACCATTCGGAAGTATGTAGACGTCCATATAGTACTAGTCGGTTGTGTATATTGTAGTTAGTACTTGAAGATTGTGAAAGCACTCAATCTTTGTCGACCTACACTTAAGGACTTGTGCGTTTGACTAGTGCATTTCTGCCTATGTACAATAATATAAGTACTTGGAGCGTAACCGATGACGAGTTGCCAAAATCAGCATGGGAGTTGACTATAGTCTTTAGTTGGGGTCTGAGGTTCTAAAGTACTTATAAATATACCTACCATAAAACCATAATGTTCATGGTCACTTTGTAATATCAATTGACTTTCCCTGTACGTAGTTTGCATACGTATGCTTATAAGGAATAGTTAGAAAAAGTCAACAAAAACCACAGCAGCATGACTTTGTACTAGTTAAGGGTTTTGCCAACTTTTCCAAGAAACTCTCTCTCGCCTTTCCCCACAAAAAACTTTCTCCTGCTCTTCATCACAAGGTTTGATTTAGCTTTCACTTGCCTGGCAAACTTGGCTCATAGGATTCATACCCTAATAACTACCAGATCTTGTTCCTTACCTCAACATATTTTTTAAGGCTAGATGCACGTAATTCAAATTAAGATCAGTTTATTTTCATCAGTCATCTATTTTCTTTTTTCTACTGCTTTAACTACATGAACATAGGTATTTGAATGTTATTATTGCCTACACGTAGCATAAAATACTCCAGTGCCTATATTTATATTAGTTACTTTGTCGTGAATAAAATATGCGTTTGTACATATGTTACAGAATCCTTTAATGTTGTTTACACGAACACTTTCTGTATCTAAACATAGAATTGAGTTTTCTTGGGTACAAGATTGAGTCGTGGGTATGGAAGGTAAATGATGACTGTTTATTTCTTTTATTGATATTACCTTTCAGGCTCTGATCGATTGTTCATGGGGCGAAGGAAATAATGGCTGTGATGGCGGCGAAGACTTCCGCTCTTACCAATGGATGCTTAAGCACGGCGGAATCCCATCTGCAGACACATATGGCCCTTACCTTGGAGTGGTAAGAAAATATAAAAAGTGTAGACCATTTTATTAGCGTTGTGTACACAGCATTGCAAGTAAATACATCGTCGGTATTTCTCTCTTTTGTGCTGTAGTATGTGTATACTGGGATTACATATCTGTATTTGCGTAGCATACCTATATATGTATGTATTTGAGTAGCATAACTACTTTATATAGTTCAATAGTTACATAAAATGGAAGCGTAAGCAGGAACTATTGAATTTAAAATCGAAAATGCTACGTTGTAACTGTTGACAGAACGCCAACTTCAAAGCGACGACCAAAACTTTTGATCTGTTTAATAGATAGAGAAAGCAGTGAAAGTTACATGCATATATTATGTGTTGTGGGACTTCCTTTGGAATTTCTTTGCCTGGCCTTTCATGTTTGCAACAGAAGGCACGGGAGCGTTAATTTGATTAAATATTTGTATGTTTGTGCTTGGAATTATACATAGTGTGAAGTATTAACTAATTATCTGATTCCGCATTTGATATTCACAAATTAATCGTTGAATAATTTAGTCACAAGTTGGATTTGACTAGTACACGATATTTCACTCTGATATTTCAATTTCTTTGACTCTAAGATATTGATACGAAATAGACACACTGAAGTAACCAATGAGGAAAGTAAACTAAGGAAAACAAAATGTAATTTTACACAGGTAGTGTTTCCAGGAATAGGATAAATAAGAAGGTCGTTAATAATGGTTTTTTTGTTGTTTATCTTTAGGATGGCTACTGCCATGTTCAAAACGTTACAATGGAAGCGAAAATCACCGGTAAGTACTGTCGTAAAAGTACAGTTAGAGTGAAAGTGCAGCGAATCGTTTCTTTTCATTCAGTCTCTTAGTTCATTTTAAGAGGCTTAAACAACAGCATGAAAAAAGGAGTTTAATGGTTTATTTTATTCGTTCGCCTTTGTTAACTACCCAAGACTAGTGCTAACAAACTAGGTGAACGTGAGTATCATCTAGTAATGTAATAAAAGAAATCCTGAGAACTAGACTGACGATACATTACGCAAAGGAACGACTAACCTAATGCGTTTTGTAGTGCAGAGTGCAGACTAAACTTACATTAACTTACTTATTACGTAGATTTCTTGAGGACATTAAATGTGACATTACAAATGCAGTAATTTTGGCCTTGTTTGTTAGGTTATGTGAACGTTACATCTGGAGACTTGAATGCGCTCAAAATTGCTATTGTGAAGCAAGGGCCTATTTCCGTAGCTATTGATGCGTCTCACAAATCCCTATCCTTCTACGCCAACGGAGTCTACTACGAACCAGACTGTGGTACGTGTTATGCTTTGTACATATATTTTTGCTACCTCTGGGTAGCTGCAAAGCGCTGTGCAAGAACCGAAATTCAGAATGCTTGATTCCCTGAGAGATTCTTGGTCACGTATGCTTGCACACGCAGGAATAAGTATGTACTTAGCTCTACCTAATTTTAAGTTAGCTACCTAATTCTTACATAACAGCAATTAATTTATTATTGGCAATTTAAACATTCAAATAGGAATTATATAACTGAGCATTAAAAAACTTTCACCAAACTTTCTCCTGCTCTACAGCAGTAGTTCCTAATTGAAGTTACATAAGTATTTTGTTATTGAGCTAGCATAACTACCGTATCAACTACAAAGTATCTAGCCATTTAAAAATATTATCCATGTTCTTATTTCTCTTTCTCTTTGGGACAATCAGGAAATAAAGAGGATCAACTAGACCATGCTGTGTTGGCTGTTGGCTTTGGGACTATGCAAGGTGTTCCTTATTGGCTGGTAAAGAATTCGTGGTCGACGTATTGGGGAAATGACGGGTAAGTGTTTCAAGTTGATACCGAACATCACAAGTTACATCCTTATGAAACCTTTAAATTTAATATTATTTGATATAGGTACGTATTGATGTCCCAGAAAGACAACAACTGTGGTGTAGCTACAACTCCTACCTATGTAACCATGTAAGAACCTTTATTGACTCAAGTACTCCCACGGACAGGAAAAAACTCATATTTAAGTAAGCCTTAAACTGGCCATAAATAACAAACGTGTAAACAGCGGAACAAAGCTATTTATATGTCAAGTGATATATTAATTAGAAAATTTATTTAAATTTACAAGAATCTAGTACTGTACTTCTTTATTATAACTATTGAAAAATTATTGTCTTTATTGATCAACAAAATCAACACAACGAGTCTTCCACATTGATTAAAAATTAATAGCAATTATTGAGCTTGTGAATTAATTTTGAAGAATGTAGTTAGTTGATAAGCAGAGTATGTAATGTAGGAGTTACAGGAGTGAGTAATGGTAGCAATAATTTTTATCATTTGTTTACTTGCAGTTAATAGTAAAATTAAAGTGAGGTAAATACTGGAGCATTATATTAATGGTCAAGTATGGTACAGCTACCACACCAAAAATATACGTTGTTTGTTGTGTAATATGCTTATTGTTATGCAGGATATCTGCATGTAAATGTAATGTTGGTAATTGTACATGCCATGTCATGCCATCAAGGGAATTTTTCCAGGGCTTGCAAATTTTGTTAACTTGTATGCTCAAATGGTTTTATTGTTACGTCTTACAGGCTTGCTAACATTGTTTACATTGTAATAATAGAATTTAAGTATAAGTAATATCGTTTAGGTTCATGGGTGAGTTAAATTGCATTTATTGATTTATTGTTAGTGAATTTATATTTTACTCCAGTGTTAAATAAATATGCAATGCAATAAGTTTTCCTTTACAAACAAACTTCACTTCATAATGGCACTAGTGGTACATTTTATGTATACTGCGGTTTTTAATTCATTCTTGTCATAATCATAGTATTATTATAAGCTTTGCAATGCACATTAGTTAGTCGAATGAATTATTCAAAAATGCTACATTTACCGGTTTAATGTAGCTGTTTAAAAACAAACTATCTCTATAATAGTACAACATTGACCTTCATGCTCCAACTACGTCGTGACTCTAAATATCTCAGATCATAACTATATTCACACAGTTGTATGCCTTCATCTTAAGTATAGAATCATAAATTATTAATAGTTGTGACTCAACCTAAATTCAGATCTTATGAAGTAGTAACGTCTCTAATATGGATTTTCTAACATGAAATCATATAATTATGAGTAGTACTTACTAGTTACTTATATTACACTTCTAAAGCTTTCAAATTAAAACTTAATGATTGAAATGTCAAGAGCACACAGAAGATGAAAGTAAAGCTGATACGAAATAGAAATCATAATACTTGCAATTTAATACGGTTGAATTGTAGTAATATCAACGTAATGAGTAAATGTAAAAGTCAGTCTATTCATCCAAATTAACATTCAATATGACTATCATACCTTATCTATCTCTAGTAGTAGTGTCTTTCATGTTAAGATCCAAAATACCTATTCCATGTATAATGTAGCCATTTAATTTGCTATTACTATTTAAATACATTTTCAACAGTCATGTAGGTTATACTTAGGATTGTATCAACTTCAATAGAGTCATTGCAGTCTACGTATATCTCCTCCCGACGTAATATTTCCCTGATGTTCTAATTTGTAGTATTCATAAATGCTCTGGTTCAACAGTCAATTCCTTTATGATGTACATAAGTATGTATAGGCATCTCTTTTAAATTTCTTTGAAACCTAAGAACTAGTTTTTCAACAGATAAGAGCGTGACCTATTTTCTTTCATGTTCTAAAAACGACGCATACCCATAATACAGTCACTGTAACATCTGTACTCACTGTACACAGATACTCGTAACTATATATAGTGAATTGAGTGTCGTAAGCAAAATTTGGGGATTCAGGGGAAACAACTTAGACCCTCATCGTATTTCCATGAAAATGTTACTACTATTTATTATTCATATTATTCAAATTGTTGGAAAAGGGGCAAATTGTCTCCCTGTGGAGGCTTACTACACTGCTAACCCTGAAGCCCCCTTTTGTTTAAGGTACTCAGCCCACGATATAATTACATTACACGAGCCGCATTATGTACAACAGTTGTATAGGGAGGGCAGTGTTGTAATGCAAAGTAGAATATTGAAACTTAAAACTTTCAGTCGGATTTAATAAGTAAAATAGTAATTCTTGTTGTGCTGCATTTTGTGGACTAATGATTTCATTTGATCTCGAGGCAGTCAAAAAAGACATCCTCCTCAATGTTCATTAAATGAATCTGTAAAACAGTTGGAGAAGATAATTCCGGTAGGGCGTCTCTGTCGAAAGGGAAATTACATCATAAAGGAAGGGTATACAATAAAGACTGTAATTCGAAAGGAGAAAGTGTATAGAAAGTCGGAGAAATGTAGTGAAAGTAAACGGTTAGGAATCTCAGTTGGCCTATGCACACGTTAACGGGATTAACCACCACATGAAATGACGTTTGCCCAAGTTAAAGAGAAACTAACGAACAAGTGACGATAATAATGGAAGTCTCTGCGGCTTATAGCTGAGAAGAACATTCAGGAATATAAATGAACCTCGAATCTCAAGACATACGGAGTTTTCCATTATTCTGAATGGCCACCAAAGTCAAGACGACTATAAAGACTACTACATTCAATGTGTGTATTCGACCTTTTTAAATTGATACTTGTGTGCTAACTAAAGACAATAGTTATAGCAGTGAGTATTGAAGTGGGCGAAGCCATACCAAATGCATGCTGCGTAAAATAATAGTTTATTTTCGCTTCGTTAGGATTAGAAGTACGGCGATTACACTTCGTCTTGTCTATGAGATAGTTGATGACAGTAACTTGGCTACCTCACTCAATACTCACAGATAGTAGGCATTAGAATTGTATAACTTGTTCTATCATCCCATACATCTTATATAATGCAAAATCATACTCCAAAACAATTCCCCAATCATGACTGCAACTCAGAATGTATGAACTTACAGTATAGTGAATAAAAAGATCGATTATTACATTTTGTTTCTACGAGGATGTACATAAAGGTGCCTGCCTATGTTTTTATCGTTATATTCATTTTCAGTCCATAAGGGACATCAAGGACAAGACAAAAAGACTAGGGAAGATGACGCTGCCGTAAAAACTCCAACTACACTGCCGTAGTACGAGGAAATCCATTAAAACCTGGCAAAATAGTTCCATTAGTGTAGCCACCAGCTCTGCCATTAACATGCCCATTCCCAGTATTGAAACTTTGGAGTCCCCTTAAAATACTTGGCTCCAAGCTCAGATCAGCTCTCCTGGCTGATGACGAGGGTGTGTCATTGTCTTGCAGAGTCAATGTGGTTAGTGTTGGGTCTTGATCGTCTTGGTCCCATAAATCTTCTCCTATCGAACTAGGAAACGTAAACGTGCTCTCTTCCGGCGAACCACCAAATATCTGCTCCATTTCTTGATTCGTTTCATTTTCAATCTCCTCCAACCTGTCACAATAAAAACCATTCCTTTCTTAAGACAAAACTGACAACCAGATAATATTTGTTATCACTTGCGCAACAAAACAATTCTCTTTCGACGACGAAAACAGGATCGAGATTGACATGTTGACTACAAACACCTCTTTTCATTCAGCCATAAAAACAATAGTTCTATGCTCAGCTGCCTGAGACATAATGATGTCTCTGTTATAAGCATTAGAAATAAATTATTGTTTCATTGAAATACTGTTATTACATCCACAATAATCCTTTAAGTACTACAATCTAATGATTTTTGTGTCTTCGTTTTTGTTTATTTAATAGTGGATAAAACTGGTTATAAGGAGAACATGGGCCCTACAGACGAATCAGCTGCTGTTTGCATACCTTTTAGCTTAAGGTATTCATCGGAAATCTCAGTAAGTGAGTAGTATAAATGCTTCCAACGGAAGTATCTATCAAAATCAGACAGCATAGATTGCCAAGTGCGAAGTCTCAAGATCTCTTTGCAAAGCTCTCAAACAAAATGGTATGTCTGTCACGTATCAGTATTTCATTTTACTCTGTCTGAGCTGAAAGTTTTTCAAGGAAGCCCGTAGAAAACGTGTTTTACCCCTGATTTTAAGAACTCGTCATTTTAGTTTGAGCACTTCTATGGTACACGTTACATATTATAAAACTAAGTCGAATAGGTGTATCTGGATGATAAACGTCGTTACGATTTTGATATACATTTTATGGTACACGTCAGGTTAGAGCCTTAGGGATTAGGGTAACGCTGTTATCTACACATAATATGCTTCATTTGTCATATTTCTACCCAGACTGGTAATCTTTTGAAACATAAAATAGAGCATCATCCCTTGTTAGATTTTATTGATCATTCTTGTGTAAAATCCAGAGTTATTAGCTCTAAAATACCAATCCAACCGTGAGACTACGTCTACGTAAGTCTTTCATTAGGCTTCGCTCTTTACCATTTCTTGCAGAAAGGTCGTTACTATTTAACTCGTATATTGAGGAACCACAAAGGGCTATAAATATTGGTAATTTTACCTTTATTTCCCCATAATACTATACCAACACTCGTTGGAGCACATTAAACCTTAGTAGTAAAGAAAATGCCTATCAGGGTATGTCTTCTATTCTGGGTACTTAGTTATGAAACACTAAGACAAAAAGTATCACATATTCTCTTAATGGTAATAACTGCCAATTTATTAGCAGCACTTACTAGCTACGACTGACATTACTGCATGATGTTACATATTAGAACACTAGTCATTTTACATACCTATATCAATTTAGCGATGCTATTAAGCGTCTTTAATTAGTAGGGAAGGTAAACATTGAATTATAGCCTCAGAAACATTCACAATTAGTACATAACGACATACCTGTTTCTCTGTCTTCGAATGCACAAAAGAATGATTCCATTGATTACGAATAGAAAGACAATGACTAACACGGGAGCGACATAATCTGCAAGGAATCAAAAAACACAGCGATCTTTATTACGTAGTACATACATAGGATAAGCAAATGGTCTAATGACAGTTTGACATGAATTTTAAATGGAGGGGCAGGTGTGACATGTCCAAATGAAATTACACTACAGTGAGTAGAAGTACTGCCCCGTCGCGTGTGTGTGTATTGTATAAGGGTGTGTGTGTCTGCAATCTGAAAGAGTGCTGTGCACACATTCAATAGAAAACCAACAAAAACTACGCAAGATGATGATTAAACTAGAAGGCTGAACTGTGTTATTGTTACTGACACGAACAGCTTAATAACGTGTAAAGTACAAAAGTTGATGGATATTATGCATTTGCTGTATCATAGTATAGATAATGGCGGTTCTACTAGTTACATTATACACAGTGTACTTGCATATAGGGATAGTTTAATGTGTGTCCTTGTAGAATGGGAAAAGAAAGCAAGCGTAATTATTGTTTTCCCAATGGGTAGTCACGAATCACGAACCTGTGAAAATATCCTCCTCTTCACGTTGAAGAACAGGCCATACGGCAGGATTGTTTCGAAGAATATCATCTACAGCAGATCGCCCCACCAAACTCTTAACATCTAAAATTTTAAATTACAGTTTATTAAAACGCTGTACAAACAACTACGAATCAAAATCCATTTCAGTATCCACCAGAATGATTGAGTCAAGCTCTATTATTGCATACGCAATCATTTTATGAATAAACACTTGTAGAATCATTAACCCATATCATGTGAATTCTCGAGTTGCATTTCCACAAAATTGAAATTTACATGATGAGAAGCAATTTATGACCTCAAATCAGAGGCTACACAGAAATTGCTACATAACTTGTACCATACAAAATTTGGCTTCTATAAATGTGGTTTAGTACTTAAAAGCTATAATGAAGTAGTAATGTTGACTTTTGAGAAATATTAAGGACATAGTACTTACCTTCACAACGCGGAACTAAATCATTCCATGTGTGTTCAAGGGGATTGCAAGATAACCACCTGTCACGAGTAAAAGTATCTGGGAAAATATAGCCGACATTGCAAAGGAAATACGCTTGGGTTGCATTACGGAAGACCATATAAGAGTTGTCAGGCCCCTCTGGCTTACTGCAACCGATTACTGAAAAAATAAATGTTTGGCTTTTTATGTACTGTACCAAACATTAAATATAATTTATTATCTCACATCTTTACACTTTAGGTTGTATCATTTTGTTATGTAAAAAGGAATACACAACACTTTCTCTCCATATAAATCTGCCAAGACAAGGATTGGACAGATTTTTGGAGTGTATATAATATCTGCCAAAATGTGAAGATTGTAAATTGAAATCGAAACTAATTGACTAAAATAAACAGAAGTAATTATTTACCAATGTAGGATGGTTTGAAAATTAATAAGTGTTTCTCATAGTACTGATACAAGTGAAAATTAAATGCCCTCAAATACCATCACAAACAAAACTTTAAATGTTTACTCATTTATTATGAAAAATACTCATAACTGATCAATTTCATAAACCCTCTTTCGTTATTAAACAAAACTATGTGCAATACGTCCAGACAGGCGTATTGATCTCAAGTACATTATAATAACTTTCCACCGGAACGGAATCACAAAATTTTTATGTTGAAATTCCACGAGGCATTATGTTCTATTTCAAGGATGTAAAATAATTGAGATTGTTGTGAAATCGTATTCTGCACCTGAAGCGCAGCTATTCTACCAGTAGATGGTTAAGGGAGTTTTAATATCCATGAGTACACTTTTTCATTTCCTTTAAAGTTTCTAATTTCAACAGCAAATATAAAGGTTAATCTCCACGTGAGTTGAAGAAAACGCAGAGAAAGTTTAGATAAAATGTTACACTAAGTACGATCACGTTGATTTCATATAAGCAGGTGTTACTACTATTGTAACTTTTCATCTTAATTCTCAGTACCTGTACCTACATCAGCTGTCAGCACTAAAAGAATCATACTTACACGCTAAAAACGGTTATTTGGAATTAGGTTTATGATGGATGAGAAGAAAAGTAAGATGGGAATTACTTACCACGAAAATATAATAAGAATCCTCTTTTAGGAAATGCCATTCGGCTGAATGGAGAAAGGGTAACATCTACTCGATCAGACTCGGAGAGAACCGCAATTGCAGAGGAATGATCGCCACAGGTACTAAACAGCTTTGTTCTGCCTTCACTCACCAATAACTCATCTCGACATTGTGACCTTTCCTGACCTAAAAAAGTAATCAACCACAAAATATAATTACAAGACTTACTTCGATAAAACTTAGTTCTGTATATTTTATACTTGTTGCACAACTAATCTCATGCTATATGCAACATTGAACTAGAATGATCTTCTTAGAGACGTTATAATGGAATTCTAAGTACAGCAGTTCCCAATGCCTACCTAAACAAAGTTAAGACTTGCCAAAATTGAGTCAAAATCCATTATATACCATTTAACTAAGTATGTCACTGGATGTAATACAATTTTCTATACATCTCATGAATAGCCTAATATTACAGTGCATACTAAATACATAAGAGGATTTAACCACAAAATTCATATAACATAGTTTACTCAGACTTTTTCAGTTCTTCTTAGCTGAATATAAATATGATCCATGGCCCAGGAGAATTGATGCACGTTTCCCAATGTCAGCGCGACTCACTAATTGGAAAACGAACGCGGTTTTAAAAGGAACACTCTAGTAAGCTAAGCTATGAAAGATGTTAGCATCTAGACATGCGAATTACCAAAAATTATAATATGTGACATAATAAGCTCAAAATGTAGAATATCTTATTATTGTTTGGTAAAGCTACGAAGTGAGCCAAGGTCGTCTCAACATTAGGAGCATTAGATATTATCCGCTTTTAATGTTATAGAAATAATAAATTACTTTAAATTACAACTTCGACAACACGGAGACGGAGAGCTACCGAAGCCCAAGAAAGAAAGGTGACGATGTGATCTCAACTTTGAACTTACTCTTTAATTAGTAAAGCAAAACAGATTTACGCCTGCAAAAGTTCGTACGTTAATATGAAATTCATGTGGACTGAATTTTTTATGTCTTTTATTGAAAAAAAATATCACTAGTAGATAATCCAAATCTGAAAAAAAAACCTTTGCCAAATGAAAATATTTCAATAGATCCCACAGGAAAAGAAAAGTTAACATTCTCTGCTCGTTACTGCATTGTACAGAAACTGCGCATTTAACTATTACTTAGATCATCTATAGGATTTATATAAATATTTTTACCCAGTAATTTCGCATCCTCATATAGCAATGAGAATGTACATTAATTGAATCAAAGATTCATCGGCCCCAAAATGTCTACGACATTGAGATGTGATTTAATTTACATAGTAAAAGGACACATCAACCACTTCTTAATTAACATAAATCAAGATCTAAAGAAGTTTGATCATGGTTAAAACCACACCGTAACACAAAGCTAACAAGCTTTGGCTGACTTTGAAGATGGTTTTCTTACGACGATATTTTAATGATTCCAATTCTCGAGTACATGTAAGTAAAGGTACCTTTAAGGAACGTAGAGGTACCTCATATAATATCGATTTGCCAATTGTGTGGATTTGCAATAGTGGGATAGAGGAAATCTCGTATTGTAAATAAGAGCATTGAACTATGTGTTATTGAAATGTTTTGAATATTGTCAACAACACACTTAAATCAACTTTGGTCGAGAAAACCTGCCACATAAAAGCATTCATTAAGTTATAGAAAATATTGAAACCTAAATTGCTATTACACTACTTCCAATACATATAAATAAGGTATCGTACAAGCTACTTATAATTATACCAACTTGAGACACCTTTTTTATTCATAGCAAATATATACATATATTTGTTTGTTACCAATCTATAACTCACACTTCTAATGAAATCCACTATTTCTCATATTTATTTTACATCTTACTAAATGTTTATTTCGATTTACCCATTTACAATCACTCTGATGTCAACATACTGCATACTGGAAGCTGTCCAAAACAAACATGCATCGCAAAACCAGACAGACTCATTGGTTGCCACATAACTTATATAAAAGACGCTCTAATGAGCATTAATTAGGGCAAGAATGATGTCATCTAACCATTATAGGTATTACTTATGAACACATTATTAATGCTTGCTAAGTTAAGACTAACCATAATTCCTTACCTAAACGAGGAAATTAACTCCTTTTATGCAGTCTCATTTGAAAACTGAAAAGGTTAAAGGAAATAGTCTGAGTGAAATAGACTGGCAACAGATAATACTAACTCAGTCGTCTGACTTCCGAGGCGGCCCTGTGCATTTAAGTAGTTTAATTTGGCTTTCTGAGCTTTTGATGCATGAAACAGGCACCTAACCTAATTCATGAATAGATATGATACAAAACACAATAGAAATGTAATATTGGATCTTTTACCACGCAGGGAAATGTCGAAAAATACGAGTAGAATCTTTTGTTGTGGCACGTGCAGTCTCCATTGACAGGGCCGGTCACCAGGGTAGAGTTCGGGATATCCAGGGTTTATCAAGAATCCCTCGCGTGCCGGAGTAACATCTGAATTGCACTTTGAATGCACGTCACCTGCAACATACATGAAAAATTTCATTTAACTCAGCCTTAATGTCCACGACTACTGATGCAAAATAGTGTCAGTCACAACCAAACGAAATCAAACGTCACTTGAGTCTGATGGAGTAGTCTTCACGCTTAGCGCTTCACAGACTTTTACCCCAAACCTCTATAAATATGGGCTGGTACCTCGCAGCGCACAATTTGTGTGTAACAGTAGGTACATATTCAATATGTACTACTCTGTCCTGAATATCAATACCCACCAGATCACTCTTATTGGGAGTATCACTATACAGCATTACAGCTAAACCAAATCTACACCAATTTAATTTTCCTTCCCCTATCTTTGTACTTAGGTATATGAAGTCCTATATTGTTCACTTGAATTTCTGTCACATTCAGTTGGGATCACAATCCTATTACATTTGAATGGATACAATTGGACAGGAACACACACTGGCACATTAGTAATCTTTTATTTTGCAGAGTGAATGTCATATTTGTTTATTTAAATACAACCATAAGACCTTCCCATTTCAACGTTCGAGTCTGAACTCTGAACTTCAGAAATAAATACAATTTTATTTAAGACTTAGTAAGACCAAATTTATCTGAAAATGTATGAAATTGTACCTGCGTCAATGCATTTACAATATGTATTACTTTGTTCCCTTCCAAACTCGAGCTCAAGGATGCTTATTACTGTTATAAATGACCACAAAGAGCAGACAGACGAGGTACAAAAGCTATTACATCAATAACCACCAAACAGAAATGAAATGCAAACAAAACACGTTACGAGGAAAGTTACACCACATTAATTATGCAGACAACTGACATTCTGTATTAATGTTCATTTTTTAATGAAAGCTAATGGTGAAAGTACAGATGAAAGTTATATCTTACTTCATCTGATTATACTCATAAATGAGTCAGTCCAGTTGAGGCTGATGGAAGTAAGTACACGATATTATATGCGGATTTATAAAAAAAGTGTGGGTACAGCAAAGTTACAGAGCTACAGCATATGCTAGCAATAGTATGTTCATGGAATACTTTACTTTGGTTTACACTTTATCTTTGCATGAGTTGTGAAATGTGTTTTTCTTTTTAGTTTTGCCAGTATTATACCTATAATACAAAGTATATTGACATAGACAGAGTGAATGAATTTCTAGTCGCCTTTGCCTCATCACATCAAAAGAGCAACCTTTTTCATCACGAAACAACGCAGTTCTATAGTTTCCAGTCTTGTCTAACCTTGTACTTCCCGAAAGATGATGATAATCCAAAAATGTGGAAGCGAAAGGGACCAATTTTTGTATTCAAGCAATGAAAACCATTCGAATTCACTTGACAGTCTGTGTACTGTGTAGTCAACCATAATAATCCATTGTGACAATGCCTCTGCGTGTCAGATTGGGAAAGGAAGAAACTCGTAACAAGCACTGAAATTCTACTACCATTCATAATAACAAAGTTGGGTGTCACACTACACATGTGTTCTTCCTCCTGTCCCCGGAATATATTTTAAGGATCAAATGAACGTGACAAGGACTAAGACAGATGTACGGATTTACAAAGAGAGAGTGTACATACTGTAGATTGGCCATCGGACTCCGAATTCTGATTTTCGTTTATTTTAGACATCACTTGGCCAGGTTTTCATTATGTTCACTCACATTTCTAGGATATACGAAACTAACCCATACCAAATCACTTCGTATGTAAAACTAACTATGATACGGTACTATTGAATGATATGTGCCAATATAATACACCATACGTATGAAAATCACGTAGACAATAAGAAAGACATAAAGGGTAGGCCAGACAGGTTAGCAACTCTTTCCAAATGTAGAATCTTGCTTTACATTTCTATTTAATGTGCACTAGATAAAGAGTTCTTCAGGGTTCTTTTCAGCTTGTGCATTTTTATGATGCAGATTTTCTGACTACGGCTGTCTCAGCTTCTGCCCAAGGATTGTGCAAATTTTTATATATGCGTACACACTTATAAACCCTTTAACGTGAGTGTGGTGTTACATAATTCATCATGACGAGATAACAGTTACTTAGGATGAGTATACATCAAAACGGAATGTACTATAGGTAGAGGCTATTATCTATATCAGTTGAGACTGTACAGTTAACAGAGTCTTATGGCAATAATTTTAGCATTAGCATGTGTATAAGAACATTTCACTAAAGCTTCCTTGGCCAAGTACCAACTACAACTGTCGCATCTTCAGCTACTGGAAAAGACATGTGACACTGACAAGTTCATGGAATATATTATAGAATTTTTATTATTTGATTCAATAAGGTCAAGACAAGCCAATTCTCATCTTTAAGTCGATTTCTCACAGAAAAATACTTGTGGAGAAAACCATAAGAGCGTTCAAAAAGCGTTTTAGTGTTAAAAAATACGATTTCAAATTGTGCTCAGTGTACTACAAAATATATACCTACATAACATATGCGATGTCTCACGTATTTTTACTTGATCGAATCGGTCATACACCTATATACCTACTGGATACCGCGTTTTCGGTTGTCCTCCCCTACTCTTTCTCAATCGGGATAGACAGTGACATAGCAGCAGAACGATCGTGGTGATGAAGGAGCAGATGTTCTTTCACTCACGATCGACTCACCACGACCGCTACATTCCATAATATGAAATTCTTAGTGTCCAATTCAAATCCACACAGAATACGGATTAATGCATCATTGGGAAACCCATTTTCAGACTGCATTTTACATTGTAAGGAGACATTGAACGGAACTGCTAACAGAATCTTCTTGGTTATTACCATCTTATACTATCTTTAGGTACTTCCTCGATATTTAAGTAGACAATAAATTATTGATTTCATATTATTTGTTATTAGTCAATTCCTTAGTATCTGTAAGGATTCGAGTCTGGGGATGAAGAGCTGTGGAATGGAGAGCTTTAAATTGACCTAAGCAGATATTGATTCAGTATCGTAGTGTATGATTCTCTAATGGATTTTGACTATAAGGCTGCATTTTCCATTTACCTTGAGTCGTTTCGCTTTCAAAGCATTAGTTTACATTAGAACTAACAAGAAGCACTACAATACAATGTCAATGGTAATGTTGTTACAGTTGCAGACAAGGTGAAGGTGAAACAGTTAGTCACTCTCGAAGCCAAGAAAGTAGAAAATGCGAAAATTCATTCTACCTTGTTATTGCCAACTCGTACAATGGATTTTCTGTCGGTTCGTTTAGTTTATTATTATAACTTGTGGAGTAGAACAATACAACATCCATACAATAGTGGGCGGGATCAGGAACATATTGCAGAATGCTTCAGAAACTTTCAAAAATTGGTAAAATTTTGCCTAGGCGTTTCCGTGAGTGAGAAACAAATTTTCCAATTTTGTTACATGAAACATGAAAATGTAGTCTGTCTGTATCCAATGAGCAAATACAAAAGAGCAGTGAAAGTTCCTCGAAGTTGTTCTCATATTTCACGACTTGTAGACTATGTAGACTCTCGTTTCCGTGGATGGATAGCATCCTCTAAGGATTGTCCGCTGTTTGTGCATTACTTTAATGAAATGGATATAATTTTTGGTTGTAGTTCTGACAGCTCGTGATATAACATGTGACAGCATGTGGATATTCCGTCCGACCACTACCACCAAATTATACTCACTTCAATATACGCAAGTAGTATGATTCACATAATAAGCTATCTTCTGATGCATGGAATGATATTCAACTTTGGGTAGCCGTAAATTTGACTGTTACAATGGAAAAAGCCGCTGTGGCTGTGGTTCTCCAGTAGACGTTAATGGATTCCTCCCATTTTTCACATTTTTAGTCATTTGATGAAATGACCACAACATGACAGTGCAGGATAATGTTTAGAACGAGAGGATGTATTTCTGGAAGCTGCTGGAACCCCACTGATTGCATTAGATATAGGTATCAAACGGAGCAAAGCTGTTGCGCTTTTATTTATCTGTCATTTATCTCAGAGTCAGAGGATATACAACTAACTTAGCACAATAACTAGCCCAATAAACTATCTACACACACAGCACGGCAGTTTATTAGTTCAGTAACTCGATGATATTCTGGAAACTCATTACACATTGATCTGAACTTTTATGTAGAAGGGGTACTTCTATTACCATCGCCATCCATTAGGTTTACAGGCTGCTATTAACTTACACAGAAACGAGTTAATAATTACATAGGGAATGGATCGCGAAAGCAATTACTGAAAGTTTGTACATATGTATTACAGTTCTCCCCCGAGCAAAAAAGGCCAAAAGCAAATGCCCGTTGGTAGAAACATATCTACGCGAGGCTGTCAGAATCTCTGTGCATCCATTAATAATATTTATAATCACACTGTAACAATAGTTCACACTTTGTGATCAGGAGTACAGAATGGACCATCAAATTGCATTGGAGAGTCCACTCTACTGAAAACGACTAAACCATTTTTTGTGACAACTGTAATGATGCTTTTGATTTTTGGGTTCAAATTAAATGACAGTACAAGTACAGTAGTTGCGATAGACAAATTGAATCTACATAGAACATAACATAGACATCATTAATATTTATTTTAACAACCTGGATTCAGAGGTTAAGAATAAATTGAGAAGTACGAGTCTGTAAAGTTGATGTACGTTAATGTAAGTTGATGTACGTTAATGTAAGTTGATGTACGTTGATGTACCAGTCTGTAAATAGTTGCATACAGCAGAGAGGAACTGTTCTCAGGTTTCATAACATAAAAGCAAGCTAAAATTATAATATGAGATAAGCAAGCAATGTGTATACGACGGTTTTACTTTGTGTGGAAGTGGTGCGTGGTGCTTTGAGCTTCAATCCAAATATTTAAATAGTAAATTTTTCAATTTCTCGTCAAATAAATTCATGCTATGATATACCGTGTGAAGCACTACTGTTTTTATCCCAGAAAGTTAGAACTTGTAGTTCATGGAACCCGGAATTTTCACATCTTAAGTTTTACATCTAGGGATAGTGAAAAGTTTAGTTTAGTTTCATGGTTGTAAAACTTCAGTACACTGTTGTAATGCTGCAGTACCTAGTTGTAAAGCTGCAGTACCTAGTTGTAAAGCTGCAGTACCTAGTTGTAAAGCTGCAGTACCTAGTTGTAAAATTGCAGTACCTAGTTGTAAAACTTCAGTACACTGTTGTAAAGCTGCAGTACCTAGTTGTAAAGCTGCAGTACCTAGTTGTAAAGCTGCAGTACCTAGTTGTAAAACTGCAGTACCTAGTTGTAAAACTTCAGTACACTGTTGTAAAGCTGCAGTACCTAGTTGTAAAGCTGCAGTACCTAGTTGTAAAGCTGCAGTACCTAGTTGTAAAACTTCAGTACACTGTTGTAAAGCTGCAGTACCTAGTTGTAAAGCTGCAGTACCTAGTTGTAAAGCTGCAGTACCTAGTTGTAAAGCTGCAGTACCTAGTTGTAAAACTTCAGTACACTGGTGTAAAGCTGCAGTACCTAGTTGTAAAGCTGCAGTACCTAGTTGTAAAATTGCAGTACCTAGTTGTAAAACTTCAGTACACCGTTGTAAAGCTGCAGTACCTAGTTGTAAAGCTGCAGTACCTAGTTGTAAAACTGCAGTACCTAGTTGTAAAACTGCAGTACCTAGTTGTAAAACTTCAGTACACTGTTGTAATGCTGCAGTACCTAGTTGTAAAGCTGCAGTATGTGGTTAACTTTGCTTCCCCTAGAAGTACTTTAGATGTGAAAATTCCGAATACCGTAAGCTCACAATCACAGTTTACTTACATGTAATTCATCTTCAAAATTTAAATGGTACCTGAAAATGATAGAGTACATCATGCAGCACACATACTGATAAGTACCAACCCGTCAACTATTGTTAGTCTCATTTGCCCCAATATGCAACACACTGTCGGCTAGTGTTTTGGGTATGACCCTTAATTTAAATTTCATAACCAGTGAGATGTTAATTTATAAGAAAATAAGGACTTTTTTGATTTGGTCAAGTTTTTTCTCGGCTTGCATTGCAATAAAATATTTTTATAAAAGCAGAAATAATCGAGAGTAAAGAAGCTTTTGTTTAGGTCAATGGTAGCGGTACCTAGTGGGGGTCGAAGGTTATTGAACTTTTTTCATATTCCATTTTGATACTAACATTATAAGCAATATTAGTATTTTCATACACCTCTAAATAAGTTACACAGTTTATAATTCAGAGATATCTAACAAACAACTTTAAATAGACGAGAGAGTAGTCTAGAGATGGTTAATTAATACAATTACCTTTACGGTTAAGGTATGCCTTCTGCTTCCCAAACCACAACCATATGTTAAGTTTGCTATTTGTAGTTTCACTAATTTAAATTTTATGAGAAAAGCATGGAAGTTCACACACGTTTATGAGAACTTTGAAAGTGAAGTTTCAAAGAGTCAGTGTGTGTTATAGCTGACTGAATTGAGCAGTCTGCCGTATCTGTAGACTAATCTGAACCACAAATAGAGCAAAATTAAAGTTCGTGGTCCTACAAACGCCTTGATATGTAAACTAGATGCCGTTTATTGCCATTTCAATGAGTAGTGCACACAATAGACTTTAAGACGGAAGCTAGTTACTCGAATATAATTGTAACATATACCACCCACTGTGGAAAGTTTAGAAAGTAAGGTGAAAATACTTCAGTATTTATAAGATATGCGTAAGTCAATGCACCTATAAATAGGAAATTGTAAGTCGTTTTTGACCGTCTACAATTCTGGTTTAAATTATTTTCGAACTTATGCCAATCTTTAACTAGGTCTCTATACGGTCTAGTACTCTTGGGAAACCCTAGAGAATTTCTTTTGACCATTCAAGCATTAACCTTTGAGAAATTATTCCAAGAATTCGTCAAACAGAATAGTAATTTGATTAATGTTATTAACCAAATCACATGCATATTATATAATGTAATGTAGTTCCTAAGATGAAAAGAAAATCCAGCCCTAATCGCATAGAACAGAGTACATATGAGATATTAATACATTGGGTCAGGTTAAAATAACATCTATTGACATTTTATTGATAGTAAAATTTTTAGAGCTTACTGTAGACTATATGTACTTTTCCAATTACTTTTTAAATTCCATAGGGTAGGTGTGGGTGGGTGTGTCCTATGTAATTATTAGTCAGGTTACTTACAATGAAATAATTTTGTTTAGATTAGTATTTAAGCTCCATACAATGGGATCATTATTTTAATCGCTGTACAGAGTAGGCTACTGCGAGAAATATACATACTACATAGATGACGGTCGTTGACATTAGTGTGCCCAGAGAAAGATTCAAGGCCACTTCATGTCATGAATGCTTCTCTGTACTCTATCTACATTTTGGTATGAGAATGTAATTTTGTCTACAAAATGACATCAAGAGCGTTTATGTAAATGGTGGAGGAAGTGGAAGCAGAGTAAACCTAATTACCTTTTATTTCCCATCATCTGCTGCAAAAAGTAAGACTTACTATTCAACAGAAAAGAGAAAACATTCATCATTTGATGCTTGGTATAATTGTGCCTGAACTCAAAATGCTACTCTGTGAAGATTTCATTACGTAGGCTTATGGCATCAGTAAATCAGGTAGGCAAAGCAAAATTAGTTACAACTACAACATCAACGACTTTGTGCTATATTTTGAATAGAATGCTGACAAAGTATAAAATTCAATTAGAGAGTACAAAGAACAATTTAAGTATTTTAATCCGATTATAGTACTAGGGTCCAGAGGGTCAATAACATTTTATAGTTGACTGTTGTCTTTGTTAAATGTAAAACATTGAACAATTCTACAGCGTACTGTTCACTTATAGTACGTGTACGCACACATTTCAAAGTAAAGTTTTAATCAAATTAATGACTATTTAAAAAGCTTATAGTTATAGCTACTGAGTGAAACTAAAAATGAGTAACTGTGCCAGATATCAATAAAGCTGTACAATGAAAACTACTAGAGCACTAATGATTGCTTACAATCAGTATATTCCAAGATTAATAGAAGTAGATAAAGGTTCAGTATATTGTAAATGTCAAAATATTTTTCGAAGCCTCTTATGTACAAGTACTACAACTTGTTAATAGCTTACAAGCTTACTGAGGTTTACATAATTCATTTAAGCAGCGTTTAAACAAAGGGATGAAATTTGTAGTGAAAAGATAAAACAAAGTTTATGTTTCTCTACTATCTCCACTCTACACAGAGACAGTATTTTTTGACAAGGGCATATTATTATGCTGGAGGAGAAAATCATAAATCATTGACATAATTAGTACACACCAGTAGCAGTATTTAGAGTTTAGCGTTAATTTTTACTGTGCAAGCATCATAATAACGAATTTAGCAAGTACAATCCAATTATTTACTCTTTGGTACACTTTATTTGTGTGCTATGACAAAAGGAATTGTAGCTTTACGCTGCTTATTATTATGACTATCTGGTTGACTGATGTTCTTTGTTTATGATGTAGAAAATAAGTCAGGTCACAGCTGTACCATACCATAACAATAAATGAAATGAACCAATAAATCAGGACACGTGCATGGTTGAAACTGAAATATTAACAGCAAAAGTGTTGTAATAAATGTAGTGACATTACTAGAAAAAATCAATTTTAAGGATTTAGTATTTGTATGTAATACATATGATTCACTTATTTGGTGACAATACTATCTAGTTGCCACTCAGGACTCAGACTACTATAAAGCATTCTGTCGGTAAATAGGAGTAGTAATATTGTTACAATGATATACTTTGAGACACAAATTAAATATTTTCTACTTACGTATTTGCATGATTGATTGGAGTGTTTGAGCCGATTTACAGTATACCGCTGGCTAGAATTAAGCTACGCATACAAAACGACAAATGTTGAAGGCTAGGCTCAAAACTCGATGAATAATAATAATCAGCCAAAGTAATCCAAAATTCATCCTACCATAAGTATCCTTTTACAATTCGTTCGCTAAGCTAAGGTCTTCAGGGTATATGCTGACATATTTTCTTTCAGTATCCCTGTCCCAACCTATTAATTCTCTTACAAAATGAAAGTTCTCTCATCTTTCGCAATTTCTCTGCTTTGCATTAAGTTTCAAAACTTCATATCACTGATGTATCCGAATCTGAAACTCAAAATAGTAGAGTTCAGAAAGAATTGGTTATATAGACCAACTCAGCCCTCTTTTAGTAAATTATGATCTTCAATTTCCTAATCGACCAGCTGAAGTAGTCAATTAGATTAACCAGAATCAATATCAAAGGCTTGGAGCTTCCTCTGGTAGACCGTAGTTAAAGAAGACTCATTACTACATCCAGGTCAATTTGTTTGCCATATTTCCTTTCTTGTAATCAGAAGAATTTCCTTTTCTCAAAACTCCATGAAACGATTTGGGTTCGTCAATACTTTATTCACATGACTTGAGAGTTGACTGTAGTCATTGCTCAATATGTTTAAGAGTAGTTACACCACTCACTATCAATGTAGGGTATTGGGAATTTTCACATCTAAAGTTTTACATCCTGGGGTAGTGAAGTTTTACAACCGGCCACTGCAGTTTTACAACCAGCCACTGCAGTTTTACAACCATGCACTGCAGTTTTACAACCAGCTACTGAAGTTTTACAACCAGCCACTGCACTCAAAGTTTGGTAAGACATTTAAATAAAAATGCTTAATACTTATATTAAGACGAAGTGATATGGTTATTGCTGAAAGGTTGTTTAATGCACTTAAAGTAAAGAAAACAGTGAATGAAAAATGAAAACTTGGTCAATATCAAATAAGGTTAAGTAATATGTAAACGTTAATTCAATCTTGTAATTTACGACATTTTATGTTTTCTTTCTCCGATATGTAGCCTGACTCTTAAGCAGGAGACATTTCATTAGTTGTAGAATTCGTTGCTGGGAATTTCTTTTTTCCTGTTTTTGTGGTGACTTTTCAGCAAATGATTTCTTCTATTCCACCTGCTTGCGAATAATTGACACTTCCCTTACAATTAGGTATTAGGTCTTCTCTCACAAACCCAATAAGAACCACCATGCTTATAGTCCTTCATATGACAATAAACGAAGCACGGAAAGTTAATTTTTCTTTTCCTCTAACTGATTTTACAAAACTAGCCATGCTGCTATTACAAAACTGCTACCGCTTGCGATCATAATCTCTTCCTACCTTTTGCATTTGAATGGAGCATTTACCATAATGCACCATTCCTTCGGCTATTAACCAAACTTCGTCTTAATATAAGTATGGATGCTATTTAATGGGTCAATGAAATAATTTAAATAGTCAATGAATAATGATTTAATCGGTAAATGCTGAAGATTTAAATGGAGATAATTTGAAAAAGTCAATACAAACGCTGAATGGGTAAATGGCAGTTGGTTTTACATAGAAACCTTAGAGCATACCCAAAAAACAGTAAGAGACGGCCGTCTGAAAGTTTGAGATAGCAAAATTATGTCAATTTGTTGAACGATAAGACCAAGGTTGAGGTTAGGTGTTAAAGTGAAGGGAAGTGAACGACACAATTCTCCACTATTTTCCACTCCCTGGGCCAGTAACCACACTATCTTCCAATGGCTTCACAATTAATTTATAGTTCCAATTCGGAAACCGAAAGCAGTCCCCCGAAGAAAATTTCACTGTGATCACGGCAATATTTCTCAACTGCCCTGTAGTTGGAACAGCGATATTTTTTGGAATATCATAAGCGAACAAATAACGACAATATAGTTAACACAAGTGACATCGACAAATATTGCCGTGATCACAGTGAAATTTTCTTCGGGGGACTGTTTTCGGTTTCCGAATTGGAACTATCATTGGAAGATAGTGTGGTTACTGGCCCAGGGAGTGGAAAATAGTGGAGAATTGTGTCGTTCACTTCCCTTCACTTTAACACCTAACCTCAACCTTGGTCTTATCGTTCAACAAATTGACATAATTTTGCTATCTCAAACTTTCAGACGGCCGTCTCTTACTGTTTTTTGGGTATGCTCTAAGGTTTCTATGTAAAACCAACTGCCATTTACCCATTCAGCGTTTGTATTGACTTTTTCAAATTATCTCCATTTAAATCTTCAGCATTTACCGATTAAATCATTATTCATTGACTATTTAAATTATTTCATTGACCCGTTAAATATATTCCTATAAGTATTAAGCACTTATTTAGGTCTTACCAAACTTTGAGTTCATTACATTTGTAAGGTTGTAAAACTGCCATTTGTGGTTGTAAAACTGCAGTGGCTGGTTGTAAAACTTCAGTAGCTGGTTGTAAAACTGCAGTGCATGGTTGTAAAACTGCAGTGGCTGGTTGTAAAACTTCAGTAGCTGGTTGTAAAACTGCAGTGCATGGTTGTAAAACTGCAGTGGCTGGTTGTAAAACTGCAGGGGCCGGTTGTAAAACTTCACTACCCCAGGATGTAAAACTTTAGATGTGAAAATTCCTGGATCCCAATGTAGAGAGGAAGAGATAGAAATGGTATTTTATGATGAATTTGCTGAATAGAATTGCCTATAGCTTTGTTAGGTTCGTAGTCGTAGTTTCTAGTGCTTAATTAAGAAGTAACGCTTGTCAAAATACGGCTTGTTAGCTACGTCAAGTAACTATATGTAGAACATAGGTGTCTAATCATTATCAATTTATGACAAGTACTATAATATTTTAATATATGAATGATCTGTCTGTTCTATAATAATAAATCCTACAATTATCCAGATGAAACACTTTCATGTCCTCGTATACTAATTTGTAAACAATATTTGCCGAGCATTCTGATGTACTATCTGGTGCGGCCTTCGCATACGTTATATATTGACATTAAAAGTGAAAGCACGCTACTTGGTTGTTGATCAGCAAACACCGATGCATGTTGTATCTCTTTCCTCCATCGTAGATATGTACATAAACAAAGAACTGTTAAAGCATGCAAGGCTACATAATTATCTAGATTGGTGTGCCTAACTAAAAAGGAAAAGTATTCTGCTGTCACTTATGGGACAATAACAACCGGCTAACGAACCCAGATCCATTTAGCTTTGATTAAATTTTAACTAATTGGATTTGTCAGCGTCAATAAGCCATTTCTAGCACAATTTGATGAGTCGTATAGTTCTACTTATTATTTTATATTGTACGTAATACAGAAGTCAACTGACATGACCAATATCACAGGAATAAAATAACCTTGACCTTCCATCAAATCATAGACTTAAAGGCTTCAACGTACAGAACACGCTTCTAGCAGAAAGCGGCTAGCTTCTAGCAGAAAAGGTGATTCCACTGACCTCGCAGTATGCAGCGGCTGCATTATTTTGTGCTGCAGCTTTTTTTCGTTTGCTGCCGCTGTTTTTTGCCGAAACGCATAAAAAAGCGTAAGTGATCCCACAGCAACTTTTTCTGCTCGAGCGGCCAAAATTTTTTACGCGCCGACAAAAAACTAGAAGCTTGTTCTGAAGAAGCCGAAACTGCATGTATGCCGCGTTTTTCTGATAATCAAACAATATACATTGAAATTTCGTTCTTTTTTTGGATACTTCAATTAAAATGATATAAACTGTGTCGACACAAATTATTTGCTTGGTTATTATTATTTCGAAAATCCACCTTGTATATTATTTTTTGAATTTGTGTTAGTAGTCAAATGAAGGATAGTAGAATGACAATGAATTCCAAGCCAGGTCGACCAGGATGACGGAAGAGATGAAGATAATTCAACTTTCGATTTAATTAGTGAGGTCGAGTCTCGTCCTTTTATTTACAATTGTCGTGATCCAAGGCACAGCAAAAGGGATGTGATCAGTGGTGCATGGAATGACATTGCCAATATATGGATTGAAAATTAAAGGGAAGGAAGTGGATGGTATTTAATTGTTATGGAACGTTGTATGTGCTCGAAAAATGGGGAAAATGCTAAATAAAACATTATGTCGACACAGGGACCTGGTGTACTAAAAAAGGAAAACGTTGCGAGACTACTTTTACAAATTATTTTAGTTGAGTTGACTCAAAACATTAACTTATCCATTTTGTTTCTAAAGACAAGGTAGTACAGCACAGACACCTACAGATCGGATCAAATAAAGGTCTATGGAACGGATTCCAACAGCTTGTCGCGTTGATGATCTCATCTGTTCGGAGACGCAGCTGGCAGCTACCATCAAGCTTTTTGCTGCTACTATCTAGCTTTTTGCGGCTACTAACTCCCAGTTTTTGCAATCGCGAATTTTTTAAGTGAGATCACGCTGCAGCAGAATCGGAGAAAACTGTCAGCTGCTTGAAGCTAGACGCTTTCTGCTAGAAGCGAGGTCTGTACGTTAAAGCCTTAAAATGTCCACATTAGACTAAAAAGGTGTCTTCGGATCTAAGTATTTACACGTGCAAAGTTGTAAATTGTAACTAACATAACACTTAGATATAGCTATTAACTATTATTATCCCACATTGAATTCTGTAGTATGCAAATGTTGATAATAACACTAGTTGAATGGCTGCTGATATTATAACGACAAGTTTTTAATTACTTAGTAATCCTTAAGATCATTTAATTAAACCTGCCCTTTAGCGGTTTCACAATGGCATTGTTCTATTTTCCATCCTTGTCAAAGCTCTGGCGCACTATGAATAAAGACAAAGAAGTCATTGAAAGCTGAAGATAATGGCGGAATGAATAATAATTAGTACCACTATGTATGTATTAAGTACGTCGAGATAGGTCGACACCCTGCACTGAGTACACCGAGTGAGTTTTGGCTAGAAAGAGGAAACCACTGTATCATTTCTATCTTTGTCCACTATCTACAAACAAAAGAATGAAATCAGATCAAATTTCTTTGATATAAAAGTGCGAGATGCCATAGTATGAATGAAATTGTATCTAGGTTGTATAGAAATACAAAAAGATACAAGCACCATTACAAATATGAACGGCTGAGCGGAAATTGAAAAGTAAAGATAGGGAAAGGGAGTCGGACTCTTTGCACGCTCATTCAGAACGTAAACAAATATTATGTAATTGAAAACGTCGGGATGAATGAATGAATGGAAGTTAATGCACAAATGGGTACATGCAAGTGTACAAAAATAACAAGGCAATAATATTAACAGGAGCTAGCTCCATTATCCTATTAAAGATCCATATGCAGATAGGCTCTTTGTAGACATTTACGAATTAGGGAATGTAGTCCATAAATAAAGTGTCAGATTCATGACAGTGGCAATGGCTTGGCAATACGATCCTGCCTTAGATACGCTTCAGGCAAATACATAAATATGCATACGAACCACATTCATCTTTGTTTAACACTACACATGAATAATATGAGATTTGATACAAAGCAGGAGCCGAAACTAAATGTGTATACCCAGAGAGCGGTGCAATGTAAATATGTGGATATGAAATGCAATGTAAATAATAATAAGTGGTAATGTAGTAATGTACTGGTACTACTGCAGTACTATAATATTTAATGATACAAAACATTATCCATGCACCATAATAATATTTTCCATTTAGAGAAGAACCAGTTGAGAAGCTGAATGCACATCATAATGCATTGCACGCATACAAACATAATGCAAACTTGGAGTCATCTACATTTCAGAAGTTATGAGCATTTGCTAGGGTAGTTTCGGAGCGATAAGAATCTTAAATGCATTTCCCTGTCTTCTTGCTTCCTACCAACCCCATTTTGGTATAGGAAATAATGCCAGGCGCGTGCTATATTCTTATAGTCGCAAGAATACAAAGCTTGAAAGCATTTTATTTAGCCCATACACAAACGTGGGCAGATCAGAGTAGTAGACGATGTTACAGTGTGGGCGCAAGGAACTCCAGTTCCGTGAAACGTGGTGGGTAGTAAGACCTTTTGATTTTCATAGTATTGCCATTGACAATCCGAAGGATTTCCTTGGCCAAGGATTCTCGTTGCTAGTCTCATGTCTTTCCACATGACCTGGATCAGATTGCTCTTCGCACATGGAGTAACGGATACAATATTAATTCACGAATGCAATATCTACGTAGTAGTACGTACGGGTTAAAATGTTTTGCTATCCGAAAGCAGACATCAAAGGAGGCATCGTGAGAAATTCTCCAGAATCCGTGCACGTTGAATTCTCCGCAACGAAAGTCAAAACAATGTATAATTCACTTTCACTTAAGTGCTAACCAATTCGGCTTCAGTCAATAACTTAGTAGAGAGTCCATTCACTTAGTATTTGGGTATTGCATTGAGTCTTTCTACTTTACACGATATTCTGTAGTTGCCGACTAGAATCCATTGATAATACGATCGCTTTTAAACTATGGCTCGATTTAAATTACTACTCAAAGTAGAATACACACAGCGCGATATAAAGTAAATAGATATCAATTTCAATCCAATAGTCTAAATAACAGCTTGCCCTATCTGTATACGAATCGGATGAGGATGACTGAATTGCGTCCGTTGTGTACTGACTATACCCTATGTATTAATGTGCATCTCGTCTATAGGGAATACAAATGTACAATTGCCTATCTAACAAAATAAAATAGAAATTCACTTCGGATCACGGTATAAATCTTTTGGGACATACTTACCCAGACGGGAATTCAGAACACGAACGGAATCATATAACAGATTCTTCTATTATCCAAAGCATTGTGTAAGTGGATATAGGTATATGATATGATGGACATAAGAAGAGCATCAGAACATAATGGTTTTATAGGTACATAGAAGATAAGACAATCTTCAATGTACAATGTATTGTACCACATATTCACCTACTTACATAGAGTGTGTAGTGTTAGATGAGAGAGGGAACAGAAAAGCAACCTTGAGGTACTCCTTATATATGTATTAATTTAGCTCCCGATGCTAAACCATGTTCATTGTATAATGCGTCTACTGTACATAACAGAAAATTCGTAGGGTAAGATAAAATCCGATGATGATAACTGACGGGATTTTATAGCTGGACCACCAATGACAAGAAAGCAAGCCCAAATCGTGGTTCTGCACTGATAGTTAATGCCTGCTAGTTTTTGGTTCTACTCTACTTACAATGTCCCTGTCCCTACTTACCTTACTTCTAGCCTTGACAGTGTCCCTTTCAATACGAACGGTAATTCTTTCACAAAAACCAGTACGCAGATTACTCAGAATCCTATTACAATAAACCCAAGCCCAATGTTTCTGTGTCCAATGAGATTCTTTTTCGCTTGCATACATTATTACGCTTACACGGAGCTCTAATAATCTCATTCATGCATAGACACAAAGCTCAGGCAATTTTTACTTTCATTATTCATTTTCCGGGAAGCCGGGGAATGAAATACTTTCCTTTTATTGGTAGTCTGAATTTCGCAATAGTCACTGCACTAACATCAAGATCAACAAAGAGAAGCATACAGTTCATTTCGTTTGAATTGCCTTGTGGCCCCCACATACAGATCACTTATGCCAAGTGTTCTGCTTAAAATTTCATTCTACCTCTCTGCATAGACTGACCCTATGGTGCAGTATTTTTCAATAAATTCGTTTCGGTCTCATCCTCTTTTGCTTTCGTTCCCTTTTCCAATGAAATACTAAGTAATTGCAGACCGAGACTTCATGCAACGTATTTGCAATTGATATTAGTCGAGCATCACTTAATGCATTCTGTCATAGGAATATTGCATGGTAAGTGATACTTTTCAAAAGCACCTCCGCCTGGACTCTTAGCCTGAACCGTAGCAAAGTAACAAAGTATCAATGTATCAGAAGAGCAAGGTAATATTATATTTTATAGCATTAGAAGAGTGCAGGGAAGAACCTCGCCTCGAAATCAAACAGCTTCTCCATGCAAAATACATACTGATTGCCAATAGAGTAATACTACATATATTTACGAGCCGTGACTTCATGACATGGCAAGGTTGACTCTATTATATTAATATATGCAAGTTTCAGGGCTACCAATTCGGATTCGGATGGTAAAAGCATCCTGCCTAGAGGAAGACGTTTCAATAGCTTCGAGTCAATTTTGTTTGTGAGCAAATGTTGTCCAATTGAATTGGAGCAGTGAGCCGAGAGGATTTTGATATTGAGTTTTATCTGTACTACATACATTTATAAAATGTAACTCTCAAACAGCGTACATCCAAAACTTACTTTAAAATGTAGTTCAATATTATGCTTCAAAGGTTTGAGAAGTATACATCTGGAAAAGAGGAAGTAAATGCTAAAAATATCGCTGTAGGCTCTAGACACGCTTTATTTACATACAAATACATGTTTATAGACGCAGGAGACACACTCTTAAAGGAGTCTGTCTGTGGAGCGCGTCCCAATTTCGTATTGTCAACAATAATGTACCGTCGATTTAATGATTCCGATCTTGGCTTTCATAGAAATTCGTATAAAAGACGGAAGAAAAGAAGCCTCTTAGTTTTTAATCACAATGAAAGAAATGGTTCTTTAACGGCGTAGTTTTTCTCATTCACTCCACTATCGCCTAACGACGGAGCTACTTAGACATCTCTACATAATGTGTGTGTATGAGGCTGAGTCTGACAGGATAGGTACTTACATCAACTAGGAAACTTCCCCTGTGTTTCATTTACTATATATATCAAGTGACTAATATCAGTAAATGTGAAGTAGCTAAGGGCACATATCGCACATCTCTGGGTATAAATCGAAGAGTCGTACATTAGAGCCAACAATGCGGGCCGATTCCATTCCTTAGGGCATTATAAATATAAGCACGTACGCAACCAGAGGATCCATTCGACAAGTTGGCTACCATTCCAGTCAACTCCAGTCAAACCAACCTAAGCCACCTCTCTGCTCACAATTCCACATCCATTCATGCAGTGCTCTGACTTATTTCTGTATGTATGTAATAATGCACTCACGTCCGGTTCCTTTCTTTCCCTACCCTATTTGCCACTTGCATAAGGTTCACATCCTCTTCTTTTGACCGTGATGGCTGGTGTGCTGCGTGACAATGAGATGACGGCAATATATATTACGAAAAGAGGGTACATACATTAGGAAAGTAAACTGGTGGAAGTGGAGCCTACTCCCGTCTACTTATTTTCCCTACCTAGGGCAGAGTAAATTCGGATGTCATTGTCCTGCCACTTCTATCTACAATTACATCACATCATCTTTCAAGACACTAAAGTTCTTGTTCGCTCTCTGTCATTTCACATATCCATTACACACCATTATTTCTCTAGATCGCTTTCGAATTCCCTTGATACTCTGTATTATGTATGTTTGAGATGACATCGCAGTATCCCTACATATACTAATGATGTGCTGCGGAAGTGTAAGTAATGCACTAAAAGAGACACGGAAATAAACCTTCGAGTTATAAGCTATCATTCACATCTTGTTACCTTAACTTTTCCATGGCATGCAATATAGCCTTAGGTGAGTAAGGCAACTTTAGCCGACACTGAAACTACTCTTTGAATTTCATCAGTACACGCAGATGAGTGAAACCCATTGCAAACCTTTTGTGTAATTGAAAGGAGGGAGCATTCTTCTTTCTCTTCACGAAACACCCACTCAATTTAACAGATACAAATGAATCAAAGGTTACCCTGCTTCCTGTTAATCATGGAAGATGAGCTATGACTAAAGAAAAACGAAAAAATTCAACAATTTCCCGTAACTCTTTGACATTTCGACAATCTTTTATAAAAGACAGTTTTGGCTTATGTGCGAGAACGACAATTTATTATTAATGCAAAGATAGCCTGACATGGCTTTCCGCATCCTTCTTTTTCTACTCAAGTTAGTACCCTTACAGTCTCTTTGAGGTAAGTGAAGAGATATTATTTCATGCCATGCCACACACATGTGAGACAGAAATCCATAATTCTTTTTTACTATTGAGAAATTGTGATAGGACGAGGGATCAATTTCTTCTATTTGATTTTCTAGAGATTTGCAGTTAGTAATAGGTATAAGCACACGTGGAGAGACCTATTTCAAAATTGGACCACTCATCACCAGATCACCACAAGTTGTGACCAGTCCAAAGATAGGTGTGGCAGGTAATAAAATGTTGTGTAACAGTAATTAAGTACAAGTAAAATCATAAGTGCACTTCAATGAATAGAAACTCCTCAAACTAGTATCTGCTCTGACTTCAAACTAACCATTAAATTACTTAAATGGAAAGAGTAAATCAAAGCCTTTACCTTATCGCACTTCAAAGAACTTTGAAACAAGTACGTTTATGGACTTACAATAGAAATGGAAAAGAATCGATAACCTAAAATAACCTTGGACTGATAACAACTTATTATATAAGTCCACTCAACGGTAATGGAATTGGCAATTTTAGGTCAGCCTACCTACGATACGAACTATTCCAGTCCAGTGCATGGTGCAATTTTAGGCAACTACATTTTTAGTATTTGAAACATGTACCCAAGAGTTTAAATACCTATTGCAAGGAAGTTTAAGAAAAGACATTGAGATATTAAGTATAAATCAAGAATGTGGTTTAAAAGAACATCCTCTATTGTGCAACGGAGTGTGGGCGATGATTTTTCATTTTGATATCTACTGTCCGTTGAAGAAAATGGGAACATCAATATTTCAATCATTTCAGGGCGGATGAACATAGCTAAAAGTTTTTAAAAAAATGGATCAGAAGAGTGCTGTTAGATATGTGGTCACTATTTAATTCTCTTGTCGTAATGAAAATATTGTCTGGGTAGACGTGAGAAGAAATAGCACAAAAGAAAAGCAGAACGGTTAAGAGTCAAACGCGACGAGAGCATTTAGAAAATGAAATGAAGAAGAAAATTGTCCAATAGAAATAAATGCTCGTAGAAATCCACATATAAAAATGCCAGCACAAAAGTTGGCAGCCTGGAGTTATGTTACTGCCTTTTGGCCTATTAAATTTTGAAAAGATATTTTTGTAGTACATCGTCCAATGTGTACGCTAAGAATAGTGAAAAGGATCCATTGAGTCTATTTTACCTATACATCACCTACTTTTCTTTAGCCTCTCCCCAATTTTACGAGCCAAGGGTTGAAAAGTTTCTAATGCCTATTTAGCTCAAAGTGGAAGGAGGATAAAAAGTTTCGTCATTCGTCTTTTTATGGCGGTGGTAGGTTAAGTAGAAATCCATTGTTAGCATTAGCACATTTAGTTCCTTCAAAATATTTCAGAGGAAAACTGACAAAGTCTTTACGGAACAGATTAGAGAATTTAACTATTCCTAATGTACAGCACCCTTTTTGGAAGAGTAAACTACTTAAAAGAAATTAAGTAGGCACTAGAGGAAGTTACGCTACCTCAAAGAAAGCCTACGGGGAATTAGCTCAACGAAAGATGCGCAAGTTGAGAAAATGGAATGAATGACTCGTAGTGATGCAACTAAGTGTTTGAGAAACTGACAGCACACACGTGTTTCCTAAAGACAGTTTTAAACCACAGATGAGCCGGTTGCCTAACAAGTTTTATGTTAGTCATTTATACATGCAGTTGAGTCATTTTTGAGGGGGGATCTTCTCTCTAAAGACAGATTTGTGGGACTCCTGTCCTATAGTTTACCTTTCTTAAGTTCACTCAAGTACTTTGCCCTACCTACTAAGTACATACTTCACTTTTCTTCACATAGAGAAACTGAAATGTGTTTACAGTTACAGTGGTTCGCAGTAGATTAAGTTGGGTTCATACCTGAAGTAGAGTTATAACAGAGATACTTAACGAAAATCCTTCCATCTGGCATAAGATGACACACCCGCGTCAGATCTTGGTCTTTCAAATCGTTCCGCAGCAAGTAGACGTTGCACTCGGATTTCCCACTGCATCTGAAACCATAATACTCATTTAAATAAACAAATTATGTGATGATAACTCTGAATTATTTAGACGTTCATCCCTTATCATAAATTCACAGACAAATAAATTATATCAGACTCTCTCATGCCTTTTGCGTATTAATATATAAATCATTCTAGTGCTAGGTACAACTTATGCCTGTGTCAATGTCCAACACGTAGACACGAAAAATACGTGCATTGCATGATAAGTAATAACCACACTCACATAACACTCGACATAAAGCTACTAACTCTCAACTGCGTCTTCTAATCATGCTCTCCTTTTGTCGCATTGACGCTTCGTTCTCATCTTCAACAAACTACAATCGTATCGTAAAATATAAATAAAAAGCCACGGTACATCTTCCAAAATCGTAGTACTTGTGTACAAAATAGAACAGGAGACCAAGGTACTTACGAAGAATGTGACAATTTTCGAACCCCGATAGAAAACTCCATAAATTAATCTAACTGAATGAGTCAAGTCGGGAAGTAGCAGGGGTTCTACTATTTACTACCTTTGGGAACTTAACGAAATTGAAACTACTTAGGCAAATGGATATTTAGCCATAACCCACAGGATTCCCTCCCCTTCTAAATTGAAAATATCCCTAATTTTTACTTATGTAGTGCCTAGAGAGTGTCCTTAATTTTTTAGACAAAATAAACGCTCTGTCAGTTTTAATTAAGCCAAACTGTGCCATTACCAATAATAAGCAATTTAGTCAGGATATAGCAGCTACCGCAGTTAATGTTCACTTTATGTGGAATGTGGAGTAGGGTTATGGATATGGACATGGAAGATACTCTTAAGATAAGTGAACATCATGTACAATAGAAAATAACAGTTACATTTGCATATAGACTGCTTTAGTTCTTACTCAAATCGACTTCGACTGGATCCATGTAACAATTTCAGAGTATACTATATAAGGTTCCATACGATGCGTACGCATAACTGTAACTTATAGTAAGCTTAAGTATTACAGTATTACTTATAATAGAGTTGGAGCGTGGTGAAAAATGAAATACTGAGTCGAGCAGAATTTGCATTTATCTTTACCACAATTGGCATTCAAATCCTTCTGCTTGTGGCAAAGTACTTCTTTTCGTCTTACAAGAGGAAATATCAATTACATAGGTATCCACTTTCGAAACGGAACAGGAAAGATTGGTAAGCGTCAATATAATAATATAAGTGCACTCTTATAAGGATATTACATTTTTGTAGCTACGCAGTTAGGTCTGTACTAATACAATGTCTATAATGTGGTCTATTATACCATTTCAGTTGGGAATACCAAAAAAATCTATTTCCTTTCTCAGTTCAGAAAGTGCTTTCTCTGTAATATTCATAACTCATGTGAGTATGAAATTATCTATTTATTTATTGCTGCAGACAGAGCTATAAATTTTTTGAGACGTATACTGATTGTGAGAAAAATTATTCTCTTTACATTCTAGAACTCACACTACGCATTCCATTCTTTATTTCTGACTTTTGACTTTTTGTAAGAACCTGTAGTGCACAAGTCGTCTCACAAATGGTAAGCTACTTATTGACATATAAAAATGTAGCTGCAGACACAATGTCATATACACTTATGTGTGCTTCTCGAATTTCAACTTTCATCCGACTGCTGTCATGCACAATATAAATCCCTACATGTTTACTCGAGTGCTGGTGAATAAATCCCTGTCTGTATACAGACAGAAAAAGCCAATGACCACATAATATAATCTAATCACACTTTCCTTGTGAACAAACAGCCCGTAGTAGACCACTACTATTGTTTACAGCTTATTGAATAAATTATCCCGCATGCGACAGAGAAAACAAATAGAAACGTCAAGCTGAAAGTAAATCAGACTGACCTCAGACATTCGCATTGAAGTACTGGACTTAATTCCTAGACAGATTACTACTTAACACTAACTACAGATTACTACTATAGAAGTATACTATTTGTATACGTACTCATTGTTTTCCTGTCTGGCTACAGAGCGATTTTATTCAATTGCCAAGCATAATTTAGTGGTGGGAGCACTTAATACTAATATGTATTTACTACAGTTGCCGAGTAGTTTTAGTGTAATCCTCATTCAATTTACCTATGTAAACAAAATGGCATAAGCTTATAATAAGGATACTTAATACTATAACAAATACCAAAACGAGGACAAGTGCAGGATATATTAATTGACAGCATCATTGAAGACGACAAGTAGAATTAGATTGAAACCAGACTCAAATGGCGAAACAAGTCCCCCTATATTCACTTAGTTAGTTTAGTATACCCGTAAATAAATTATTTACATTTACTGGTATGTTACTAACATTTATACTGGTTCTACACATTGATAATAACCACTTGAAAAATAGTAACACATATAGAAACCTACACTTCCTGCTTTGGTATATGCTGTATGTACTTAACATGAATGTATACAGTACACTCACAAGATATGGAGTACAATTTATTAGACAACTCCATTAAGATTTGTATTCACTACGATTTACACAAGGGCCTCGGAAACGTAAACTCCATTTTCGAATTTCGACAAGGGTTTAACCACTTCAGTGGTTTAGTGGTATGTATGATTCTAAGGCCCTATAAGTAGTGCAGCTGGGGGGAATCAAAGTAATAATAAAATATTATAGAATGAGCCGTTTGTTGCATATATTATACCCTCGCACATTTATTTCATCAGCGCACTTTAAAATCAGTTGCCACAAAAGATTTTATGAAGGATCCTCAATTTAAATTATGGAGGATAAAAGTTTATTGACTTAGCTTTGAAAGAAAAGAGTACCTAGAATACAGGATGTTATGAGTATGGGCCCTCAACAGTCGACATCTCTTTCTAGTAAAAAAGTGGAAAATAATAAAAGTCTAGAATAAATTTTACCTGTGTGAGATTGGATACGAAATCTGTCATATCTTGGTATATGACCTGTGTAGTGAGTGCGTAAATTGTAAAAGCATCACATAAACAAAAGGAACAACGGAAATTACTATCCACTTCCGAGAACATTCTACGATGCTTGACTAAACTTTTCGGTTTCTAAAGCTGTACCTTTTCTGAGTGATTGCATTGCAATTTTAAATGTCAGAACCTGAATAACATTAAAAATGCTTGAAGGCAGGATATACAATTGAAATCCTTTGCAGTGCCTATTCAACTGATTTAAACGTTTTCCAAATAATCATAAAATCTAATGTTCTGCGTAGTATGATGCATCAGAGTAATAAGACAAGACACTAAGAATGCTATACAAGCATTAAAGTCGGCAACCATTTAAAATCCTTGACGGAAGAGCTAAATTCTTAAAGTAGCAGACACTATTTCACTGCAGTTCAACGTAACATGAGTAAAGATTCATTTTATGGCCAAAATCCACATTCAGTACCAAGTAAAACACGAAGCTACAAATCTAAAACGTGAAAACAGCGCTTAGTCTCATGAATGGGATCATTCATTCATTTTAGTGCTGAGAAATCTCTTCAGGATTCGGTTTCATTTTTTACTACGCATTTTACCAAACATTAACCGTAAATATAAAAGAGCAAGATGCAGGGATTGTAGATACCGTCTTGACATTACGCAGCTACAAGCTTTGTATAAAGCAGACAGTTAAAGCCGCTGATGTATGACGTATACTACAACCAACTAAACACTGAATTCGGAAAGATACCCGTATGTAGTTAAAATTCCAGGAAATAATATCAAGTTTACCTCTACACATACGAGATTTCATTAAAAATGTAAATCCGTCTCACGAGTAAACAATAAAAGTTCCCATTCAGTCTCAGCTTCATGTATGTTTACTTATATTCAGACTGCTCTGTTTTGAATAGCAGAAAATATGCATAATAGGGGTTTGCGTTGAAATATTCCGTGGAACCTTCTATTTGTAGCAGGCACTTTCCTGTTCAAAGAATTTACTCTTGGAAAGTATTGTCAAACTAAATTACGCAATGCAGTGCAGAATGGTATAGACTTTAGAAAGTAAATACGACAATTTTTTTCCTTTTAAATTGATTTTGATGTTGTATTAAGTAGTCTTGTTGGAAAATAGGAATTGAATCATTGAATGTCAGTCTCTTTCTAAGCAGAATTCGGATGAATGACAATTGTGAACAAAGTGGAACACAGCATTGTAAAGTGTTCTGCTGCACAAACAAACACTTTTCATAGATTTGACAAACTAAACATGCTCCAGTAACAGTATTGTCACAAATGTCACCAGTCTAAATCACTGCTGTACACAAGTAAATTGCAAGCTGGCTATTCCAGCATTCTGGGTTACTTATCAACAAGATTACTCTAAAATGGTTTTCATTATTGTGCATTGTGTGTCTGTGCTGTAGGATATACCTAATATTATTCTTAATATTACTACGAATACTACATCTACCTACTAACATCTATGCACTTATAATGCTTATAAATGCAATTTTCGTAGCTACATACTACACGCAATATACAAGATGTTTCTAATCCCTTGTTGATTTACAGAATACGATTAGTTTTAATAGCTTTAGACACAAATTCCTTTTTCAGAATGACTGAGTATCTGGTTGTTCCATTTACGCCTACTTCTTGATTACAATATGACAAACTGCATTCGCTTACAAAGTTTCTTTAATTGAAAAACCACGTAGGTAGAACGCGTACATAAAATAATGACAGTTGCATGAATTTCGCCAGACATCCTTCACTATCTTTTCACGCAGACGATTGGGTAGGACTAATGTCTGTAGCTTCAAAATTGCCATGATATTCAGTCTGTAAATTCAAAGATGATCCGGAAAAGCTTGTAAAAACGTTCGGTTTGTAATTACAGCCTTTGTGAATGAGAATAAAATAGGAACTACATAAAAATGAAAAGCTGTACGCGTATTAGTGTTGGATGTAATTCATATACTTTGTACCTTTACAATGGCAATACAAATGGTAGTAATTGTAACTCTCCGTTATTTTTACGTCACCCCTGCAGAACCCATTTTAATTTACTACATCAAACCCCTCAATAATAAAGCAAACTTTTGTAGCTAACCAAGCGAAAAACTGATTCAAGCCTAGATAAAAGAGTGCTACATGTTCAAATGGTTGTTCATCATTGCGGTTCCTGAACAATATTACGTTTTCACTCCTGGATTGAACTGACATGATAGCAACATTACATCGGCTCACTGCAATCTCGTTAATAATCCATTTCGTATTGGCAACAACCATTCATATCATTACTTGCTTGCTCACATACGGTTGTAAAGTGAAATTGAAAAACGAAATAAGAGCTTTTAAATAGCCTAGCTAACCCAGGAAAGCGTATGCTGGAATAAAACGAAATCGCTGAGGAAAGATTTTATAGTAGATAGAAAATTCTGGCGAAAATCCCCACGACCGAGGGAAAACGGTATCACATTGGTTTAATAAATAACTTATGTGAATATAAAATATTAATGTCAGGGATGGGATACGCAGGTAGGTTTAAGTTTAAATGGGCCATGATGCACAACATATATAATACATAAAACCAAACGTAAAAATAACGGGATTCGAATGGGTACGATAAATACCATATTGTGTATAAAGGGTCCTGTATATTCCCTGTCCCTATATCATTACGGCAATAATCCCTCAACATCTGTTTTACTTTCCAATTATAGAAGAATTAACACATGTTCTCCGGGGCTTTTTCCCGTGTCATTTTACTCGTTTTTCATCCTTTCTCTAGTTTCGATGCAAAACAATGATAATGATATTACACGCCCTACATGAATACAAGTTTTGGAATCACCATTATGTCTGAATTTTCTGAGTATGTAGGAAGTTTCAACCTACATACTTCGCAATATTGATGCACTATTAAACTTTTTGGAACCCTGAGAGCGAAATTAGTTTCTCATTTCATAACAAACAGATATCTGTTTGTATAGCGAACAATGAGAAAAGGATCGTTTGCATTGCCAAATAAAACAAGACAAAAAACTTCTCAGTTCTTGTTTTCCCGACCATCGCAACTCACGATAGCAGAAAGGTAATATAGTACCTCCGCCCCCGTGTCAGTTTTCAAAAATATTTGCAATGTAAAACGTGCAAGATCTAATTAATTTTAGAATTGTCTTAACACCAACTTCATTTCACTATGACTAAAAGGTAAGCACGTGCTTGAGGTAGATTTTGGATATCGTGCAGATAGAACAGAGGCAGGAAAAGCAGGCTAAAATTTATTTAGTTTACAAGTCTGTCACTTTGTTTTCTATGCATTGGAAACTCTGTGCAGTTAAATATCCACATTGTATTTGATGTCCATTGCCCATTTTAGTGCTCATAGGTTTCTTAATAATTTTAAGCCAAGTTAGAAAGGCTTTTTAGTATTGATTTGCCCAGTCCATCCGGTTTTTAATGCCCGTATTATACACTTTGTCTTTGGATATCACGAGTAATTTTGTCGAATAATTAATGGAACAGGTGTTTCTATCAAAATATTTGCTTGCTCCACAATTTCAATGTTAACATAAATCAGATGCACGATTAATACTTTATAGACATGCAGATGATTTTGCATTTATGAATGCGAATTTCGTGCATAAATTGATACAGAACATTATGGGAATAATATTATTAGCATAGAAGAGTACTAAAGTCTATAGACTCATAAAAATGAGAAAACAAACATGAATAAAATAGACCAGGTCATGGGCGTGGCCATAAGGTTTAAGTAATAGGAGGCAAGGTATAGAAAAGTGGAGAAAAATGTTATCATTCGGAGTCAACTATCATGCAATGACCATTGTGAACTTTCTGAAAAGAAATGTTGAAAGAACTCATTTGTTCTCGGTAGATAATAACAATAATACTGTAGCAGGTATGTATAACAGCTCAAGTATAAATTCATGATAAAGGGTTAGATCCACAAATCAGAAATGGAAGCCTTGAGTTGAGAGTACATTTAGCAGACAATTGAGACGAGAAAGCACTGAAAGACGAGTGTCACCGACCAAGTGCAGATAGACACAAAGACTAACAAACAGAATTTGAACTCAAGCTTTGTATGGAGATGTAATTGAAATGCAACGTAGCACTGCAATTGTCATTGGCTAGAATTGGTGAAAGAGACGCTCGTTCCTATTTGACATGATTTACAATAGCTTTTAGAAATGGGGAAAGATGTTCTGAACGCTGAATGCTGTTTTACTGTAGTGCACAATGACACTATCTGTCTGTGTGGAGTGGGGGATAATACAATTCAACTCATCATCCGATTCCAATAGTCATACATATTCATATTCATTCAGCAGATACATTTGTTCCCCAAATACTAATATCTTCCCTTCAGACAGAGATGTGAATAATTTCATAATGGATTACATATACTCGGCGTTTGTCTATTGTGTACGAATTATGTTATACTTATATTGCTACATCCAACTCCGGAACTTTTCTATGTATCTATTTTCATACATAATAATTTCTGCGCATAAAAAAGCTGACACGGACTACTTACAAGGGCTTTATTGTCTCGGAACACAAAAGAAAAAAATAATTTCACTGTTTGTGTACACCCCAGTCTACCAGTCAATACTCATATATCACACATATATTGAGCTTTCCCTACAGTTAATTGTGAATAGCTACCAATTCATGTCGTAAAAACAACAATAGATAAATGAAAACCAGAACCGGCGACCATAACAATCAAACTGGGACAATGAAAGTCAAAAATAAAAAACCAGAATAAAAGCGTCTTCCGCGCAATGCTTTATACCTTACGGTGCTAAACACATATCAACCATAAGAGTCGCCTGTCGGATCTACTTAGTCTGGTGTAATTTTAGATGCCATGCATCTTTAATTAAGCCACAGTGACCAACGACCTGCCTTTGGATATGGAAGATAATATAACTCATCTAGAGATGATTATTATTCTGAGATTGCGATAGAGGTGGAAGCTATTTACAAAGTACCTAGTTATTTTGCTTTTTACTTATAATGTTGTCATCCGTAGAATTATGTAGAAAAATGGAGACAGTCTCATCTACGGAAGAAAATGTAAGTCGGCAAACAGATACAGATAAATATCTAAATGTACATTGACTTCGGTTGCATGAATTTTTGATTGTTTCCCATTATTGTCAATTTAAGTAATTTCGGCTGACAGCCATTTTGTTCTATATTATCTCCTCCTAACAGATGAGGGCTGATTGTATAGGTATAGAAAGAAATTCACAGCAAAATTATATTGGACAATTCACTTACCTATTTATGAACCCCTGCTCTATAGTGATTTTGTGAGCAATATATTTTCCCTTATGTGATTTGATCCCTTTATTTTATTCCTGCAGAGTAGATATCTCTAAAAAGTGTGATCTGCCAGCAAGGTGCACTTTTATACTGCTGCCACCTAATACTATTATACAATACAGTGCACGCGCACATAATGGTAGAATATTGGGGCACTGAACTAAAATCTAGTTTTCCAGCACGTCTATATTAAGCATTTTTGTTCGGGTATAGGAAAAGCAGTGCAGTGGCACATATTATCCTGTTCTTTTGCGTGTATTCAGCCGTTAATATATTATTTATGTAAAAATAAAGCTATCCCTTCCATTAACATCTAATCCTCATAAATATTGTATCTAGCAGAACACGCGGAAAAATGAGTCCGGAGTGTTTGCATTAATTCGGAAGAAGAGAGAATGAGAACGGAGAAAGCAAACGTAAAGCGAGCTATTATCTCTTGAGTCAACACTGAATCGGTTAACTCTAAGTCTCCAAGCTCTACAATCCAAACTACTATTCTTTTGAATTTGACATGACGCATAGATCAATTCCTTCCTGAAGCATTCTCAATGACATAGACTACAATTTATAAAAACAAACATTACTGAACAGGGAATGTGGGTTGAAGGATTGATTTTTCTGTTAAGAAAAACAGAAAGGCTAGCATTTATGTGTACTCTAAGGCACATTTACCCATCTTCAGTTGAGCACCCTTCTATTGAATACGGATGTACGACGTTTTATGTGTGGGTCACAGAAATAACGATGAATAAGTGGCTTCAACCGAAAGGAAATAAAATACAACTACCTACTGAAAGACACGGAGCTATGAAAGGAAACCCGTAGAAGTTAAGTATAAGTAGTTTGGATAGAGAAGTACAATGGAAATAAATGCACATATTTCTCATAGTACATTAGTATGTCCTCGGTCCTATATATCCTCTGCTTGGCTTATATTATTGTATGTCTCTGTTGTATTTATCTAACAATAAGTTACCCTCGGATTTCAGGATCGTCGAGCATTTGGTATGTATGGACATGATATACGTACGGGCATCTGTATTACTAAGTCAACAAAAGAATGTCTTGCCTGATTGAGCAGAATGTCCTCATTCCTGATTGAGTATAGTGTATTCTAATTGAGAGAACAACTTTGATATAACGAGCTTAATATAATAAAGTTCGCCAACTCTTCAATAAACAAGCAGTGGTACAGCGGAATAAGTATTTTTAAACTCTCGGAAAGCCAAAACTGTCGAAGATAAAATTTCTACTTCCTACAACATAGATCAATAAAATCCCTGAGTGCACTTAGTACAGAACCTGCCGTTGAGAACAAAAGTTAATCAAGGTTTTTGTAAAAATGGTAGAGCCAAACCCTACGAAAAGACATTAATTACAATCTGGAGAGTCTGTTGTGGGAGTAATGACTACCATTTATAATTATGTACATGTATAAACAAAGATTGTTATTGTAGGAGTGGAGAGAAATTTGTTTTACCTGTAATTGAAGTAGGAGCGTAGATCCTGAAAATGCCATGCTGGTTTATTGACTTTATCTTGAGAGAAGGATGCTTTGGCGTTCGGGGAGGATTTGAAACTATCGCTAGATGTACTACTCAATAGTTTGTAAGATAAACACTTTTTAGAAGTAGGAAACAAAGGGGAAGACACACTATTACTTTCACTTTCACTAATTTCACTCTCGACCATGGAAAACAATGGCTCTTTCCAAATACTGTCTCTGTCCAAAAAGTTCATTTCGTACGGAGGCATTTCAATCACACGATCTGCACTAAAATTCAGTCCTCGGGGAAGCTTAGGGATTGGAGTCACTTTGGGATACATCAGTCGATATTTTCGGCGTTGCTCTTCTAAGGCACTATGTTCTTGGAGCCAGTCAGGCGAATTAAGTTGAGGGGGTTGATTTTCGTTTCGCATGAAGTCGTGTGCGAATTTTATGTCCAAGTCCAAGAGGCTGGAATTTATTAACCACCAAAGTATAAGTGGAGACAGCAATTTAGAGTAATGCCTACTGTAATCCTACATAGCGGACAACTCACAACACAAAGCACAATCTACTACTTATGTATTATACACATCAATATGGATTATAACCAGCAGTATCACTTATAATTTATATTTCTTGTCTGTAACAACAAAGCCCATGGCTAAGATTGGGCCTACCTCACTGTTGTCGCATGTGTTATTAAAGTTAATATTCCAATAAGGACGCAACCAAAACAATAACCTTATTAAGCTAGTATATCGTAATTATAGTATCGAAATATAACTTTATAATAATACATTGCGTAAAAATACCATTAAGAGCATCAGAATGTCGGAAGAAAAGCTATAGCTTGCTGATATTTGTTTTTATTCATAAATAGCAGTAATAGTCTATTTATATTTACAAACGGTGCAACTATGAGTAGTAACATTTTTAACGGTGTAAAATGGGAATCAGTCAAACAACCTTGCACCTACATAGATGTAGCATTATGCAAGGTTGTTCCCGAGGTTAGGTAAATAAGATACATATTTTAGAAGCTGAAATGACGGTAGCATTAAAATTTCATCGTCTTCCCTGTGGACTTATCCTTAATGTTAACAGGGGCTTATGAGATTTTCAATATAAACACCCTCATCTCTCCTACCTCAATTAAAATCTCCGATCCTTTCCTCTGGTCTTTCAAATGCATGTAGTAAAGTGTTCACAAACTGTTTATGACTAGGGGTTTACGTAAAACATCATCCTAGGGAAAGAGAAGCACGTCGAGTATATACAAGTGATGTCTGCCATCATTATGTCTGGTTTGGATTTGTGTTATGTAAATTACTTTGGCATCCTTTTAAATTATTAAACCGTATTTGCTGCTTAACGGTCCTCCGGCTACATTCATGGACTGTTCTGACCATGCATTTGAAACCCTTTAACACATAGGTTCATGGATGTAGACTCTGTTCCTTTCTACGCACCGATGGTTATAAATAATGGAAAACGTTTTCAACTACATCTTTTTTTGAGTATTGAAGGAAATACAACTTTCCCCATTGCTACAATGAATGCAATTGCTTTTGGCTATATATAAAATGATAAATAGAAGCCAAAGGTGATTTACAAAAGATTAATAAAAATAATATCAAATGAATGTTCAATCAACACTACAAGATGTAACAAGACCATAATATCAGGTTACGCACTCGCCTATGTAAATATGTATCATCATTATAATTGTTATATAATACTAAATTATTCCTTTAGCTGCCAACTTCAAAATGATTGCTTAAAATTATGCAGAGTGTCGGACTTTTTCCCAAATCAAAGGACAGTACAGAAATCAAAGGTATCATAGGTATCAATGTTAAAATCTACTTTAAATATTAAATCTGTACACGTAAATTTTTTCAGTCCTTCATTCAATATCTATATTCACAAGTGCACGGACTATAGGTATATACGAGAGAAAAGATGATTAGTTACGAAATGTTTAGAGAACACCGACAGGAAGCACGCAGAAATGGTAGTAAATATTTATACAATCTACACAGGAGAAAATAAAGCCAAGAGAGACATAAACTTCGAAGCTGAACATGAACTGATGTAAATTAACATACGATAGAGTTTTGGTGACTTGCTCCTCTTTTCTCTTGGTCGCTCCAACATTTTTGACATTTCCTGATACCCGGGAGGCCAGTGGTGGCACAAGCATGACGTCATCCTCAACGACATATCGAGCTTGAATGATTGCTATTTTCGACTGTTGATCAGAGCACTTGAGAGTAATTTGATGATGACAGCATGCTCGAATTTCCCGCACCACTGCAATAATATTCATCAAAATCAGTGATTAATATTTCATGTGTGTTTTCCAGTTTCTTGGACTTGGAGAATCATTTAACATTCAAATTCTATGGGAAAAAGACAGCCATGTTCTATGGTTTTTATAGTGAATACCATACCTAAATAAATATTTACCTATTCATACATTCAGTAAACTGAGCGTGTAACATCATAATGTACATTTTGTTTATTGAAGTAGGACTAAAATGCATAACCCTGAAAGCTATAGAACGACCAACCATCTTGCTCTTTGATTGGATAATGAGCCATCTTGCTCTTTGATTGGATAATGAGCCATCTTGCTCTTTGATTGGATAATGAGCCATCTTGCTCTTTGAATGGATAATGAGTAAATATTTTGTTAGATGTTTCCGGGAGTTTTAGTTATTGTTTACTAATCATTTTGCATTGTAAACTTTAGGTGTAACGTAATAACAATCAAAGGTCATTCATCAGTTTTATAATATTGTACAATGCTTTGTGAGATATGTCTACAGGTGAAATTGTGAAATGTGTTTTTAGGATGAACTCTTCGTACCTGAGTCCACAAAGAATAAACGCGTAGGACGGACGGATGTGCGTGGAGAAATAGAATAGAATTGGAAACCACAAAAGTGTCTCATGTTTATTCTGTTGACTAAGCAAAAGTGTTTCAGCTTTAAAGCATTTGTTAGTAAAGTTTGAAACTAAAGATCACGTTTTCAATGTATGCATTATAGTTGTCCCATATGGTGATTTCGTAAGGTTTTCCTTTCTACTTGAGAAGAAACCGAACATCACAATGTGACACAAATGAGAGAGAAACCAATAAGTCAAAGTCGTACAACAGCTCGAGTCAAACGCTGGAAAGTGGAAGGACGATAACAAGAAGAAAAGGAATGTCATTCTGTCTAAAGTTTGCGAATCGGTTACTTTAATTCGACAGAGATAAAAGTTTCTGTCCAAAAGGCATGCACGAAACAGAGGCAACCAGATATATACTTTAAGAAGTAGACTTGCAAGTCGAGACAACAAAGGTGAAGTTATATTGAGCGAGAGATAATCTCACAGGAATCTGATATCTCTTCATTTTGCAACACTACGTAGTTGCGGTTACGGCATACATTGAAACTGAAATATGAATCCTATCAAATTTCTCCTTAACACATCCATGTGTGGGTGTGTCTCTTAGGTACGGTAATGTTATTGACATTAGCAAAGCTGCTTATTATTAAAACACTACAATAGTGAACGCGTGTGACGACAGAAGTGTCACTATGTAATGTAATGCTTTCCATTAATTTCAGAGCAAACACCCCAAAGGACAGTTTTGTTAGCTCACGTGTCTTAAAATTCCAACTTTGAAAATCCCTACTTGAAGGCTGTAGCTACTTGAACCGACAGAATGGCCAAGTCGTTGTATTTAACTACAAAACTTTCATGGTCGTGCTAACTGAAGACTAGTAAACAGTAAACAACATTGACAGCTTTAATTTATACTCGTCCTTTACAATATCACATAACAAACAATACATTTGCTAGTAAATACCCTTCGCTACTGCCGATTCATTTATTTCAAAGAACTAGAAGTTTTCAAGATAAAGTATCTATATATTTCTAAGTCAAATCACTGATGCATGAGCATCTAACAGTTTGCCACGCAGTGTGGTGAACCTTGGGGAACTGTTGGGTTGGAATTTATTTGTGTGCTAATTTAAATAAACATATTTAAGAATATATACGCTGAAAAGTCACGCCGAAAGAACCAGCCTTGACTTTTAGAGTAAACCTCGTAAATAGACCAAATGTACACTACGAATATGAATACGTAGAAATTCAAAAATTTTGAATTTTTATCCTAACTATGTGCTAGTGGTTATTAAGCAGCTTTATGGAAATGGATAATTTGTTTGTTCATCAGCACCAAAGAACGATTTGAGATAACTCGTTCAAACTTTGTGGCCATTATTGATAAGGGTCAAAAGTTTGAGAATGGACGAAATCGGTCATACCCCTGACTGGGTAGGGGTTAGTAAACTAAAAATGGCTCCAAATCAATTTTGTTCATTGTTTAAGTCGTATAATAGCTCGTTCCAAAGAAAAAGATTCAGCAACACTGCTGCACAGACAAAATGCACCCCGAACTGGGGAAATAGGTGAAAACTAAAAACTGTTTCTTTCTAAGTTTGTACATAGTTACTCACCATCTAAGCTCCTTTTTTACATCCAACATGATGCAGTCAGTAGTTCATATTACTATATTATTTCTCCGGCTTGCTCTAACTTAACCGAGACCATAGCGGAATTTTGGGAAAGGTAATAAAACTGCTTGTAGGCAGAAATGTTTCAATTATAATAATTTTTCCAGAGCCAAGTGCTAATGAGATAATTTGGTGCATTAATAAGCGACGCATTTCATCGTCTGATATTGTAGAGCTAGGCTGCTATATCGGCAAAGCACATTCCTAATTAAAATGAAAAATGCCATGCTAGGGGCAATTTATCTAATGCAAAATAGTCATTAGTACAGAAATTAAAGTAAACATCAATTATCAATATTATGCGAAAGTAAATATGATACCCCAAACGAGACTCTGTTTAGGGTGCGACTACAAACACACCAAAACACAGTGTTTTGGTATGTTTTTGGGATCATATTTCTCAAGTATCTCTACATAAATTGAGTTTAAAAAATAAAAACTCGACTTTAATAGCGTGAATGATGAAGTATTTTATTTATTAACTACAAAGTAGGACTACATTGGAAAATCTTTTGATCAGGATGACGATAGCTATGGTAAATGATATGAACGAAAACTTTTCGAAAATGTCATATACATACTTATAGGAAGAATATCTCCTTTATTTCGACTATTGTTTATTATGACCAGCAGGCCCACTGTAGTTGTTGGGTGTACTAACTGTTGGCTGTGACTGTCATGCTAATGCAATACAATCATTGCTAGTGTAAGCGATACGCAATTATTGTTTCATACAATATTTTGTATTAGTATTCATCTCAGTTACTTGGTATCGGAAAAGAGAGAAAATGAGTGAAAAAGTGCCCATCTGGGTACTAATTGCAATTCCTATAGATGAGATGAGATATAATCACATCAGATAAAACATGTCTACAATAATAATAGGTGGTGATGCTTATAGGGAGTACCCTACTTGCTATAGTCATTCATTATCTCGAAGTATGGACAAAAAGGATTCCCTTGTACTAGGATTATTAAATGTTGAGTAAAAGGAAAAGTGTTTGCAGAGCATAATAGTAAAGCAAACATAATAGGAAAGTATAAGTTTAGATCATAAAAAATGACTTACCAAACTCAGGACTTGTTTGAAGTGGGATCAATGCGATGAGAAGCCATAGGAGTACACCAAATACCATCACAAGGAAGAAACATTATTCTCAACCGATGCGCACAAGAAAAGAAAGTTCTTAAACCCTAAGTTTCGGTTGACTCTTTAAGGTTACTCTGCGTACGATACTAGGAGTACTCTCCAACTTCAATGGAAGCGGGCTTGTATATAGTTGCGGATATTTCACTGGCCAACTTGAAATCTTCTTAAGGTCATTCGGAATAGGGCAGCCAAGGTTTTTTAGGCACTAACGTCTTTCTGATCCTGTATCTGATTTCACCGTCACTCGTTCGCTGTCTTCATCCCACTACACTTTTCCAAGGAAAACTTTTCTGTAAGAACAACAACAAATTGGAAACAGGAAGAGCAGCACTTATCTTGGTATACAAGCGTAATTATAAAAGGAAGTTACATAGCCTGTCTACAATCTGTGTAAATAGCACTGATGATTCGTGGTTATAAGACTTTTTGGGCTACCCACAATGATAAATGGCAAAGAAATTCAAGTATTTTCTTAGACTTTGATCTGGCTGTCGTTTCGCAATAAGAAATCCCATCGTTAAAATCTTATCATTAACGTTGAGCGAATTTATTCAAATGTATGTATCTAAGGCGCAGAGCGGAAAATCGTTCTTGTCTTCTATTCATAGAATGGCAAACAAATTCCCTAAAAGTTTTTGAGTAAACAGAGTAAGTTGGTTTGTAAGCTACAATAATAAGTCGAAGCCTATCTCGTGAAAACAAAATTACGTAATGATACTAAAACCACTTGCTACTCGAAGACTTGCTGTTAGCTCTGAACTATCTTGAGGACTAAAGAGGAGGCTTCAATAGTGACAGCATAGTCTGAAAAATTCTCCTTGAATAAAAATAGTCTGCTTTGTTATATATAGCATTAAGGTCTCCATCGATCGATCAGAGCTGGAATAAAGAGGAAGCCAAGTCTAGGAAGCATGCTTATTTAGTTGCCTTTGCGAATCAAGTAAATCCTTCAGATAGGCATATGTTCACTCATGAATGAAAGACAACATCCTTCGCGTGCACACCAATAATGTAATTGGTGAAGCAATGTGAAGAATTTTTGCATTACTATAATGTAGTGCAAGTGTTATCACACACATCTTTATTGATTGATTACAAAAAGTATAAACCAACCTGAGTATTTGTTCTTTCGGGAGCATTGTCCACTCAGTTCAATCGAATCTTATCGGATTGGTCAGAAACTCATAAAAATGAGTATCTAGTTATTACTTAGTATTTGTCCACTTTTCTTCCCACAGGGTACGACTGCTGATTCTTCTTGTCAACCCGAGTAGAGTACACTATTATTTCTTTTGTAAATAATAGAAAATCCCCGAATGGGTCAGTTACCTTAGAGTTAAACCATAGGGAAACGTCATAGAAACATCAAGGTAGTTGTCTGGGAAGTAGTATCGTCATCGTCAGACGATGTCACGTCCTGGAACTATTTCTTTCCCACCGAAACAGATTTAGGAGCATGTAGCTTAGTTTGCCTTTGGTTTCTATGTTTTTTCTCTCAATGAGTTTCGTTAGGGATGTAATATAATACGAAGAAAAGCCACAGAGCTAGTTTTATGAGCCTATCGCGATTAAGGATATGGCAAATTGTCGAGAGAAATACGTTGGCTGCATACGTTGGTAGTGCTTAATAAATTGAAACCGGCTGTGGCTTCGATACTGTATTTGTAAGTAGAGCCGTTAGTCCTGGGCGGTAGGTACACAAGAATTTAATTACATACATTGATCTGAAAGCTTGGTTTTACTTCCTACAACTTATGCTAACAATAATACAAAATGTAAATGGATTTGCTCACAAAGTTTCACAGTTCACACTAAATACGGAAAGTAGATTCAACCAAAAAGCTACAGTGTGGTATTTGAACAGAGAGTCTGTCTGAAGTCTGAGGATGTAGAAACACGAACTGAATACCACTGAACACACAATCAGAACAAGGAAATAAATACAAAAGTACAAAAGACTTTTTCCGATGTGAGATTTGTGTTTGAAGATGATCCGGTGTAAGTGAGGTGGGTGTATAAATACGTATAGGTGAGATACTCAAAGACTCTCAACACGGAAATAAAATGAAATAGGAAGCAACCTTAGTTATTACTGTGTCCGCGTCTCATTCGGAACTAGACGGAGATAAACCGGCTTAGAAAGAACAAGTGGATGAAGGAATTGTACCCGGAACGGAGCGACAAGAGGGGTTTGTCTGACTCTATTCTCTCTCTATTACAGATCCTTATCAAAACAGAACCCAACAAAACTTTCTATTTCCACATAAAAGGATATATTCCTAGTACGCTCTGCATGTAAAAATGCGTAACAAACCTACTCAAGTGTTGTATATATTCCGGGACTATTATTTGTTCGAAACTTTAGCTAATGCAACAAACGTCGATGTGGTCGGAGTTGTCCGCTACCCCGAAATAAAAGAAACCTAAGCGAAATCAAAATTCTAAGACTCTAGTGTCTATTCAAACTTACGGAACTTGATGTGGAAGGAAACTGATGTGAGAAGACAGGCAGTCATTCAGTTTTAACCAGAGTCTGTATATCAACTATATTGTACATGTTATGTGCGTAATGTGCTTTATTGTTCTGTCAGTTAATAGTAGTGTGCATCGTGGTCGTATCGTCAAAGTCGTATCTCTACTACATGCTACTTCCACATATGATTATGTATAAGGACAACATGCATTCTAGGACCCAATGGTAAAAGTTCCAGCCCTACATTACATTACATTTGATATGATGCTGCGAAGAGCGTACGACCGTATACGTAACAACGTAGTCGTAGTAGTGATTGAGTTGAGGCTGCCAGAAAAGCTGTGTGTGGAAACAGAGATAGGGGCAAAAAATCGAAGAGAGGGTTGGCAAAATAAATTCGTAGGGTTTACTACGAGGAAAGGAAAAGCCAGGCAGTCACACGCAGCCAGTGTACATAAGTGTACTCTGGAGTAGGGATGTTGTCGGTTGTCAGTAGTCCCCGAGATTCTTCTATAGCTGGCGAAGGACCACCCCAGTTGACAATTAAACTGAGGAAATTTATTTCTGCACTACTCTGCACTACTCAATTAGTCACAATTTCGAAACAGTATTTATGTCGAACGGAACTTGTATGGTTTTATTAAACGTAATACGAAGCCAATTACAACACAAAATAGATATTCACTGAGCGTTCATCCACAAGCGTTCAGCCGTTCAGTCTTTCTGTTATTTCACTCCTCTTGCTAGTGGATCAACCGAATACCTGCAAGTTACAATCCCTACTCGATGTTCACAATACAAACAATGTCAATGGGTTTCAATACAATGAAAAGGTTCAATTTCAATAGAATTACAAAGAGAGCCACGATGTTACAAAGTTAGAGGGAGAAACACACTAGGTACTATTTAGCTACCTACTCGAAGATTACATTCCTAAATCCGTAAACGGGAAATTCTCTCAACTCATTACGGCCACATGCCGACAATGTTACGGGAGAGAAAATCAACTAGACACAATTCACCACAATCAATTTTGGCTGTCCGCCGTGTAAATGCCCGACTTGAGTCCCTTATCGCAATAAGGCAAATCTCAAGCCTACCTGACTTTATTCAGTAGGCAAATACTTGGCGAACAGACAGCTCAAATGAGGTCTGTTCTCTCTTTTTACTAAATAGGCTCCACCTTTTCTCTCAAGATTTTGACATTCTCAATCTTTCTAACTTCTGGACAAATAACATTACAGTTCGTCAACTGCGATTATTGTTTGCCTGAGTTTAAACACAGTGTGTATTAATCCTACTTATTCTCTCCACTCTAATACAAAGGCTCAATTTTCTCATTGTCAACTTGCGTAATACAATTTTCATTTCATTGGATAAACGAAGATGAGCTGAGATTTTGTCTGACCAATGCCCACTTACGCGTGTAAGCTATTTACACGTGTCACAATTAATTTCCCCCAGAAATCAATACAATTCCACTCTCAACTCATCTTGTCTATATAAATTTCTAGACATCCCTATACAATTCCAGACATTTTTCCCAGACATAGGCAATTAAGTATATCTTACTACATGACTCACACAAATACATTCACATTCTACTTCACACTACAATACAATACTAACATGAATAGAATTGAAACTGACCCTTGTCCTTTTGTTACAATTTAAAAGGGCCCCTTCCCTTCGTTCTCCACTACATTCTCCCCTCTGATGGACCCTTTAGGGTTTCATCCTTATTCACTGTAACGTTGAGAACACACAATTTTGCCACAGGCCGCTTGAAATGCCCCGTTGCTGTCCTCACATCCGCTACTCGCACTTGACCATCCTTCCCTGGGTATGTAGCTGTAACAATTCCTTTCGGCCAACTGTTACGTGGCATAGTATCATCCACAATGATAACCACGTCACCTTCCTTCACAGGATCTCTTTTCTCGTGCCACTTAGTTCGCCGCACTAACGTAGGTAGATATTCCCGGATCCACCTTCGCCAAAATGTGTCTGCCAGCTGCTGAGTAATCCTCCACTGCTTCCTCAATAGTAGATCATCACTAGAGAATATCCCCGGCTGCTGCATCGCACTCGATGTCCCGATCAAGAAATGGTTTGGTGTCAAACTCTCCCCATCCTTATCATCCATTGAGACATCCGTCAGTGGCCGACTGTTTACTATATTTTCAGCTTCCACCATCAATGTCTGCAGGACTTCCTCCCTTGGACATCTCTCGTTCAGGGTCGCACGCAGGGCCGTCTTAACCGCTTTCACCATTCTTTCCCAGCTCCCCCCCATGTGGGGTGCTGATGGAGGTATGAAATGCCACTCGATTTTCCTAATGGCCATCTCACGAGTGAGCTCCTCCTGATCTAGTTCCTCCAAAGCCTGCCGCAACTCCTTATCCGCTCCTCTCAGGTTTGTTCCATTATCTGAGAAGATTTTCCTTGGGTAGCCTCTTCTCCCAATCATCCTTCTAATTGCCTGGATAGCCGAGTCCGTTGACAACGAAGCCGCAATCTCCAGGTGAATAGCTCTGGTGGATAAACAAGTAAACAAAACACCATATCTCTTTTCATGCCTCCGTCCTATTGTAACTGTCATAGGCCCAAAGTAATCCATTCCTGTATTAGTAAATGGACGCACGAAACTCTCTAATCGACACTCTGGTAAGTCTCCCATGCGTGGCACTGCAGGAACGACTTTCCTGTTCTGACAAAACAAACAGTCTCGCCAAACTTTCTTCAAACTTGTCCTGGCTTTTATTATCCAGTACTGCTGTCTCAATTCATTGAGCACAAATTCCACACCTGCATGCCCTGCTCTGACATGAAAGTGCTCCATCAGCAGTTTCACTGTTTCACTTTTGGGGTTCAAAATCACCGGTCTTTTCACACTGTCCCCCAAATTCGCAGCTCTAGTCAACCTACTATTTAGCCGTATCAATCCAACATTATCCATAATTGGATCCAAAGCATAAATCGAACTGCTCTTGGGAATAACTTTCCCCTTCGACAGATGCTCCATTTCTTCCGCATAGTCCTCCCATTGTGCTCTTAACAGTAGATGTTGTTCTGCTTGTTCCAGTTCCACTATTGTCAATTCATTTGACTCAGGTTTCCTGGTCAAGGTCTTTCTACATCGATTCGCAAACCGATATATCCAAGCAGTAGAACGCACTAACCTGACCCACTTTGAGAACCTATGCACTTCAGGCAAATGAGGGAACTGCTTTACTTCCCTTGCAGTCGCAGTGAACTCTGCCTTAATTTCCAGCTCTTCCGTATTCACCGCACTACACATTTGCTTTTCCACTGGCCAGTTCTCAGGTTCCATCTTCAGAAACTCTGGCCCCGTGAACCACCGGCTGTCACTCTTAACAGATGTGGACTCACTTCTTGTGCCCTCGTCTGCCACATTTTCCTCTGAGGGCACCCACCGCCAGTTACTCACTTCTGACGTTTCCAATATTTCACCAATTCTGAATGCCACGAACTGCTTGTATTTTCTGGCATCAGATCTAATCCAACACAATACATTTCTTGAGTCAGACCAAAACTGCACTTTCGCCACTGGAATATCCAACTCCTCTTTTATTGTGTTGCTCAATCTCACTCCCATAACTGCAGCTTGTAATTCCAATCTCGGTACAGTCATAGGTTTCAATGGCGCTACTCTTGTTTTCGCCATGACAAACGCTACTTCCACATCACTCTCACTTGTCATTCTCAAGTAAGCTACTGCACAAAATGCTTGCAAACTTGCATCTACAAATATGTGCAGCTCTCTCACAACATCTTCTACTCGTCTCTGAGTAAAGGCTCTTGGAATCTGTAGCTTCGTCAAATTAAATAACTCATCAATCCATTTATGCCAAACACTACTCAACTCAAGTGGCAGTTCATCATCCCAATCTATTCCAGATCTCCAAATGTCCTGTAATAATACCTTCACTCTCACAGTGTAAGACGAAAGCATGCCAAGTGGATCAAAAATTGACATAATCAATTTGAGCACTTCGCGTTTCGTAGGTATTTTCTCCCCTGACACGATTTTCTTGTCCAAACGAGGAAAGTGACTCTTAAAGGTAAAAACATCCGTATTAGAATCCCAATACAGCCCAAGAATCTTTTCCACTTGAGGAGATTCTCTATTCAGGTTCTTCTGTTCTTCATGTCTTAATTCCTCTGGAATAGTATTTAGTACTTCTGCCGAAGTACATATCCACTTGGTTATTTTAAAGCCTCCACTTGCGTGAATCTTTATGACTTCTTGGATTAACTGAATTGCGTCTTCTTCAGTATCCACACTATCCAAGTAGTCGTCCATGTAGTGTTTCCTTTTAATTGCATCCACAGCCTTTGGATGCCTTTGCATAAATTGTTCAGCATTAAGATTTCGCACATACTGTGCCGAGGCGGGGCTTGAACTCGCTCCAAATATCATCCGTGACATTTGATAAGTATCAGGATCCCGCAGTCTGTCGGCTCCCCTCCATAGGAACCTCAAAGCCCGTTGATCTTCCTCTATTATCTTGATTTGATGGAACATCTCGGCTATGTCTGCACTAAAGGCTATTCTTCCCTGCCTAAAACGCAGCAACATGCCGCCTAAAGAATTATAGAGATCCGGTCCAATTAGCAGCATGTCATTCAAACTGAAACCTTGCACTTTTGCAGCTGCATCAAACACCAAACGTATCTTCCCCGGTTTATGTGGGTTGACTACGCCAAAATGAGGCAGATACCATGTTCTCTTGTCTTGCATATTTGCCTCTTCCGGATTTAATTTACGAGCATATCCTTTCTGTAAGTATTCTTGAATCTTACTTTCATATAGCTGACCAAACTCAGCCTCTCTATCGATCTTCCGTTCGATATTTCTCAAACGACTGTAGGCCATTGACCTACTGTGTGGCAACTCAACATTGTTGTCTCTCCAAAGCAAGCCTGTTTCCCATCTATGACCAACTTTCTTTGTTGTTGCTTTCATAATCTCTTCAGCTTGCGTTTCTTCTTTGCCTTTCAATTTCACCTTTGGCACCTGTACTCCAAAGGACTCCGTCTTGAAAGACTCCTTCACCATTCTGTGAAGTTCTTCATCATTAGCAGACACGGTAGAGTGTAGACACAACTCTTTTGATTTTCCATTCCATTTTCCCGTGTTGCCGTGAATCACCCATCCTAATTTCGTCTTTGATAAGACAGGCTCATCTGGTTTTCCTTCATGAATTTCCCTTGCAATAATGAGATGAATATTATCTTGGCCGATCAATATTCGCGGAGTTGCATTGTGATATGGCAAAGCTCCTCTCCGCCTAAGGTGTGGAGATCTTTTCTTCAGTTGACCTACATTCACACTTTGTGTTGGCAGATCCAGTGATTTAATCGTTCTAACTCGTTTCATTACATAAACTTCTCCACCCTGGCTACTCTGAATACTCACAGTTACAATTCGTGAGTCAGGAAAATTCTTTACTGCCTTTACAAGTCGCAACTTGAAAGGCTCTCTTTTCCCTTCAATTCCCAAACGCTCAATTAACTCCTCTTCAATGAGTGTGGTTGTAGAGCAATCATCAAGCAACGCATAGGTATCTATTTTTCCGGCCGGCCCAATTAACCGAACGGGAATCACTCGCAATAGAACCTCATTGGAACCGTTCTTCTCTGTCGATCCCACTGCATTGCATTTCTCCACCTTTCCATCTTTTCTCTTCCAGTGAAGAGATGTATGGTGGTTCCTGTTGCAATTATCTATCTTGCATTGCCTTGTCGAATTACAAGTCAATGTAGAATGATCTTTTCCTAAACAAAGGAAACATCTTCGTTTTTGTGTCGCCCACTTCCATCTGTCATCGACTGAAAGTTGCGTGTATTCTTTGCAGTTACCAACAATATGTGGTCCATCACAATAGTAACATTTCCAATTTTCTACATTCTTCTCTGTAGTAGTAAATGTAGTTTCCTTCCTAACATTTCTACCACCGAATGTAGATTTCTTCTCATACGATTTCTTCTCAGTAGCCCCCAACTCTGTCTCTCCAATAAGCAGAGCTGCAGTGGCTTTCTCTTGCATCCAATCTGAGAAGTCTCTCAAGTTTGGCACTTTCTTGTAGTCTCTCTCCATCCTCTCAGCCCAGTTAATCTTCATGGACGCAGGCAACTTATTCAACAGTTCCTTGAGAAGCATGGGATTTGACAAATATTCTCTTCTTTTCAAATTCTCAATAGTGACTACAAGATTTTCCACTTTAGTACCAAACTGCACAAGAGTAGAGGGCTTGTCTTCTCTTACTCCTGTTATCTGTCGAACGTTGTTGGTGATTTTCTCAATAATCACTTCCGGTCGTCCGAATCTCCTTTCCAGCATGCCGATAATTTTCGTCACATTTTCGGGAGTTACTAACAATGCATGTACAGACTCCCTGGCTATTCCTTTTAAGCATTTCTGTAATCTGTACAAATTCTCCGCATTGCTATAACCGCACATTGCTGTAGATTGTCTAAATTGGCTGATGAATGCCAACCACTCTTCAGGCTCTCCTGCATAGAAAGGCAAATCTTTTCCTATAGTTTTCCTGGCTTGCAGCTGCCTCTTCGTAGGCTCTTCTGCCGCCAAGCCACTCGCATAATAATTTGGTACATTTCCTCCAGCGATAAAGTTCCCAAGTGGATCTCCGTCGCTGTCGCTTCCGTCTGGGTCGTTGCCGCCGCCGCCCCCGGCTGGGACACGCCGGCTATCTTTCTGAGATTTATCATTTATCTCATTATCAACACGAGCAGGCTCGTCATTTGAACGCCCCGTAGTTGTTCTTGCGGGTTCTCCTTTTGAGTTCTCCGCTACATCATTTGTGGGACCTCCATCTGTAGTCCCTTTTTCCCTGGTCACAGGCTCTCCATTTGAGACATCTGCACCACTCAGGATCATCATTGCAGGTCCTCCATCCGAGGCCCCTGCTACCCTGGCCACAGTCTCTCCATTTGAGACAACCGCACCACTCAGGTTTATTTTCAGCAAATCATTCCTTGCTATCAATTCATCGATCTTATCAAGATCAGCATGTAATTTTTCATGAGACAATCTTTTTCGTTCTAGATCTCTCAGCATAGCGGCTCGCACTTGCAGGAGTGTAGTATTCACGCTCGTGGTTTCATTCATATAGTCAATATGTTGTTGTATTGTATGTCTGACTCTCCCAAGTTCAGACGACTCAGGGGACGAATCTTCGTCTCCTTGTACATTTACAACGTTTCTTCTCTCATCCATATTTTCCAAGTGCTTTCGCTCTTCATTCTGGAATCTCAACATATAAGATTCTGTTGGCGAATTTCTTCCACCAACATTCGCATCTGCATTCCTCTTAATCAGAGGTTCTCGGGAGGAATCTATTATTTCTCCTTCTTCAATTTCCTCTCCTTCCGCCCATTCAGACGCATGGAACATTGAAGGATCGAAATAATTTTCCCAATCAATGGGATTAGCCGGGTTCGGATTCACCGGGCTCGGCACTCTCGCTCTCCCGATTGGAGTGGAATGTGGTACTGGTGGCTGCACGTTTCTCCTTCTCGTTGGAGATGGCAACCTTCCATATTCTGGTTGTTCTCCTCTAATTCGACGGCTCTCTCGATCGCCTTTCATTCTCGAGAAGAAATTCATGGGATTGTAACTTTATCTTTATTCAAATTTTCAGATCCTTAATTCTTGATTCTAGATCCTAGATCCGGCTCGAAGGACCAGCTGTTGTCGGTTGTCAGTAGTCCCCGAGATTCTTCTATAGCTGGCGAAGGACCACCCCAGTTGACAATTAAACTGAGGAAATTTATTTCTGCACTACTCTGCACTACTCAATTAGTCACAATTTCGAAACAGTATTTATGTCGAACGGAACTTGTATGGTTTTATTAAACGTAATACGAAGCCAATTACAACACAAAATAGATATTCACTGAGCGTTCATCCACAAGCGTTCAGCCGTTCAGTCTTTCTGTTATTTCACTCCTCTTGCTAGTGGATCAACCGAATACCTGCAAGTTACAATCCCTACTCGATGTTCACAATACAAACAATGTCAATGGGTTTCAATACAATGAAAAGGTTCAATTTCAATAGAATTACAAAGAGAGCCACGATGTTACAAAGTTAGAGGGAGAAACACACTAGGTACTATTTAGCTACCTACTCGAAGATTACATTCCTAAATCCGTAAACGGGAAATTCTCTCAACTCATTACGGCCACATGCCGACAATGTTACGGGAGAGAAAATCAACTAGACACAATTCACCACAATCAATTTTGGCTGTCCGCCGTGTAAATGCCCGACTTGAGTCCCTTATCGCAATAAGGCAAATCTCAAGCCTACCTGACTTTATTCAGTAGGCAAATACTTGGCGAACAGACAGCTCAAATGAGGTCTGTTCTCTCTTTTTACTAAATAGGCTCCACCTTTTCTCTCAAGATTTTGACATTCTCAATCTTTCTAACTTCTGGACAAATAACATTACAGTTCGTCAACTGCGATTATTGTTTGCCTGAGTTTAAACACAGTGTGTATTAATCCTACTTATTCTCTCCACTCTAATACAAAGGCTCAATTTTCTCATTGTCAACTTGCGTAATACAATTTTCATTTCATTGGATAAACGAAGATGAGCTGAGATTTTGTCTGACCAATGCCCACTTACGCGTGTAAGCTATTTACACGTGTCACAATTAATTTCCCCCAGAAATCAATACAATTCCACTCTCAACTCATCTTGTCTATATAAATTTCTAGACATCCCTATACAATTCCAGACATTTTTCCCAGACATAGGCAATTAAGTATATCTTACTACATGACTCACACAAATACATTCACATTCTACTTCACACTACAATACAATACTAACATGAATAGAATTGAAACTGACCCTTGTCCTTTTGTTACAATTTAAAAGGGCCCCTTCCCTTCGTTCTCCACTACAAGGGATGTTGATGCATTATATATATCTACATATTATTATATACTATATACCATAATAGGTACATTCAGAGATATAATATTATATTCTCAATGGAATCCAAAAAAGAATCTTCCTATATAGGTGCGTTTGTGCGTAGCTGCAGTGAGGAAAGTTTTACAGGAGAAGGTAAACTAAAATTTAACCATCATCACAAATCTACTATTATATATACTTCACTAAATATATTAAGTTATATCACAATAAGAGTGCGTTTATATATCACAGTATAGAAAGTTTAGATTTCGTCCTCTCGACGCACTCTTCTTGTATAGATTGCCTTTCATACAAACAATGAGTTGTCTGAGTCAAGTCCGTTCGTATAGAGAGACCTTTCTTTATCAACAACGGCACATGCATCCAACTCTCCGACTCTCCTGCACTAAGATCCAATGCATCTCTGAAACGGGCTTTACGACGCTACTGATGCTACAACTAAAAGGCTATGCTCTACAGAACAGAGCAACCTACCCTACGCAATCTACTACAACCCTAATACACATTTACAGAGCTTCATAGAAATTCGGCACGGAACAAACTCAGATCAGATGGGAGAATAGGAAGGAAGTGAGAAAGATTTCAAGGGTTATACAAGTATAGAGACAAACGGCTATACATTATGTACTTGTAATCGGCGGAAGCTACGCTGCTGAAACTACTTATTCTAAATAGTAACCTTACATCGATAATCTATATACAACAGATATACACTTATACGATTTTGTCACAATTAGGGACGCTCACTATGCCATTGTTGCATACCAACAAAACACATATTATTGAAAAAATTTCCTAATATTTATTTAGTTGATAGTACTAGAGGCTTTATCCCATTTAATTGTTGCTCACAGCTAGCAAATACTTTTTTGTCTATAGTTTTAAGTATTTTATGCTCCAATGAGTGTGTGGACTCATACGTATGATGATATGAATTTCTATGCGCTTATAATATGTGTTGCAATACTATCGTTATACCGAGGGTGTTGTTGACGATGACGTCTTCTCTGAACTGCTTGATAACACTATTATGACTAATAGACACGAATTAATAAAGGTGTACTATACATTATTGGTTAACAATGGTTGTCCAAATACAAGATGTGGTCAACTAATTTTAATTTCACGTAATCTGCATTAATATTACTAACTTATATAAATATTTCAATACCTTTCTAGTGTAAGGCATTATTGTGATACAATTATTACTGCTGAGTAGTTATAGTAAATTATAGTCTGTATCGTAGTTTTTCATTTAGCTCGGTTCCAACTCGGGGTTCCTGTCATCTTACAGTCACATGATAGTACTGAATTCTATAATACACAGTTTTACAAAAACTCTTCTCTCTGAAGGTACCTAATTTTATTTTATTTTACTGTTTCGTAGCTGCTTAGCTTGTCCTAAATTGTGTTATCTAATGTTGCAACTCGTTATTGCATAACTTCATTACTTAGGTTAAAACTTCTCTGGTAATTTAGATACGCTCTAGTACTTTATTTTGCATACCTCAAAATTCAAAACGGATAGGGTTCACCGGGTAAATAGAAAAAGGTTTTTAGTCAATAAAAAAAAGGCTTTTAGTAAATAGTCCAACGGTCCATAAAAAGAAGTAACTGGGTCAATTAAAAAAAGTACGAAAGTCAATAGAAAGAGTACAAAGGTCAATACTTATAATGATTTTATTTAGTCAATATTAAACCATAATGATAATAACAAATGAGAACTTTGAATGAGTTTTATAGTTAGTCAAAGTTAAATCAACATTTAATTAAGTATTTAAATTAGACAATAACATTGAGTTAAACTTAAGTTATGAGTTAAATTCACGGTTTCACCAGAGCTTTGGTAATTCCTGGAGGTCTTCCTGTTTTCCTTTTCACGCTAACAGGTATCTGTTTAGCCCTTGCGGGAAATGTATGTACTTTTCTCATGCTAGCAATTCCAATTATGTTTGCACATATAGTTTTTTGATTTGGACAAGTACATATTGAATCCCGAAAATTTTCGATGTTGAATATAACCTGCCATATAGAAGTTTCGGATAACGGGAAATCGTTAAATTTTGTCCACTTCTCCGTTAATCCCAAAATTCCTTAGTATTTGCTTTGGCTTTTGTATCCCCCCTTCTAACAATTTAATTATTTCGTCTTTTGCTTTCCGATTTAAAGTTTTGGCAAAGTGAAAATGGGCAGAATCGTTTTCCCATAAGGACACAACACTCAACAACAAGCTTTCTTTTTCGAGGGCACTTTTTGTTGCCCTTACAATAAAAGTAAATTATGTCCAATGTAGCCTCTTCTTCGGTTTTATACTTTTTTAAAATACGCCACTTAATTCCGCTGTCTTTGGTTTGGACATTTGCACATTCGGAATTTGTGTCTGTTTCTGAATTACTAGAGTCGTAAATAAGCTGAGAAGACATTTTTTAAAGCTAACAGTCAGCCCAGACTGCCTTAACACAAATGAAATAATTCAATAGCATAGGTAAGCTCTTATCTACAATTGATAAGAAGTTCATGCAAGGTACTTTACACATCTTATTATATTATAGGAATCGTATGACTAAGAACTTGACCTATGCCTGGACGTATGCAGCCAAGAGTAGGTTTAATAACTCATACTCAAGTTTAACTCATATGATACAATGTTATTGTCTAATTTAAATACTTAATTAAATGTTGATTTAATTTTGACTAACTATAAAACTCATTCAAAGTTCTCATTTGTTATTATAATTGTGATTTAATATTGACTAAATAAAATCATTCTAAGTATTGACCTTTGTACTCTTTCTATTAACTTTCGTACTTTTTTTATTGACCCATTTACTTCTTTTTATGGACCGTTGGACTATTTACTAAAAGCCCTTTTTTTATTGACTAAAAACCTTTTTCTATTTACCCATAAACCTTTACCCATTCAAAACACCTCTATGTAATTGCTATGTAAAATGTAATGCATGTAAAGAATTATTAGTGCACACATAAATAATTCGTATTTATTATTTAAAGTAACTTGTATGCTACAAAGTTCTCAATCGCCACTGTCATTTTTATGTAACTTATATTTAAGTATATAGTTCTATATCTCAATAGACATTCTTAAGTTTAGAGTTTAAAGACTCGAGTGGATAACTAAAAACTTTAGATGCATGCATTGCATAATATGCAAGATGTGCATGCTCTTCTCTCTCTGCGTCAAAAAATAATGAGGATAACCGAATGACTCTCAGTAATCTTCCTTAGCCCCACACAAGAACCTTGCCTAAGCGCCAGCTAAATGCGAGGGAATCCAGTGACGTAAATGTAAATGTTATTAGAACTTTTAAGACAATCTATTTGTTGTTTATATTAGTGCACAGCATCTGTTCATTTCTTATTCCAATTTTTAGGTCCATGTAGACATATTATTAGTTTTATTCACCAAAGTATAGTCTAGGTATAAGAACGAAAGTCTAACTGTCTAACCTATCGCAGATTACATATTTCTTGGGTCTGTCTATGAAGGACTTAATTTTTTAGCTAATCTGGGGAAGACAACGTGAACCTGACAGACAAGAGAGTTCGAATCGAAGCTACCCATCAGCTTCAATTTCAATTGAAGCTATAATGGTAGCAAAGTAAATAACTTTTGTGTCTTGGAATTGAAATGTAAATAACTACTACACTTATATATCAATTTATTTATTTATTATTTCAGTTTTGTTTAGCTTCTGTCAGTGTAGTATATTTTAATAGTAAGACGTAATAAAAACGTAGAAATTGTGGAAATTATCATCAGTAAAATTATATACAGTTGAATATATTCAATAACCTAACCTACTAATTATGTTAATATGATTGATGTTGAACCATATTATTCTTTTAAAGTTTTAGGAACTGCAAGAAAATCCAAACTTGAGTATTCCTTATACGCAACGCTACGGATTAAAAAATGTCTTCAATTGCTTTGGGTTCGGGTAGAAATAGAGATGAAATTGATAGCATTTTGGAATCAGCTAAATTAGATCGCAATGATTTACTTCCCTTGTCACAGGTATTTTTCAAATAAAAATATTATTATAGCAAAAGCGGCTTACAGCCAGCTACAGCTTAGCTCAGCAAATCAATGCAAGTATAAAAGGATTAAAATTGCTACATTTTGGGTTTAAGGAAATCATGTTCGACTGTAAGTTTTCTGGAAGTGATCTAAGATTAATAGAGTTAGGAGGACAGGAGATAATGGAAGCAGTAAAAGTTGGATCAAGGTAACGAATTCTAAGATTTTGTTCGTATTATTGCTAAAAATTAAGTGATATTTGTAATTTTGTAATGTACTGTACACTGTGACTGTGTATACTATAATTTTACATTACAAGCTGCTCATAATTATATTTTAGTCTTGTATTTCGGGGAGATGTCAATGACTCTGCTGTGCTATGCACTAACTCTTCAACTTTCGAGATCAAAGAGGCAGAAACATCTAACTCTCTTCTCATCATGGAAAACTTGGCTTTTCCGGATACGGCAAAAAGTCCGTCTAAGAATTCCAGTCCTCTTGCGAAGAAACCGTCTCGCTGTCTGTTGGATATTGAGTCGAAGTTGCTGGAATGTGAATCAAATGATGCAGCAGATAATGATACTATGGAAGTGGAAGAAAATTTGTGGGTGGAACAAAATCAGGTTTATATTTTTAACGTTATTCATATTTAAAGCTTTAATTATTTTGATTGAGTAATTTTTCCATCAAATCAAAGCATTGAATTCTTTAACAAACTGAGACGTAAAAGATGACATTTATATATATACTTTATACCATTTACTATGTTATTAATTTTGCAGATTCTGAGTGTAGCACATTCATACTTCGAATTAAAGAAAATCAGGCCAAATTTATCACGAGTCAATACTTTATTATTTCCTACCAAATATAGGGGACCAGAATATGAATCTGAACAGGTAAAAGTTTGAATTTTGCATATCCAGTGATACCTTTTGCTTGTGTTTGTGCTTTTGATAGCAGAAAGTTTAAAACCCGCATTTCACTAATGGGGAGCATTAAATAACTTTCGTTATTATTCAGGCCGTGAATTTACTAACATTTGATCAACTGTTGGATAAAGTGCCGGCAAGTTCCAAGGAAATTGCAGATTATCTTGAATCCATCAGAGCCTTCGAAATGAACGGTAATTAAATTACTACAATGAATATTTAAAATTAAACACGTAATGGCAACAACCTGTGGAGTTTTACTATTTTATTGTATATAATTTTTTTACATTGTCCTTCGCTTTCCGACTTCAATTCAGTACAATTGAACGTTATTAAAACAATATGATTTTTTTATTCAAAAGGATTTATTCGTCTCGTCGAAGAAGAATATTTGTTTAAAGCTCTTAGTCAAGTTCTCAATTGTGTAGAAGAAAATTCGTGGGGAAAGGATAATATTATGAAAAGTGTAACAATGAATTGCCTTAAGTCTGTATTAGATTTATATCCTCCGATTATCCTAGAAAAGATTTTTCAATGGTTCTTTACTGCTTCTGAGATTACTAGTGTGGAGCACCAAGACTCAGGCAAGTACATCACTAATAATCTGGTTTTATTTGTTTGGTGCTATTATTTTAAATATATTTACACTTTCAGCAATGGTAGGGTATGACTTGTCATTGAAACATTATTTATATGCTATATGCCCCAAGTAGTATGTAGATTATATGATTCTAAGCACCCTAGATTTAATGGTTTTATATATTTCAGGTATGACGGAAACGTTTTCTTACAAAGAAAATGAAACGTGTAGATTTTTAGGAGAAATTTTGCTAAAGCCTGTTGGCAGATTCAATTTGGAAGACTTCTTAAAAGCGTGGCAAGACAGCGTACCTGAAGGTAAAATGCCTAGTTCAATATTGTAATTTATTTTTTCGTACTTTTATGGAGCTTTTTTAATTTAATTAAGTGTTCGGTCTACGTAAATGTTTCAGATAATAACAAAGCTGTAATAAAAATAATTTGGGATTTATAGTTTTCCTCAGCACAAAAAATTGTTATATAATGAGAATTATGGATTAAAAATATGAAGTAAGCTTAGGACAGGATTTAAAACTAATAAAATTGTTAAATGTCAAGTAGTAGTTGCCATTTAAAAAGTAGGTGTGAGCTTAATGTGTGATAAATGTTTATGTGTTTGTATTTAAGGACTGATTACTAATTTGAAACAACTTGATGGGCTGGCTGTTTATGACACGGAATCTGTCCCCCCATTGATATGGTATTTTCCGGAGTATAACTTACCAGACTCTGCAGCTGAACGATTGGCTATGTTGTTTGAAACCAAGACGAAATGGAAGCAAGATGAGATAATTCCTTATGTGCAAAGTGTCGTAGCATCCGTTCAAAATGTTGGTACTCTACTTACCAAATTCTCTCGTGTGACAACTGTTAAAGGAGTTAAATATTATTCGTCGAAGCACTCGAAATAGAAACTAATCTAGTAAGCAAAACTAAAATACAAGTTTAAATGCAACAATTTCTGGGGAAAGTTATCTGTGTAATATGTGATAAGGTAAAATAATAATTCTTACTAGACTACTAACCCAGCCAAATCCGTTTTCATGAATAAATTTTCTATGCATGAATTCTACCTAAAGGGTGTGTATAAATGCATTTACTTACTTAAACTTAAAAAACATCTAAATCTTCTTTATATAGATTATGTGAGTAAGCCAGAATATAAAAATGTGTATAATAATAACACAAAATCACAAGCCATAAGTCATCGTTATAATTTTAATCTCAAATAAACCAACATTTTAGTAATATTAAGTATGTATTACAGTTAAATTGGGTACACATAATTATTTTGGTCACTCGATATGAATGTTATTTTAATTTTTTTAAATTACATTGTATGGTTCAGTATATTACGGTACATGTTTAACTTAAAGAATACACATGGTTCTAGTGCGATACGATCGTTTTTTGTTTCGATTTTATGCATGTAAGTAGACATGAAATTACCAGCAATATTAATATATATTAATTATTACTTACATACATACGTACATATTAATTTATTTAAATATCTAAGTTACTTGAATGAACAATACACGTATATAATACTTAGATTTATTATGTTTAAATGTTTTTCAATTCCCATTAGAGAATGCATACCATACAAGGTCAAGCAATTAGTAAAGCACGCATAAAATAAATATCGTATAATTATGCGCACGATAAGTAATTTACTGTAATTCAGTGTAGTATGTCAGTAAAATATCGGAGATATTGTGTAATGAACTTATTCATGCTTCTCGTCTTCCGTTGCAATATCAGGTCCGCACTTTCTCAAGTGTAGAGCTTGTTACTTGCTCCAGTCTCGTCTCGGGCATGTTCATGCTACGAATTTCTTGTGCGTACAAATACATACTTTATAGGTATTCAACGACATTCTCATTTCTCCGTATATAAAATCGAAAAGACAGCACTAATGAACATAATGTTCTTTTAACCCAATTAGAATCTCCATTTTAGCTCCGTTGGATTCCCAAAATATACGCTCTTGTGTCGAAATGCAATCAGTTGCGCGAAAGTAGTGCTTAATCATCTACTACATAAAGTTAAATTACAAATATTATACTGTCTCCTTTGGTGCAAACATTTGTTGACAAGTACTACTACTCTGATGCGTGTAGAATTCTTTCTCCGGAAGAAACGTACTGGCGTATTGCCATTTTTTACGAATTCACAATATAGTTAGGTACAAATATTCAACATTTTGTTAAAAGTTGGTCTAAGATAAGTTTTAGTATAACAAAAATCTATTGGTAGTAAATCAATATGCTCTTAGGCTTTAGTTTGATTAGAACTCACTTGTAGCAAGGAGAAAGCTTTTAAATAAAATGTTTTCTATAAGGGTCGATTGTCTTTAGGGAGCCTTTCAAGTTCTTCTCCAATAAAATGCAAAAGTAAAAAAGATTAAAATGTAAATCAACGAGAGAAAATTTTACCGTAGTCTTGAAGATCCCAAGCTATTTGCACACAAATCGAAAATAACCCTCTACTCTGGACTGAACAAAGAAAGGAGAAAGTAGTGAAAGCTCTAAATACTACTCCGTGTACTACTACTCTGCTAGCAACTCTTCCGGTATTGGCCTTACCCTATACATTTTCAACATCTCTTGAATTACCCCTTTCAACATATTAAAAGCAGGCACGGTAGGTTTCAATAAAGGGTGTCAATTGATGTTAATTACAAAAACGATTTTATTTATAACCTTTCTCCGAGCTAAAAATGAATTTCTAATAGTCTTACACAAAGAAATTATTAATATGAATAAATATAATTAGTTCTTTTTATTAACCATTTCATCAACAAGCGAGAACATTCAGGTAACGCCCAAAAACACCCAGACCAGATACCAAATCAACTTTTCTGTTTTAGGGTTGAATGTAGTGAGTCTAGTGTGAATGTGTCCTTTATTAGGGTATATGGATTGCGTTTCATGTTGTACCTACACATCAGTTGCCTACAGCTGCACTAATTAATGTTTTCAATAATGTACCCCAACGCATACCTTCATGTGCTAAATTTAGTGTACGGAGGTATGCGTTGGGGTACATTATTGAAAACATTAATTAGTAGAAGCTATATCATTAGCCGTGATATAATCAACAAAATAGCATCATAGTTTAGGTACTTCGGTCCAATTTGTAGCTTACTCTTTTATTTGATTTGATCACAAACTGACAACTAACACAACGTTGATTATGTAGTAGTTATATAGTATTATAGACTAGCGATTGAAGAAAAGGTACATGTACAAATTGTTAATTATTTTTGAGTAGGTACTAATAAAATAGCATTGATCCACCTGGCGTCGCTTTTAATTGCATTATCCTGAATTTTAACTTTCTGACTACACGATCTTCACACCGTAATCATAAACATTTAGTTAATTTTATGTACAATTAATAGTCACCACTGACATTAACATTTACTTTTTTAAACATACAATACGTACAACACATGCTACACTAAGAGAAAGGCTAAACACTAAGAAACATAATACCTAATATCACCACAACACCGATACCTACCTCCATTGTCGGATATTTTACAGCTATAATGATTAATGATGTTAGGATGTGAAAAGGAAAGCACTAAGCCCATAATAATTGCACACCCAGTGACTAATAGGAAATATTTTTCATTTACCTTTTACTTACTTTTAAGGTGACTGTGTATACGATTTGGGAATCTCTGGTGACTATCAAAATACATGTTAAAATTTTTTGCCATTCTTGATATAACTTCCAGAGTTTTACTCAGATTTTCTAATGATGTACATTTTCGGAAAGGTAAAAACATTGGCTAGGATTTAATTTGGGAAAATTTTCGATTTTTTTGATTATTTAGCAGTAGCAATGGTTCAAAATTTTATGCGAATTTCTATCCAGATGTCATCATTAAAGTGTGACATGTATAAAAACTGAGGCAATAATCGAACATTTTCCCAAATTAAATCCTAGCCAATGTTTTTACCTTTCCGAAAATGTACATCATTAGAAAATCGGAGTTAAACTCTGGAAGTTATATCAAAAATAGCAAAGAGAGTTTCATGAAAAAGGTTGAAATGTAAACTGCCTCATACTTGACCGGATGTGCAAGTCATAGAATATCCGACATTGAAGCAATGGACTGATTTCAACTTGACATGAGCTAGAGCTTTTTATCTATGCCAACGCTGATGGTGTCATAATTTTCATAGTGTCATTGCTTGATCACAGTTAGTAGTAATTCGATCCCATGGTTACTGATGTCCCACCCAAGGGATAGCAGTGCAATACTCGAAATAATATGTGTGGAAATGCAAATGTGCCTCTACATCCAAATGTAGCCAGTTCATGGCATGAACAAATTCCTGTGCACATTGGATGAAGATTTTGCAGTGCAGATTGCTGTTGCTATTGGCTCCCTGTGTTAAATAGCTACATACCATTCAAAATTAGGAACTTCCTTGTTGGGAACTTTCATTTTTGTTATTTTGAAGTATTGCACTATTATACTGCCCAGCGTCGAATACTGCGATTGTGTGGTTATCTCCAGTTAGTTTTTCGGTTAGTAGCGCTATGGGTTTCGGCTACCGTTAGAAGCATATTTTTATTTGAATTTTGAAATATTTCAAAATTTTGAATTTCGAAATAAAAGAGGAACAGCCACCTTAAGGTTACTTAGGCAAGAAGGAAGTAAATCTGTATAGGTAAGGTGTACTTCCTACTCGGCTTCCTATTAATATATATTATGTATATACAAGGGCGTATCCAGAAATCAAATTAAGGGGGTGCTTAAACATACGAGCTCATTTTTCTTATGTATAAAACTACTTTTTATCAATTTTTGAGAATTATCTAGTAGGTTTTTGGGAAATTTAGGGGGTGCTTAAGCACCCTAGCACCCCCCCTAAATACGTCCTTGTGTATATACTTCCGGTAAAATGCCATATACATAGAGATATTATTAATTTGAAGAGATGGTGATACAACGAAGTTTACATATGACGCCATGAGTAAAATGGTAGCATCTGTACAACTTTAAATACTCAACACACTCTGTACACTATACACCATGTTAAGAAGAAACACCACATATTACTCCTATTACCCCACCACACGAACATAAGCTAAATACATTATAATTTTATGGGAATGTGGAATGCATTACGTTTATTAAGGGAAAGGTGCTTGTTTAATTAATGGGACCTTAATTAATTATTGACTATCTCCGACACTAATGCGCCTCAGTCTAGCTAGATACCAGCTAGTCTACTAAAATACAACGATTATAATTCAGACACATCTGCTTTATAGTGAATCCACGAGCAGATAGGTACCAGGTACGAAAACAATTGTTATGCCATACCTGTAAGTACACACATCAACTTTGAATAACTTAGTTGTGCTGCAGGTAGGACAATATTATTATAGTAATGTAGAAAATTCAAAGAAAGTCTTTTTTATAAATATTTTAATCTAGGTATGGACAATACACTGTAGTAGATATAAGCAGAAGTTAATAGATATAATAATAAAAGTACCCTGTTGCCTTACGATACCTGAACAATAGATTTAGCACATTTCCTTTGGAATAGAAAATGGACGTGGCTATGAAAGTATACATGGACACATCAGCTTTCTAATGAATTCGCCACAAAGTTGCTGATCTATACAGATAATTTATCGTTTATAAGCCGTTTATGGGAATGTCTATGCTGCATGCTACAAACTCGAGTCAAAGTATATATGCTTCTAAAGGCAATCTAATTTTCTAGTTGCTCAAAATGTCTCAAATTTCACATTTCTTACTTTATTGTGTGACATAAGCCCTTATGGAGACATTAGAGCGTGATCGGTTACTTTGGTATGAGTCGGATTCTTCTTTAATAGTAGAAGGAACTTGAACTCGTCTTGAGTCGACGGGGAAGCCTCTCTTCAAAATGGTCATGATGGATTGAGATGGAGAGTGAGATTTAGGTGGATGTGCAAATGAGACACAATGTCCGTTGCTGTTGGGATGGCTTGGGAAGTAGTGATACTGATTGCCATGCAAGATCCCATGTCCGTTGCTATCTTTAATTTGGGAAAACGCCAGAGTGTCCGTTGAGTGTCTTAACGAGCTGTAGCCACTGGACGAAGGAGAATAAGCAACCAACGCCAAGTTGTTGTCCGGTCCGGTAATGATTTCTCCTTGCTCTGTATCCAGTCCATTGCAGGGCAGCATCGGGATTTTTGGTGGATCTGGGGCGTGATGATTCCTTGGTCGGCTTTGTGCAGAAACGTGGTCCTTACTGCTATTTGCATCAGCGGATGGAGGAGGGTCCCGTCGGAATGTCATTCGAATCTAAAGATTGCCAACAAAAAATATATTCTCCCTATGAACTTGCAAATAATACGACATTACCTATAAAGCGCTGTTGCTGCACCCAACTAGTCTATATTTACAGTTAACGAATAAAATGCAATACTAAAAAAACTTTTGCAGACATATGAGACTGAGACAGATCCTTTATGTGCTATGCATAAGTACATTGGATGTTGTAACTACAATTTTATGTGCATAATCGTTATGCAAATAAAATGTAGTTAGCATAAATACCAAAGGACAGCACTTAATATTGGCGACACTGCGTAATTTCAACTTGGAATATATGTTAGTATGTGTAGGGCCAATAAAATACTGTAGCAATGGTAATCCAATGGTAATCCCAACAGAGAAACAGCGAAAACAAATCTGCGACTCCGTTCAGCGTAAAACTGCAACGAGTCTAGAGATGTAGGTTGTAATTTAGTATGTTAAAGCAGTCTTGGTGCTGTTATGGGGAAAGTAATGGTTATCCTGAAATAAATAAACTTTGCACGATATGTGTAATGTGAAAAGAGAGTCTAATGTTAGAGTCTACGGAACGTGAAACCTTGAAAATGAAGCTCCGGCAGGCAAGAGAAAAGTAAACAAATTGTACTCACTTGAACTAGGATTATACAAAGAGCAGACGTTAGGTGAAAAAAAACCGGAATAATCTAACCTACTAATCCTACCGTTGCGACTGCAATTTTCTTTCACTCTTTAAATATAAGCCTTCCTGCAAAAGTTTTAACCTTAAGGCAGCTGCATATTGTACACATTTAGTATTCTTTTGCTCAGTTGATCAAATGTCTACAGACAGATTGAAGAGGATGACCAGTACCTGAGTTGCGTAAAAAATGCACTAATGACCCATGCATCATTTGAAATTGAATAAAATTGGAATTAATGGTGCATAATGAATACATTGCAAACTCGTGTACAATCTCCAGACCCGTTGTACTCAGATAAGAGAACATTGTTGGAAAAATTGGATTCCTTTGTTTTTTTAACAAGTTTAATCTTAATGTTCCAGATAGTAAGCGGTGCAGAAACACATTTTTTCCTGAGTACTCCGCCTAAGAGCATTACCACAAGATCCTAACGCTTTTATCATTAATGCATGCACTAAGGGATGCGTCAATGTAGTTTATCTGAGTTCCAGTTTTATTAGCAGAGAAAACACGAAGGAAGTACCACGTTAAATTAGAAAAAGTCATACATCAACATTTCAGAAATGGCGTCTTAGGCGATGTTGATAGTTATATAAGTAAGTCCCTTGTGATGTTATCTCCATTCAATGAAGTTTGTTTACCCCAATCACATTAACGAAAACTTTGTTGAGATATGTGCACGAAAGACTGCATTCTACTTTTTATACGATTTTCTTTATGTAGCAGTTAGGTATTGTAATCGTATTAATACCTTGATATTCCTAACATTCCCCAGTATATAAATCAAGTTAGAGAAACTAGACACAGTAAAAAGTATTTGTTACAACCTGTTAATACTAAAGTTAAGAAACGTTACGAAAATTCCACTATCCCACAAATTGCAAGTAACATAAATAGAATGTATGACGAACAAAAAATTACTTATAGTAATAATATAGCATTTAGGAATTAAAAACTAAATAACTTATCCTTAAGACTTTAATCTGTTAACCTGACTAAAATGTACTTCTCGGATACTATTTCGGCTGCAAAGCTGCCTGTAACCATTCATTGAATAAATATTACATTACATTACAAAATGTAAACAAAAACGTTCTTTTGGCCTTTTATCCTGTAATGTTTGGTTATAACTTCAATGTAGATAGATAAATCCACACAGCAAATATACAACCTGACACATTTGGATATTCCCATATGTAACTTTCTCTTACTTTCTCTTTAATTACGGTTCCAGGTTATTTTCCTTCGGTTTATTTACAAGAGTCTAAGAAATGTAGGATTATTGTTTTCTAGTCAATATAAAATGTCATTGGCCAATATCAGTGCTTAATATATAATTTTTCCTGCAACTAGTGAAATGCACATATCAAAATCCCAGATGATTACCAGATAAGACGCAGTAATGAATTGGGTCAAATGCTAGATATTTTGTAAGAAACTGGATGCAAAAAAGTTTATAAAGGAGACTTTACTGATATCTAGATATGTATTGAACAGATTGATAGCTTTATCATAAAGTAAACTGCGTCTTAATCCAATCATCAGACCTAAACTCTTCCAATTGCAGCTTCAAAACTTTAGCAAACGCTCGTTACTGCAAATCGGATGTATACTTTCATTGAACTTGGGTACAATTGGCAAAATCAATTGACAGCACGAATTATGGAAAATTTGAAAACCTTGCAGTGTTGACGTCCTCGAACAGCTCGTGTAGGATGTCTTATAAGCTCGGTAACGCTTCTTCTGAAGTTTTTACTGAGTAGACAGTACAGTAGGGGATTGACGGCTGAATTTACGTGGCCCAAAAGAATTGCAAAGGGTAGCATTTCAGATGCTATCTCATTTCCCTCAGAGTCGTTCTCCGATTTAGATTTCAAGTCCAGGATAAGACTTAAGACGCTGTAAGGAAGCCAGCAGAATGCAAATACCAGAGCCAAAACCAAAAGAATTTTGGCCACTCGCCGTCTTTCCCTGATAAGTCGTCCTCCAGCTGATGATACCTGTGAACATAAATAATATGCACTTATAACTTTCATCTCCTACTTCAGCCATCCAGAATAAACTAATGCAATTCTATAACTCCAGATTTTCCCAACTACCCACAATTTTGAGTGAATTGTCATTCCACGAAACTTTCCTCTAGCATTTTACGCCAGTATTCAGTTTGGTACGAAAATTATTCGCATTATGTACGAATATCATCAACTTACACTTTAATATTATTTGTATTATACTGTGAGAAATAGTTGGATTCCTACGCTATGTTTCCCAGGCTTTGCCTCTGGTATGATATAACCCAGACAAGGCCACTCTACTAACCAAATACACCATACCCTTATTTCGGTGTTATTTTAAATAAAATAAACATTTATGTAAAGTTAAGGAGGTAGCTCCATGAGCCAACCTACATAAATTCTTATTTTACAGCGCTTCCAGCACAAAAATTAAATTGTCTCTCGTAAAGGCAATTTATTATTCAGTACCTATACTACCAAGCTATTTTGTCGACTATAGTAGAGTAACATAGTTGATTTGTCCATGAGCATTATTTGCATATCATTATTGCTAAATTGCTAGTCTAGAACATATTTATTAGATTCATAAATATTTCGTTAGCTGTAAATTGTACACTTTGCTACACATAACTTTAACCTTGTGGATTCCTTGAAATATGAATGTGAGATCACTACTTCATCATATGAATATTTGTCAGTAATATAAACTGCAATTAATGGCTGCTATAGCATAACTCAATAACTCAAACGAACACTTCTATACTTAAAACTAATTTCAACACTTGCGAATTCTCGGAGCAGGAAACTTTTGAAGCCCTGTTGACTTCTAAACTACGACCAGTGAATTTATCATTTTTAGAAGATATTCCATGAATACAGATAAAGTCTGAATTTTCATACGGCGAGAAAACTTGCCACTTAGGTATACTTCGCTAATTAATGCTCCCTTCGTTATCTTCGTTTACACTTTCGTTAGCCAAGCAAGGTCCAATTCCAATAGCGATTGTGTTTCTACCACGAAACTATCTGTAGTCATGGTCAATCTAATTTTCTCTTTATTTATAGTGATTGCCGATTGGATGGATACATCATGATCATCAAGATGCCTCCATTACAAGGTGAAGACATAGAGGGATATTCCCCGAGTTTGCACCCAATTCGAATTCTACCTATACTGCCACAGAGAAGTAAGCACCCAAGCCGAAAGTAACCATGGTTATTTGGTTTGGATGCCTACCTCTCTGTGGTAGAAAGTAAATACAGATTGGGTGCAAAAATCCGGGAAACCCCCTCTATGTCTGCACCTGGTAATGGAGTTGATATTAAACAAATGCGTTACTATAGATTGACAAATTCGAGGCATCTTGATGATCATGGTATATGCCCTATTTAAAATTACAACCTTCCACAGATCGTCCCCAATCAATTACGTAAAAGTACATATAGTAGGTATGTAGGTGCTCTATCCCTTTCTCAGGACTTTTTATTATGTTAACATATATATCCCAAATAAAACTTTCACTGGCTGTGACTTTCACTGTCACTTTTTCATGTTAGCATGTTGTATAAGAGAAATCTAATTTACGTAGTGAAAGTTATATGGGATGTTCAAAGCTTTAAAGCTCCCCATGCTGTACTTACAGCTAAAGGATGTAAGTATGAGCAATCTAAAAATTTTAAATTCATTATAGCATGCATTCTTTAATAAATAAGTATATTGTCGTTATAGGCTATAGTTATGGTAAATATAAAATAAGTAGGTATACGGTATACTAAGCCATTTTCAACTTTTAAACTTTATATATATGTAGTTTGGATGTTCTTAAACATTTTCTGGAGTATTTACTTTGTAGTACAAGCAAATTATAATTGCTGTACATAGAATGCACTAGTATGGTATACCTCCATGATATGTGGTACAGTTATACTTATAAATTGGAGTTAGTGGATTACTACAACTGCTGTTTGACTACAATTTAATAGTGCGTATGCATATTTAAAAGATATACATTTACTAAATACCCTTATGTAGATAGACAACCTAACATGTAGGCGTACATTAGGAATGGGACGCAATCCATTTTATGTCCTTTAGCGTGGGTTGGTCGCTCTGAGATTGTGGAGTTGAATTATATGATTCTTAAAAACACTCAGAATACTCAGAAATAGAGAATGCGATGAGACTTTTGTATCATTAAATTATACGACTGCTTTGCGCACTTTAATAGTCCAACTTCTTGCTTCCCATTTAATATGCAATTTTATTTGTCCTCATCCTTATACTTATACTCTGCAAATAAAAATTTTCTCATATTCTCGTGAATGTTAAGATTGCTTTCATCAGATTAGATATGAGATACTTCAAAGTGAACAAGGAAAGTTACACTCTTGTAAATTGTTTCCGATATGCATTAGTCGGTGGATTGAGCATGAATAATATAGTAGCTAGATAAAGTAAGCCGCTAGTATAACTTTAAATTAATTAAGAAAATATTTTGAATGGTAAAATAAAATTCTAAATCTGAAAATCCTAAGAGTATCTTGCGTTACACTCTTTTGACAATTTCTGAGAAAATTACTTGTGTATGATTCAGAGATGAATATTTGAATATATAGGTCATATATACAAATAAAATTTTCAATAGATACAATAAGTCGTAGTCTGACTATCTCCATCCTCCATAAGCTCTGTTTAGGAGTAGAAGGTTACAGCAGAACTAGGCAAGAAGGGAGATAGATACTATACTACTACACATATGTTACGTTTCCAAGTGAGAGAACATCTAGCAAATATTTACAAAGAAGAGAATTCATAATAATCCACTCTAGAATATCCTATTTATGCTGTACATCACTGAAACTCCACTCTAAAGAACATTTTTTACATTCTTCTCTTAATAGTAACTTCTGGAGATACAAATAAAATAAACTTAATTATTAGGTAGCTACGTAGAGTTATAATACCTACTCTTTGTACCATTTCATATTATCACTAGTTACTGAATAAGGGAAATACGCACGCCTTCACATGAAATTCTTAAGCATAGAACTGACATATACATTTGTACAACTAATATGTTCAAACAGAAAGCATAACATTTCGAAGTGCATAAATGGAACATCCGAGCTTTGAAGTCCTTGAATTAACAAGCACAACTAAATAAAGGAATTAAGTTGACAATATCTTAATTCTATAAAATGAACGTTTTCAGTAAAATCAAACTTTGATGTTTGGTTTACAAACAAAAAGGAAGAGGAAATTAAAACTAACAAGAACTGCGAATAATAGATTTTATTTCAGGTTATTGGTTGTTACAAATAAAAGGGAATAATTTCAATCTTTGCGACTAGATTTCAAAACCCTTCAATTTGGGATATTGAATACCTTTGTAAACTTCTTTTCCGGCAATTGGCAATGTTGTACACATTCACAGGAGTTTTAGTTCACTCCGGTACTTAAAGTTTTTCTAATCTTGTGTTACTGTACACTGTCAGTTAACAATATATCTCCTACTATTGAATTGCAGTTCAGCTTGAATTTGCTACAACTTACTGGTTTCTGAATTCCGACTTTGTCTATAGACATCACTCCTAGTATTACATTTATAAGTTCTCTATGTAAGATTAGTTTTTTTCTTCTTTTCATTCCTTTCATCAATGCGTACATGTAGCAACTAACAAAGCTAATGATTTAATTCTTCAGGTACACAAAAGATAATTAAATATTCTCAGTAAACTGAACAGCTATGTTAAGATCTAAAACATCCTTTGAGTTCACTCTCCTATACATTATCCATTAACATCGAGCATAGGAAATTAAATGATGGACATTTATGGAGAAAGTACTATTACAGTGAAAGGGAACACGGTTTGACGCTACATCATTTATCTTTATTTACTCAATGTTATGTGTTCGGAATCCTCGGGGTGGTTTTATCAAATTCTATGAATTTTGGCAAGATGAAAAGAGCTCATATAGAAAAATTGCATATGTATATATTTGCAAAAAGCACACTAACCCACTCACCTCAAACTCAAAGGGGATAAAAAAAGGCTACAGCAAAGTCTGAGAGAGAGAAGTTAATAACATCTTAGATTAATCCTCTTAGTCAATGAAAAAGAGCTCAATTCACTCCGCTCGATACTCTTTCAACAGTGACTATTTTAGGTAACTTTTTTAGGTATTCGGGAGGATGGTTTGGTTTTGCACTTTCACAATTCTCCATAAACCATTTATTTACTAGCGGAAGTAATAGGGCCATAAAGTTATAAAGTTTAATACTTTTGTGACTTAGTAATCTTTAGTCTACAAAAGGAAAGTTGATAAATGATGATACTGAAACTATACACTCCAGTTCAGGTTTATTATCAAGCCCATCGACGCAGCTACCAATACAGCTCTATTAACCGCAATCATTTCTTTACCTGCCATGATGAATTAACTGAGTCACAGTTGGAAAGATCGTTTCGAGAGCCTGGTGGTCCATGTGTCATCTGATACTCGGGGAGTAGTTGACGAGAGCACAGTCTCAATCCCATCAAAGAGTAAGCTATTTAGGAATCAAAAAATTACATTAACCTTTGATAGGAAACGAAAGTGGCTCTTACTCTTTGATACCAAAATACTTTTAAACGTAACCCCTTTTAATTGCTATATTCTGTAACATCTTTCATCTTCAACTGTCTACTGTTTGAAGTTTGGAATCAAAGACATACTATTAGTCTCCTTTTACAAGTGCCATTTTCTGAATTACGTATAGACAAACCCATTTATTTAAAATTCAAAATTAATGCTAATTCAATGCTACATTATTGGCTTAACTTTCGGTACACAAATTGCTTAAGTATTATAGCTTTTGAAAAGTACCAAATACTGGGGAGGTTTTATATTTTCATTATATTTCATATATTATTCATCTTATAAATAATTCATCAACTTGTTACTTTGTGTCCGGAAGTTTGAATCAGATAGATCCAACCGAGAGATTCATTGAGGAAACTGGTATTTAAATTATGCCTTTTGCACAAAGAGAATAATATGTACTAGTAGAGACTAGAGTTACTGGGTGACTGGCCGAACAAAACTAAACCATTGCAAAAACGGGCCATAGTCAACATCATAATGTAAAACGGTGCACACTATGCTTAGGAATTATGTAAAATAATAAATGAACGACTGAGTACATAAATCGATAACTCATTGTCAACAAAAGCTTACCGACAACAACGACTAATCCCGGAATGGCGTAGACAATGATGAAACAGAAAATTCCAAAACTGCGTCTCGTTAGGGTATCAGGCCATGACTGAAATAGAAAGGGTAAAAGGAAATTATATGACAATATCGCTTACTATCCTATAAGTTATTACTTTATCAAAAAGGATAAACTTGTTTACTTCATTAAAATTTAGTAAATTCATATTCTAAAGTGGATTTTCTTTCAATAAAAAAGAGTCGACATTTCCTAGAAAATGTCTTTGTAATTAGTGCCTAAAAGTGAACACAAAGCAAATATCTGGGATTTTTATCCAACTTAATTAATCCAAAAGCATGAAAAGCTTTTCATGGTTCATTCTTCTATCATTTTCCAAGAATATGATCAAAGCACACAATACATAGGAAATCCTGTTTAATCAAGCAAAAATGCCATTCATTTCAATTCGCCAATCGTCTATTTAGTTAGAGTGGCTAATAAACATTTCCAACAAGAACACATAGTGAATGACTTTTATGAAATCCACTTATAGAACTTTTGGTTCAATTGACAGCAACATTATGTCAATATTTGAGTACGTCAATTCAATTATATCTGTCTACAGATCTACTGAAGAAATGAACCAAAGCGTAAGGCTTCACAGTAGGATTGTAAATTGAATCTTATTGACATTTAAAGTGAGTATTGTATATACATAAATATAATATAGGAAACTGCTAATTTCTACATGGTCGCTTCTCTTTCAATGTGATAAAGAAATCACAAAGGAAATAACAAGAAACTTGCCCAGAGAATAGAAGGCTTTAGGTGAAAGTAGTATATTTTTCGCAGTTAACCGGAATACACTCATCTATAGATATAATGTTCAGAAATTGAGAATTTCTATTTTTAACAAGAAAGAAAGAAATTCTATGCATTAACTCTTATATTACTAAAACTCAAAGTCATGAAATGTATGCAATTTGGGGAAAACTATTTCTCAATAAAGTTCAATGTATAGAATGTTGCAAAAATATTTGTAAATATCAAAATTCGACTGAGTTTGAATGATATTTTAGTGTAGAAATTGGTTTTGTGGTTTTTCTGAGCTTGAATCAATTTAATTGAAAAATTCCAAGAAGGATAACCCCGAGGGAAAGCCGTATTTGCTTAGAACATCTATCTTATTGCATTTTTTGAATGTTAACGATAAAATAGGAGGAGCACGTACCTCGACACAATAGAGAAACTCATGATCATCCCAGTGAAACTTAAATCCGTCAGACTTCCGGATAAACAAGATCGGTGCAAATATTAACAATGCCATTATCCACAAAACGACGATAACCTATAAAACACAAAATCTGTTTAGTCGATATTGTTTGAGTACACAAAGCTGGTAAAATGTGGGAGGAAGAGGGAACAATCTCTTCCAACTATAAGTATAAGTATATTATATAGCCGTAAGCCCCTTCAGCTTTCGATGACCATAAAATTCATAAATACAGTTACGTAAAGAAACAATTACCTTTCTTGTCGTTCTGCGGTTTATGATTTTCCTGCTCATCGGGTGTCGAATTGCCATGTATCTGTAAACGGAGAAAAGAATATTTAACTATTCATCCAGGTGGCCAGGAAATGTAGACCACTTTTTATTAAGAGTGTAACGAAAAAGTGGTCTATGTTTCCTGGTCATCCTATGTAATGCTTTCTGTTTGTTTCCTATAGCCATACTGTAAGTTAATAAGTAGATACTGCATTGAAAGGTAAAATGCAAGTCAATAAAATAGTCAAGAAATTCTAAGCATTGTGAAATAGTAAATGTATCGAATTATTTCACAGAAATTGTAAGGTAGCATTGATACCAACCTGTCTATGCTCATCGCGGTGATAGTAAACACGCTGGAACTCACAGCCACTCCTGTAAATAAACAATTTCAGAACAAGAATGAGATTTTGCAGCAGTGTTGAAGCATTCGTGCATAGCATGACTTAACTATTGTTGTTCGAGAAGAGAATTATTCAACCGGAAAAACAGTACAATTAATTGCAGAATTGCTGTCCAAAAGTTCATTTCTATTTGCTTAGTATTCAGTCTCCGACTGAAGGAAATGACTTTCCCTATCTTGCGACAAGCACAAACAGGAAATACAGTTTCATAGTTGCATTACCTGTATGCTTTTACTTTCTATTGGTATTTACACGATACCCGCATCGTTGAGAAATTCCTTACATGTAAGTTTAGTGTATAGAGCCTGCTGATTTTATTAGCCTGACTTGCTCGGAGGAGATACCTGGCTTTGTGTCAACAATGTCATTTTTTCTAGCCGAAAAGTCACGTTTTGAGACTGTAAATCTACTATTCACTAAGTACAAGCAATAATAGGCAAACATGTTTGCTAACAGTGATTACATACTCTCTGAGAAAACGTTCAATGTATAGCATGCTACGCAATTTTTTTACGGATAATAGATCCTTCACGAATCACGAATCAGACTCTGGGATGTTCAGTACACCCAAAGCATTATGTATCCATCTATCACGTAGTAATCCAATTAACGGGACCTGCTGTCGTTGTTTCAAAATATTTTAGACACTAAGAGGATTTGTATCACATCTTCCTTCGCATTCGGACATTCTTATAAAAATAGTAACTATAATTAAATGTTGTGAAGTACCGTGTGTGTGTGTGTGTGTGAAGTACAGACCCAAGCTACTAAATATGAACATCATCAGCTCAAGTAACAAGTCTTATAAACCGAAAAGATATTGCTGACGTGATTTGTGCCAAATAAAACTTACAGCAAACGCAAACGATGTCATGATTCATGTTTTGCTTACATACGCAACGGAGAATGACATCCACTAATTCTTATAAATATTTTAGTTAACCTATTTTTTCATCCGAATATTAGAATGTAGCAAAGACATCAGCACAAATTTTTACGTGTCTAGCACGACAAGACATTTAAATTGGTACTTCTTTTCTTAGTATCAAAACCATAAATCCGAGTTATCATAAAGCATCACAACCCCACAAACCCAACTGGTAGTCGGTAAATAACCCCACTATGCATGCATTGGTTCTATCATTACGTTCTGCAAAAATTCTAGAATCTACTGAGACGAACTGTCAGAAAGAAGTATTAAATAAATATTTTACGTGTTTGCACCATGTCATGTCTATGTACATTGTGGAATCCTTGCATAGCAGAGAAACTAAGTGAAATTTCAACCATCTGCAAATGACATAGTGCACAGCTTATTCGGAAGCAAAAGTTTTATAAGTGACAACAATGACAGCTTAGACATGGCAAAAGATCGTGCACTATGCTTAAGAAATGTCTGTTGGACACATTTTTTATTTCAATCGTTTCCAATTCATTTATCTAAAAGAAATTCCTACTGTGATAATCCCTTTTCCAAGTTCATACTCCGACGTAGGTAAATATGTGACACCTCTTTTGCTTCTTGTAACCTGTAATTTGTGTACATTGGTGAAAATTGGACACAATGTTCTTTCATCGCGTGCGGATCTTGAATAAACTTTAGAAATGACGTTGAGCATAAAAAACCGCCCACTTAAACATTATATCATGCACATTGTACATGTACATAGATTTTAGTCGTTCAGGAAATAATGCTCCTGGTCGTGGGTTTGTAGAACAATCTTTATTGTCTAAGTAAATTTCTAGAATATGCTAAGAAGTGTAATAGCCTAAAATAATTTAGTGTACCCAATAAGTAGCATCTATCACCTAATCGTTAAGTATATCCACTTAGTACAAAGTTTTAACTATGTTGGTTTAGCTGTTAACTGCATGTACATTGCACATGCCAGCTCCTTAAAAACGCTGATGACGGAAAATTTTATGCCATAATATTTATATTAGTCTTCACTCCATTTACCTAAGTTTTCTAGCTTGACGAAAACAATATGGGAAAGATCATTAATATTCGATCTTGAAAGAATCAATTCTCGTGTGTTTGTTAAAGCTCTCAAGATCATACTATGGGTTCCACTCTCGGACAAAGTGTTCACGTTCAATGAAAGTGGAAGCAGAAGAAAAGTTGCCCATTTTTACATTACCCTAATACTTGAATAGTACTTTTGCATCACTTTCCGCAGCTGTAATATTTTCTGTCCTGGTTACTCGTTATCATGTTAAACAGAACATTAACCAGAACAATGGTCCTCAGACTTGATGGCTTGTGTAAATATTTGAAAGATGTTGAGAGAAGCACACACACTTATTTCCGCTTTTCATTACTCTTCTTCAGTTATTAAATTCCGTATTACGTACAAAGTACATTAGCACATTGCACGTATAACAAGGCGTTAATAATGGCAGGTAGCTACAGCTTATATGGTACAGTAAATGTAAAAAAGCCCATGAAACAAAAGAAAGTTCTTTTGGGAACAAATAGACAGCTTTCATGCTTTATTTCAATGATATTAAAACCTTAAGCCGAGAATGAAACATTTTGTATACATGAATTCCTTAGAGAGCTTCTTTTTCATATTCATTGGCTCATTTATTTTCACTGCAGCAGACAAAAGCATTTGGATTGTGGAATTCTTACTAGGTACTTCTGTTCAACGTACATATCTACTACTTAAATTAAAACTTAACAAAATATACTCACTGTCTCGCTAATTGAAATTAAACTTATCTCTATATATAATCGCAGACTTGATAAAGCAATAAATTTACCTGTCTATATATATATATATGTACGTGTGGTAGGGAGAACCAAGGAAACTTGCATATATTACGTTACGCAAAACCCACTCCCACCATGTGAAACGCAAGTGCTGACTGCAACACTTTTGAATACCTCCTCCTCCCATTAACTACGCACGTAATATATGCAGGCTCCTTAAAAGCAAAATGCGCAAGTCCAACAGTCCAATTCCTCTAAACCACCAAAATGAGTCGTTTCATATTATTATGATAACATCAAAACAATAATAGAAATTTACATAAGAAGGTTGAATGGTGAGTGGTGATAGAATGGGAATGATTAGCGAAAGGGGACATTTCGTAATAATCGTAATGTGGCTTATTAAATAGAATTTCAAAACTTCTAATTCAAATTGGTTCTGCTATATCGACAAACTTATTCAATTTTTTAGTAGAGCTGGGTATACTTTTTACTACCCTCTTGATTCCATTGGGCCAGTTGGACCATCTTTTTGTAGAATGAAATAACAGTACTGGGAGCCAGAGCCACGATTTATTCTATAAAAATATTTATTCGTAAGTTTGTACTCATGGGATTTGTACGGTTTTCCAAAATCCCACGGGGAATCTTATTTATTTGGTTTTGAATGGGAAACGTTTTGGTAACTTTGTGGGAGTTTCTTCGAAAATAGAGTTTTTCATTGTTCCCTGTATTTGATTCTACGAACTACAGTTATTAATTTGGTGTAGGAAATTCCTTTTTATCAGGAAGTTGGGGCTGCAGCTAATTTTTCCAACCACTGTACAGCACCGTATTTAGAAGTCGATTTTGGAGGGGGCAATGACGTCATACACTTATATGCTTTTGGCATATTCGCGCAAAGCGCGAAAAATTTTGGCTTATTTTGTTTAAAATGAGTCAAAAATAGCCTAAAGCGAAATATTTTGGTATTTTGAGAAAAAATTTTCCCTTTTCTTGGATTTTGGGTGGCTGCTCCCTATGCCCCCCTCAATACAGCCTTGCCACTGCAGAAAAGTATATTAATTAAAATATAATTTGTATTTACAAAATTAACATAATAACCTAATGGGATGTTTTTATTACTGTGATGGGTGGTCTGCTGAATTTCTTTTGAGTGCTAGATTTGCCCCTTAGCTGGGTTCACTATAATAGATAAACTCAGACCAGAAATCGCATACGTAGTGCGCAAATAAACGCCTTAGTTAACAAAAATGACAAAACTACAAGCGAAATAGCTTTAATTTTTCTTAGGAGAGTAATACGTGTAGTTGTGATTGATTTTGTGGTAAATAATCAATATACTTGTGCATTATTTAAGCATTTTAAGGTCCTTAATCACCTGATGAGAATTTTTATGACCTGCTTTCATGTTAGTAGTACCGTAGAATTTTATACTCTGTACTTTGTACAACCACATTACATTCAATTGTGCCAGAACATAAATCTGAGTTTTACTGAATCTAGTCAGGTAATACGATTGCGCTTTAGCCACACTAAAATTGATGGTTAAAAATAGCAGTTTTAGCTTACCAAGTAATTTTAGAGCTAGGGGCTAATGGTTTTGAATGTAATTTAGTAACAAATGCTGTGTACAGTAAAGGTAGATTGTTAAATATCTTTTCTACTATTTACATTATCTATTCTGGAGTTATTATAGTAATGAATGTGTAATTATCATTAAACATTCAAGAACATAGGGAGTTGCATTACATTCTATGGATTTATTTTTCTGCAGTGCATGTGTGTTTGAATAATTCAATCAAATGAGTCAGTAATCCAAGACCAAAGAACACTCGCAGACAACTCTAGATTAAAAGTTATGCAGTATTCCTCCTCCGCTTTTCGCCGATGGTGACTAAAGTTACATGAAGGTAGCAACTGCTACTCAGATTCTACTTATTTCATGTGAAATTCAATGCTTCAACTCTTGCAATCCGGCGGCGAGCAAATAGAGAATTCTGTCGACAGCACAAGTCGAGTAGCCATAAGTATGACGTCTGCATGGTTGCTTTGCTGCTCCTAATAAGTTTGTTTGAATGCATGCATGAAACTCAAAAGTAGAGATTTGTGGAATTGTGCGGTTAGTCGTGAAATTACACACGAGCTATATTGATTATTGGAATCACCTACTTATCCATAAAAGATACGTTCTTGACTTTTCATAGATAATGACGATAGCCTTACAGTCCCATAAATAATATTTATTGTCTCCTGGTACTTTCCTAAACACTGCACGGGAGCAGAACTTCGAATTTCATGTACAAAATGTTTTATGCCAGTGTTAAAGATAAGTGAAAGGTAACTTTCTCCATAAAGCAAAAATGTTATTACTTTGCAAATAGTTTTTTATCCATTATAATAGGATTTATTTCCTCTATGAGAATTTTGAGAATGTCGGCCAAAGTATATCAAAACATTCTCAAAATGACTTTACGGAATTATTTATTTAGTAGTACATTTAGAGTGGAATTCTTTGTTCTGAAATATTTACAATGCTTCGTCTTACATATTCTGTAGAGGTTTAGCCAGAAGATAAAACTCATGTAGACCATTCTCAAAATTCTCCATTGAGATCTGAGTGAATTATAAAAGATATTTGCTTACTAACTACCATCTGCTGTATATGAATTTGCGTACGAGAATGCTGACATTAATGCTTTCACTGATTGTCTAACGGCTTTTTTCACTTTTCTTTTTGGCATGTGCTATGAGGAAGATCCGAGATAAAACGAAACCGCAGTTTTGGCAGAATACTTCCGTTTATTTACCATGGTTTGCCATTTCTGTGTGAATCCAGATAATTTATGCCGTATGCTGCACTCTTTGTCTATAATCTTTCAGATGTACTCAAAAGAAGCTTCTAAAAGCCGCTATCACTACATTGCAGCTTGCATTGTCACTTAAAAAGCTTTTCGCAAGAATTTTTGGACCTTCTGGCTTAACTATGACATTTCACTGACATAATTTTACTTTTAAAATGCCTTAACTAATGTTGATTGTAAAAGTAATGTGTAAATGCACCCAATAACTGTTATAACTTTCATTTGATTCTCCGCATTCAAATGAAAGGCCGTCCTTGACATTTCAAACTATTGAGCTCTGCATGTATATCTGAACTGAAGGTTGTCTAGACCAGAAGAAGATTCTGAATAATGTCAGTCAGAAATACTTCAGAGCTTAAGACAATAAATTTTCAGGCTTTCGTTAATTTAACATTGCAATGTCAGTCTACTAATGACGTTTATTACTTGTTGAGGGTTACTTTCGGTAATTTCAATCCAAACTGCGTAAATGTTGCATAATTTTCATGATTTATAGACGCTGTCTCAGTTTAAGTTTACCGATAAGACAGATTTTTAGACTACAGAGCTTATAAATCTTGTTCTCATTCCTAATACCATGCCAAGAAATCCATTTCATACTTGATGGGATACTACAAACTATAGTAGGTGCATACGTAGTAATGTTTACTAGTAAGGTATAAAAACAATGGAAATGTTGCAATGAAGCGAATTTAATTGTTCTTGAAATGCAAAAATGCTTTATGACCAAATTATTTTTTGGCTAAAATAGTCTGTTATTTGGTTGTACACCTTGCATCTCTCACCGCAATAAAAATAGACATTTATAGGCCGATTAAGTTCGTAGAAGCATAAAATCCATCTTAACACAAAACCTGTCCTACTACAGCTATTAGTATGTAGTAATATAATTTTATTAAAGTGGCGATGGTAAATGTTATGTCACAGTAAACCGACAGATACGTATAACCGTGAGAGGTTTTAAACCTTGAGGATGCTGCAAGCATTTAAAAAAGTTTTGAATGCGTCATTATTTGGTGCAGCCGCCTCGGATTTTTCCGGTACATAAAATACTAGCACAAATATCCGAGCCCCATATTGCATTCCTCATTGCATTGTGCTTACAAGCATTTACTACTTTAAACGTCAACATCTGAAGCGTCAAAGTCAGATTCTTTATTTGACTTTGAATGCGGACGGAACAAGGAACTGATGTAACTCAAGAAACATAAAACTGCCTCCGTGTATAAAATAGTTGGATATTCTTCTGCAAGAGCTGTATCACATTTTACCTTTAGCTGTTTTTTCGTTCCTGAAATCTGTTCACTAAAACTATTATGACTATCACCGAGTGTTGCCATAAAACATTTTGATCCTCTAACTTTTGTGCACTGCAAAAAAGAAAAAAATGGAACCGTGTCGTATCCAACGATCAAACTTTCTCCGATGTTCTACTTCGTGACGTTAAATGGATCACGAACCAGCTGAAAATTAATAATCCTTACACTGCATCACAATACCAAACATAGTTTTGCTTACCTTAGTCCAAGGCCTTACGGATGGACTTGTTTCTCTTGCTGATACTTTTACAATTAGTACTTGCATACACGATGACTATAATTAAAATCTTCCTGTTTAGCTAGAGAGCCCTTGAAATGTTGGAGTTGAAAAACTGCAACTGTTTCAAGTGCATTACAACTACCAACTTATGTAAGCCGGCAGCATTATTATCCTTGTCATAGCCCACTAATTAAATTTCCATGTAAAAGGTAGGTATTCTGGTGCACTAATGTCATTGAATTGGAGTGGTTGAGTCAGTTGAGTGCATCTGGTCTTTAACCATAAGTATTAATTAATACCATCAATCTAGATAGTGGTTGCAAGCCTGTTTGCTAATTTTGTTTACACTGGAAATGGAATCGCATGCTTTCGTAAATGAATCCAGATCATGACTAAAAATCCAGAAAAACTTTAGTAAATGAAAATGTTCTTGAGATTCTTTACCCACTATTCCTTTTCAGTAGTAGTTCATTAAACATTTGAAATCTATGTGTCTAATATGCAGAAATGTACCAGAGTACTCAAAATTGAAAATGAATGTACTGCAAAGAAGGCAAAAAATTCAATTTAAGCTACTCCAATTTTCATGGGTGAAAATTCTTTCAAGCCTGTCAATTCATACACTCTCGATTAGAAATATAACAACATTCTGGAAATATTTCGTTGATTAAAGTATTTTTAGCCACGAATTCCAAATTCCAAATACTGGGTTAGTGAAAACAAACGGGAGAGACAAGCACAAAAGGAAGAGTGCTTTCTATGTATTTCTTTAGTATTACGCACTGCCAGTGACAACAGCGAGGTGCAACAAAGAATTTCTTGCCATTCAGGAAAGATACTTTTAGTAAATCGGCTTTCTTTCATTCTTTTCAAGTCAGGAAGGTTTAATCCGATCTAAATACTTAGATGAAATGAAATTCTGCTGCGGAAGAAACTCAAAAAGTATTTTGGTAGTGCATCCCACTGGAATAGTGGAGGAAAGACAAGAAATACATCTCTGTGAGATGTCTCATTCTCCTCAATGTCAAAACTATTTTTTAAGCCTCAGACTGGGTCTTGGATGTAGAATGGTAAAACATTATTGCCTGTAGGAACCTCCAGCTGTAAAAACCATCAATTCCTGTCGGATGCCGTATGTACACAATAGAATTCAGGTAAGTTTGTAATCTAATTGTTAGTTTGTCGCTACCTCTGCACTTGGCCAAAACTAACAAATGGCGCTCATTTATTTTTGTCGTCTCATACTAATCCCAAGGGAAGATTGCAATTTTGTGTGATTATTATCACAGCTCTGTGCTAACAGAAATTTTCTAGGGATGATGAATCTTTCTTTCCTAGAATACAGCAGACGAAGCTTTCTGAAAGTAGCTATACATTTAAAGTAGTTAACTATTCAGGTCCCCAATGCTTATTGTAGCAGTTTGTGATTAGTTTAAATCATCAAATCTCCTGCTGATCTCATTTGATTCCACAAGCTTTTGTTTGCAGAGTTTCCCTTGAATCCATACTTCGAAGTATTTCTATTGAATGAAGCAATTGTTTAACATTGCATTAAGGATATAATTCTTACCTTGAAGATAATGGGTCAACTTGCACATTAAGTCCCCATACAGCCAGAGAGAGTGAACTGCTTGTCCCACTGCCATTGGCATGCATATCAAGGTCACCAGAAGGTCGGCCACCGATAGATTGACAAGGAAGTAGTTGGTTACACTGTAAGAACACAAAATATCGTAGGTTATATCTGTCTCAAACTACAACTACAACACGAATTCTTGGACTTCTTGGATATATCTCAAATCATTACATATTTTTTAAATTCGCATAAAAATAAGCATTAATTAATACTATTTACATAATTACTTCAGGTCAGCCATTAACAACGTGAGTATATCTAAATCAGTCCCATTAAATTATAAGTGCCATATTTGGAGTTTAAAAAAGATTTTCAGATACATGTCATTGTGTACAATTATGTGATCTTGTCTCTGTAATTAGAGATGTACAATAAATGAACTCTGTGTTATGTAAGGATATTATCATTCCACACTAGGGACGTTTATAATCAGTTTCAAGCCAAAGCAAAGTCACTAAAGGCAAGTGGTTACCCATGTACACGTAATTAAGTATGGTCAGTGACTAGCAACTCGACATTGGGTAGGCTGGAGGCAAAATGAAAGGACGAGTGACCGAATAGGGATTAAGCGTACAATTGTGAAACTACTGTAATTATTTACTTGTGTAGGTACCACTGGGACAAATGTAATATGAGTTTGGTTGTCCTTGTCCAGTGGTAAAGGAAATGAACTTTCCTTTAATTAATGACGAGAGGAAAGTTGGAATGTCATATCGTAGTACAAGAACAAGGATTCTCATTTGAGTTGTCAGTTGTCCTTGCCAAAATAAATAAGGAGGTTTCCGAGGTTCGTGGTTCACTGAATTTAATTGGCCTTTATCCCTGAACTTGGCAATTAAGAAGTCTTACAATCGACGATATTTGCCTAGTTGGCTTTGTCTTGTGGTTACAACTGCTGTAATTATAAATGCCGACAATATGAGTGTAATGATTTTGAACCTTAATCTTCTCAAAATGAAAATATTCAATTGATATCAGTTTTAAACGAAAACAAGTCAAACAAGTGGGAAGATAGTTGGCTCCTTGATTTGTTTAGCTTGTAGAGTTAAAATAGAAGCATGGATTACGAATGGCTCATCTGTTGTACAATTACAAACAATATTTACTCCTGATTCCTGATGCTCGCAAAATTTATTTAACAATTTGATTGTAAATTGACAGTTGTAATAACCTCTAGTGTAAATAATAGTCTTAGTTGAGATTAGATGTGTCGCTTCCTGGATTAGGGATTACAATGCGCTAGATAATTACTTGAAATGCGTAGAACAAAGAATCATTGTACTGAATGTTCTGTTTGGATCTTTGCAAGACGTGAAGAATGAAGACATGGCAAAATTAAACAGCATTGTGTAGCCACCAGGCTGAAACAATAAATAAAGTTGCAGCTGAATGGAATCATTGTCAGTTTCTTGTAGTAGTAGTAGGAGTATAGAGTCGTATAATCACAACTGCTAAGCCACCAGTACAAGTACAGTGACCTTAGTGACTGTAAACTTAGCAAGAAGTCGAATTTCTAATTCTGCCTATTGTATTCGTAAATCCTGAATGGTATCTGGGAGTTGGAACTACGCTTTCCTCTTAATTTATTTCTCTCAGTCTTTCGCTGTCAAGATTCTAATAAATATTTCCCCAAGTCAGACTCCAAAGTAGAGAATGAGGAAGGACCCTTTAATTTCATCTACTTTCTCAAGACTTAGCTCCTGCTCTTCAAATGCAAAGTCAATACTACTAAGACTAAGATGAAGATTATAGCTCAGTCACAGCTTGATTTTGTAGTCTTCTCAGGAAGGATATCACTTAATTTTGTATTAAAAGTGGAAGCACTGCAGGCTATATTCTGTAGGTGTAAGATATGCAATATCTAATATATAGTATTGCAGTGTCTATACAAACATATAGGTATATTGCCCATTTTGTTTTCCATATTGGGCACAATAATACTGTGCATACTTAAGTTTCGCTTCGTAGACTTTTGTAGCCGTGCATGCATAATGTTATTCCTCATTATAGAAAATCATCGAAAAGTTGAAGGAATTTCCATCTGGTAATAATACTCAGATATCGGGAAGGGAAAGTTATCTTACATACAAGCAGATTAACGACTGTTTGGGCCAGTAATAGATTCTGAGATGGATACTACGATTCAGAATATAATATTACCAAATATTTAAGACATGGTGTTTGTCTAAGTACACATCTGGTCTTGCCATTCTCTTCAAAATGTAGCAATAAAATCCTTGAGCTGTGTTGACTGACAAGCGATGAGATGGGATTACAAGTACGTTTTACAGGCGTAAACAAAACTCTCACGAGTCACTGCCAACAACTTCAAACATTTTCAATATCTATGACTCAGGGATGAAATTCCCGGTAGTTGCTCTTCTGATTTTTCCGTGTTTTTCACAGTCTAAAATATGTTTACCTATTTTTAGTCAACTAGAAACGAAGCTGACGCTATCTTCTCTTATTCAAAATCATCGAGGTGTTTGAAAAAAGATATGCTAGATATTGTTGCGAAGGAATCTGAAACCAGAAGGACACTTTTCAAAAGGGCTTAGTGAAATAGAAATATTCTTGAGATGATACATTTTGCTGAAGAGTCTCCAATCTGGGAGAAATTACATAGCTGATAAGGATTGTTTGACTGTCTACTTGAATAACATGTGTATAAAGCACTAAAACTTTCATCTGCATTTCAAAAATAAACGTACTCAGCAGGGTAAAATACGTAGGAGTTGGAGTGTTTTGTCTACAATTTTAAGCCCAAACTTCAAAGAAATTGAGTAATGGCTAATATCCGTCTTGTCTGTATTTGCAAGTGTGAATTGAAGTAGTGGCCGGATAAACAGTAGCCCAAGGAAAGGATTTGAGGGAGTGGTATGCACAGCTGGTATTAACAATGGTGTGCACAATGATTTATTTATTGCATCCGAATCTGACTCACCCAACCGAGAGAATCCCAATTTAGACCATGTGGGACTTGGAATAATATATGAGTTCATAAACATTCAACAGAGAACAATCTCAAAGGAAGCCAGATGGTTAATTGAACACTTTGACTAATATAACTAAATTACATTTGTGCTGGCTGAACACAAAACCACTATACCATACTGATATTTTACAGGAAGTGCATCTTCATCTGTACTAATACGCTACACCACTTTTGAACAAAAGTTGACAAGAAAGAAGGACTGTAGCAGAATTACAAGTATACCGTAATTACTTCTAAACGTGCATAATACAGATTTAATTATGTTTTCTGACATGCAACGAAGTAAATGATGAGCCAGAGAACGAGTGTATAATGCATTTCTCCTATTTTGCAACAAAGGTTCTTTGGATTGGAAAGTTGAAGATGGATTGGAACTAATTCCCATCCAGTTAGTCTACTCGTGTAATTACTTAGGTCTACTGTTTTATCCATGATAATTTAATGGATTATAGAAGATTTGCTAACAAACTCCACCATCTTAGCATTCAGAAACTTCCAAAATTTCGAATACATTGTAGCGATTGTATAACAATCAGTGGTACAAATACAGTTATAAAAGCAGTTTTAATCAAATGTCTGTCTGATTAGCTTATTTGAGATTTCCAAGGCCTGGGAATTCTTTGTGTCGCAAAGTATTTTACTATCTTTGCTAAATTTGTTCAATGCTATATGTTCGTTTTGGAAGCTGTAAATAAACCATTAAACCCCACCATCGCCCTCTGCGGGCCGGGACTAGTAAGCCTCGAAGTTACAATTTGTATCACAATTAATTCACTATCACAATATTAACTTGAGGAAAAGTTTTGAAAATGTACCGTCGAGAATTTCTAAGTAAAACGTTAGTGGATTATTTATTGACATCTAGGACTACTTAAAGGTTTAGCTTTAACATTGACCTTTTATTGTCGTTAGTAACATTTTATGCTACTTAAGGGTGTCCTACTTAAAGAGTTGAGAATGTTGCAATGTACACAAGTTCAAAAGGAAAAACTTCAAACAATTTTTAGTTTCTTACGTTTCAAGCAATAGAAAGAAGCTTTAAAGGAAATTAAAACGAGAGGAAAGGAGATCAAGGGATATCAAAAACTATTTACAAAAGAAGATTATTTCTTATGTAGAAAATCAAAATTAGAACTGTCAAGTGCCTAACATGTGGGTGACTAGAAGTAGAATAAGGTTTGATTGTCATTTAGCCACGATCTTGACTTTAGTAGGTGAGCGTGTGAAGGGTGTCATGCTATTCATGCAATTATAAAAGCCATTCTAGGAATTAATTTTTCCTTTGCGACATGCAATGGTAATTGCATCTGAAATCAATGAAACTTACTTAACTTCATCAGTGTCTTTGCAGCATTAAAAATTAACTAATACGCAACCATTTCAGGTTCAATGTCACATGTCACGTTGACATTTTGAAGTATTTCGAGTACCAAGTGTCCAACTATCAGCAATGGCATTGAGAAATTAATTTCTATTCCATGTTGACTTAACTGACAGTCTCAGTAATTTGGAGTTTGGTGCTACACTCAAATACTACTCAAGAGTACTTAAATTAGGATTTTTGAAGTAGACATCTATAGATGCACGTTGTCATACTATTAAATTACCTCTTAATTCATGAGATTTACTTAAAAGTACCTGAATTTTACATTTGAAAATAGAATTAAACCAAATCGTGGATTTCAAAAATACACTGGTGGACGACACGAGCTGCGTAACAAGTTTATAAGTAGAGACTAACACTCAAAGTCTGTATAGGTATGTTATACCGCAAAGATATTTTTAGCATTGCTCACACTCTAATTGATATTGATTGCAGTGTTTGCAGGAGGAGCAGACTTGAAAGGATTGGTAAACTACCATAATTTTGTGTTCATAAATTTAGTATATAGTAATCGTAGACATCGAGTGAGTCGGGTAGAATGTCTCAATATCACTTCCTGAATGGCAATTTAATGTAGTGCTAATTCAGATGATGGAAATCGTGTCTTTTTCAATTACCGTATCTGACAATAATATACCAAACCATAGAAGCCATAGGCAGGAAATATGATAATCCATAATATCTAGAGGCGACTAGAGACTTTCTCCTTAGACGCAAAAGCTTTCACCACGTCAATTTTTTCATCTACAGCATAATGCATGAGCTAATCTTGTCAAGTCATGTTATAGCTGTTTAGTTGAGGTCTATCGTGATAATAGAGTGCTACGTAGGCAAGAATTATTTATGGTATACCTGCAGCAGTACTATTACGACCACCTGGATGTGGTCCTTGAGCTTTTGCCGAATAACTTTTATTCATCGAAACGGGGAAGCATAGAATTATAATGACGTCAACTTTTATTTCGGTCAGCACGTCAGGCGGCAGTAAAAATGTGATATTAATCAAGAATCTCTTTGTTCTGACAGAAAAGGAAAACCTTGGATATTATAATTTGCATACCTATCTATTACATGTAGGGATGCCAAATCAGTATTCAATGTACGTATACACGCCACGCAGTCCGGAGAGTTGTCTCAATTTGAAATAGAAAAAAGGTTTGCCATTGTACTATGAATAACAGAAGGAAGAGAATTATAAGCTCGAGTTCACGGAGCAGTTGCATTTTCTTTTATAACGTTTTAATGTGGCCATAATTCATCTCAACTCTATTCAATGGATTAAACTAGATTCCCTCAGAAAATGTATACGAAGAAAGGCTTCGTGAATCTAAAACTTTCTTCAATAAATCACTACGAAGTTTTCTCCTAAAGAGAAAGTTCTACCTGTTTCGTGTCAAAACATCTTACAGAGAAGCCAAAGGGCCGTTGTAATCTAGATGCTATTTTCTTTATACATGTTATACACCTTAATGTTTCTATTTTGATTGCAGTGGCCAAAAGAGAACATCCAAGAACAAAGCTTTCTGTCTTCAAAATCTTTTTTCGTATTTCAATGCATATAAGCTTAACAGTATTATCTTACCGGAAATTCTAATATTTACATCGATGCAAATATTGGCTCTTTTGATGTAACAACAATAAAAGTGAATTACTTTCCAAGTAAATATAGACATGGTTAAATCCATCCAACGAAAATTATGTATTAGACCATAGCAATAAAGTACTTCACTCTTTATTAAAATCCTGTCCTGCTTTCCCTGTATTTCTCTTACTATGTGGGATAATGAACTCATATGACAACAAGTAAGTATCTATCATTAACTTGGTTTGTAGACTTGAAGATTATTTTCCTTTCATGACACGCACAACGTGGATGGCACGATGACGTAAATCTTTAGACAATTTTTGCATCCATATATCTTTGGATTTGCATCCAACAGTAAAATATAGCCCCGAGATAAGAATGACGTTCTAATAGACTCACGTACTGAAAGCGGTTGTCTGTGCACACATGACATACACAGACAACCACTCACAGCAATGCATCGTATGCATGGATCCATGTTGGATGTGCCATGCATCCGATTCCTGCTCCGCTCTCCTTCCAAGTCCAAATAGCCAGGACAATTCATTAATAGAATCAATTGTGTGCTGACTATCGGACCGAGAGGAGAAAAATAAATATATTGTTCTACATACACTCGTGTGTCTCTCTCTCTCATTTACTCTCTCATTCACACTACCCGAAATCGGTTTAGGGATAAAACCGATTCACTCCGAGTTCACATTCACTCACTCACACAAACACAGTCACACTACGAGTCACAATTACGGCTCTCACGACTACATAATCGCATAACCTGATTCGAGGACTTAGGAGGCTCAGTCACATTCTGAGCGGACATTCCCCAGTCCCATTCTGGGACGGAGTTGACATCCGGGAGTCACTCGGACACACCTTGGACTTGGCCAACTCCATCACCAGTATTTCTCTCTTCGGGCACTCACACAATCTCCACCGGTAAAAGTGGATAAACAGGTTAGACATTAGATTACTAACCAGTATAACGGGGAGATCGGGATCACTCAGGACGAGCTACCCGATATTCCACCGCAGTGGCGACCGTGACAGGACGACCGGGTATCTTCGGGGTTTCCCCAAATTACATTTAAATTCAATTTGTATATATTCTAAATTAATATCTATAACCATTTAAATTAATTAATTAGTAAATATTTTGGAATAATTTAATTTTTTTTTTGTTTCTGTTACCCAAGCATCGCTAAAAGCGAAAAAAATTTTGGAAAATCCTTCGGGAGAGCGGGAGCCTCTGCCCGAATTTCCAATTTTTCAGAAACACTTATATATATGATTATTTCAATTTAATTTACATTTTAGGGTTTGGGTCATTTGAGAATCCACCTAAAAAGCATAAAATTATTATTTTTCACTGAATTATACTAAAATTAATTCTAAAATTAATTATATGCAATTAAGGGTGACTTGGGAGTTACCTATTCTTTTTAAAATAATCTTAAAATAATATTTAAATAAGTCGAAAAATGCCTAATAAATTAATAAATATTTTATTTTCTCTTTAAAATAAATTTCAGGGTCAAATAAATTCTGCTTTTTGGAAAATCTACCAGTCCCCCTGGCCAAATTTTCCAAAAATCGCAAACACTTGTGACTAATTAAGTAAATAATATATAAAAATACTAATTAATGTTTATAAAACAGGTTACAAGCAGCAGAGAAGTACAATCAGCCGGAGTATTCCCAAAATTGTTGAAGAATACTGGATTTACTCCTGGATATACGTACTCATTTATTACTTAGGTACTTATGCTAATAATACTACAACAAATTAAATAATTAATCAATACATATTGAGCCAAACAATTTGATTTAAAACAAAACTCTAATTGTACTTCAAAATATTAGTTTTTTTTCAGCAGTGTTTCCTGAGGTACTGTTGAACAAACGGCACTCAAGAATTTTACTGCATATCTTTGGAGTAATTATCAACTTTAAGAAAACTTCTGGGTATGACAAACATTATCAAAAATATCTGAAAGTTAATAATTATTCATTATTATGGTGTAAATATACCTGCATAGCATACCCTCCCTACTTAAATATATGGTATATGAATATTTGGGGGGGATATATATAGTAAGTATATGAATGTAAAACCGGGATTTTTTGTTAAATTCAATGCCCAGGTTCTTGACCTCATAATAATGGACAGTCTATATCAGCGTACACAGCCTGATTTTTAGACTTACATTACTTTCATTGTATTCTGGGGTTTAAACCTAAACTTGCATAAATAGCATACCTACACTAAAAAATAATTTCATGCAAACGATTTAATTATGCAGCGACTTACATTAGACAATTAGTTAGTCCTTTCTTTATTCAAAATAGATTTGTTGTAGCGCAAGTACCAGAACTACCAATGACTTATTTAGATTTCATTATGGCTAGCCATTTACAAGAAATATAACTGCAGACACTTTCATTGGATGCTTACATTATTGTAATCATTGTAATTTTGAATTCTTTAGTATCTTCGAAGTCAATGCAAATGATTTACTTTAACAATATTTCAATTTAAAACCATGCAAAGAATTTATTTACATACGTTATTACATCCACTATACTTTGTTTATGGAATCGTAGTTGTTAAACCTACAATATTACCGATATCCTCACTTGATCAGTTTATGGCTAATTGTTAAAAACATTCTACAACAATAAGGAACAAATCACTCAACATATTTCTTTTCTATTTCCTTGTTACGACTACGGTCTCAAAAATAATTTTGAATTATTCTACATAGCTTATCTATTGCGACGATATTGCTTGTGCAACTACCATTAGCGGATATACCGACTTATTTAAATTTTCTTCTTTAATGTCATCTCCTAAAGAACGTGATGAACATCAAGCTAGAGAAAGACAGATAAGATTAGAAAAAGACAACGTCTGTTAGATTCCAATATTAACGCTGAACCACAGCAAATAAATAACAATCACCTTGATGAAGTCATTGACTCAGTAGTCAATGATTTGGATTTAAACAAATTGCAGTTAAATTCACAAACTCCTCCACTACAAGTTGCTCATATGCCAGAGCAACCACTTCATTTAAATTTCGAACAAAATATTGAAAATTCACTCAATATGAATAATCCAATTAGAGAACTTCCTGCAATATTACCTCCTGGTATGGGAGAACTTCACCCTGAACAAATTGCAGCAATTAATAATTTCCTTGGCCAGCAAATAAATGCAGTCCAAGCAAGCAGCATTGTTCCCTATGTCAGTGCAAATATACCAATTCCTAAATATAGACCGGAGCAACATACCGCTTCCACGTATTTGGATGACATTGCTAGATATTTTAGTGCAATGAACTTTCGGCCAGATATTTATATAAATATGCTACCTACTATTTTGTCATATGAACATAAGCTTTGGTTCGAAAATATTCTAACACCAGCCCTTACCTGGGACATCTTCAAAGTTAGATTTGTCGAGAAATATGATGACTGGGACACTTCAGAAAATCGCGCAAAAATTTTGCGTGAACGTAAGCAACGGGTTGATGAGCCAGTGGAACAGTTCGTTTATGAAATGGTACTGTTAGCTAGACAAGTCAATCCCGACGAAGAAGAATATATTTCTGTCCGTAGAGCACAAAATGCTTTATATCCTGACTTGAAATTAGGTTTACATAGTTATCCAAATCCGACAACTGAAGCATTAATTTCTAACTCACGAACAGTTTTACGCGATATGCGTGAACTAGATATTTACAACGAAAATCCTTCTTTACTTCCTCCTCTAAATGAAAAAGAAAGGAGACAATTTCAAAGGCAAGCAAAAAAGGTCGATACCGAATCTTTTGACTTTCAGGATTTTAATGTTCATGGCCATTTCGAAAGTCATTCCTCAAACTATCCTAACCAGGGAGCTTCTAATAGATACTATTCCGCTCCACAACAATCTCATTACCAGAATAATTACAACAATTATAATAATTCAGAAAATTATCAACAGGACTTCAATGACAGTTCTGCCCCAGAAAATTGGGAGACTTCAAGTCAACCAACTGGAAATAATAATTATTTTCAACATTACGGACATGAGCAATCACAGAGCCATCGCAATATTGCTATGTCAATTTCTCCTGAGTACGATGTAGGAAATCATGTTGATGGTCATAATCCTCAACAGCTTCAGGGCCAAAATCCAGGAGTGCCGGATTGTTCAGAGCCTAAAATTGAATCTTCTGGTAATACTATTTTGAACAGTAGGAGAAATCAATCTGCTACTTCCTACTCTAAATTCATAAATACTTCAAAGAAATACGTCTTCGGTAGATAATATTTTCTCTTTTCTCCTACCTACTATTCTTTACAGCTAAATAATATCAAATTTCAAGTAAAATTACGTTCAACTTTCATTTCAATTTAAAAATTAATGATTTAAAGTATTTATAAACATAATTCTAATAATATAAAGCTTTTCCAGAGACTGAGATCTAGACTCACGCTCTCATATCTAGTATTATCCAAGTCTGATCAACTTGAAACTTTTACAGATATCACGTTTAGCAAATACTAATAAATACTAATCGTTATTAATCTGATTTTCATAGTATATTAAATTATTTTACAAAGAAAAAGCACAGTTAAAACTTTAATTCATTTTGGTTCTGTACCTACTCTCTTGATTGAGAACAGCAATCTGTTAGATAACAAAATTCTTTCATTTTTCAATTAAATATGATATATAGTAGAATGCAGCAAGTAGTCTTATCATAAAGAGCTCATTTCTAAATAAAACTAACATATCATAAATAATTAATATTATTGTAGAATGGATACAAATTATGTCTTCATTGACTGTATGTCATTTATTATATAAACAATAATAATCAATCAATAATTTATCAAAGTAATAGTTTACTACATAGACGTGTTAAACCCTTAATTGGGCGTAGTATTAACTATATAAAATAAACTCCAAAAAGAAAGATAATTCCTACGACTTATTACAAGTCAGAATTATTAGGGCCCTAGGACACAACCACACGAGCAAAGTTGGAGTGCACCCAATGTGTAGGTATTATGTGAATCCTCAATTATAAAAATTTAATTTGTTTGGAGTTGTACTGTCATGTCTTCTCTCCTTCACAAGGAAAAACAAGCATAATATAACGCATTATTTCACAATGCATAGCAATCAATATAATATAGAAATTATTTCTTATAAAATGCTACTATCTGTTTCAAATACAATCATAAAAATATAATTCTTCATTAACACATGATTAAAACCACAAGGGAAATTGTTAGAGAATGTACTGTTAGTCTCTGTTTAGATTTAAAAAATCAATAAAAGTATTCCATATGATCATCATGGAAAGTTAGAATTCTTCACTCATACTATGTTATGATTTATAATGTGAACCTAACTTGCTACCTAATCAATTAAAATATCACTCTTTCACCGTTTAATTTAAATAAGTTAAGTAATAGTTTTTAAATGTTAGCTATATGGTACGTCAACTAGTTGTAAGTTGTTGGCTATATGGTACGTAAACTAGTTTGTAAGTTATTAGAAATAGGTTACGTCAACTAGTTGTAAAGGATAAAGACGATTTAGTACATCAATTAGTTTTAGACATTGCTCTCATGCAATGTAATCATCAACTAATTTTAAGTTAGATTTAAGTTATTCAATAGTAGTAAACATTGTAGTTGTGCTAATACTACTACCATTAGATAAAGTAATATATAGGTTAAATAATTTGTGCTATACTGCTAATGGCATATCATACTAATATAGTAAAGGACATCTACGAGTTGCTTGGCAGTTTGTCCATCTATTTAGATGTAAATATTTAGTAATAGCAAATGATAAAAATATTGTTATAAAGTAACAAAAGTGTGTACTTTTGAATAATAAGTGTAGTTCTAAAATAAGTTAGTAAGTAGAAACTCTAGACATTCGATTTCTTTTATTCGGCATTTTCCCATTTCTAATAGTAAATCACGATAAGGTCTTTCCTCACAAAATTACACTCTTTACCTCCTTACTAACCTTTGTCAACTCCAAGAGAAAAAGAGAAATGCCAACTGCAAAAGTATTGCCAGATTCCTAGATTGCTATTTTTATGGCTACTAAACCAAAAGTAATCGAAGACCTTGTACCAGAACTTCTGCTAGTACGATCTTGGCCTACATTTGATGTCATGGCCTTATTGTCGGAGCTTCACCGGGACGACAATCAAGGTATAATTCTTGATGAATGGAAGAGCGACCAAATTGCGGACTCCATCGAATACGTCACCAAATTCGATGATCTTGATGCCAATTCCTCCGACTTGGAAATCTCATTCTCCTCCAACCCCACGCAGGTTGAACTTTCCTAGTGTCGACCTAGGATCGTGGGAAGAGGAAGCAACGGCAGAAGGACACACTATTCTCATAGACGAGCCAGCTACAAGCAAAACGCCGCCACGCTTTGCGAACTCTCTCGATTGGAACTCGGGATCGTGGCAAGAAATTTCTTTAGCAGCAGCAACATCAAATCCTCCAGTTGAACTAAACCTTCCTCCTTGTTATGTTTACAATACAAATATCATAATTTTTAACTTGTACTGAATGTAAACGTATTATTAGAGCTAGGTTAATGCTATTGCTAGAGGGCTTCGACCTCCCCAATTTAAAACATGTAGAGGGGTAAACGTTGCAGCTAGATCCCTTTTTCGTGTCAAGGCTCATAAGGAGCGAACTTCATCTCTATTAATTTTCACTTTTTGTTCTTTTGGGTTAAGGGTTATGCACTTATTTTCTTGTAAAAATATCCTCATTTATTTTCCCATTACCATACGACGCCTTCCACCTATGGGGGGATTTTTTGGGTGAGATGGTGAAAGCGGTTGTCTGTGCACACATGACATACACAGACAACCACTCACAGCAATGCATCGTATGCATGGATCCATGTTGGATGTGCCATGCATCCGATTCCTGCTCCGCTCTCCTTCCAAGTCCAAATAGCCAGGACAATTCATTAATAGAATCAATTGTGTGCTGACTATCGGACCGAGAGGAGAAAAATAAATATATTGTTCTACATACACTCGTGTGTCTCTCTCTCTCATTTACTCTCTCATTCACACTACCCGAAATCGGTTTAGGGATAAAACCGATTCACTCCGAGTTCACATTCACTCACTCACACAAACACAGTCACACTACGAGTCACAATTACGGCTCTCACGACTACATAATCGCATAACCTGATTCGAGGACTTAGGAGGCTCAGTCACATTCTGAGCGGACATTCCCCAGTCCCATTCTGGGACGGAGTTGACATCCGGGAGTCACTCGGACACACCTTGGACTTGGCCAACTCCATCACCAGTATTTCTCTCTTCGGGCACTCACACAATCTCCACCGGTAAAAGTGGATAAACAGGTTAGACATTAGATTACTAACCAGTATAACGGGGAGATCGGGATCACTCAGGACGAGCTACCCGATATTCCACCGCAGTACATATTGCAGAAATAATATTATACCCCTTTTGGCTGAATAATAATAAGTCTATCCTCTGGTATCATGCTTCTTAAATAAAAAAGCGATTTATTTCTCCTTGTTGCAGGCTGCACATTATTAAGTCGTAAAAAACTCTATGAAATGAGTCAACTCATATTTACAGCTTCAGTGAATCTGTCAGATATTTTGCTGTCATTATAAAACACCCACGCAGAGTCGTTTGCATATGCAATTTTCTCCAAGTAAATCACTAGATATCTTAAAAAGATTTAGGACTTCGATGCACAGCGTACTATTACTGTTGCTTGGCAGAAATTTTAATATTTGTATTCAGATTCATTTCTCAGGTGAGTTATGACTGGTGAGCTAAGACTCACTTGAGAAATGCATCATTTGTTTTTCAATAATGATGTGAAACTTTGTACAATGTGATTAAACTCTGAAACTTTCTCTGTGAATAATAGAATGTATTGCTGCCCTATTACTAATTGGAAGGTAGCCACTTTATGCATACAGAGGTTACCCATAAAATAACGAACCCATGTCTTCCTTATCTCTGTCTGGCTGGCTGTCCGTCTCTTCCTTTTAGCTGTACGCTCCATTTGCAATGGTTTATTCTACGCTACCGTATTCTAGAAAGCTTTCATTCGACTTTCACCATTTAAGATTAAACTTCATACAAAACTTTCACCGCATCATGCTTTCACATGTGGAAGTTTTGTGTGGGGCTTAGGCTTCAATAGAGAAAGCTAATTTACATTGTGAAAGTCGGATGCCAATACTGTAATTTGTGATTCCTGTGAAAGTGAAAGATTTTGGCAATTTCTGAAAATCCTTAAGCAAGGAAGTGACGGAATTATTTGTAAGAATTTCAGGTTATTTAGGCTTCACATGAATTGCCTACTTGAATATTAAATTGTGTTGTACGACTTCCAAAAATGTAAGATGCAAAGCCAATTCTGATGAATTCCAACCCAAAAGTGTAGTTAAAGTACAGTTATTTAAAGTTCTTCAATAAAGCTCGACTCGCGACTTGTATATGTGCTCTGTCTAGGAATTCCCAGAAAAACAAATTTCTTCTCTTTGTCTGCATCATGTACATGCATTTTTATCAGTGAGAAATCAATAGGTATAGAGATAACAAAGAAAGCCAGAATTATGTCTGTCTTGAATGAAAGTGTACATTCCAAGAACAAAGTATAGAGATTTGTTCTTTGACATTGCATTTCTGTAACGGTAATGGTACTTATTTAGTAATGCCTACATAAATTGCCTCAGGGTTAAAAAGTGTCACATTTTCCCACTCTGCATGATGCTTTGTAACCTACGCATTTACATATACCATGTAATAACAAGGAATTGATGTTGGAACTGAACTTGGAAGTATGAAATTGCTAACTGTAGCGTAAGTTTAATGTAGCAGACACGGGTAATTCCAAAAGTACAAAAAGTTTACATTTCCCAGAGCCACAAAAGTTTTCTAGCTTAGCCCCGCATTTAGATAACATTGTTATTGTAACAGATATTTTCCTTCGATAAGTCTATAACAACTTATAGAATCGAATACATTTTTCCTAGTAACACCTAGCTAAGAGGCTAGTTTTTTTCTAATCTTTCAATAACATCAAAAGTTTATTGCGAATGAATATATATAAGTTACATGCATGAAAGTCTAAATGGCATAAGTAACATAGTGCAAGAGTGAAATTGATACCTACAAACTTTCTAACACCACCGTTGCATAAAATGACCTACCTATGTCATTATATAATCAGTTCATATAGAATATGGAGCATTCTAATTTGGTTCATATTTGATCGACAGGCTATTTAGGAAAGTACCTAAAGTTTTATTGCTAGCCCTTTTACTTTTACTACTGTATCCGGAGATTGCTGGCCGCCTTGCTTATTGAAGTGAAAAACAAGAAGTTTATCGCTACATGCAAAGCCGAAAAAGTTTTTCTAAATGTAAAAGTTGCAATCGGACACATTTGCTAACAGTACATGCATATCTGCATAAGGACATTGGGGAGCTGGACATTTAGTTTTTCAAGTGTAGAAGAATTACAGAGTCATTAGCAAACTTTAAGTGATAAGAGAGGTATTAAAGTCTTAAAGTATCCGGCTTGGAATTCGAAACCACAGAATCACACGACGGACCGACGGTTTAGTAAATATTTAACAATGAGGCCACAAAATCGGACTATTAGTGTTAACTGGCTTGGGACTGTTTGTTTCAACCATTTATTGCATGCTTGCAGGATATTTGCATAAGCTACACAATCACATACACAAAAAGGTATGTAGAAGGTTACATAAGAAATTAATGTTTACAAAATAGTAAAAAAACTGCATGCTTAGTAAATACCGTAAATACGTAGTAAATAGTAGTAAACGAATGGCTCTCAAAGATATGCTTACCTTCTCAAACATCGGTATCGGCTCACGACCAGGATAACCAAAATATTACTCGTAAGAGCAATGAGAAACAGCGGAATGTATGTGAAAATGAGAATGGCATTCGGAAGTCGGTCATAAATAAAGAGATTGTTCCGGAAGTCAGTCAGCACTTTAGACACATTCGGGTCGATGTAACTGTCATTCCCAATCATCACGAAACTCTTCATTATTAGCAGTTAATTCAACTGGTCTTTGAAGGAAGAATTGTGTCGATTTGATAGTTATTTAGCAATTTAGAGTAGATTGAAGTGTAATAGGATGAGACCGAGTTATTTGAGTGAGACCACATTGAATGTTCAGAAAGGAGTGAGACGAAAGTGTAACCATTACATGTATGCGAATAATTACCTAATGAAACAGATTATAAACTTTTCTAACTATGTATGGACCTTCCAAAGGCCATGGGATCAGTTTTTGGTTGGGCTTGTAAGTGTTATTCTTATTTTGTCCTATGGCTAAATATATTTGGAACAATTTGTTATTTGACCCTGTAATAGCACCGTGAGTACAAACTGATCACGTTATCACAGGTTTTCTGACGATATAATCAGGAATATAACTTGTATCAAGTCTGAAAAATATTACACGAGTCAATGGGGCATTGTGAAATTTGGTAAAGTGATGAGAAACAGAAAACCGAGAGTCCTGGAGCAGTTTGTGACAATGGACTTGAACTGGGAATAGAATCCAAGTTTACACTAGCCAGACGAACCAGAACGGAGAGTCAAATTAGGTTCACTTTTGTACTGAGCCGATGAAATTGGGTTTAGTGACTGACGTTTTATCAATTAGTGAAAGTGATATTTATGTAGAACGGAAAAGCATACGGAATTAGTGCATTGTTAACACTTGAATACTCTAAGCAGTGTAGTATGTGGTATTTTCTATTTAGCTTTAATTTTATAGGATAAGTTAATAGAGAAAGTAAAATGTTGATCGGATGATTTGGACGTAATTCATGAAGTGCTGTGCGTTGGAGGCTAACCGAAGCTTAGCATGCAGCACAGCGTTCTATTCTCCAAAACTCTCCTACGATTTATCAGTATAGGCTTTTCCTTTGGCCAAACTCCAGTCTTGAGTTCAGATGAGACTATTCGAGACATGCGCTTGCATCCTATCTATACTTCTCGCAGTTCACACTGGCATAAAGCCCTGTAAAGCACTAAGCCCGAGTAAACGGTTAGTGTTGGAAATACTAGGAGAGCTACTCAATAGAGTCCGACCAGTTACATACGACCTATCGTAGGTTGATATTTATATTATTAGTGTTTTTAATACAAGTAGGGAATTCATGTGGATAGTGGCCTTTAAGCTCCCCGCTGCCTATCTAGTGTCACTGTCGCTTTTACACAACAATAAACTTGCATGCAAACAGTAAAATTCTTTCCCCAGAGTCTGACCAACGACTCACAAGTACACAGGTAGGTTCTTTCTTTACAGGTAGTCACGCATTGTAAATCATTGTCTCACAAGCTCTACAGACATTAAAACTTTATAACACGTTTAATAATTTCAAGACGAGGTGTATAGTATCCAAGCTATACATTTAGTGAGACAAAAAATAATACTTTCTTTGCAAAGCTGGAAGACAATGTATAAAGTATAAAAGCACAGGCCTTGAAACGAGTTTGTTGACGACTTATTTATGAATCGTTTTATCTGACAATGTTAAGATCTTTTGTGTGTTAAGGTATTATCTGTTGGGAATTAAAGACTATGGCTTGATGATATTTGATGAAATATGCAAACAGCAACAATACAAAAGTCGCTTGTATATAGGTATACTATTTTATTGTTACAATATGGAATTACAGATTAAAATTTAAGTGAGTTAATTTTAACGTAGCACTGAGCAATGAAAGTTTAAGCATCCACAAATGTCGACAACTAAAATTTTTATGAATCAAGAATTCTGTGTCTTCGTGGGCGAAAGAGTACATGTTACATGACTATCATACATTGATAGAGTACATCATAATCATTTTAAATTGTCTGTACAGATATGGGTAAGGGACTTAGTCGCTGACATATTGCATAAGAGATTATATTATTTAAAATTCATCTCATGTTACAAAGTTAGGGAGAGGGAATTACATCGAGAAGCTCATTTGAGCCCAGAGGACAGTTCAGTCGGAATAAAATGTATCCCGACCTATTTACATTTAAAATGTTCTGACTACGCTGTACTGTATTGTGGGTAGGTAGTCAGCAAACACGAATACTTTCTCAAATGTTTCTTCCCAAAGGGTAGGACCTAGTTTAGACTTCAGATCAAACAACTTGATACGTGATACCCTCATGAACCTTTAAAAGATTTCGAAAAGATTGTTTCTGAAGACTGATTTTTAATGCAAACATATCTAAAGAGTTGGAATACTATCTTCTTCTTCTATTTAGTATTTTAAATTGTATGACATTTACAAATGTTCAACTCTTCACGCATATTATATATTCTTTTATTTTTCAGTTTGGTCTGTTTTTAGAAAGAAATATCATACATGTATTGTTAATAAGACACGACTGCTGGAAGTTAGAAATGTCCTTTTGTTCGGCATTTAAAGAAGAACCAAAAGAATATTCTGTTACGTCTAGTATTTTATGATTCTATTCTCCCTATTCACTTTCTATTATATTCAGTTTTTCTCCCTCACTATATGCGTATGAAAAAAGACTTTCACCATGTAAGCCTTAACTTCATATAAAACTTTTACATGTAAAAGCATGACTTTCACCATGTAAGCCTTAACTCCATAGAAAACTTTCTCATGTGAAGGGAAGACTTTCACCACATTACGATATGTGCATGTTTTATGTGGAATTTAGCCTTCAAAGAAGAAATCCCATTTACATAAAGAAGCGTTACTTTATACGCACACTATTTGCGTATGCTTTGTGAGTTGAATGTAGGAGTAAGTATAATATTATTATTGAATAGACATCACATATTATTATCATAGGACAAAGAATGTCAAAAGTTCAGATGCCTATGTATATTAGAGAAAGCTGAATAAACTCGAGTTAAATTCAGAGATATTTGCACTGTACTAAATTCACTATCTAAAATACACATCTGACCTGAACTATTTGCTTGCACGTCCATTTGGTCTTTTAAAATAATAACTGTTCAAACTTTTGTTGACTACTTACACGTTTTCATACCTTATGCGGTAACTCGGTAGACATAAATGAATAACTTTTAATGACAGCATGTAGAGCAAAGCAAACAATTAAGCTTTTTATTAATTCCACTGTGCACGTGATCTGATAAGGTCTGCAACAGTAAAACTAAAGCAAGACATTAAAATCTATTATGAAATAGGGCACAGCTTAGCTCATCCCATTAATCATCAAAGTCAATATTGCTTCAGTACCCACAAACTAAAATCAAGCACAATGAATCCAGGACAAGGATATTCATAGTTTTAGGTATTCTGCGGAAGACGGTGGTTAGACCAAATCGTCCTATACTAGTACTATATATAGTTTGACCACAATCTACATCACACTTTATAATCTCTGACTCCTGTTACTAACAGAAGTCAAAAATGAGTATTATTAAAGTCCTTTAAGCTAGAAGTTAAGTAGTTTAAGTAAATAAAGTTTTTAATTCTAGATGAAGGGTTGTGACAGTTTTAAAAGTCGGTCGTAATGGCTTCCTTAAATATCTATATTGTTATTTTGAGATCCTTTTCAAATTATGAATTTTTAAGGCTGCTTGAGTATCAAATTCATAACGTCTCAATCTTTCACAAAGGAAATTCAACATGTGCTAGAACTGTTACGGGAAAATTAAAGCTGTAAAACGCTTTATGCTGTTTAATTTAGGTAAATATTTATCATTGAGCCGTATTACATAGTTGGTAGAGCATAGACAATAATTTGAACATTTCTCTTACTAAGCGCTTTATTTAAAGCTTTGTTGTGAAACGATAATTAAAGCTGTGCAAATCGTTAGTTATTGTTGTTGTTCTAGGACTTCGTGAGTGTTTTATAAGGACCATGTTCCATTTCTTCTTTGCTTAATGTCTTCCGTTGATGAATGACTGCATTTATAGAGATTTACTTGGAAATTGAAAGTCGCATGTTGAAAAGATAGGCCACCTTGCGTCCTTTGCATCTAAAATTTAATTAAATTGGATGCAAAAAGATTAAAAGAAGAACAACTTCGTTCATTTGCTTAGTGGACAGTGGTACTTTAAAGCAAATTTTAATCTTTATCTATTTGGTCCTTGAAATCATATGTAGATAACGTTACTGCATACTGCAAACCATGACTTTCTCTTAGTACTCTTTCACTGCTGTATCAAACTGTATTTGTAGAAGGTGTAAATATAAAATAAACATTAAGGATAGCAGCAGTCAGCATCAGCAGTAAATATTTATAACAGAATATTTAATATTCAGAGAAAGGTTTTAGTTCTGAGACTCTACCTCCTAGATTTTATAAATTCATGGCCAGTTATGTAAAATTTGCTACAGGTACGTATGAATGCAGGGTAAGAAAATTTATATTTACTACGTCTCAGTTAATTGCTTCTTTAGAAATATTTCCTTTGTATAAGAGTCGTCTTTATAAACTCGACGTAGGCGTACATTCCTGTAACGTAGATGAGTAGTATAATGTGATAAATCTCTTCTGGGAATGTTCATACAGTTCCTACAATGAAATTCTACATCGGTGGGTGATATTCATCGCCTCATATGAAAGGAATGTATGTTCTGCGTAGTTCAAATGTTACACTAAATCAGACAACTCTTCCGAAATAGATCATCCACCTTCTATTAATCATTGCCACGCTACGTCGCTCCAAATCTGCAACTACTACAAATACTAATGCTTAGTCAACTTCGCTTTGCTGCATTGTCATTTCTATTCTTAGCACGCAAATCGCATGTACAATCCGATTAACCATAAAGCTAAATGTTCCTCCTGCATCTATATTACCTAATATGACCGCTACATGTTATTGCATTACCTGTTATTAGTAAGCATCGTCACTGGATTGTTTTGTCAGAAACTTCGTAATTAGAGCAGTTTGGGATTTATCATTGTTCCCATACTGACTTCCGTTGGTGACCAAGTTTATTGCAGAAAACTTTTGGTTTCCAGTTTAACCGGATATTTCTGCTTTTATATAGCATTATTCGACAGCGACCGTGACATGAAATAACTTTTTGTTTCATCTGATAACATACTTTCAGCACCACAAAGCATGCATGATGTTCTCTCTAGTAAATTAACTCAATTTCAACGAAATCCGATTATGTAATAGAGTTATAAATAACATCCTACTATCCTATCTGTCGCGTTCCTTTACTTGTCAGATTTTTCACCTTGAATCCCTAAAAATGAGAACCGGAAACTATGTATGCTTCATACCGTCGTTAAAGCTAGTAGCTTGTGTGGGTGTTCCTTAAGTTTTAGGTCCTGTCATTTCCGACTATTGTTTCTATTGAAGAAAAATGGAAGTAGCGAATTAGAGATCACCTGTTGGCAAATTCTTTCCAGTAACATATTTTTCCAACGTATTAGAATTGTAAGAGCCTGGCCTACTTTGTCTTATTAAATTTGTAGACATGAAACGGTATCAATGTGCTATGTATCTACAATACGATACGAGCAGGTCTTATTTTCCAAAAGACGTCGCGATATGAATTTGTACTTGTGTTAATAATGCTGATTAAATTACTTTTGAGTTTTTGTGCCTTGATGTTGAGTAGTCTACAGATATATTATTTTCTTATGCCAAAAGTTGCATTTGTATAAATATTTGCTGTACACTTTCATAAGGCTTTATTTAAGTTAGAAAAGTAATTGGGTTACTAAAGTATCAAGATTGTCGCACAGAAGCAAAACTACAAGCAACATAGATACCTATAGCTTGCAAAATAGTTTGTGGAAAGTGCAAGTAAGTCTGCCAACCATCAACTTTCTGCGTCCAACGAGTTATGCACGAGTTGACCGCAAATTCCACAGAGTAATGATATTATAATGAATATGTAGCAGAAAACTAATACCCGTGTAATTTATAGATATCTATCTCTTTATTGTAGGAAAGTATTGTATAATCCAGTTTCAAAATAGTTTGGTTTCGCCTAAATCTTCACATCTACCCAATTAAAAGTCCTGAAGAAGTACCTAAAGCAGATAATATATGCATTAGAAAGTATATGTAGGTTTAAATGGGCTGTTTATTTTATTTGTATAACCATTTTGGCATACTGGCCTGAATTGAGACGAAGATAAATTAATAAGGGCACAGGGACACAACGAAATGGGTAAACCGCAGCAGCATACAGGACTGAAATAAATTACAATATTCATTGTAAAACGAATAGGTGAATTTACCAATAAAAGCAAATCCTTAAAGCCTAGTTTCACGGTAAACTCCATATGAGAGAATGTCATAAACGCAAGAAATGGTCGGAAAATCCCAAGTTATAGGATACAGAAATTCAATAGTGAGAATTGGGATCACTTCGAACTTTTGATTTGAAAATGTGACGAAGGAATATCCGAAAGATGTAGGTGGTTGAATAAGAAATTGGTAAAATAGGTTGTATGACCAATAGAATTATGTACAATACTTTACGCTTCACTGACTGCTTTCGTGTTGTTTAACACCCACGACATTTCTATCTGTGTATACAGCCATTCACCTTTTGACAAAGACAATGACACATTGGATAATGAAAGTGCTACAGCCGTCACACACAGAGGAGAAGCGAAAGTAATTCTGGGTCGATAACCGTTAACATATATCAGTAAGATGTCTGCTTAGAAATAAGGCCATTACTCAACAATACAGTAGCTTGAATTCAATACACTTTGCACAAGTCAAAAAAATGGTGAGCCCGTCAGCAGATGCCATCCAAGTTTCTAAGAATCAATTCATTAACTCATTGTGTGAGACACCTCAAAGACAGTAGGAGAGAAAAATTAAAAGTTGACAATTGCGATATTTTTCTTGGCAAAACTTTTGAATAACAAATTAGCTTAATTAACATTGGTAGTTGATATTGTTTTCTGATTTCGATCAAATATTGTTTCTCCCAAATGAATTAATTATTACTTGGTAGATTTCTGAGCATTTGTCATTCTAGTGAAGTTGCAATTAATTATGATCATAAAGGACGTGGGTCTCATGATCTTTTGTAATTTGTGAAGAAGCATTGATTTTGGTATTGAATCGTCTGATAGTTTTCTCACGACATCATACGGTGGAAAATGCTTTTATTTGTACAAAGTGAAAGTAGGAAGTTCTTTCACCGGTAGTTGTCTCTGAGAAAGCAAACTTTCTCTTGGTGGTAGGCTAGCTGAAGGCTTTTACTTATTTCACCAAAAGAAAATAGGTCATTCCCAGTGTTCTTTTAATTGGTAAAATAGTTCATTTGCTTGAAAATGTTAGTTGCAATTTACAATGGTATCGTTATTAGTGCTAAACTAGAATGAAAAGCATACAAATGGAGAGATTTGAAAGCGCAAATATCAAGTTTTCAATTAGAACTTTTGTTTATTGCATTGAATTACAATTAGTATCAAAATATTATCAACAATGCAAAAAGTGTCCTGAAATAGTTTACGAATGTTAAAGGCACTTGGATAGTTGCATAAGAAAATATCAAATCCCTTGTTTGCCAGAATTGTATGCATGCATGATTTTAATTTGTCTTTCAATTCCTGAACTCATTCCTAGAATTTTATGATGCAATTATATCTGCAGTAGATGCATGGGATATAAATACATAGAACAATTACAAACACACATTTCATTGTGTGACATTTTGTTTATCGCTCTGTTGTTGTTTGACTGCATTATGATGTTAGTTTAGGCTTTCGAGACATAGGTAGGTTATTCTTGTGATCACTTACTGGTTTATTTCATAGAGGAATGAAGTTAGGATTGTGTTTGGTGTATGTGAGATTAAGGTTCGAGAAGTATGTAGAGCAGAGTAGGGATCTATTCCAAGGATTGAGTGTAGAGAGAGAGAGAAGAGCCCAAAAGGCAAGGGTCTGGCTGGTGAAGATGAAGAGGCTGTTGTATGTAGTAGGCGAAGAGAAAAGATGACTGTTGTATAATTGCTATCCTGAAGCCTTGGAGTTCGGGCTGAGGCTGCGAAGCCCCGGGCCGTGGACCTACTCAAGAAATTGAGTTTCAACATCGTCATAGCCAGGATCTATCTGTAGTAGTCGAGGAGAGCCAAGCCAATGCTTCCGGCATTCTTATATATTCCATTCCATCCATCCCATCTCGTCATCAGTCTCCTCTTGGCATCACCAGAACATTCCTAGTGGAACACAAGAATGCCTTTTGGCCCCTTTAGCCCAAAATGGTAAATGCCGAGTTTATTATTACCTTCAGCAATAACGTCTTATGTCTTTCTTATAAAACTGGAACATGCCACGCCAGGAGAACACACACTCACTCACATACTTTACTACTTTACATACGACATCCAGAAACTCAAAAGAAAACACATCCACATATCAACCCATGATTTCATCTACCTAATGTGCTTCGCTAAGCTCTTTTCACATATCTCTGCATTTACACTCTACATTATGTATTTAGTCATTACTCTCACTCCGTTAATCGACTCTTCATTTCCTATGTGATTGTGAATATTCCAAATTGATCCACTTTTACTTTCTTTTTATCATTGCTATAAATTAGAATGTTTTTCCTATGCCCAATATTTCTGAATTGTAATATTATGGTCATTTTAAAATCATTGAAATACAAGGAGTAATGTAGTTCGTCTCAGAAGGACAGGTGTTTTCGTAATTAGACTATTTTATGAAATAACAGATAACTACATTGACGATCTAGAAGTAATAGTAATGGCAGAAAATTCTATATCCTGCTTGAAATTCTAAATGGTTTATTTACTATTAAATTGAGTTTATGCAATTTTGGAGTTTTTCCTGATTTAATTCATTAAAAATGTACGTAATTGCTCAAAATCTGATTAATAGCGAGTATTATGGTATTTATTGACTTTTATGATAACAAGATCGGCAACAACATGATAAATTAAGTATAAGCTCGAAATGTTAAACTAAAAATTGTACTTGTATAATCAGTAATAATAAATTAGCTACGTGATCGACAGTAAGTTTTAGTTATATGCAGTTATCAGTAACTTATTAGTGCTTATAGTATATTTACATAGTTGTCAGATTCATAGATATTTTTTACCAACTAAAATCATAACATCTAAATTCATAGGAAAGTATTCACATCAATATCTTACATATGATAGGTATCGGCACTCCGTATTATTGGTTAAATACATGCGTTATTTTACTAATTACATCTTTAAGTAGCACAACACTTGATTCGGAAATGATCACACTACAAACATGGGTGATATCATTCAGTAGTTATTTATATTAATGTACTTAGGTACTAATAATAATAAACTAGGGTTTTACTTTTGGTATGGGATAGATGCATTGATACACATACTTAGGTCAGATATTATTCTTATACACATTTTCTCCGCTAACAACAAACGATTGATACAAATGTCCACACTATTTGTATAATTAGTAGGCGAAAAGAATTTAACAGCACGGAATTTTCTTATTAAGAACATACATCTTAACTTTTTAACTATGCGGATTATTTCAAGATGCTTATCTATATACAGAAACAATAGTTCATTTATCCGTAAGTACTATACATAGGTAATAGTGATGTTAAGCCTTATTTGTAAGATATTGTATTTATATAGGTACTTTAACTGTATATTTGGGGTACAAAAAGAATGAACGAAATGTTAATTTCAGTGCTTGATGAGTGGATTGCTATGTGTGCACAGAAATCCTTGTATAGGTAAATTAAGTGCTTCCAACACATTTTAATGCAATCGGATGGATTTCAGTACAAGGGATTACTTATATCCATAGAATACATTAACTAATTTTAGATGTATACAGAGCAGACAATATTATTCCTAGGTAAATGTCATTAAAGCCTCGGTCTGCTCTGATTCCTACTTTAGAATAGTAGTGTATGAGATTTTAGTATTAAATTACAAGGAGACAGATTTTCGAATGAAGAGATACTCTGAAAACTGTTGACTGTCGACTCCTCCACCATGACTAGCCACCAAACTGTAGCCAATATTGAGAAGGCGGGTAATAGCTTGGACAGAATTTAGTTTGCAGTAGCCATTGAGAGGGAATCGGATCACATGTCGGGCATCATGATGCCAAGCGACACTGCTTCGAGCATCCATGACAGCATGACCAGTTTCAGGAAAGACTTCTTCGATCAAAGCCCTTTCTCCAGACAGCATAATTCTCTCACCAAGATCTGGGCTAATGTTCAGAGCCAAACACTCGTAAGTAAGTCCTGGATGGTGGTGATGATGAGAGGAGAGGAACCCGACGTCTCCGGATCCCCCTCCCGCACGATGATGGTCATGGTCGTTATCTGGAGATATCATATCCTCGACGAAATGATTTCCTAGTCGTCCTAGCCGTCCTGTGCTACTTACGACTTTTCCTCCGCTGTCTCTTAAGCTCCCGGAATTTGAGTTCGTCCCCGAGTGTAGATTATGGTGATTGTTATTATTAGTATTATTGTTATTACTAGAGACGGAGATGATGGAACTCTTGGAAGAACCGCTGACGCTATTCCTCGAATTCAAACTTGACTGCTCTTTCTTTAATTGCTCCAACTGCTTACACATCCCTGGAAAAATGGGGAAAAAATTAATCAAATTAACTCTTACATTTCCGCAGGCATTTACTTTGCATATTCTCTCTATATTCATACTTCATACTGTTCATATGTACATACACTGTGGTAATTCTTAAGATCAACTTTTTCTTTACATTATCTCCATGTATATATCTGTAATTGTACATCTGTGTAATGTAATTACAGAGCATTTGCCCCCGGCCACATCACTGGCTACTTTTGCTTTACATTATTAACTTACGTTTCCCCTCATTTGGCTTTTTTAATTATTTGAATTTCTCGTCATGATTCTCGTGTTCTACTTTTTTAGCAACTTTATAGTTTCGCCTGACGTAATAAAGAATAGATACTCTCATCCCTAACTCAAATTACCTTATGTTCATTACCTATTACGTTCTCAATAAAGGCACTACTAATTACAAAAAATCTTCTAACGCAGATTTACATCTCATATTAACCGGAAAAGAGAAGATCCCCTTCGTATACGCTCCTTGCCTTGCGTAGATTCAAAGTTGACGTTGACATTAGTAAAGATATAAAGATGCTATAGCTACACTTGTGGCGAGCTGTAGTGGCATTTCAGTATTTTAGGCGTGGAAATAAAAAAGAAATTCGCAGTTATAAACTCGGTAGCTCGGCTTAACTTCATCACGAAATAGCTAGGAAGGGCCAAAAGATCGTGCGCTAAGGTAAGTCAGATCAAGACAATTAGCCCCTTAGGTGTCTACTTCTCATTACTCTTTATTCGTGACTAGCTCAGATAGCAAACACTACCGGTACACAGATAAGCCTCCTCATGATAATATACTTCAACTTGTTTTATCTTCATGAACATAATACATATAGGGACTTCTCTTCATCCACCAGGATGAATAAATTCAAAAATGAACAAAAGTTGTATCAAGTTATTTATCTAGTATTGTAGTATTAGTAAACACCGTCGTACATTATGGATACGTGCAAATTAAATAAAAAATAAAAAAATGTGTTATGGATATGATGGATGGTTATCGTGTAGTCAAGAAATGCTATGATCATTCAGTCTTATCATCATTATTAATAAAGACATACTAATAATATATTGTTATGTTTTAAAAATAACGTTAACAATTAATTAAAATAAGCGAAATAGCTTTATTAATGAAGATTGTTAGGTTAGAGTTCTAACTAAAGACAAACTAAAGATGTTACAGAACGATATCGGGTCCCTAACTCAAGACAAAGTAAAGATTACATTGTCAACGCAGGTCTCTAACTCTAACTGAAGACAGAGTAAAGATTACATTATCGAGGTCGGGCTCTAACTCACGACAAAGTACCTCCGTACAAGTATTTATACTGAAAATTTGTACTAATTATAAATCGGTATTTGTTACGGAGGAAATGATGTAAATAACAATCTATGTAGGTTAAATCACACATCAGATAACAAGAATAAGAATGGAAACATCACATAACAGAAGTGTTTGTCAACACGGTCATAAAATAAAGGAAAAAGGAAAGGGTCAGCATTTTATAAATAGTACTACCGACATCGCATAATAACAGATTAAATAACATAGCACATAAGATAATGGGATAACATGGACATATAGGTACTTTTAGGTACCTATTGAAAGAAAATAATTTTATGCATGGCACATTCATGTACTACATACTTGCTCTAAATTACATCAATTTTAAAGTATCGACCTATGAACTAAATTTTATAAATTCTTAACACTCCCATAGCTAGACTGGAAATACGTCCCTGTATTTCCATTACAACATTCAATTTCTTTTTAAATTAATCTTCTAGCGATTAAGAGTTTTATGAACTAGAAATTACATTTCAAATTATTTAATAATTAAATTACTTAACGAATCAAATTCTCACAAGAATGGACAAGTATGGTAAATGAACAAATGATAATTGTACAAAGTTAAACCAAAACATAAGTTACGGCAAAACAACTCGTGACTAATACTACGTTATTGTACATACTGGTTTACGGCACAAGTCCGATTTACGGCAATAATTCTTTCAAGTCCGACTTACGGCAATTTCTATTCCGAATTACGGCACATTTTCTCTAGATTCCGAATTACGGCACATCCGAATTACAGTAATTGCACAACGTGTATTAATTAGGATTTGTATGTGCTGAACAAAATCATCATGAAAGAGAACTCAAAATTGTCAACTAAAACAAATTCATGACGTAAAATCATTCATGTAAACGTACTTTTCAAAAAAAACATCATTTGTTTATAAAACCATTCTAAGAAAGACATTAGATACTAAATCACAATTTTTCTTAACATTTAAATACTTAGACAGAATTTCTTTTCTTTTTCTAAAGAATCTTTTTAACTCACATAAGCAATAATAATTATTAATTTTACGTTTTCAAATGAATTTTACAAATTACATGGAATAGAAACTGGTTTCATGCTTACAAACAAAAAGCTACACACTTAAAACTAGAGTGAAATTTCTAACAAAATTCTATTAGCTGAATTATTTTTTTTGAGACTAGACGGACGGAAAAACCAAGTTCTTTATAATTTTTGCGCAAAGTACCCATGTTTTCGTTAGTTCACTTGAGATTCTGTTCTCGAATAAGATAAATAGAGGTATTATGAAACCTACTTGAGTTGGGGTAGTTCTACATGCACTATTTCTCAAAACTTTATGAATCGAACTAATACGTCACTATTAAGGGTAGGTTTATATCAGCAGAATCTTGGCCTAACTTGCCCTATTTCCATGAAGATCTGCCTAAACTGTATATTCTACTTCCAGAGCAGCAACCCTACTGCTATTAACGCACTACAACTGGTTCACCTCTAAAATAAACCAGTTGTAGTCGAATTTGGCCAAATTCGGGGCGGCACTCCGCCACCCGCTGTAATTGCCTGAAATCGTCTAATCATGGTTTAGTACTAATTCTCATTTCTGTCAGGGTTCCTAAATCCATATTAGACTACAAAAGAAAACTAACAGTGTCTGGGCTGAACACATTTTCAAAACTCACAGCAAAAGAAACTTGTTTTCCGTCTAATCTTTACATGGAGCGTTTAACTATAAATTTAAAATTATCTACCTTACCACTTTTAATGGAAGTTAAACGGCTGACAACAACATCGACGAGTTTTTAAGGGCTTCTGAAATTTTTACTTGCATGAAATATGGCACTATCAGTTGTCTGGTGCTGGAACACATCTCGGGTACTAGAATTTCATATCGGTTGTGAAAACTGGATCTTCTCACGACGGCTCGAACTTGAATAAAACTCGGTTGTTGGAACTGGAACACATTTTGGGTGTTGTAACTGGAACACATCTCGGGTGTTGGAACTGGAACACATCTCAGGTGTTGGAACTGGAACACATCTCGGGTGTTGGAACTGGAACACATCTCGGGTGTTGGAACTGGAACACATCTCGGGTGTTGGAACTGGAACACATCTCGGGTGTTGGAACTGGAACACGTCTCGGGTATTGGACTGGAAAACGGTTATGATGCTGGAACTGGAAGGCACTTGAACACCTTTTGGGCTGTGATACTACCGTTTACATTGAAAACACTCAGACTCACTAAATTCTATTTGAGTATCGCTGATGGTTGGAAAATAAACACGTGCTGAATTATTATAAGGGGGATACTGTTCGATAGACGTAACGGTCGAATTTTCAGAAAAGTTCGTCATTGTTAAAAGGATTTACAATTTTAATAGAACTTGAAATTGTCAGTGTAAAATTTATGTGAATTGCTACGTGCTTACTTATGTGTATCTGACGACTGTATTAATACAAAAGCCGGAGTTAGGACCCTGTTAAATAAACAACTGAAAAATTTGGGAGAGACTTGATCCAAAGCCCATTAAGGCAAAAAGTATGGCGACTAATTACCGGGATCAAATCCCGTGGTTTCGGTACCATTTGTTATGTTTTAAAAATAACGTTAACAATTAATTAAAATAAGCGAAATAGCTTTATTAATGAAGATTGTTAGGTTAGAGTTCTAACTAAAGACAAACTAAAGATGTTACAGAACGATATCGGGTCCCTAACTCAAGACAAAGTAAAGATTACATTGTCAACGCAGGTCTCTAACTCTAACTGAAGACAGAGTAAAGATTACATTATCGAGGTCGGGCTCTAACTCACGACAAAGTACCTCCGTACAAGTATTTATACTGAAAATTTGTACTAATTATAAATCGGTATTTGTTACGGAGGAAATGATGTAAATAACAATCTATGTAGGTTAAATCACACATCAGATAACAAGAATAAGAATGGAAACATCACATAACAGAAGTGTTTGTCAACACGGTCATAAAATAAAGGAAAAAGGAAAGGGTCAGCATTTTATAAATAGTACTACCGACATCGCATAATAACAGATTAAATAACATAGCACATAAGATAATGGGATAACATGGACATATAGGTACTTTTAGGTACCTATTGAAAGAAAATAATTTTATGCATGGCACATTCATGTACTACATACTTGCTCTAAATTACATCAATTTTAAAGTATCGACCTATGAACTAAATTTTATAAATTCTTAACAATATGTATTCGTTTGTTTTACTGTTATTCATTTATAATTTTTCAGAGAGTGTACTTATAGTACTAATTAGATATAGTGCTACGCAAGTAAAATAATCCTCTTCCGAGAATTCAATTTGTGTAAGGATAGTAATTTTAACTTTATCTTTGCCCCAAACAAGATTTATATAATACACTGAAAATTACATAAATTTATAAAACTTATACTATGTTAAATGTACCTTGTATGTCAAAGTAGCGGGCTTCCTCCAGTAGTAGATCAATATCGGAAAATGACGATGGAATTAACAATTTATTATTTCTCATGAAATTCAAAATGTGTCGAAACATTTCTCCATCTCTATCGATGAAATAATGCTGTTTCAGACTGTCCAGTACAATAGGAATGCTTCCATTGAACATCTTGGCCAAACGAGACTCAGGAAATCTGTTAAAACCAATCACAAATGGTCAATTAATGTTATTACTAATAACATCTAGTAAACACACATCTTCATATTTCGAATGCGTAGTAAATATATGTATGTCTGAATTAATACGTTTATCTAAGATTTAAAGGTAATGATTGAATCTCTATCAACATGAGATGAATAATATTTTACCCAACGAACATTTTGTAAATTCATTGTATCATATATTTAATATCTCTATCTCCATAAAATATCATCTCTTGCATTGCGTGCAGTAATCTTCATGAAATCAGGATCATGAAACCTAACAGACGTTAATGGTGAATAATTACTGTTTAAAAACCCAATCATGCTTTCTGGAGGTAATCTGGGGAAAGCAAAGAAAATGAAGCCTCAGTAGCAATGTTAATTTATTCAGATATATGCTCTTACTCCTGTGTTTAATTTATTAAATGATGCTTAAGGATAATCCAATTAATTGCATGGGTACATCCAGCGCTATAGTAGATGTAAAGATTTTTTATTAGTCTATATGCCTGACCAGCTCTACATCCTCAACATGTCCGGTTACTGTCTACTGCCAAGCTGTAAAACATATCTAATTAATTCAAGGTAGAAGTAATTAGTTACACACATCATCTGCTCATTATACTTATCCATCATCAATCCAAAGGGTTGCTCTTATCTTAATAGAATTAGCCTGTCACGGAAGGATTTTACTAAAGAAGAGCAAAGGATGAAGAGGGGCACAGAGTAAATACACTCTATTTAGCTCATTGGGTACCTTTGAAAGACAAAGTTGATAGCAGAAATGTTCAATTACTAGAACGTGGAGTAAATCATACGTAAATCAATGCTCTTAGTTGTGTATTTAGTTGTATTTATCTTTCTTTATACTCCAGTTTAATCTTATATTCATTAAATACATAGCACATGAGTCTATGCATAGGGAAAATACGAAAATGTTCTGTTCAAAGGTAAATGCTACACGTAGCAATAGAAAGATTTTCTGTAAGTAACTACAGATTTATACAACATATCAGTAAATGCTTGCTAGATATAATTTTTTTGTGTCTGTTGAAACGAAATGGATACAAGACATGAACTCTCCATCACAGTCAGGTCAATAGTATTGTATTCCCTAATTATTATCTTCAAATAATTTTATGTACCCTTCTACTTTTATGTTTACTGTTTGTTATTGTCTTTAGAGAAACAATCCACATAAAAAAGTGTTATATTTTTTACTAATGGTGAGCAGCGTGAGTTTGGTGAGCAGTGTGTTAGAGCTATGTTAACCTGCCTTGCTCATCATCAGTATCAAGTAAAATCAAGTTAATGCGGATGATGATGATTGGAGAATTACTGGGTGCCTCTCTCTCTCTCTGGCTGTTTTCGTCTCTAATTTCTCCGTTATGGGTATAGAGAAGTCAAGTCAAACGCGACTCCACTGGCCGTGGGGCACATTGAACATATATAGAATTATTAAAGATATATGTAACAATTATTAATGAAAGCTCTGGTATTTATGTACGAGTCTCATCAGAAAGTGCGAGAGGAGACTAGGAGTGAAGAGACTCCTTCCTCCCATGCATTTGACTCATTAATGCTGTGTAACCTATAATTTGGCACTGTAAACTATCCCATTGCAAAGCTATAAAACATACGAGGTAAGGCAAGGTAAGGTAAAGATGCTTCGAGGCTCTCATTTGCATTTTCGCTCATTGTTTCCATTTCAACTATAATTACTCTCGAATGAAACAAAGTTTGACGAAATATATTGTACATAATCTCTGATATCGTACAGGCATAATTTACATCTCCGTCCACAATGGCTAAGTTTAACAATAGTAGAAAGAACCACCACCCTATTATGCTTATAGCCCTAGCCAATCCATGCAAGATACAGTAGCTCTAATAAGTAATTTAAGTCACTCATACTTGTACTGTTAAAAGTTTGGTTCGTAGTAGTATGTGGTGTGTACTACTGACAAATAGACGAAGGAAACGTGGGCCAAACCAGAGCAGATCTATAAAGTACTGCTAAAGTAACTAGTAGCCTGGAGTTAAATTACAGGGATATACAATTTGAGACGTTTGCGAATTTATATGATGTGATAGGATGGAGGAGGGGAAAGGCAGATGTGAGTTTGAGTTTGTGAGCAAAAAGCGACTTTTCTCAATTTCTCAATGAGGCAAAAACTTGAGCTTTGAGCTCCTTCTTTCTAGTGCACTAACAGAACTAAAGGATTTCGTCTGTCTTCGTCTCTATTACTATTAAGGTAAACTAATGCAATGTACTAAAGTGCGGACGGACTTCTGGAAATATTTCCAAGAACTTGTATCACAGTCAAGTCACTTTAGTTGCTTAAACTTATTGTTAGCTTTTCAAAGTTTCAGATTAGGAAAGGCAGTTGTTAATAAGAATGTGAGTTTCCTCTGAGTCCAAATAAGTAAAAGACGTAGATGTAAAACCCTGGAGTCAAGAAATGTGAAGTTGAACGAATAGATTCTATGTAAGTGAACTACATATTATACAAACTACAATAATATACCTACTTACTGCCTACAAGCAAAAAGTTACATACTATTGTTATACTACTACACAGTACAGTACTTTACTAAATTTTGGAAGTTACATGACATAGTACTATAAGTAGTACTTCTTATACACCAGTAACTATAGCAGGTGTAATACATAACAAAAGGGACGCAGTATTGTTATTGTACATAATATAGGTACAGCATACAAGTATTTATAACTAGAAAATATAATTGCACAGTATACATAAGTGTACCTATTGTAAATAAGTAAGGAAAATGAAAAGCTTCTCGAAAATTTTAATGCAGTGCATTGCAAAATAGATGAAAGGCCTAGAGAAACTTTAGCATATGGAATATATCCGAACAGTTCATGTACACACTTAAGTTACAAGAGTTTTTTGAGGACAGAACTACCGTAGTACTCCACAGCTTACATCAGTTTCTGTTGCATACATAAAACTGGAATGAGTTCTAATCTTAAGGAAAGAGTGAATAACAAATGCATAAAAACTGCCTGACAATCTTATCTTCATTACTTCATCGTTGACGAACATGAGAATTCAATAAGAATTATTGTATCCGGTAATAAATCAAGTCGTCTGCATGCATCTGGGCTTTACAATTCTCAGTATTAACGTACATATACATTATGCAAGTACAGCAAGCATTCACATCCTGAATCGACAGGGTATTGTGTAATGGTTGCAAACATATAGCCATAAGCTAAATAGGGGGTGTCAAAAGTTGTAAAAATGTAATGTGAAAAATAGATACTACAATATGAATACTAATGCATTTTACTGATAATTACATAAACATCACGTAATTAATTCCCAATAGAGTGTGTTCATGCAACAAGCTAATCTCCATTTCCCATGTAATATATTTATGATGTTACACTCTACAGATATGATTGAATAATTTGTTTTATGTTGCATTTATAAAGAATGCTTTAGAAGGAACCGACCAGGTCAAGTTGGGTCAGATAGTCAGATGTTTGGCGAGAATAAGTTTCCATAAGAGTTTCCATGTCACGCCAAGCCATGCATGTCATGCTATGCCAAGGCACAGCAAGAGCAGAAGGTGAAGGAAGGTACGAGTGCAAGATTGGCCTGGAACTTACAAGAACAAGACAAGTGAACTAAAATAAAGTGAACTTTAAGTAGGTGGAGTAGTAAAGTAAAGCAAAGTAAAATAAAGTAATGCAAACTAAAATGAAGTGCAGAGAATGAGTGAGTAAAGCCAAGAGGATCCAAGCCAAGGTACAGTATAATGAGAAGTAGAAGTAGAAATTCACCTCCAGCTCTTTTTCGTCCTCATCTATAAATTTCCAATGACAAAAAGCCGGAGGTCATCCCAACACAAGTTTTCTAACAATGGTCTCAGACTATTGCAACCTATGGCGTGTTGTAGGCAATGTACATATATGAGTACATGCTTTTCTTCTGTTCTTTTATTGTCTGTCTATACAGGCATAGTAATAAGTACACTCGTTCCGTTGAATGCCTTGTGACTGTGACACGACTTCTCCGTCTACATCCACATGTGCTCAAAGCTACCCCTTGCAATAAATACTACACATCTTCGTACATTCAAGTCCTGCTCCTAATTTTAGTTCTTATTCTCAATACCTGAAATGTTACAAATTACAAGAATTATAAGACAGTTTAAGATGCAGAAACAAATACTAAAGTCAATAAGTAATACCTAAAGGAACAAAAATGAACATTCAATCTGTTAATCCTGATGTGCTATTTTACCATGCCAAAATGAACTACCAATGCAAAACTAAAGCATAGAGAGTAAATTTACTTGAAGAAATCAATTGTAGAGTTAGCATGAGAATACTAGGGCAATTTGAATAATTATACCTACAGAGATAGTACTTTGCCAGTTTGCTACAGGTGTCACTTACAAAGATTTAATTTCCTTTACTGTCCAATCAAAGGGAATTTATCAAAGTGCAACCAGAGTAGGTATTTTTCTCAGTTTTGTTAAGTTCTAATACGTCATTTGTAAAGGAGGTTTAAATTCTAGTATTGTAAATGAGAATAAAAAATATTTAAAGCGCGTGCATTAGCAATTAATATAACAAAGTGTGAGTACAGATACAAAATCAAGGGCTTAAATTAAGTCTAGCCTACCTACCATAGCCGCGCTCACTCAAGTTGATTTGACTGACTGACTGAGCTGTTGTGGCTTCAAAACCAAGCCCCGAAAACTAAAGAGAAGAAAAGACACCTTAGCTCCAGGTCATCATCATCTTATTACAGACTAGACATTATTATTACATTTCATGCCGAAAACAGACAGGTTGTTTTCCTATGTGAGCATCATATTTCCGTTTTATATGCATAACAATGTTTCATAACGTCCATATTTTATGCATACTAAGCGCCGAGTTCCATTGAACACTTAAGTAAATTGACACGAATTGCGTAGGTGAAAGAAGGCAACATTTTGTATGGAAGAGAAATGGAATATCTTAATAAAGCAACTTATATCTTCTATCTACAAATCTTTGTCTCATTTGACAAACAAACCGTGTTGCTTGTGAGTTAGAAAAAAGTGAAGCGATAGAAATAAAGCTTACACTATATAAGAATTTAACATTTCCCATGCAATTTATATTGTGGAAGATTAACACTTATATAGGCACGAGATGTTACATAACGGATTAAACTTACTTAGTCAGAGTTTCCAAAGATGATGTGTAGATCGTCCCTCCCACATCAATGTGCACAGGGGCGGTAGACTTGGAGGCAGCGGCAATGCAAGGAATCCCTACTATTTTCTGATTATAAGCTAAAGCAGCTGCAGCGGCTGCTGCTGCCGATGCGGTTCCAGCTACCGGCGGTGTAGGCGAGGATGAGTTTGACATTCCCGGAGGCGAGAAGGGAACTGGAGACCCGCTTGGTGACAGTTTCCTGAAGAATACACAAGAAATTCTTATGAAACATACGGATCTTTTATAAACGAACTTATACTCTCGTGTAAGCATAAGTAATGCACTTATTTTAGTATATGGCCATTATAAGTGCTTACTCTGCTCTTAGAGTGTGATATTATAATGTCTTCTATACTACATACTATTGTATTGCTCCCAGTATCCACTTGTTAGGATACAGAAAACTAAGCACTACCTCATATACTATCTCTGTTTTCCTTACAGCTACTTTCAATCACATGCACATTACAAGAGACAGTATTAATATACCACCTAGACAACCTATTAATATGCAATGCCACTGCTTTTATCACTTTTGGAAAAGTTTAGACAAATGTCTTAACTTTAGAGAAACAAATTATGTCACAAAATATGATACGAACATGTAGGAGTGGGAATTGTCTCAACATAAGAAGAAACAAATTATATTATAAAATATTATATAAATTAATAAGTAGTACGAGAACGAATAACTGTTACTAAAACCATTTAACTTTTAACATATTCATAACCATTGGTTCATTAGCAAACCCATACCACGAGTTATCACGAACAATTAAAAGATTAATGATAATGGTTTTGGTTTCCAGAATAGAAAGATTGAAAAAAACGTTTTATCTGCATTGGCTATAATACAATTTATTTTCAATGGGTTTTGTTTTTGTTAGTATCTTAAGTTTGACTGATGAAGGATTTTTCTTTTTCATATGAAAAATAGGAGCACCTTCGTTTGTGTATAGGATGCCCTGCTTGCATTCAATATTATTTGATTCTCTTGTAGCAAGATTCAGAATTTCGAAGAGTTGTATTGTGTATAGGTAATGGAATAACTGTTGTAGGACCGAAGAGGGCAGAGAGAAAGGAGTTTGATTTGGTTCAGGACGTTTTTCAGTGCTTCGTTGCTGTGCTAGTTGTTTTGTAATAGGAAATTGACTTTAAGCAGTACAGCTTTGTCCGTCATTCATTCTGATGACGAAATGAATATCGACCGAGCAACGAACCGGGATAAGTAAACTTATCCTTCAGCCAAAAGTGAATTTTTCTCGAGGCGTTTTGAAGAAATAGCTTATGATTAGTAGGCATTTATAATAGAACCAATGTTAGCTGTTTAAAGGAGAGACTCAACTGTTCTATATACATATTTGAAGAACAATATAATATTACATAGAGTGAACTCATTGGTTGTTTCCCTTTATTCACGTAAAGTCACTTGACTACTGGCTTTTCTATTTTATGAGTATGTACCTTGGCCTGTGTGACTAGCTGGACTTATGTTGATGTGTATCTGCATTATTTAATATACTGCAAATACACTTACATAAATGTAGTATTTATATTAAATATAGTATACCAGAGTGCATTGTGTGTTGTGCTATTTCATTTTCTCTAAAGTCTCTTATTTCTGAAGTCTATTCTTCTATTCTTGCCGTTTTCTGTCTCTCGGCTCCTGATATACATACATACAGATCTTTGTACTGTTACCTAAATACATACGAGAAAATATTCTCTCTTCCTGTTATGACATACTCTTTTAACTATTCTCAGGCAAAGTTCTAACTACCCTGGAGTTAAGTAAAATACAGACATAGGAGTAGCCTACAATACACAAATATACATAGATTGACGAAATAAGTAGGAGAACAGAGGAGCCGAGTGGAGTAAAGCTGAGCACAATGCGATAGTACGATAGGACGCGATACGATACGATAGAAAAGTAAACTGCTTATGTGAACCGAATGCCTCCAGGCATTCCATTGGAAAAGTCCCGAACCGAATAACTCTTTAGGGACCCCTACATCATATAATATTAGGCATATTATATTACACGAGGCCCGGACTTAGTTCTATTACAATGCTACCTAGTCATGTATTATAACACTGCACATATTCATGCACCCGGCTTTGCCCAAGGTACTCTTACTTCCCTTTTATACTTTATTTTCATTTATGTATTCTTGCGTAATGCAAGGTAAGTAAAGTTAAAGCACATACATATTAAAGTTGTACTACTTACACAACACATTTACTACCAGTGGCTCTTTTACATACTCTCAACAATGCTCCTCGCATTTTCAATTCCTTCTCCAAGCCTTTCATACTCTTTCACTAAACCTATCTCTAATTCATATACTAATTACACATTTAATTTGTTTAGAGTTATACGCCTGAATATCATCCTTTCATTATGTACTTTTTGCATCATTTCGTCAAAGCGTAGCAAATCGTCGTCAAATCCAGAGGACATGAAACAAGATTGCAACTTCCTACGCTAAAATGGATTACTATTTTTATGAATGGAGCTTTCTCATTGTCGTAACAATAGATCATTCAACAATGTCCTTATCCGTATTAAGAAAACCAGGAATTTTATCTCCAACAGTAGCGAGCTGTCTTTTATTACAAGCGGAAATTATTTTAGGTAGGTAAGCTTAGGAATTTGCATTTAAAGTCATCGTTCACTCATTTTCTACTACAACTATTGCATAGATATTGCAAAAAGCGGCGGGGTAAGTTGTAGACAGGATTCGGTGGGTACAAGAACCTATAGCTATCATGTGCATTAGAAAGGAATGCCATGCCACTTGCATTGTACAATTCATTTCCACTGACAGTCAGCAACAAAGGAACTTCTCTTGTTAGTGGATCCGTAGGAGTAGAATTAGTAGCTTGGAACGTCAAAGATTTTTGCTGAAGGCTGGGAATTGCTTTAGGGTGCTTAATGTCTGTAATGAATCGCCAAATGCATTCACCTAATACTCATCACTATCTTCTAGTACACAGCGATAAGCTATGGCTTAAACTTTTGTACAAATATCGCATCCGTAGTTAGTGGGTGGATTCTTATGATAAACATCCTTACTCCATACACAAGCAGTATACAGATTCACCAGTAGATTATTGAATTTGTACTTAGCGATACAGATAATAGTAATATCAGCGCATTGTGCCTTGCATTCCTTATGCTATATCATTTTGAATCCTACGATTAAAATAAGCGATCCAATTTCTTCAAAACAGATAATTACTAATAGTATCTAAATACTATACATACTATGAATTGAAAATGAGTATGTTTTGTATGTTGTCATTCTGCTAATTCAAAAGGATCTATCCGATTGCTGATCGAGATTTGAAATAGTGAGGCAGCTTTGTTTTCCTAATGCTCCAGTTGAGATTGCACACTATTGAGCCTATGTAAAGGTAAACTTTATGAAAATCAACGTACATGAGGCAATGTGTTTATATATATTCTAGATACGACATAGAAAACCGTATTTGTAAGCCGTTGTGGTAAGAGAATACATACTAGAGTGGAGATATCCTTCATGTGGAAATGAGTTCGGTTGTTCGAGTTTATTATTATAGGGAAATGCCCAAAGGAAGGAAAAGACTGCTCCTGCTTCAGAGCTTGGTTTGGATGTTGAATGCCCGGCAGTCTTCCTCTGGGCATCTGACAGTATGAAATAGAATGCTATGCTGATCATGCTGAATTGTATTTCCCAGCTTATCTTAAAAGTAATAAAGTAATGTAATGTAGCATAATAATAAGAGACGAGCCTCTCCCAGACACACATGAAAGGTTCCCACTGATAAAACTAATACCTAACGCTCTATCCACAGTACTACCCATGCTTTTTCTAACGCGTTTTAAGTATTCCGTTTTTGCACCAATTTACATGTACCAATATTCAATCTGGTAACAAGTAGCGGTATTAGCTATAGTATTGTTTAAGTAGCACTACAATTAGTTAACAATTTTGATTTGAATTTTCTAAAAGTAGTTTAAAATATTATAAACTTTGGCAAATATTTTGAAAACGATTTAAATATATAACAGTGAATTAATTGTAACATACAACTATTTGCAAAAATTTAATGAGGCAGTTAGGATTTATTCATTTATGGTTCGGTTGTGATCTCTGTGGCAGGTTTATAACTTTTATTACTTTAAACGAACAATTTCCCTTTATAGCCTTTGTTCCGTGAAGTACTTTTATGAGGATGAGTGTTTCTGTTTCAGCATCTACGAGTAATCGTATAAATCTCTTATTTATGCATAATAAAGCCCTGGCAAAGATGATTTCTTTCAAACATTTTTCTACACTGCTAAGCCAAATAACTATACAGTGTACTAGAGAGAAGATTCATGAATGCTACATGAAGTAAGTTACTGATTAAATAGGGATTTTGGTGGAAAACAACAATATGTGTAGTATTTATAGTAAACAACAAACAACAGTGCTTTACTTTTTGGCTTGACTTGGTAGTTTGGGAATCGCAGTTTGATAGAGGGACTACTGGCTTCTATATCTACCATATTCCCATTGCATTTCATAAGAGAGAAAGGAATAGTCAAGTCAAGCAACCATTGGGTGTTGATAACATCTGCAACTTCCCCAGGAGCCAGATCAAATAACTCTTTCAAAGGACTTTAAGAGCAGGACTTCATCAGATACGTTCAATAATAATCATAATGGCAGACTTCTTTATCTGTGTACCTCTTTGCACAACTTCATGCTGAATGCTATCATGGCACTATACCGTAACCGACCGAACTATATGTACTTCGTTTCTGCATACCTTAATACTAGTACTCTTCCAAACATAAAGATAATATTGTGTAGTTATCTGTACCAACGAATTTTACTGGGAGCACTCACAACAGTCTTTAATATTATTATAGACGATGATACACGTAGATAGGTACCATTCACTAACCTTTTTGTCATGTATGAGACATCATATAACATGGATCATATTTAAGATATCTATAACTGTTATCACATGTACTTACTTCAGCCTTCAGTCCATACAGAAATTGACATACCTACACAAAACATGTATGTGCAATAACGATAAATAAATAAAAACAATTCATTGTTATTCATGGATTTTGTAAGACTACCGAAATCCCTACTTCTTGATTCTATACAAGAGCCTGAATTGCATTTATTAATCTATTAGCATGTATGTACTTTGATACTGACTACGCTGACTCTACAAGAGACCTACCTAGTATCCCTCTGTATAGAGGCAGGTATCTTCTGTAACATACTAGTCCCATAATGACATCTTTAAATATTCTACAGTAGATAAATGTTTGATGGTTTATTGCCTCGTAGATCTAATGTTTTATAGGTATACATACAGATACTCCTAACCCAAGTAATGTAATGTTTAAATAAATAAACGATGGGCATTGTGCATTAAAAGATAACCGGCTACATGCATTTAATACATGACTCATAATTTACTTAAGTAGTGAATCTAATCTGGTTGGATATTACTGTCGTCGTCTGCTTTGAAGATCCAATAAAAAGAGCACATTTTATGCCCTATAAAAATGTCAAACAGTACTATGAGCATAAGAATAAAACTTTAATCTCTTAGAAGAAGCGGCAATAAAGCTTTTTCGGGGAATCTCACCGATTTTCCAGTCAGTATACAAGGCAAAACAATTGGCAAAGTCTTAGATAAAAAACAAAATATACTTTGGGATGCACAAAAACTACGATAGAAAAATCAGATTATAAGTCGTACAGGGTTTTCACATACCGCTTCGGACAGGTAGCGGTGTCCATCATGATGGTTTTCGGATTTGGTTTCCGCTCCATACAGGCAAATCAGCCGTAGCAAAATTCTTGGCAATTACTTAGGTACTCAGTTAAAATGCTGAAAAAAATGCCTTTTTTAGTAACTTCACAAAGTCCAGCTAGTAATCAAGTTTAAGCAATTTTTGTTGAATAGAGATTTCATTGCACTTGTAACAAAAATGTTCTCCATGAAACAGGTCGAGAAAACAGAGTTGTGTATAGTAGTGTAGTCGCAGTGAGTTCCCGCGTCGAGTATTTCTCAATGGGAAGAAAATTGTCTCTTTCCACGTGGAGACTGAGGAGAAAAGTTTCGTCTTTCACTCACTGACGGTGCACAATCGGGTAAGTCTGAAGTTTAATCCAACAAAATCAGAATTACTAGTAGTAAAAAGAGTTTTCTACATTTTGTTAATTCCTTTGTGTATTGACACTGCTTGCATGTATATTAATATTTATAATTTTGGTTTTACAGAAGAGCAATGCAAACCGAAGTATTTTCCACTTCCGCTCTATAAACTTTTCATTCCGGCTTTCTCCACTTGTGCTAACTTTCTTTGCAAAATAGCGTTCAGTAGCCTTTCACTGATAATAATATTCATTTAGATGACAATGGAACTAGAAGTTGTAATTTCCAGTGATTTGACTTTTCCCGCAGTGAAAATTAATTTCCTCTTCAGTAACTTTTAGTCAATTATCGTATAATTATAAATAAAAATAGGCGTGATAACAGGCGTGTAAATAGTTAGGATCGGAAAAGGACTGAACGTGTAGTGGAGTTGAGAGAATAAGAATTGAGCCAAGTTGGTTGAGACTTGAGACTTTGGCAGTGGTTTGGTTGAGCGGAGTGTATACAGGGCTGAAGTCGAAGCTGAAGTGATCTGCGGGAAAGTGCTGGCAGTGGTGCTTTGCTTGCCTTGCTTCGGGATACATGCACATACATAGTCATGGCCTAACTACGTAACATCGTGTATGTATGTGTCTACTTATCCATACATTGTATACAGAAGGCAAGGACTGTGCATTCGTAAGTAATAATACACTATATATATCAAATAAGTACATCACAATACAAAGCAAGTATGTTTTATAGATGTATGTATATTACTTTTATCCACCTTAAGCTTTATGTACTGAGTTGATGGGATGTTCTTCTTTTTATATGTGTCTACATCACAGATTGGTACCTATAGAGAGCAGTTTCCTTTCGCCTACTACTAGACTGGCTCCAATGCAGCGACTACTTGTATTCTACTTCAACTTGACTTGAATTTAAGCACCAAGTAAGTAAGGAAGACAAGGTACTGAAGATATACACGCATGTACTTATTGTCAGTATGACTTACTTACCTTATAGTAGTTAGTAGAGTATTAGTTGAGAGGAGTATGTGATGTGATGTTCCTGTTCTGTACCATGTTGGTTGTTGGCTGATGTGATGTGAGCGCAAGCGAATGCGTTTCGTTTAGTTTCAGGCAAAGTTGGGTTAATAATGCCTTTTGGCCAAATCCGGCATTCTCCGTCATCAGAGCGGAGCTTTGCCCAGGGCGACCACGGGTCCAATACCTCCTCTATTCCAACTACTACACATAAAATAACTATACAGATCCTTAAACTACTATATAGTATCTATATAGATACACCAGCCAAGTCAGTCGATTCAAGCCTCCAACCACTAGATACGTAGGTACTTTACTTAACTTGGATTCCTACAACTCTTAAATATCATTCTTCAACTTACACAAGTCTTCACCGAATATTTAACCATAAAACTAGTTCCTAGTTGTACCTGAAAGAAAATGCAATACTTTACATACAAATAGCTTAGACACTTTCAATTAGAGATGAGCAAGGACGTAATCCTAGTGAAATGAGGTGAAAAGTTTTTGTCTCTGCTATAAGCCATTATGTGGTTTGTAATGTGATATATGCGAGATATTAACCAAAATATATCACAGCATTTCACAATCAAAATGTAATTTGTACATAACATTGTTTGCCATGTCTAACTTCAATTTTACAACAGCACGATTCACTTGGCCATATAGTAGTCGCATTTCATAGAGTACTACACCCACATACACTGGATCACTGGACTGCACACGCCCACACGATCACATTCTTTAATCTTTATCGCTTTTAAGATTTTCACTCCTCTGTTTAACCTCTACTTCTACCTGGTATACTACGTTCCTTACATCCGTTTATTTGCACCGATAAAATCAGCTCAACAACAAACGACTCATACCGCAGAGTGATTAAGCTCATTAATTACTGAAAAAACATCTCTGGGAATGAAGTTATCTCAAACAAAAATTTTAACCGGCATTCCGCGAACAGAAGTATGCTATACCTGTAGTATAATATAGTAAACATAAATTATACAGGTACTTTGGTTAGGTACTCAGTCTGTGGTTCAAGTACATGGGTAAATAGCAAGCACCAGGTTACTTCCGTTTTCATGATGCTAAACAACTATATTTTGTAGTGTGAAATAGTGCCTGTATATTTCAAGCACATTTTTTTAGGAAACCACATAGGGGAAACAAGAATTACTGAGGCTGAATTGAACTGTTAGGATTTTATTCTTATCTACAATATAATTACAAATGTATTAGCCATTTTGCAAGAGCATGAAATATTCATGAAACGTAGCAAGATCTAAAATATTATGAAACGCAGTGAATTGCAGGTATAATAAATAAATACCCATTACTGTAGATAAGCCTAAAGAAAGAACAATCACTGAGGGCGAAAACAATAACCCGAAGTTGTAGTGTAGATTTTATTACTTTGACCTTAGTTAGCCTGACTCAGTAATTTTCTGCTTTGGAATACGAAGCAGATGTTACTACTTACTATTATTGCTCCTTTTATATGCATTTTAAATGCAGTAGTTACAAGTAGTAAAATTGCCTACCTAAAAAGTGCAGCAATAAACCAAAGAATGAAAAGACAATCAGTCTTATAGATTGCAATCTTTGGTTTGCCCACAAAGACTAATAGAGAGTAGGGTCGTTGTCGTAGTACGTTCATTCATTTGAACGGAAGATTAGGTCACTAATACTATGTGTGTAGTTGTGACACTGTTTGGCCAGCCCATCCTACTTATATAAGCCGAAGAAGCCTCCAGCAACAAATTTAAGATTTTAATTACAATTGTAGCTCCAATTGCAAAATCAATGGTCACACATGACATAATATGAATGATGCATTACCAAGGGTGGTTTTCTTTTCACAGCTAATAGATATTCTTAAAAGGCAATTTATTACAAAGGGTGATCTCATAAAGGACTTAATTACATTAATTTGTTTAGGATCACAAAATGAGTAAGGTGAGCTTTAGTGCTACATTTTATTCCATTTGGACAGGCAAGGTAGGATCATTATAGTGTATTGGTGTACAACGCAATAGACATTAAGGCTAAGTATGAAATAAGAGTGGGCAAATATTAATTTAACATATACATGCATGTCGCCAGTGTACATTCATAGAAATATTTTCTTATTTAAGTATGTATACCTACATTTGTGATAAGAAATGAATGGGCTGTGTAGTAGATGAAACCGTGTAAGACTTACGGTATTATTACTACATTCACTATGCATGAAGAGTATACTAATGCATATATGTTACACCAAGTTCAATAATGCCTGCGTCGTGGCATGATCGTTGTATGTATAATAAAATAATGCTTCTAGCACTTTTCCTGCTTGCTTGCTTTCATTTCAATCCTTTTCTGTCTACTTTGTTGACTCGACCTGACTGCCTTGTCCTAAGTTGGCCATTCCTTTATTTCATTTATCATGACAGTTGAGCTGGCTGCAGGAGTGCGACTGCAACATAGTCATACAATATTGCTTTTACGAATTTCACAGCAAAAACAAAACAATCTCAAATGCAGCGACTACTATGAATAAGGAATGACTCAGAAAATTAATAAAATGCAGATATGACTAAATAAATAAATATTTTAAGCTAAATAACCCAGCGACATGCCTATAAAATAAACTGTACATAGTTCATTATGAAACACATATTATATTATTATTACGATTTGTAGTACAATAGAAGACATGGCTATCACATTTTATGATCGATACTTGGTTGATTGAGAATGGAGAATTATATTTTGGGCTTTTGGACAAAATGGCAAATAAATGCCAATTAAGTTGTCATAATATTGTTTGAATGTTATACATTCGAAAAACAGATAGGAATTCTTGATAAGTATATATAGTTCCATTTTACCGATAAAACTGAACTGGCGATAAAAGTGTATTTCCGACAAAAATTATATGTCGGTAGAAATCAAATAAGTTCATTAATAATATTTATCTTTTTCACACCATCCCTACAAGATGGCTATGCATATGTTACACACAAAGTATGACTGAATTTACAACGAATATTACCGTCATACGAATAAATGTAATAGCCTACAATAGAATATTTGCAGACGTTTGTTTAACAAAGCGATTCTACATAAATACACTCATGTACACACATTCAGCTATCTCTGGTTGTTGTATAAAAGTTTGAGTTGGTTGATTTATTGGCTTGCCTTGCTTTAATTAATAGCCTCTCTGTTAACCTTTTGCCGTCTCATCGCAAAGAAGAGAGATAAATGCAACGACCACTGCTACACTGTCACTAGTATAATTTGTTAATTTGTCATTCACAACATCAACTATAAATTAATCACATAGAAGTTAGTCAATGACCAAATATAAACATTGTAAGGCTAGTATTGCGTACTACACATACATAAATTATTTAAGCTAAGAGCGACTCCTTTATACTTTGGCAGACCAGATAGTTTGTCTTCCTTCCTACATGAGTAAGCATATTAATTCTTTTTCTGCGTAAATAATTTTAAGTTGTAGATTTTGATGTCTGTCAAGCGTTTATTGTATCTTAATCATGAATGTTCAAATAGAGACATAAATTCATTAATCTTTGCTTTATTGCGTTAGTATTTTTCTAATGTTTTGAACCTTTTGCCTGCATTGTAAAACAGGATTCTCATTTATATGTGATGAAGATAGCAATCTATCTTGGAAAAAATTGTAAATAATGTTTATCATGTCATTACTTATTACAATTAATATTAACAGAATAAGTAGAAGCACTGAGATTAAAAAAATATACTACTTATTCGAAAAGTAAGTAAAACAAAAAATACTGATAGGAGCTCAGGTAGTACTTAACATAATTGTACATTCACTACCTCCGTTTCCCATATTCAACAAGTTTTGTTTCAACCTCCTTTGCATCTGGCCCTTGACCTGATGTCTGAAATTCATTCAGAGTCTGCATGTATACAGTTTTTTGTTTTCTCCTGCCATGTCAAACAGATCAAGAAGTATTAAATCATCTAAGAATAAAATATTAAAAGTGAGACAAAAGTTTTTGAATTGTTTTCTCTCACGTCCAATTTTAGTAGGATGTGCACGTGGGCAGAAACATAATACTGATTAGAAATTGAAATGGAAGTGATAGAGGAATTGCAAAATGTTTTTTGTAAAAAAAATAAGTCAAATCTTCAACGTTGTAGAAAAGTGTGATTGAAAAAAATGATCTTTGATAAGTGATTGCCTATTTGAGTATAATCCCGACTAATCTAAAGTTGTAGCAATAAAGACTGAATAAGAATTGAAGCATTCAAAATTTGCATACGTAGATTTTATTTCTTGGCTTACGTTTTACTTTTCTAGGAATTTTCTGATATAGGTAATTGCACAGATAGGGCTGCTTATACTAAATCGATGTAATGGGGGCAGCTATTTAAAGCTAAAGATTCGTTAAATGATGGGCGTCTTGTTTAAAACGTAAGTAGGGCTAGTGGTTAACTTGTTTTTAAACAACTTTGTGTACAAAAAATTAATAAACCAATACAAATTTTTGGTCTTGAAAATGATTAGGGATTTGCATTCTTCCAAACCAACATCTTAAAATATGGACATTACTTATATATAGTATATTCGATGATTTGAAATCTAGTGCGATTTACAAGTGATAACAGTGTAACACATACTGCGTCAATGAAGCATTTAATGAAAATGATAAAATGCTAATTCAGAAGACCCACGTTAACAAATTAGCATTTAAAGATCATTTATTGAAATTAATATGCACAAAGGTATTGTTAAATTTTCTGTAGGATTGACTTGATTTTATTATATCGCAGGTTGTTACTGATATGTTCTGAAGCAAAAAAGGATTATTTTTTGAACTTTAAAGAATTTGAACACATGTGCAGAATTTCTAAAAAATTAATGAAGAAAACGAGGTCAAAAAATAGGAAAGTTGGGTATAGCATTTTTTGTAAAATGTTATTATTTTGATGTGGAGTAATATGCATGATGGTTGGTGAAGTGTAGGCTTTCAGGTTTTAAACTAATAATATAATATTGTGTTGTAGCTGTGAGTTGAGGAGGTAAAAGTTAAAGTCAATTGTTAAGAGGAGAAGCAATAGATAAAGCGAGGAGAGATCAAAATGAGGATGAGGAAGGTGTATGAGATGAGGATGAGATGAGGTTTGAAGTAGAGTGGGCCAGGGAACACCTAAGGCCTTTTTATATTAAACTTAAACGTGCCATTCCATTCCGTGCTAGACTTGCCAAAATACAAAACATGACACGCGTTTTGTCTTTTAATCATAAAAGACTCAGTCCCACGAAAGCTGTATGTAGCTGTAAGCTAAAAAGCAAAGATCAAGCATACAAAGGCTGCAGTTCATATACTTGTATAATATATTAAAACCCTCCGTGGTCTATGGTCAACCAACCAAGTCAATTTGTGCACTTTTTCTCTATTATTTTAAATGAAAAGCAAAAGTTATAATACATGTACAGCTACCTACTACTCCATTACAAACACCCCATTCCATCTCTGGCTTAAATCTATATTTTATTGCTTTATCAACTTACAGACATAATATCTATAGGCAGGTGCACTATATTTACACCTAGGCCTAATTACTGATTCACTATGAGTATCAAAACAAGATTTTCAGTACCTTTCTCAATGAATTGGGCTTGTGACATGATTTTCTGCTATAAATTCAATATAAATTCAATTAGTACAAAAAAGTTTACTTTTTGTCTGCAATTTCGTGTAGCAAAGCAATTGAATTTTAAGGAAACCATTCACTGGTATACTCTTTCTCTCTACTATCTACCTAATATACACAAATACAGGTTTTTGTATTGTCTCACGTTAAAATGTAGTACAGTGCAGATTGTATACTAACCATATGTCTTATTACAAATATTTCTATTGACATGCACTCTCTTTGAATTCTTGGCTTCTGTAAAACAGTCAGTTTTCTACAGAAGATGAAAAACAAGTGTGTTTGCATGTTTGCTAAGGTCGGTGAGTAAATTAGCACGATATGTAAATATTGGGATGAGTGCCGAGTTCCTAGTGTCCGTAAGGATGGTCATTATACTCTGATCGTCGTACTACTGTACGTTATTACCATTTGCATAGCATAAGGCAATGCATTGAGCAGAATTCAGGAGCAGTACATCCAATCTCTATCTAATCTAGTTGTTTTCGCTAAGATTTGGCAATAATGATAGGAGCTGGCTGTATAATTTTACTTCTTTTTCTACGAGAGTAAACCCAACAACTACCTACGCACTACTACAACTACCTACATGCATTACCTGTCTAGTAGCTAGGGATCTCAGCTACACTGAAGATCATGTTGCAATAGTCGTCGGTGTTAATGGTCGAAGCGTCTCAGCGTATATTTTATGTAAATGAAGAATTATTGGTAGCACCTTAACCTGCAGTTTGTAGTAATGCAGGACAACTATAACTGGTTAGGCAGTGGCTTAGCTGATTACCATTATTGCAGAAATTGCTATTATTTTATGACGCCTTATCACTATCATCAATTCAATGCCTTTGATTGGATTGTTAGCATTTCATTTCTCTAATGGTGGCCTTTTATGTTATGGACATCATTTTACACTTTAATGTTTTATATCCTTTTAACTATACACAGAAGCCATTCAAAGCTATAATTAAAACAGGTATTGCGATACTCGTCGCTTCACCGATTATGTATATCATTATTTACACCATCGCTTGCAGCTACAAGACGAAAATATTTTGGCACAACATGTGTGCACATTTTGTAGATTCAATTAATAATTGCAATTGCACTCATTTTATGGAATAAACAATTTAGTACGTGTAATCAATCGACAATTTATAAAAGTATTAAAAGAAGGAGGAGCACTATGTAGTAAAAAAGGCCGTAAAATTCTTAATATTGAATAGTATTATGGCCGTACGGAAAATGAATAAACAGAAAAGTTCTGTTCACTTCTAGAAGTTGGTAAATGAATTTCTCTGGAGAATAATAGAAGAATCCCTTGCACAGTTCGTCTGAAATTGGTTTCTTCAATGTATCCGATTAGGAAAGCATGAGATTGACATTTGCTCTCGGGCTTCATTACCTTAATGCTCTATAGTGGAGGTCTACAGCTATGCTTATTGCAATAATTGAAGAAACCTGCTTTTGTGAGTATAATTTACAATAGAAAGCCATACAAACTTGAAATTGAATAAATATTAGTACTCATGTTTGTAAATAAATCATTAACTGTAACTTCAAATGCATATGTTGTGTTGGTAGGAGGCTATGTTATTTATGCATGTATCTCCTTGTTTTATTATTATTATTACGCAAGAGGTGAACTTATATTATAAACGACAAGAGTAGACTGATGTGTGGTGTGTGTACTATTGTTTAAGATCCTATCATTTTACATCATTTAAATGAAGTCAGTGTAGTCTGCAGAAGTGAACTGAACACGTAGATGCGAGTAGCCTAAAGCTTCGGGAAGTTAAATTTAATCGCAAAGTAAGCAAGACACCTCTCCAGGCACTTTACGATCAATAAATCAAAAAAATTGTAAAATTTTGTCTACTAGCACAGGCAACTAGACTAAACAGCCATATGGTCTATGCAATGAATAAACAAAATCTCCAACTCTCCGATACTCCAATCAACTTCCTACTGTACCTTAATAATGCAAACAGATGCCTTCAAGTAGAGCCAGTTAAACAAAGCAACTGCTCTTACTTCGTCCGCTGAATCAATTATAAATGCAATACTAAATTCATAGATAGTAGAATTTTTTTAGTCTGAATTTTTTTCACAGAATTGTTATTCACTACAATATTAAGTAAATTAATGGTTGATATTGATGGTTATTCACCGTATCATTAAAAATGTCGAAAATAATCAATTACAATTACACTAAGGATGAATAGATACAATTTTATCTTTCTGAGTTAGGTAACTCTATAATCGTCTTGAAGCGGGAAAAATTTTATGTGTGTACTGTTAAAATTGTCATAATTACCAATCAAGCATAACTCGGTGCACTTAAATAGAAAAGGGAATTATTTAGTGTATTAATTGTTGTTTAGCTAAAGTTTTCTTCTGAATTGTCCACATGCTTAAGGAAAGAGAAATATGTATGATCATAATGTAAACTAGCCTGAAAACCAAGTCTAAAATATGTGGATGTAAAATACTACGTTTGGGTTGTCATTCAGAGAGTAGTATTAACGTACCATATAACGCCTGCCCCACGGAGAGAGAGAAATCCTCCAGGACAAATGAAATTCCAGTTGTCAGGCAGGGCATGAGAGATAGTATATGAATTACTGTAAAAGAAAATCTGATACCATTAGTAACTCACAGGGACTAAATACGAGAATCCTCAACTTATTTTCCACTACCAGTTGAGCACAACTTTGTCTTTCATCCATTGCCGTATTTCTAACTTGACATGGCATTATAGCCTGAGTGAACTTAACTGGTCGGACTGGAAGGCTCTTTCCTTTTGGTAGTAAATACTAGAAGTACATTACCTAAGTAATAATAATAAATGAATACATAGCCATTTACGGCAGACCAAGCAGTTGTCATGTCTTATAACAGCTTCCGGCTGATTTCTTGCAAACCTTGCAAATATTTCATAAAAAATAAAAATGAACAAGAAATAAAGTAACCAAAGAACCTCTCAAGTCAACTTGTGCATTATTACGCTCTACGTTACAATGTACTTTACTCGTGTGTGATACACATTCTCAAAGAGTTCTCGTTTCGCCAGACGCCCGCAACTCTATAGCCCTGTGCAGTGCATCTTGTGCAGATTTTTTGCCCGTCTGCACTGCTTTTACGAGCTAGGCTTAAGGAATCACCCCATCAGTTTGTCCAAATGTAACTAAAAGGACTAGAGGATGAAATTAACCAAAAATTACAGAATACGTAACTTGCTGGAATAATTTTCCATGGGAAAATGGAAAAACTGAAAATAATTCTATTTCAAACTTGTATTTGTATTTGTACTGCATCAAAAGGATAATATATTTTACAATTTTTCAAATAATTTTACACATTTCGGTGCTAAAAATTACAATTCAATTGATCATTTTCTTAACGTATAGATATACCTACTATAAATACACTTTGTGCACATGCTCTAATTTATTGGATTAGAATTAGCTGTACAAACTGTCAATGTTTGATACCTACTAATTAATAACGTCGTAAAATGGAGCAAAGAGAAATAAAACTTAATGGAATAAAATGATTTTTGCTTAATTTGTATTTATGATTTGTTCAAAGCAATAACCCAAGACGATAGATGGAAAATGTTTGTTTCTGTAGGGTAGGCTTCCTTGTATGGGTGGCTCCTAGTTTGCTAATAAGATTCTCATGTGATCATGATCATTATTTCTTGAAAGTATAAAAATACAATATCACATTTGGTATCTGAGTTTTATGTGGCAAGTGTACATAATATGCCTTGGAGGTCTTCCCATAGGTAGTGAAATATATATTATGGGTTTGGAAGTACATGATTCAGGTAAGTGGGAATAGACAATGGGCATTATGTAGTATGATGTAGTCAGATGTGTATTTATAGGTACCAGAATTTATTCATTGGTCACTTGTGGCAGTGTTGCTTTATTTTTATGTGTATTGAAACAGTTAGAACGTCATATTACCTGTAGCCAATTGTGAGTATGGTTTGAGTTTGACTATTCCTATTAAGTTGCACACATGTTATGCAAAAAATACGTGCAGATGTCTATTTAAGTATGCAGTTGACTATGTATCTCGCAGGTATCCATATTAGCGTGAGTTATGAAGAGTGTTTTTGGTGTATGAAAAGCACGGAGGATCGAGCGTAACATAACTAACGATATGATAGGACTAATAATATTTGGCTGAGAGGTAAATGGGAGAGAAGTAGATATAAAATGGAATTAAGACCCTTTAGGGAAGGAAACTGTTGTTGGATTGTTTCATTTCATTATGCATCTCCCATTCACTTCCATTCTTGCCTTGTTTTGGATTTGTTATGAGCATTTTTGTGCTGACTTGTCTTATTGTTAGCTTCGTTCGCATATTATAGCTGTATATAGCATTTTGACTTGATTCATGGTATTGTTTAGTTGTATATTGGACATGTACAAGACGCTCTGGCAAACTGGACTTGCCTTCAGACAAGTTGACTTGACTTCGCTTCGACTTCTTTGGATTTGGATCGTTTTGGTCGTTAAGTTTTCCCGAGGCAGTGCTAGTCACCAGGCCCCTGGGCCACCGGCTACGAAACGAAACAAAACGAGTGGATTTCATTTGCATGCATAATGTAATGCATTCCTCATCATAAATACATTGGCACCTCCGGCACTAAATTACCTACAGAAACTTCCCTCAAGAAAACCAAACCACTTTGGACTGACGATATTTTTTCAACTGTTCTCTACTTGCCTTGGCTCCTTCGACTGCCATTAACCATTACATTACATTATTCACTCATAGAATCACTTGTACATATTTCATGTACATTTGTTCAGCTCATTATTACTGTAATAGACTGAAATACAACCCGCACTAATACATTTCATACCACGACTACTACCTACTAGATGAATATGATGAACACTTCCAAAATTACATAGAATAGGTAGTTATTAAACTACAGCATCATATTTTTCTGTGTACACAGCTAGTTATCTCTAATGTAAACCTACTTTAGATAGCTTAGCCCTCCTTAGAAACTCGACCAAGCAAAACCCTAAAATTCCGCCATTAGGGGAAATACAGATGTTAAACAGGTCGAAAAACTTACCAGGGCGGCTTAAAAAATGCTAATAAGTCAGAACAAATAGTATCACATTACCATTACCGAGTCTTATTATTTGACGAAAACTTTTCATTATGGTCATATTTAGTTGTAGATACATACATCATGTACTACATTTCATCAGAATATCACATTACAACATTACCAAATCCATATTACGTGGCATAGCTTTAAAAAATGTTAAAATGCTGCCAGGATTTCGTTTTTCTCACAGCAGGTATGACAGTCTGGGCCAAATGTCATTCAATTGGCGTGAACGAGACAATTTGTCGATATTTATCACTCCATGCAAGGTAAAATCCATATTTGACTGAACTGATAAACATTGTAGCTTCTAGAACGTTGCGAAAATACAGGTCTTCAGACTCTGCCATCAGTAAATACTAATCTGGGATGAGATATCTTATTCCATTAGAATAGTTACTAACCAATGTTTGCACTCAGCTACCTTGTAAATTGATTTCACATGACATTAGGCACGCAGCATTTTATACGTAGTGTTTACACATAAATACAAAGTTGGGCAAGATCCAGACTAAAAAATTAACATGTTTATATACTACAGTTGAAATATTAATTGTTTTTTACTACGAGTAGGCACTACAATAGAATATCACAACACTAGAAAACATCAGTCGGCAGTAGATAAAAATTACAATATTATTAGAAGGTAAGTATTGAGATGAAAATCATCGCGCAGTTACACAGATTAGCATGTATATTTACACGCAGCATGCGATCACGCTATAGGTAAACTGCTTTTGTCAGTTCTGTCAATTGCGCAAGAAAATGAGAACGTTGTCGAGAAGTTATCAAAGGAGGCATCAGGTGAACTTAAGAGCTTGTTAAAATTTTAACTGAAGAGGATTTGTAGTATTCTTGCTGGCTGTCTGCATTTTATTCTGTCTGGGAGCTACATGGTATCTAATATCTCTCCAAATTATGCGATTGATGGTTTCGAATTTTTCTATAGGCCACAAACTGCGATCTTCTAAAAAGGGAAACATGCATGTCAAATTATTCAGTTCCCTAAGGGGATTTCCAAGTCCGGTACATAAGAAGCAAGTGTATCTAATTTATGCCGTCTGCTTCATATCATCTCCCTTGTTCATCACCGGAAATTCATTCAAGTTTCTTTAAATGCTTAAGAATTTGGAATGCTTAGTGCATGAAGAGAACCGAGGAGTAAGGAGTGAGTGGCCCGAAATTAGAGGAAATTGGGACAGATGGTCTTTCGGTCAGAGATGTTTTTTTATAATTTATTCGGTTGTACCTTAAGGTCAGGACAATAAGAAGATAAGATATGGGACAAGGATAAGACGATTATTGTCTGCTTTGTCTTGTATCAATGTATCTCTCGAGTATTTAGTAATGATAGGAGAGAAACGTTTGCATATCAGCAAGAAGTCATTGTTGCACATTATTAACAATGGGATTAAGTTACTAATAATCTAATAGCAAAAAAAGAGATTTGGAATGAACACATAAAAATGACGATGGACATGACTTTGAAGTTCCAACTGAAAGAAACAACATGCAAAAGAACGAAGGCAAAAGGAAAAGGAGTTAAAGAAAGGCCGCGGGATTCTTAGACCGGTTAGGTCACACTTGACCCTCAAACTGCCCTTAGGTGTAATAAAGTAAGTAGGCAGTATGTTCGATGTGTGTAATGAATGTACCATGTTTGTAATATGTAACTACAATTTGTGCGAGCACTGATAGGTAGGCCGTAGGTAAACTCAGTCCATCTTTGGTTTGTTAGACTCGCTCAAATTATGATTTGGTTTTCTTCTTATTCGTAAAAAGGTGACTTGCTGATTTTTTTTCGTTCGATTTGGTTCAGAGCAACGTGGCTTGTAGGCCTCCTAGTTGTTGTGGTTGAGAAGGATACCTCCTGTCCAGCCAGTTGACTTTTATCTTCTCCTCAGTTCACAATATTAATAAAAAGGTCTTTTGCTTATCCTTAGTACACAAGTTCACAGGCTGTGAGACTAATCCCCATTTATAGCTCCTGGCTTGAATATCATTTCATTTGCATTCATTTTTTATTTGTTCAAATGATGCCGATAGTGCCATGCGAAATGCCAACAGCTACATATCAAACAAAGCTTCCCTCAGTCTCTTTTTACAACGCAGGACTTTCCTTATTTTCTGGTCGTGAGTTCAAATTCACAGTCTGAGAATTTTACTAAGGATAAAGCAATTTATGTTAGCCAATTGTTTCATTTGCATTTAAAATGCCCTAGGTCTGTTTCTCTTCTGATCATGCACAACTAAAAATTAGATGTGTAATATTAATCTCTTTTCACTATATGAATATTATCAGTACTTTCTGGTCCGAGCTCACCTTCTTGGAAGTTGGAACACCTTATGGGCTCATATTATAAAACTGCAGGAATATGTAGAATACCTCTAAGGAAAGTTGTATTATTGTATTCTAATGAACACAAGATTTAAAAATTCGCTGATGCCAACTCCAACGTATATCAATTTCACCAAATTGTTGTTCTACGGTTAATCTGATAGTTACAAAACTAGTAGAGATTTTATTTACGATGGATAAAAAAGTTAACGGTCTTGTTTAATTTGGTCTATAGCATTATGCATAATACCACATCTATCTGCCAGATACCCCAAAAAACATACTAGTAATTTGTTTTGAAATGTGAATCAATATTTTTGGAGCAAATGAACATTGTTACACAAGTTAAGTACGCAAATAGCCATTAAGCTCTAAAAATCGAAATTGCAAATATGCATTTTGCTGAAAAAATGTTATAGAACAATAAATAAAACATTTATATAAAACATTTATAATGTTGACTATCTTGATGCTTACTCGAACAACAGTTACAGCAGTGTCAAGTTTGATTAGATAGTTAAAATGCAACAAATTTCGTCTTTTCGTGAGTCACATTCAGCATCATCCCGAAATTTTGGTGCATTTCCACATTCAGATATCAGAACGCATCCTCCGCCACGGAGTCTGCATGATCTTTCGTATTCAGGATCTTAAAAATTGAAAACATTCATTTGACAAACACCTAGGTTAATGTAATTATGAAATTATTCATTATTTAAAATTACATCCGTAACAGCATTCGTAATCGGCAGGGCAAATTTCGTTTTTGACCACAGTTACGTTGGAGTCATGAGGTTTAAGGTTGGTTGGACAGTCTCCTTTTGGCACGCAAAGTCCTCCACTGCCATTTTGACATAAATTGTAACTTTTTTCTGAGCTATTATTCTTACTTGGTTCTGTAGGATTATTTCGGACCTCTAGTTCTTGAAAACCTTCAGGAACTTCTCCTATAACAATTATGTAACTATATAATACAGAGATTGGAAGTTATCTACCATAATTAGGATGAATTGATCGTAATATAAAGGCACTGCACCTGTAGCAAAAGTAAATTTCAGATTTCCAGCAGAAGGCTTGATATTTTCAATCGTAGAATTTGTGGGGTAAGAATAGGCATAATTAGTGAATACTAAAGAGGAAGCTATAATCCAAATGGTTTTCGAAAACGGATTGGGATTAAAAGTTTTAGGGGCCATGCTTAGTAATTCTCCAAAATTGGGTTCACTATATTGTATCACTCTTGAAATCACTCCAGCTCGTAAATGCGGATATGCACTTCAAATAGAATTACTAATAGAATTTGTCGTAGACAATTTATAGCTACTGCAATCTGAGATGACGTCTGTTCCTTATGTCATAGTGAAATGTAGCAGGTGCAAAGATGAATATTTTTACCATTTACGCAGTCTGTTGTAATACATTTATTATTGCATCATAGTAATTAATTCCTTTGCCCATCATGATATAAATCTATATAAATTAACAATGTCAGCCAATACTAAAATTCTAACTTATTATTGAGAATCATTAGATACTATATAAAATATCCCCTCTGTATAGTTCCTAAATAACTAACAAGGGTATATATTTATTTCACAGCTCGACATTATTGTAGTTTTGAATAACTGCACTTGGTTGCAGTGATATTTTCATGTACAATTGCATATATATTATACACATTTACACACACTTGCATTGCATCGTCCATGTAATTCAATCATATCAATTTTATTCACTAATTACTTATTATGCAATTAAGCTAACTAGTGTTATGAAAAATGGTTTAAAGTGGTCGCAGGCGTCGTTGAATAATATGCATTCATACTTTATATATATTGGAGAAATTTTAAACAAGACTATTCTGGCCATTATAGTATAGAGTGTGCGAGAAAGTAATATTAAAATGTTTGGTAGTATTGAATAATATCTACTTTGATTTTTATTAGCAATTAGTATATTTATAATCCATTCTGTATATTATACAAAGACTTTGGAAGTTTGGAACAGCACCGATTGTACCAAAGAATCTAAAGGTTTAGCTTATCTCTATGTAAATAGCTCTACTAGAGTATACAGAAAAGATAATCAGCTCAGACTATCACAAAGATCAAATAAATTATGGTTGAAGTTGTAAAAATGGAACATTGCTTTCATAAAGGAATATATCATAACAGTAATTTATTTACCACCACAGAAAAGATCTTCGCACTTTGGTAATTTTCATAAAAACTTCATTATTCCCCATACATTATACCTGGACTCGTATCTTCGTATTATTGCAACCGTACTATTTTGCGTAATTTCTTATTACAAAAAGATGCAGCATACTTCACCGTTTCGTCGATTACAGTCTGTTGCTTCTTTAATGGTTGGAGCTTTTCCACAATTTTTTTGAGCAGTACACTGTCCACCTCTACCTTGGCAGGATTTCTCATCATCAGGTACTTAAGATAGAAAACAGAAAATTAACACTAAGTAAAACCGCCTCTATCGTTAGAAGACATTCAAAATTATTTTTGGAGAACCAAAACCGGTAATAGTGTGGCCTTTGAGTGTCAAAGACCTATGAATTCTGAGGGTAACACTAATAAACGATTGATGATGTTTCGTTTACCTACTCATTAGTAATATACTAATTTTACATTTATTTATAGTTTTCAAAAAGTAAACGTTGAAAAATGGCAATCTATTTAAGTGTAAAGGTGTAAGAATGAGCACATACTCTTACTCTAGGGTTGATTCATTTAGTAGCGCATGGCACAGACGCATAATAAAATTATATTTCTCTTGGTGAGATATTCAAGGAAAGCAAATGTTTTGATTATTACTGAGAATGTCACTTTCTGTGGCATTTTTGACCTGCCGAAAAATACTTATGGCTTATCGATACTCACCCGTGGAACAGCATTCTTGGCTTGCTTTACATGCCTGTGGATTGGTGGAAGAAATTTTATGACCTGAAGGACACTTTCCAAGTCCTACACAAAGGCCTCCACTTCCGTCTTGACATGCGGGGTACTCAATACGTCTCTCTTCACGTTGCATCTCATCAGCATTTGGAGAGTCAGGAGAAAACCCAGCAGGAATGTCATCTATTCATAAAAATAAAAATTCGTTGAGTTGAATATTACTTTAAAAAATATCAGGAAATTAGAAAGTGTGTATGATTTTACCAGAGCTTGTAAAAGTGAGTTTCAAATTTTCACCGGGTAATTTTGCTCCGTCTTTTGAAGGAAGAGCTAATATACAGTTTGCAAAAAGGAAGACCAAAATTGCTAACGAAATAGAAGACGCCATGTTCTAGTTGTGGTTATTGTAGGTTGGAGGTGAACAAAGACTGTGGACCTTGAGAAGAGAACTGTAGAGAAACGATAAAACTGAATTTTAAATTAAGACAATATTGCTATAAAGGAAATCTATTTGAATTTCCAGAAGTAGTGGAGCTTATATTAATCTGTGTCGTGCAGGCTAATAGTTTGATTTGAATGAAATGATAAGCTATCACAACAAACAAACGAGCTTTGGAAGAGATAGTAAGTACCTATTTAGTTAGCTAGTAGCTAGATCCGTTTCACTTAGAATACAAAACACCTGCACTTAATATAATGGATTTGGGTCTAAAGGTACATCCGACGACTGTGTCTATAATATAGCCAAGAGTAAATTATCTGCCAAGATTACTTTCTATACTGGTGTCCTTTGTACAACGGATGTGATGAGGTAATGCAGCTATTGGGTAATAATTACTTCTTGAGAATGTTGAAGGGGAAGGTTGTCGTTGTCATTGAAATAAAAAGATTCTATTGTGCTGTGTGGAGGTCCGTCTCTAATAGGTAGTTAAAGCCCACTAGAAACAAGTCTCTACAAGAGTCTACTACTTTACAACTTTAATTTAATTTGAAAAATCAAGCTACTTACTTGGAATAGCTCGAGGCTCGCCTGGAAGAGGAGTATTCCACTTTTCTGTTTATACTTTGCTTTTATATGAATAAATTAATACGTAACAAACGAAAAACAACTAATATTTAGTTACAGCAGCTAAATGTATAGCATCACAAAATTAATCATTCCTGTCTGCGAAATTGACGCTTACAAACACAGTAAATCTCTTAAGCAAATATTAGATCTGTGATGTTGCAGAGATGGTAAACAGTTAAATACATATGAAAATCTGTGTACCTAATGGCTGTGTTTTGTGTTAGTGTGCTACTCAGCAAAGCAAGCGAGTAGGCATTCAGGAAAACGTGTTTGTCTGCATCACTGACATTCGTAAGTTCTAAGGTAGCATTTGTGGAATAGTAAATAATTAATAATTTCATTCATTGTCCACATAAATTAACAGCCTCATTGTTGATGATGTGATATATGTATCTTATGCTTGGATATTCCAATCAATTTGTAAAACAACTTTCGCTAGTTTGACTTATGGGCCAAGCAACAGGTAGGACCCATAAATAACCTGTCTAGTTCTCCTTTAAAAACCAGGTGAATTTCCCACAATCACAAACATTTTTTCAGCACATTATACTCTTTGTCTACCTGCATTGTCTCTTTTCAATAGGTAACATTGAACATAAAGTGTCGCTTCATTTTAAAGCGTTTTTTCCAACAACAATAAGCACTATCAATTTAAGTCTACCTTGCCATAGATAGAAGATAGAACATGCAATGTATAAAACACTTTGTCAGCTAGTTTAGCTTGTGGTTGTGCTGCACATTTGCAGTATACATGAAAACAGAAAACAATGCATAATATTTGTAGATATATAATTCAATGGAAAAGTTGACATTAGAGACAATCGTGCCAAATGCTTCCTTTAAATTGTCTGCTATTTGTATAGTAAATAGTTGAATAGTACCTTTGCTGTATAAATAAAACTCTCATACACATCAAAATAAATTGTGAACCATTTATGAATGTGAGTCGTAATTCCGGCACTCAGAATTACCGTTTATTTCTGAAAATCATTTTCTATATTCATTTGGTACCCTTGAGCAATTGCATTATATTGGAATTACTGTAATGTTTCAGACCTCGAACACAACAAATATAGAGGAGATCCTGAATTCGACCTTATAAAAATAGTTCATACTAGTATTAATACATACCTGCAGAGGTAAGTGCAACAACTAGTATATAGAAAATGCTTTAATATTGTAATTTCATATTTAATACACGTAAACGGAAGCACACGGTAAAAAATTTGCTCTGATATTCGCTACAATAATGTTTTATTGTTCTTATGTATAGAAATAGATGCGTTATTTATATGTATGATAAGAACTGTAAGAACTCTTTGATTTCATAAAAGGTCAATAATATGTATAACAAATACATACAAGGAAGTTAAAAATACATTGGATTTGTTTATTAAATAGTTATTTTTTTCTTCATAAGTCCATTTTAATGACAGCTACAGGAGACGATATTGACGGAGGATTTATGTAGACATTATATACATTATTCTTCAAGTCGAAGATTCCTATTGGGCAAAGGAGACTTCTTATCATAAAAATAATAAATCATCAGATTATTTAAATAGGGGAGACATTTTCAATGGATCTTACCAACAGCCACTGTTTTGAAAAAGAATTTACTGTCTTTTTTGCTCATGAAAATCGGAAATTCTCCATTATGTTGGTCACTCAGGGCGCTTTTGACATCTTCGATTCCATTAATCTTTTGATAGTTGTTGTTAATTGTATCATGACGACAAGTACTGCATGAGAGGGGAAAGTGAGGCTCGACAGCCTTTATTCTCAAATATCTAGCAAAGAATAAATGTTTGAAATTGATTTAGTCTTCGTTCATTTTCAAGGTTCATATAATAACTCTGCAAAGTATCGTTCATGATGAGATATAATTACTTGTTACAATGAACGTGTGAATCTCCACGCTTGACTTCGACTATGCTAATTTTTGATTTGTCACTATTTTCTACGGGTGGACAGATTTCAATATTAAAGAACTGATAGTAACCCGGGTACTTCTTGTGTTTAAAACCCAAATTGACGCTAAATCCATCAGCGATCCCTGTGCCTTCATCTTCCAGAATAGTGATGGTTTGTTTCAAGCTAGACGAGCTGAGCAAGGCTCTTGCAATGAAAGCCCTGGCTATTGTTCATAATTGTCAGCCTTGTTAAATGTTCTTGAACTATCAATCATTGTTCAGGTAGTAATAAATAAATAGTACGTACGTGTGCCTGTTGTTTTCACAATTGGAAATAAAGTGTTTACAGTATAAACTTTGCCGCAATGATTATAGCCCATAGTATAGCCCGGTAAATGCCCAGCGTATGCTAGAGACGTAAATTTTTCCAAAGTTTCTCCTTTCTCATTTAATATTTCAGCGCATATTAGATAAATATTGTCACCGATTTCCAATGCTGCATCTTCAGTGTGTCCTATTACAATCTACAAATTAACATTAAGCTATTTGTATGTATTTTCCATAAATATAATCATAAAGGCTATTTAATATGGTAATGATCAAGGTACACGATAGTACCAAAACCTTATAATGTTAATTAATGTATGTATAATTTATCCCACAGTTGCAGGATGGTAAGACCTCATCTTTGTTGCAGATAATAGATGTACACCCAGTTCCGAGTGTGTGTTCATGTCTGTCGCAAAACACTTCATTACAATCATCGACGACACCATCCTCACTAGTGATCATGGAATCAATGTTCAACAGAAACAGCTACAGTTAACAAAATTGAATTTAAAAAATAAATTAAACCAAATTAGTATTATAAAATATAGAGTAATATAGTGACTATTATAATGATACTACAATTGCATCACTTTGTATATCGCAAACGATTATTAGAGTAAGGAGATGAAGTTTACTTTGTAAAAATCAATATCGGATCCTTCAGCCATTCCCCTAATTTCTTCTACATAATGAGGAAACTTCTTATTACATAGGTTCAAAGAGTTGGTATATATTTCTTGCCCTTTGGGCTCCTGGTATTTGGGCAGAAGTGCATCATTGAAGTAGGCCCATGTCTCAAGCATTTCTCTTATCATTGACTTGAATGTTCTCCCCTAAAGAAAAGAAAATGAACTTGCATACTGATACAAACTTAGCTTGAACTTTCTTCTATATACTCTTTCATACATCAATCAACTTAAAAGCATGGTACACATTATAGTAGAAGCTAAAAGGCCATTGCACTACTCAAATAATTCAAAATTCAAGTAGCTACATTTGTATTTGACAAATGTTTAATTTCATTAGGGCAATCATTTTCAAGTGGTTCGTTTAATATTTTATTTCTTTACTTTAAGAAACTAATTTAGAACTCGACTCTACAAATACCTATAACTCTTCACATGAATAAACACATTATATGGTAAGTTGTGCATCAAGCATTATTAAGTCCATATCTAAATTATAGCATTTACCTACACGTGTCTCAGCCTCAGCACGAACAAAATGAATAACATTGTGGTCTAATGGTGTTGGTATAGGTAAATATAATATTGGTTATTTAACTAGTAATGAGAAATTGAGAATATTTGAGAATAAAATAAATCGACTCACAATTCTATAGCCCACACTGAAATAGGTTCCTCGGACATGAATAATAGGGATGTCTTCTGACGAATTTAGTATTTCCAGTTTTTTAATATTATTTGCCATTTCTTGGTCTCAAGTATTTACGCGTCAATTTGAAGAATATCTCACTCGCACAAACACCAAGTTATTACTATACTTCACCAACAGAACAGTGTGTAAAATAGTATTACGAGTAGGCGTAATTTGACATGCAACGCTTTATCTGAATCTCATGGATAAAGAGATTTACTTCACAAGGCACATTGCAAGAGTGTCAATATCTAATCGTAAGCACAAACATGCACGCATCCAACTCGCACTGTTCAACTCTAATGTAATGTAAACTATAGTAGTAATTGGCCAATCTGTTTGATGCTTAAGTATAATAATGAAGTGAGTGAGGGCATACTATTAGGTGTATTGTAATTTGTTCGACTATATACCTACTGCCTACTATGTTGCCGAATTGTGATGTAACACTGTAAATTGCATATTATTGCTAGTTATTTCTTAATTACTTGTCATTTACTACACAATATCTACATACACAATCTACTTGACTCTACCATAGCTGATGTTATGATTATCAAAGTTTTTATGATTTTATATGATTTTTTACTCCAACCTGAGGCATTCCCAGGCACTGTGGTTGTGTACTTAGATGTTAGGACGTCACACGACGACAATTTTCCTACTTATTTCCATGGGGCGGAAAAATTCTTCCAAACATTTATTTCCATTTTTTGCAAGAAATTTTCCCGCTTTAAAAGCATAGGAAAATTGTCACCGTGTGACGTCACAACAGCTAAACAGCATAAAAAGACTACCAGGAATTCCAAACCTATTTTACTTCTACTAGCTTTGATGCACTATAAAACAATGTGTTCGCCATTATAGGCCACTTTAGACTCATCCTATTCCCATCATAATCATGCTTGGTGGCGTCAAAATGACGTCATGTCTGATTGGAAACAATTTTTAGTAGTGAAAATCAACTGATAATGACGACACAATTGTCTTCTCCCGAGAAAGAAGGGCCCTTGGATTTTGATGCCCGTGACAACCAAATATGAAAGGTCATGGGTGTTTACAAAAATTACGCAGACGAAATATTTGTAACTGCAAGCTCACAATGTTATTACAGATTTCGGTTAATTTTTGTATTACCTATTTTCAACTTTAGTTATATGGTTCAGACGGATTTAAAAGTTTCAAGTTACCAGGTTTTAAAGCTAAAAATAGGTAGAATTAGACAGCATTTAGATCTAAATAAAAATGCTCGAAGGAAAAGCGAAAGAAACTTGGGAGCGCCTTACATATCGACGGCAGGCCACCTAAAAAACCACCCCTCCCCCACTAAAAAGATGACGGTCGAAATGCACAGTTAGGCGTTACGTAATTTCGCATAGTGGTCTGAAATTAAAATTTTCAAATATTTAGGAAGAGGGGTCCAAAAATTAAAATTTCGACGTTTTGCGCACATAATGGTCTAGAAATTACAATTTCGCCTTTTACTGTTCACACTGGCCTGAAAATTAAAATTTCGACTACGATTACACTAGCCTTGACACCAGCATATTGGTTTGTGGCCCGACTTCCAAGAAATCGTGGAAAGCCAGAAAGTTTTCAAGTTACATCATTCGGTAAATTTCGAAGTTTTATGCATATCGTCTAAAAATTAAAATTTCGACTTTCTCTATGCACACTGGCCTGAAAATTAAAATTTCGACATTCTTCGCGAACATTGCTCTGAAAATTAAAATTTTGACTTTCTTCGCGAACATTGCTCTGAAAATTAAATATAAAAGACTGCGCATACAGGTCTGAAAATTTAAATTTCGAAGTTTTGTGTATATTGTGACACCCAACCATTTTCCCGAATAAAAATATTGGTTGGCGGAAAGCAGTTTTCTGGAGCACGTCGTCACCTTACCCTTGGGGAGCAGTCAAGGAAACATTCAATCATTTTGTTAAACTTCAAAAATTTAAATTTTGGGCCACAATATGCACCAAATTCGAAATTTTAATTAACAGACCAGTGTGCTCAACGAAAGTCGAAATTTTAATTTTTGGAACTTAGCAAGCAAAAAATTTTAATATTTATACCGCAATATGCACTAACATTCGAAATTTAAATTTTTGGAACCCAGTATGCATAAAACTTCGAAATTTTAGTTTTCAACTCACAATGTGCACAAAACTTCGCCAATTTAATTTTCAGACCAGTGTGCATAGAAAAAGTCGAAATGATAATTTTTAGACGATATGAATAAAATTTCGAAAAATTAATTTCGAATGATGTACCTTGAAATCTTCCTGGCTTTCCAAGAAGAAAATTCCAAGAAATCGTTCCACAAGCCAATATGCTGGTGTCAAGGCCAAAAACAACCCAATCCAAAAACCCGGGTTTTTGGGTTTTACCTCACCAAAAGGAAAAACCCATGGGTTTTTCATGCCCTGATCAATTTCGTCCTACCTCCGTAACGGCCTTTCTAACTTAACCTGCCACCGATTTGTAACTATTGATAATGATCAATCAGACATTGTTGTACTGTTTTCTAAATGTTTTATATGTATTAATAATTTCGTTGTTAAGTTCATATACGAAAAGAAAGCTGTAGATTCATTTTGAAGTTTTAAACGGTACCAAACACTAGTTATTCAAGCGGTAGTCACAGATTATTGTAGCAATTATTTATGAACACTCCTTTATATCAGTTAATAAATTTTTTGGCACGATCATAGCAACCCAAAGGCCCTTCTTTCTCGGGAGAAGACAATTTATCTATCAACGTAACACCCAAGAAGCAGTTTATGCTTCTTTGATACCTCTGATACAAAATTACTCAGATGTACTATGATTACGAAGTAATAAGAATAGAATACAGGAAATCTTGATTAGATTGTGACATATACCATGATTAGTTTAGGTATGTAAATTATGATAAAAATTTTCTGTCCGGATTATGCGTATATTAGGAACATGCTTGAAAAATAAGACAATCCTAAATCAAATGATCATGTAAAATACTTTCAGAATTTCAACAATTATATACCATCCTTATTTCTAATGTTCAAGGACTTTGTGGTAATATGTGAGCCACTGTATTGGATTAAAAAGGACAGCTCACCTATATAGATAATACTAGGCCCTTAGTACTCCTATTGAATTTAAAAGATTTGTGCGTTAATGTTTGGTTTCATTTCAAAACATTCTGATCACAGAAGAGTGTAGATGATTATTTTAAGTAATTTGCCCCGCCCTTGCGCATTTAGGCTTTTCCTACCAGACATACATAGATAGATGTTGGTTTTATTGCTTTATCTAAGAAGAATGTGGTTATGTATATTAGAACTAGGCCACCAGAGCTGCTATTGAATTTCGACAGATTTACGTGTCAACATTTTGGTCGAATTTCAAAATATGCTAATACTAACCCAGAGTGTAGTTCATTTCTATGTAGTATGCATTTTGCTTTTACGATCGCCCTACCAGACATACATACATAGATACATATAGATATATAGGTAGGTAATTGCATCAAGTCTACGATTATAATATAGAGATTGGCATTAGTATTCGTTACCACATCCCATCAGTCTTCAAACAATCGTAATTCTGAACATAAATCTATCTTGGGAGAAAATCACAGAAATGCGAATCTCAATCTGAGAATGCGTTCGTTCTAAGCTAAATAATACAACTGAAGATAATGATTATGCAACGAAAGGTGTAACGTCCTTGATGTTAATAATTCTTGTCTCATGTGACAAGACTTTTTATGTCGTCACAATTATTTCTTATCTATTGTCTTCATTTTAAGCGTAGCTTCAGTTTACTTAGGGAGTAAATATAGTCAAGATGTCAGTTATTCATATGAGTTTATTTATGTGATGTTAGAAAATCGTGTTCGTGATATGACTGGCTAATTACAGCTTGTACATCGTACTTCTAATCACCCTTTGCAACTTTATATGTGACAAAAAAGATGAATTCTATTAGCGAACGTACAGGATATTTCATATTTTAAAAAGCAGCAAAAGAAGTCTCTAAAGAAATGACCATTTTGCTATTTAAAACAAAATAACTGCATGAACTTTTTCACCAGAAACTTTGCCTGATTATCGAGAAAATGTCATCTCCAAAAAGAATTTCCTTTAGCAATTAAAGGGCAAAATATCTTGACATTACATATAGAAATCGAACGTATTAAAAACAAACCGCTTATTACCAAATCCTAAGGCTTTAGTGTATCAATTGGGACTTCCGATATCGACGTGAAGCAATTTGGAGAGAGAGGATATAAGTTATTTGATACCCTGTGTATATCCATACATAATAATGTAAACACGTAATAAATATTCGACACATCAAATACCACTCCGAGGACAAACTTTATAGCTTTGAAATGCTAATAAACCTTACCGAAAATAAAACAATTTTATGACCAAACACACAAAGGATTGTTTCTGCTGTTCTGTATGCAAGATACTACGCTAAATAGCTTGCAAAAGCGAGCACATTTGTACTACACATTCTAAGTTATATACAAAAACCCATCCGTTAGTCAGCTCAATTGGATTGAATTCTGATGCAAAGCCGAAAGATGAATAGCCATTACATATATAATTAATAATAATTTACATTTAATGCACTTATATTCTTGTAAAGTAATGTGTACATTACCTAAACTCATGCTCCTCTATAAGACTCAAAGTATTTACTTTAGTTAGCACAAAATTGCAACAAAGTGGTGAGTACTCAAACCAAATTGTTCAATTTTACGCCAACATAATACATGCTGTATGTTAATTAAGTAATAATGCGGTAGTGTACTGAAGGTAAGTGTACTTTATTAAGGACTAGTATTTGTATCAAAACATTTTCAGCTTTTAAAATACACTTTTAACACTTTTTAAGTACTTTTACCTTTACCTACCAAACATTATCACACATTATAATTATTTGCATAACACTTACAGCAATAGAAAAATTCAGCAAAGAATTATTCTGTTAGCAAAAAATTACCGTTGGTTCTTATACAATATCATAATTACAATATAGGTTGTAACAATTTTATCAATATTAATATTACTATAAATGCAAAGACGACAATAACGTTCACCTTTAATAATAACAAGAGCACTTATACAACCTTGCACTTACTTTTGTACAATGACGTGACGAACAATATTACTTTCATTATATCCTGTTTTAGAGCTATAACACAATTATAAGTAACAACACACAACACTTGATACCTTTATTGACATGTTATATCGTATTTCGCTGACCGAAGTCAGTAAATAATATCAAATGTTTGCTTTACGTGCCATGATAATTCGTATATTTAACATACTCTAAAAGTTACAAGTTAATTTATACACAAATGGACGTGAACATACAGTTTGTTATTATCTCTATATTAATAATATTGACACATTTCAGTGAACTGTCAATTCATTTAAGTTTTACAGATGGTTGCTTCTCTTATCTACATAAGTGGTAAGTAACCATAATCAAGGCCAGAGATGAAATAAAAAATGAAGAAAAATCAAATAACATTCTTTGTGTCATTCATCGCAACCCAGCGCCAGTTTTATCCACTATTTGCTGAGAAGGAACATGATTGTTGACCTCCAAGCATCGAAACTTATATAGTGACAATCACAAATAGAGTAAATAATAATATAATGTGCTTGGTGACTTCCAATAGTTTGACTTGTTAGATATTTTTTCATTCTGTAACTTTCTGTACTTCTACACTAAAACAGTACTTTACTTTAAAATAGAGATACATAATTTAGATTTAACCTTTGCAATAATGCATGCAATCATCAAAGTCTAGAGTTCTGTACACCTTCATGATAATGGTAGGTACAGAAAGACATTGGAAACCTGTTTACTCTTATAATAATTACCCATAAACAACGAATATATCTTAAAACAACAGTTACAGTCTTCATATTTTTGTAGCAGCGGTTAATAGAAAAATATCTATTGCGTATACAGACTTGCCGCGAAGACAATATCTCGTTTAATGCAAAGTGACGCTTCTTCCATCTTCTTTTTGAGTGATGGATCCCCAATGATACGAGCAGCATCTTTGACATCACGTAACATTTCATCCAGGCGCTGTATTGTTCGCACAATCAATCCTTCTTGGCATTCAGTAAGTCGCATTATTTCGCAAAAGGGCTAAAGAAGCATTTAAAAGTACTTAGGTTAGAGACTATGAATTTCAGTTTATCATCAACTATATTGATAACGTTTAAAAATTAACAGATTTACTTTTCCTTTCGCCCACTCATATACGACTTCAACAAGTCCAAAGCGAAACTGCTCAACATACTGATCAACGGGCTCCATCAACCCGCACTCCCTTTGCACTTGTCCAATAGTCTTTGCTAGTGCTTTAATTTCTTCTACTTTCTGAAAAATAAATGAAAATATTTAAACCCAAAATAAAATCAATTAAACCTTCAACTATCATAAACCTGAAGGATCGTATGTAATTATATAATTACTTATTATTGAACCAGCACTAAATAAATCTGAGGTACCTTGGTTAGAGGTAGTTCAGGAGGCAGCTGCGGTTCCTCAACATTTTTAGCTTCGAAAACCATGCATGAAAGCAAAGCGGCAATTTCTTCGGGAGGACAGTCTGATAAAAGGTTATTTAAGACCATCTCAGTGACCATAAGTTCATTTTGGTTACCCATCTCACATGCAACACGTCCTTTCAATTGTACTACAATTCAAAAATCAGTAATATTAGGAAAAAATTAACAACTTTCTTGATGCAACTTTTGTTAGAAATACATTTTAAAATGCTACTCTACAGACCCAAATTTTCTTCATCAATGTATCCCAATTTTTTAAGAACCATCTTTCGGGATTCGTATTCCTCGTGTAGTAGCAAACTTTTAGGAGACAATAGATGTTCCATGTGCTCTTTCTCGTCTTGCAATTTCATAAAACAAAAAACTTCTTTGAACTACAGATAAAAACAAGAAAATATTTATGACATCAACATTAATTTACTACGTTCTGCAAATTAACTGAATATAAAAGAGTATTCTATTCTGTAAATACTAAAGTTTCAAATCTTACTTCTTGAATAAAATTTTCGTCTGTATGTAAACTTCTTGTCTTCAATTGACCCTTCATAGCTACAAATCTACCCATCTCTGTCATTACATTCGAATCTTTAAATTGCAAGTCATAAAACGGATTTGAAAGTATGATTTCTGCATCATGATAATCTTTTAGGTCCTCCAAAGTCGTCATTAAATTATGAACAGGTTTATTGTCTCTAAAAAGTAATATAAATGAAACCAATAAGTACGGTAGTTTAAAGATTCGAAACTTTGAAATAATAATTTGATTTAATTTACTTGAAGCGCTCTATTGTTCTCTGACTGACATCTTTTTTAATGGCAGCAACGTCAACACGAATAGCTTTCTTAGTAACCTCAACAATATTTTCCCCTGAAATTGTGATGATTGCATGTGGCAGAAAGCCAAATGCATTATAAGTAGGAGTAACTGACACCAAGTTTGGATGAGAATAATACAGAAACTGTTGAAATACTCTGTCCAGAGATTCTCGACCAGTAACTAATTTAACAGTAGGAGAATCAGAAACTGATAAATTCTTTTCTTGCAACGATAAAGAATCTGATGGATCAGTAAAAATTAAAACTTCATATTTCTTCTTGAACTGTGTATTTTCTTTTAAGATTTGGACAGTCAAAATAATCGCAAATCTGGTTGTCAGACGAGGAAGATCTTCAATCACAATTACGCGACCAGCCGCCATATCTTTGACCAGTTTAGGATGATTTAAGATAAAATCCTGCCAATTTTACAATAGATAAGTAAATATGTTAATTAATTTCAGAAATCACTTTTTGTTAGATTATTGGATTTACGTAACGTACCGACAATTTGTCCTTTAATGCCAAGAAATCTTTCATATGTTGATAAAAGTTGACTAAATTTTCATCCAACTTTTGTCCGCCTATTAAAAAGAGCTGTTCCTCAACTTTTTGCTTCTTGTCTCGAATATCTTCAATTTTTAGAGTTCTGGCCCCAGCTTCAAGAAAACTTCTTTTCATGACATCTTCCACGGATAAGCTTTCTACTCTCAACAAATTCAATATCATGCTGTAGGTCAATCTAAACTGTGACTCCAACTTGGCTGCTTTTCCGAGCATCATATGGTTTAGTTCCAATGAATCAGGCACATGTTGTTTGCATAAAATTATAACAGTTCCCGTAGTGTCTAGACCACGTCGTCCAGCTCGTCCCGCCATTTGAATGTACTCAGCAGGAAGTAAATTCCGAAATCCGACTCCATCATGCTTTCTGCATGAGTCAAATACAACAGTACGAGCCGGCATGTTAACTCCCATTGCAAAAGTTTCAGTCGCAAATAAAAGCTATCAGATAACAATTTATTATAAACCCATTTCCATTTCTTCAAAAAATTTAGTTTGAATTGGATAATCTATTGGCACCTTGACTAATCCCCTTTGAAATAACATCTCGACAACTTCCTTCAATATTGGTAATATTCCACTGTGATGAACACCGATCCCACATTGTAGCATTTCGTGTACAATTTTTACCTAAGATAAAACGATTCCAAATATCACTCAATGAACAAACAAAACTGGAAAATTGTTACATTTTACAGTTGTTAATTTCAATGCTGGAAACCTGTGGAAGTTCTCTGTCTGATCCTTTCAGCTTAGAAATACTATTGAGAAAGAAGCCATTTATTTCAGCTCGTTGGGCTCCGGTAGTCAAATCCACACAGCACATGATTCTAGCATACATATCACATCTGTTCCGAGAAAAGGTAAATATAACGACAGGTAGTTTGTCCTATGCATTCAAAACCATACCAACATTAATGATTTAAACATATATTATATAAATTAGGTTTCAAAGTTTTAATATTTTAAAGAATTGCATTTACAGTCTCTTTTAAGTAATTGACGAGACCAACGTAAGTAGTTTTTTCGGATGCTTCATTAAAACCTGCAGATCTTCCTTGTTTTGCGCCAAAGCTTTTTTGATGGTTGGACATTCGAGCGAGTTTAGCCTCCTTGGCCTGTGAGTGACTACAATATTTAAAATATTTTTTAGTAAAAACAGCATATTTAGCATTTAAAGACAAATACACAAAACAATTTATCATTTACCCTTCTTTCAAAAAGTTCCCTTCGTAGTTGAGAATTAAAAAGCATTCATCTCTTGATTTTCCACCTGATCCTGTGTAGAGAAAATGTTCTAGAGGAACTGGCCGTTTCGGAGTACTGATAACGTAAATTTTTTTCTTTTTTATTTCTCCAACCCAGTTAGCAAACTGTAGAGCATTAGGAACAGTAGCGCTAAGCATGATAATACTCACATGCTGAGGCAGCATAATAAGTACTTCTTCCCAGACATGGCCCCTCTAAATCAAGAGATCAATTAATACTTTAATGTAACAATGGCATGTCAGTTAATTCATTAAAGATAGATGACAGATGTAATATTATAGATATCCATTTCGTTACAATATTATTAGTGTAATAAATAAGCTTATTCTTTCAATACCTCTTCATTGTTAAGATAATGTATTTCATCAAACACAACCCACTCCAAATCCCGAATTACATCGGATCCATTGTACAGCATTGAGCGTAATATTTCAGTAGTCATTATAAGGCAAGAGGCAGTTGGGTTGATTTGAACATCTCCAGTGACAAGGCCGACACTTTCAAAACTGCCTTTGAAATCACGAAACTTCTGATTTGATAGAGCTTTTATTGGAGATGTGTATACGGTCCTTGATTGGAAATAAAACTTTTAAACATAATTTTCAACTTTGGAATCCCAAGGAAGCATAAATCAAATCAAACCTAGTCATGTGACGAACGGATAGGGCAATGGCATATTCAGCAACCACAGTTTTTCCAGCTGAAGTATGGGCTGCAACGAATACATTTTCATGTTCCTCCAAACGGGCGATGGCCTTAAATTAAACTAAAGTTAAAATTTGATTACGATATACAATGTATAAACGGAGTCACCTGTTTCTGAAAAGTGTCCAACTCGAATGGGTACTTAAATGCCATGTCCGGTACTTTCTCCTCAAAGTCAACCATCGGTTTTGTTACATCAATCTGCTCTGCCCATTGCAAGGACATCGGAATGTGTTGCATTAACGACTTGCTAATTTTTAGAACAGGTATTGGTTTGGGTTCCTGAACAATTGTTAAAACTGTACATAATTTTCACTTTTATCCTTAATCATTATCTTATTTTAAATCATTTGATATTGATACCTCATTCTTCAAAAGAAACTTATCATCAGGCAATTCGTTTAGAATTCGTCTGGCACTGCTTTCCTTTTTAGCCAGTTTGCTCATCGCAGGTTCATACTGCATGTCTAAATCAACTTTACTTTGCCCTTGCCAAAAGTCGTATGTTTGTTCCACATCCTTAAGAAAGAGACAAATTGGACATTATGGATAAATATGCATAAATATAATAAGATTTACAAAAAAACTTAAGAGGTCAAATGAATATCATCGAAAATTATAAGAACAATTTACCAAGTTTATAGTAGATTTTGTCGATTCGGGGGACTGCGTGGTAATCTCCATGCCTGTCTCAAACCCAGGTGGAATCCAGCATAAATCTGATTCAAAATAATAGTTGGTGTAAAAAATGACATTTACAGAATTTATCAAAATTGGTAAAACTCGTAACTAGACATGCCTTTTTCAAACAACTGGCGAAATAGTTCATTTTCATCGGTATCTAATCCATAATTACGGACTTTGGAAGCAAGGGACTGTATTTCTTTTTCTTCATCAAAGCCGCCTGGCCAAAATGGGTAATTGGCCGAACTTCCTTTCAAAGATTCATTGCGAAGGCCTGGTTGTCTTGTAAGAGATAGAGAATTTTTTGCAGTTTCCCCTAAGCAAGAAACTTCGACTTCTTCGTAATCCAACAATTTTCCTGTTTTTGGGTCCCGTCTCACCTATTTAGGGAATAAAATGGTAATCATTAGATATCAATATTGTGGGTATTTATTTCCTTTTTTATACACACCAAAAGGTATTTATCTTTTTATTATTGATCTAATTAATCCGCTAATTTACTTACCCCTTGCACCATAGGCAGTTGAGTCGAATGAAATTGAAAAAGTGTGGATACATCTCTTGGACAGGGTAGAGGCCTTAGGTTGATTTGGAGTTGATGGATTGGAAGTCGTTCTGGTTTCGTTGTATATTCTTGCAAAATGTCTACTATCTTAGGGACAACAGGTGGAAGACCAATTTGAAGATTTTGATCACTCGTGCTGCCAGTGTTGGCATGTACTCCAGATTTATCAGACGTCATTTTTAGGCTGATACTAAATGGGAAACAGTATTATTTAATGTAAATATTTAAACTTAATATATGCATCTTTCGAATAAACCATATAAACTTAATATATAAACTCTAATCGTTTAGTGTCTAAACGCTTTCAAACGACTAGTACTTCTTTAAACTCCAAAGCTATTTTGAAAAGCTCATTGGTTACTGATTATAGACCTTTTAGCGGTTAGGTATTTTTGGTGGGCAGAACTTGGACAAGGTTGAAGGTAGTTAAAATATTTATACTCATTCGAACTTCAAAAACGTTTATTGATGTCGGTGTCAAATCAAAGTTTTTAAAGTCACATTACATGAAAAGCAGCCAGCAGAAGAGTAGGGTTCTCATTCTCAATTGGTATTTGAACTTTGAACTATTAAAATATTTGATATAGCTAATATTTGTACACAAAATATAGCATAACATTTTACTTATGACTTAATTTTACAAATAAAATTGTACCACGTTACGTTATTTATACATACAATACTAATAAAAGTCCTTAACATATTCATATAACTTAAAGGACATACCGTTTCCTGCACTGCTTTTCGCAGTGCCTCGTTGTAATTTAAGATTTAATGTTAATTTTCAATATGAAACAGTAAGTCATAAGTTGTCAGTCCAAAATTCCAAGAGAAACTTTCTTCCACGCTGGAAAGCTATTACTTCATCCTAGGTTTGTAAAAATAAATTTTCAAAAACAATTATAGGGTAATAGATAATATTATTAAAGGTGATTATTTCACTATTTCCAAATTTTCTGCAAAAAATACTAAATTCCTTACCTTCAAGACCGGCACAGGTAAGGTAACTGCAATTGCAATGCAACTTTGCACAACAATAGATAAAGCAGAACCTCTAGCCTCTACAGATGTGATTTTATTTTAAACTCAAATTTTGCGCGACTATTTTGTGAGCAAAGGTGGTGGCCCTCCGTTTATAGTCTTACTTTACTTTTTATGTAAATTGGATTTTATATGTCACATGAATTGAGTTTTGACTTGCTTTGTGAGTTGTGGTTGTGATTTATGTGACATGATGGATGAGCTGTGTTTGTATTGTGTTACTATTGTGTATGTCCCCAAATTATGTGACTTTGTGGACTGTGACGATAAGCAGTTGTGAGCCTTGTGTAAGTTGCTGTCTACGTGAACAAAGGTAGAACCGAAGGCAGAAATAAAAAAGTATGTCAGTCTTAAAGTCTCCTTAAAATAAAGGGTATATTTTTATGATGGTGTACACGTACGGTGTAATTTGTGTATTGTGTGTACAGATGCAAAAATAATTCCCTTAAATGTATGGTACTCCGATGCGATAGAGCCAGAATGTTATTACTATATTTGTTCAGAAATATGTGAAAAACGCATAGCACCTTGGGTAATGAACCAGGATGAATCAGTATAATTAATAATTACCTATCAAGATACAGTCTTCACTGACAGCTTTGACATTTCTTGACCTCCCAATCCGCATTGTATTCTTTATCTTACTATATAACGCTTTCTAAGCAACAGTCAATAATATCGTGGACAACTTAGGTTGCAGTTTCTTTCACTACACCTTAAGCCTGAATCTATGTAGTAATATGGTGGTGAAAATTTGAAGTTCTTTTCTTCTATTGTAATAATTCACCGTAGCTTCATCTTTATAAGCACTTATTTCTCGCTTAGCGCAAACGAAGACATATTAATGCTAAGTATACTTATTTGCTTAACATCTCTAAACTCCCATTACAGAGATACGATGTTGCGATATTGAAAAAAGTATTTCGCTTCATAAAATCAACTCAATCTGATCAGCGGTGTCTCTGGTTTAGAAAGTTATTAGTATTTTTATATTTAAGAATGTCTTAAGTATAAAAAAATACATGTGGTATGGTTTCATAATGCATGAAGTGGAGAATAGAGAATATAAAAGATTGCATTAATATAGAATGCACATTACTTAATTAGCACTATAGCATAAAGTAGTGTAGGGAAATGTATGAGAATTGTGAATCGAATTCGAATTCATTCGGGTATCCTATCCGTCCTACGCATGGCCATGAAATCGCAGTGACCTAGATTTGCCAACAAGAAGCACGAGTGTCCTACTTTTCGTTCCAGCTTAGTAATATTGCAATACCATGGCATACATCTATCCTATATTTGCTATCCTACTATCATACCGTCTGCTATCATCGTGTTGAAAACATTCCGCCTAAACATGTAGGAGCGATTCTACAACTTGCAGTTTCCCATTTGCCTGTGTGTTCTATATACGAGTGTGCTCTCCTTATGTCTCAGTCTGTAGTAATATATCCGCGACCTTATTTCTGGTTCTGCTCCTAGTAGAACATTTTCATGACTTTGGACTTTATTTTGTACTTCCAACTGCCACGACTGCACGCGAAATCTGGATACTCCTTCCTCATCTGTATTTCGAAATTATTTTAGTGAAATTACTTTCGTTCGCTTTTACAGGTGAAGCTGCTCTGATGACGATAGGTACAGTATTACTTTTTTCATTAACTCACTTCTTACATTGATTTAAACCAGCCATACAGTCTGAGATTTTTCAGACAGACAAATAGGTGATTAAATCTGTAGGCACATTACCTGGTATTATTATATACATGTGTACTTTGGTGTAGCCGTCTGCATATTAAATAAATTTGTATACATAAGCATGTGTTAAAATTTAAAACACACGAACAACGGAGCTAATTAATTGATTTCACCTTGAGTGGTGAGCACATAGCCTGCAGCCACCACTGACTAATCTGTAGTAGTATGTTTCATGGAGTCTAAAGTGAGTGGAGCACACAATCACACCACACACTCAGAAGAGCATTTACATAGGAGTTCTGTCTGTCTACTTCTTTAATGACTATTTCATAACAGCTGCGGACATCATTAGCTATTTTAGTGATACCTATCCATTCGAATTTTAAATCCTAGAAACATTATATCACATTAACATAAAATTATTTATTTGTTAATCGATTAGAATCAATACAGCCTTCACCTGCACCATTGTAATTCCACCACAATTATGGAACATGACTTGGACAAATATTATGAAGTCTGCCTACGCCTCACTCAAGACTCTGGCAAGGTCAGTCCTAACTAAAAGCATCTTATAATATGCAATACAATTTACACTATCATATTTATTATATTTATCTCTATTACTTACATTCATACACTGTAAGTATACGTATGTATTGATATATAGGTGTGTAAAAATTATGTACAAATTAAAAATGAAGCCAAATGTGTATCACGTTGTGTGCCATGTACCGCAGTGGGAACTGTGTGCGTGCACTTTAGTTTCTATGTCTGTATTTTCTTGTGAACTGCTGCATAGAACGTAGACTGGCCCTGACCAAGCTGCCTATGCACTATGCAGCAGGTAATATCATATATTATGGACATTTTTGTACAATGCACAAAAACACAACCGGATGCTACAATATCTACTTCAATTTCTTCGTGGCATATTCATTCAAACCAGGTACGTACTTAACTGTGCATTGTTGCAAATATTTCATAGATAATACGAGAGGCCATCTCCAAGAAGAAAAATATTCAGACCAAATCCTGTGACATTGATCTAGTGACGGAGACGGATCAAGAAGTTGAGAAACTTCTTATCGGAGGACTTCATGAGGCTTTTCCAGATCACAAGTAAATAACTCAATTATCTTTACGCAATAACAGGTTTCGAACACTGGAAAGTTTATTGGAAAATTCCTTTTGGCCATTAGCTTAGTTGTTTACTGCAGCTTATCGGTAAGATTGTTTTTAATAGTGCATCTCAAGTAGCCCCTATGTGTAGATTTACTAATAACATTCTAGCATGTACATGACATGTGAACATGTGTGATGTGTATTAACTGTCACAGAAAGTACTTCACAAAGTCCTATATGTGCGTAAACAAACATATTATGCATAGATAAGCATTTATTTAGCATTGGACTTATAAACAGCTCAGTTCCAGATATTATATGCTTGTGTATATCGATAACATCGCATTACATATGAAAGTCAAATTAATGTGTATGTTTTATGCCTAAATGAGTAGATTGTGCCAATTCATTGAAAACAACTTAAATGAATAGTAATGCACACCATAGTAAAACGTGATGTCGACATTTTTTATTTGGTTTATGAGTATGGAATGGAATTTTACAATTGCCATTGTAAAATTGAAACTATCGTAAAACCATTTCGATTTAGATATCATTCTATACAAGACAGTTTGCGCTTTGCATGTAGAAAAATATTGCTACAAAATACGATACTCTAATCTCATGTATTTATTTCATTGTAGAAATATTTTTCAAGCTTTTTACTTTCCCATGAATTCATTCTTGTGTATTGTCGGCTGTCAGTAATGGAGCGATAAATTGTATTCTTTACAAAGATTAAAAACAGATGAAATAAAACTAACGTTTAAAACTCAACGTATATATCAAATATACAGATGGTATCTAATTTACAGATCTACTACACGACCTATATGCAAACTCCTATGCATTATATCTTCCTGTCTGTCTGTCCCTTGCAAATTATCAGTACCTATTGCTAAATTAGCTTTGCCAACATGCGGTTAAAGCAAAGGCAGTGACATCATCGGTATTCTGTGTAGTGTAGGGGCATGTTATTGTTGTTAATGTTTTTCAGTCTGAGACTTAATTGCTGTCTCTGTATTGACTCAACTGTTTCTGGACATGAAAATTGGCTGTTTGTGTATGGTTTGCAATGTAATAAATGTAATGTATCAATGCAGTGAAGAACAAATTCTTGGGCATCGTACCAATGATGAGATGAAAATTAAGCTCATGAATTTAACAAATCAAAATAAAGGTGTTCAGATTCGCTACAACTATAGTAATGCAGTGTAAGAATGATATAAATCGGTTCCTAGAACATTAAGCCTATTTTTTATACCAACTATAGCTACTATAGTTGAATAAATATACTATAGTGTTGGTTAATGTTTGGGGTAGTTTTCTTAAGTCGAAAGATTTTGCAATGACAAATTCTGCAATTTCTTTGACAAATGTGCATTCTATATTATTTTTTTTTACGTAGATTCATTGGCGAAGAAACAACGGCAAGTGGTGTAAAATGCGAACTCACTGATGCACCGACATGGATAATCGATCCAGTTGATGGGACCATGAATTTCGTTCACGGGCTTCCACTAATAGCAATTTCAATAGGTCTATTGATAGACAAGAAAGCTGTTATTGGCATCATTTACAACCCAATTTTGGAACAGCTTTTCACTGCCCGTGCTGGTCAAGGAGCTTTTCTTAATGGCAAGCCGATATCCGTTTCTGGTCAGGATGGTAAGTATAAAAGAAGAATTTGTTATGTATAGGGCAGAAATAAATATTAATGCACATACAAAAATATGTTCCTATGCATGTTTATAAATTAATGGAATCGATATATTTACTATAGATTTGTCAAAGGCACTGATTTGCACAGAAGCGGGTACCAGTCAAGATCCGGAAAAAGTAGCTGTTGTTATCAAAAATTTTACGAAGTTGATAGGAGCCTGTCATGGGTATGTATTTCAATATAAAATCAAAATGATGGTAAAAGTAAAACAAAATGCGCTGAAAAAACGATTTTCCAATCTCAATTTGAAGACTCGTCTATGAATGACATATTAAGCAATAATTTTTGGCAAACTATTGTAACCCGTGTTAATATTTCGGTCCTCCAGTGTCCGGGTTTACGGTACTGCTGCCTGTGCTATTTGCATGGTAGCAGCTGGCGCAGCCGACGCATTTTGTCATCTTGGTCTTCATTGTTGGGTAATTTCTTAAGCATGAGTGCACAATAATACTCAATGGAACTGAAATGTTTATACGTGAATGTATAATTTGGTTTTCTTCTTCCTTATTATCTAACTATTTTTTCTGTACTTTAAAAGGATATTGCAGCTGGTCAATTAATAGTAGAAGAGGCTGGTGGTTGTCTTCTAGATTATGGAGGTTCTCAATTCTCAATATTTTTTATAACTTTTTCCCATTTGGTCGGAGAGTAAGTGCATGTGGTGGTTGGGTTTTCTTTTAATAAGTACCATGCAATAAATGTTTCTAAATCCTTTTCATGTGGAAGGAGATCTGGGAGTTTTTTTCCATTTCAGTTGCATTTGTTTGTCTATTTACCTTTTCCCCTGTTTCGAAATGTCCTGTAAATATGTCATTGCAACAAATTGTCATGTGGAAATGGAAATGAGTTTTTTCAGCAATTAAAGCTTCACCATGGCCATCAGTAGTCTTAATATGTGATTGGTATCTGAATAGTGAGCTATTTTAAAATTTAATTTTTGTCAGTCTAAGAGCCCTAGGTGCTGCTGTAATGAATATGGCCTCTGTTGCTTCGGGTGGAGTTGATGCATATTTTGAATTCGGACTTCATGCATGGGTAAAAAAATGGCACAAAAATGTATAAGTAGAGTTGTGTCTCTTGTGTTGATGAGAATATCATTAAATATTCTTATGATGATTATTCAAAGGACATGGCTGCTGGCGATTTGCTTGTTCGTGAAGCTGGCGGATGTGTTATGGACACCGCTGGTAAAATGCATTACTTATCTTAACCGTCACTAAAAATTATCACTGTTTAAATTGCCTTGCTCACTTTCCATTTCCAGTACTATTAAATTTTGTCGATAACGAGTCACAAACACAAATAATGGATTTTAATGCTTAACTGTACAGTAATGTATTTTTGTTACCCTAAATATTAACATTTAATATCGCCTTAAATTCGGTGATGGATAATATCGAGACTAAAACATGTTGAGTGATTACAGTTGAACCAAGGAATATAGGTTACAATGTATGCATACTTATTTGTACAAGAAAATATAAATATTCCTAGTTTACGTGTCGAAATTCTCACCTGTAGAAGCCTCTTTTGAGATATAATTTGCTTTTAGGTAAATTGTAAAAAAATACTAAAAATTTCGATATTTTTGTCACATTGCTTTTGTTTCGACGTGGAGTGTGTTTTTAAGTCTCAGCATATGTGAGGATTTTAATTTGCTATTTGTGTTCGAATGGGAGCAAAGTAATCAATATTTACAATAAACAAATGTTATTTTCAATCCCAATAACCTTGGAACTGTCTAATACAAACATCTTTTAAAGGTGGACCTCTTGACTTGATGAGTCGGAGAGTTATTTGTGCATCTTCGGAAGCCCTAGCAAGGAAACTTTCAGAGATGTTGGAACAATTCGAACTTGAAAGGGACTGATTGAAGAATTATTCTAGTCAAGTTGATGTAACTCCTACATTCTGCAATCTCCAATCTCTTCAATTATTCTTTTCACTGCCACTACCTTTTCTTCAATACAAATGTAATTCATCTATACATCGTAATTACACAGATTATTTGGCACTCGAACATAACTCGTGTATTTTAAAAAATCCAAGATCTTCAATTCGATTGCACTTGCTATATGATTGCTGATGTGCAATGAAAACTGCATTTATTTTACCCCGTTATCATCTTTCAGAAACAGCATGTCATCACAAACGATATGTAAAGTAAATCCTTGTGATAGCTTAGTTTACTTGTAAACAAGCTTATAATTAGCCTTTGCTATTCTTGCCTTGCTTATTACTCACTGCATTGCAGTAATTGTAATACAGTAAATAATTACTTTGCCTCGTTCGTGTATTACTTCCTTAAAAATGTCTTAAAATGACATTTGTCAATGCAATGTTTGTGGAAAGATGACATAAGACTTAGTCCGTATTGAATGAGGTCCTATCAATTTAGTAAGAAATGAAGGACACTAGTTTGCCACGATTGTATTTACTTAACAACTACAATGCACTTTAATGCACATGCAACTCAAATGCATGAGATGTAAACTTCAAGTAATACGTAATTGGTACAGGAACCTTATTTCAGCCACTGTACTATGCATTGCTATTGAAGATATGACGATATACTATGAAAAGCAAAAGTATTTTCTTTAAAAAAGGAAACACGATAAATACTATAATATATAGTCCATCTACTTAAAATTGTCCTATTCGAAAACTGTACAGTATTTAATTACTCTTACTGGCGTAAAAGTTTATACTAATAACGTAGCTAGAGTATCAGATCTATAGAAAGTAGGTTTGAGAATGTGTTTCATATACTGTACAAGTACTATTATAGGTACTGTACATACAATCCTCATGAGATGCTTACTATTGTAAATTATAAATACATCACATAACTAAAACAAAATTCTCATTCTGACAACATTCCAATGTAATACAAAATACAATGGCCAACATGATACTTACTGTGACAAGTTATTTGGATTTATTGCCTCGCTTAATTAAAGTTTTCATCCTCTAGCATTACACCTACACTCTCCTTGTAAAATTGTCAACACTAATAACCGTAATAACAAAGCACTGTAATAATAGTATATTCTGCATACCTTGTAAGGGTACTCTAATGTTGTGAATATTTATATAGTCTGGATTTCAAGGTGTTCTTAGCTCTAATGCCAAATGCAAGGTTTTGTAGCAAAAACATAAAACGTATTTGTAACACTCTACATCACAGCAGGAGCAGAGAGACTTAATTGATCTACTCGCAGATGCATTAATTAATACTTATTAGTTTCTGTGAAACCTATAATTTAAATTAGTTACCAATCCTGTCCATTGTTTTATTTAGCTTACTCTACTATGATGTATGCATATCCTTTTTTAATTACATAATGATAAAATCCGAATTTTAATTAGTATAACTTACGAATTTTAATCAATATTTTACCATAACCTACGATTTTTCTGTATGAAAGGAATGAAAGTCAAGTAGTTTCATTGTATAGTGAACGAATGTCCGCAGTGAATGAAAATTAGCATTAGCATTAATTAAGAATAATGTAAATACTCTATAAGTGTAATGTTAACTTGTGCATTGTGCATAATGTGTATGTACTGTACAGCGCGCTATAAATATTGTACCTAAACATTTACCATTAGTGATCTTTATTTAGTCCTCGGTAATAAAGAGGAATGGCGGTTGCAGTTAATCTGATTGTGAGCTGAGTAATCATCTCTTGACCTGCATTAGTCTCACATTCAATTGTGACCTGTGCGTAAGATTTAATGTCAAGTTCTCAAACGTTTCACTGTATCAGGCCTTTACCTTCAACCGTGAGATGTAAATAATTATCAAAAAAGATCTACTATACTATTAATAGGATAAGAAATATTATTATGCTTTCATAGAGTAAGCTTTAGATCATTTGAATATTGTTTAGCATAGGAACTATATTCAAGCTTTTATCTTGCAAAGTTTGTAAATAGCTAATTAAACTATAATGTCATTATGTAGATATAAGCATCTGTATTATACTTAACTAAGTGTGACGTAATGCAGAAGGTTTTCAGTAGGCATTTATATTGATATAGTAGTTCTTGATTGTACTGAAAATATCTGTATAGTGTCTAGTACGGTGATAGATAAGACTTACCTATGTACGAAATTAATCGTTTAATTGAAGATAGCGTAGGTGTGTTCTCTCTTATCGTAACATTTATCTGGACAACCACTTCCCCTCTCCACACCTACTTATTACAGACTGCAATTTAATTTACACTAAAGTAATTGTTTTCGTTCGTCCTTATGTACTACTTATCAGCAATATTGAATAGTGTTGACGTAGACATATCAGCGCAGATATACTCCTATTTGCATCCGTTAAACTTATAAAAGAGTTTCCCGTTCGCTGTTATTCCAATACAATAGGCGTATATCGTAATAATAAACAGATATTATCCAACAACAGTTTTCATTTGCTCTCTGGGGATGTAATACTAATACTTATAAAATTATCAAGCATGCTATTGTATCTTGTATCTATTTATTACTTGTAATGACCTTTTAACATCAATTTCAAGATTTACAATGCAACATCTACATCACTTTGATTTTTATTGTTAACCAAGTCCATGTTGTAACTCATTATGGCAAAACCAAAAACATTTTATTAACTGTCACTAAATGTATTAAAATAAACATGAGAAAACATCAATGTCCATTACACATCTTATTTAACCCATGATTTAACTAAGTGTGACATAATGCAGAAGGTTTTCGTCGAAGCGTAGAGTCGTTTGGAAGAGTGCATTGAAAGAAGCCAAAGGTGAGCAAAGCATTATTGCATTGCAAAAATTAATTATTTTCTGAATTTTTAAGTGACGGTTGGAGGAAGGGCTGTTTTACAAGTCTGTTTGAAGACATTCTGGTATATGGTTGTAGTTAATACATTTATTGATCGTATTAGAGTTGCTTGTAACATATTATGTGCATGTTTAGGAGTTAAGTATAGTAATCCTCTTAAAAGAACTTAATTATTATGTAACTGGGTAGTTGTTATGTAGAGGAGGTTTTATTTTTAACTAGGAGAATTTATCATCTCATTGGATTCTCTCAGTTGATTCCACTCAAGTCAACATCTTTGTTCTTCCGCTCTTTTCCCCGCTGCTCTGCTGCTTAAATCCCCGATAAAAACAAATAATGTTATGGAGAGGGGAGTGTGTGAGAAGAATGCAGCTTGAAGTCTTGCCTTGTCTGCGCTTTATTCTGTTCGCCTTGTCTGCTACGAGATAAATTCTGATTTAAGGTACCTTTCTTTCTTCCAGCTATTTCTTTCAGCTTTCACTTGAGCATTTTGTTCTCAGTTTACGATTTCGCCAGCTGGCAGTTCAGGTCCAGGGCAGATAGACAGAGCTTAGGTACTTCTTCCACTCTCTCTGCAAATAAAGGCGAGCATATAAATGCATTTCACACTACAAGTTGCAAACATGTTCAACTGCGACGTGCTGAAAGCGACTCTTCATAATATTATGATATTATGTGTGCTAGAAGTTGGTCTTATTACTCCTCGGTCCTCGTTCTTTCAAGCTGTAACATTTCATATTTATAGCATTTTAGTCGCTTGCACAATGTTAGTTTATTAAAAACATAAAACCATATTAAACATGGAGTACTAGAGCCTATAGTGTAGAGACACAAAACAATACAATGACCGACATGATATACAATGCAAGTTGTAGCAATAGGCTGCATAAGTGAAATTGGATCATTCTTTTTAAAAACGACTCTTAACCCACATGAGAATTCAGAATGTTTGTCAGCCAGAATACCTTAAGAGTAATTGTAGAGACTTTAAACGAGAAAATTCCTTCGTGGACATATTAATTTCCTTTTAGATTGCACAGTAGACAATTCTGTAGTAGTGAATGAGTTGAGAAATGTAACTTAAAACCGGACTGCAAAGGACCGACCTAATGCCCTTCTCTACTACGCAGGTTGGAGAACTGCCTATAGAGTAATAAATAAATGCAGAACGATGAAAGGAACACAGGTAAAAGAACATACGACTAAATATTGATTCACAGTCGAGTAGACATTGCTTTCCCTTTGTGCTTTCCTCCACTAACTAGTTCACGGCTTGCTTCAACTTATCATAAGCACTGGAGACCCAGACTAAAAACTCCAAGCACAAAGAACAGGAAAAGTCTCTTAATGCAGTCATAACAAACAGCTAAATATTCGCAAAACAAAATTATTTCTACTAGAATAGTTCTTTGTGAAAAGTAATTCATGCATGCATTATGAAGTGGATTGGGATATCAAACTTGGTAAGTACCACCCTAAGTCACTAGATACCAGATAAGCTCAGGAAACAGGAAGAGATATCGACGGTTCTCTCCGACTCTCAAGTCCCAACTTATTTACATTATGGCCATGTTCAAAATTCAAGGGTTTTGCACCGTGGCCCCCGGCTTTGGTGGTATCATTGAATTAAACATACTCCGTACTTGTATCTCTATGTCGTACTTAAATGTAGCCAGTGTTTTGGGACTGAACGTGGCATTTTAAGCCATATAGTTTACTGATTTAGGAACTATATAGCAAATAGGGAAGTATTTTCAGTACAACCTTGTATAAGAGAATAGGAGATTAGTTAACGACAGAAAAACTCTTACTTTGTATTTTACTGACTATTGACTGAGGGCAATTTCAGTGATATTTTCGCATCATTTTCCAATCCGAGAAAGGTCAGCATTCGAACAGGGAAATAAATTCCATTTTGCTCAACACAAGCTTTCTTACATGATCCTTTTGAGATGAAAAGGTGTTTTACCGGTATAAAGCATCAGTCCCTTTACGCATAAAGCTTAAAGCTAACATCTGAAAAGATTCTGCTCTTTTCCGACTCTGTCCTTTGAAGCTAACATCATGCTTCGTTACGTTTACTTTGTTGATCCATTTCCACCTTGTTCACAATTACTATTATAGAGCTTTCACTGCGTACATAACTTCAAATTGAAGCACCTTATGTACACAATGTTGTTGAGCAATACTTGCTATTAGATTCCATCCGTAGGGCAAAGGTAAAACCTGGAAGATATTGTAGTAATAGTTATATGAAAATGGAGAAAACAATACTTCGCAACCCACGACACGACAAAAAGGTACATACCAAGTCTTGATAACAACATCCTTATTACGGAACCAGCGCTTGTCAACTGAATAATTTTAAATATTTGCTTTGTGAAATGTATCATACATAAATACATAACTATATACAAAGTCAAGTCATTAGAAATCTTTCCTTCAGGTCTACACTACGCACATATGCATTAAAACCATCTCGAAACATGCAATAACCACGTAACTTATTTATTACAAGCTGCAACCAAAATTAAGTGATGTGCTTTAAATATGTAAAATTGGGTAAACGTCCAGCGACTGCGCACTCGCACAGGAATTTTCACATATAGTCCATCCATACAGGAATTTCATAACAGATAAAAATTCGCCAAATAACTTGTGCTTGAGAAATGTTGAAACATGTTAAACTACTACAGCGACTGCGTTGTGTTCTGACACGAAGTTCATCAGATACATAAATTCATTATCTTCGTCACACAATTATTCAATTGTAAGTTGGGGTTTTATAGGAAGAGATATCAGAGTTAGTACTTATAATACAAATATGTATATTACTAGTGAGCCTAGCTAAAGGGAAACCTAGCACTCCAAAGAATTTCAGCAGGCCACCCATCACAGGAGCAAAAACAATTCCAAAAAAATCATCTGTAATTCACTAAGGTTATTATATTAAGGTCCGTGTTCCTGACTTTTGGAAAACCCAATTGACTATCAAAATACATTAGAATCATTTTCGGTACTTCGTTCAAAATTGACAAAAGTTCTGACCCGATTTTCTATTGTAGTACATGGTCGGAATGGCAAACGCATTGGCTAGGGCTGTAGCAAATATTATTAATCAATATTGTATTGACCTTCGACATGACAATTAGGATGATATTGTAGCTATGCTCATTGTTACTCAGACCTCAGGACCATTGGCTAATAACTAGAGATTGTACTCGAGTTCAAGGAGTAACAAGTTACTTCAGTTTGAATAGTTGAAAATTTGCGATACAACATTTGTACATGTTCCTATTCTGGATGCTTCTATTTTACATATAAGGCATGTAAGTAATATGTCTCTGTTGCTGTTTGTAAACATGGAGAATTCCGCAAGACATAAATAGACGATTCATTTCGTTGTAAAGTAGTTGAGCAGCACTTGCACATTCCTGGAAAGTTTTGCTGATTTCTTTTTCATCACCAGTAAATGGCATTCTAAAGAAGATATGCGGGCTCACAGCTCAGTAAAAAACTAAAAATGGCAATTTTCTTCGATTGGATGTGCTAGTAATAGGGAAATTCTTCTGGGGAGAAACAAACAAAGCATTTACTGTCCAATTTTTTAGTTAGGCTGTTTTATTATTGGAACCACCTATACAAGTAGGAAAGCCAGACCTTCATGTAAAGCTCTTGTTCGTTGAGTTATAGGGAAATCTTGAGTTACAGCTGTCTCCTATTGTTTTATCGATGGATCTAGCCGCTCGAGAACAAGTACAACAAAGATACGTATATCTGCACTGCACAATAGAATGTATTGTGTGTGCAAATTAGAAGTACAACAGACTCCATTTCAGTGCTCAGTACCCAGCACATATTTACATGATACAAATCTACAACAGAAAACTGACAATGAGAGCTAGCTGAGCAGAGCAGAGGATGAATGGGAAATCTAGATACATAATAAAATCAAGGAATCCATATGAGACTGAGTGACTGAGCCCTCGCCCTCTGATTTATTTATAGACCAGCGGAACTCATTAACTGAATTGTAAAAAAGTCACACTAGCAGCATTTTAGGACAAAGTGTCAGTTCAGTTTTTGCAGCACAGAGAAAAACAATTTCCCTTGGAATTTGTCTGTCGTCATTGCTTTTGGATTTTTACGGTATTATACTTAAGTAGTTTACATTCATTTTCTCCTACCTCACTCCTTTCTACGTAGTTTCTTTGATCTCTGCTGCATTTGACTCTCAAAGTGCACTGCAATGCAGAAATTCTCTATCACAAATGTTTTTATTGCAATAACGGCAGACCATGCAAACCAAACGCTGCAAAACTCTAAATGCTCGCATTAGAACCCGTAGACTTCATGACTGAGCTTCATTAAAGTTATACGTATTTACTTTGCCGGATAGCTTACCATGTATTTACATTTAGTAGTATTATAACTACACCAAGGCTACAAATTTATGCTATAATGCATACTGCTCATCACAAGCAGAATTTCTTTATTACAAATCAAAGTTGATCACAATCTACTGATAAATATGCAGTAAATATTTCTTTAACTTTTGTAAATGCATCGGTAGTCAGTAATTCTACTAGTGCCCTCCTTTCCCTTACTCGGTACCCTATATACAAGTAACGGTAAAACCTCAATAATATACCTCTTTGATTTGGAACTTATTTTACAGACACATGGGTTGATGTACTTATATAATAGCTATTCGTTTGCCATAAATATTGTTGTTTTCCCGACATTGTAAACACAATATTAATAAAAATACAAAAGAAAAACAAGCGCTTTAGAAATCGTATACCCTTCTGTGATTTAATTAGGTGTATTGTTTGGTATACTTCTTCACTTTAATGTAGTGCAAAATGTTTCCTGACGATTCGTTTGAATATATTATGATCATTGTGGAGTAATTGAGTTGTAAAAACTGGGAACTGTTAAAAGCAGCATGGAAAGCATTCCCAGATAATGGAGAGAGCTGTAAAATGGCTTTTACGATGTTATTAAATTTAAGTATTCTGTATAATTAGATTTACCTAAAATAGTGTATTTTTCTGCTTGCCAATTGTGCATTGCAGTGGACAGGGATTGTAAGTTATTGTGAGTTTGATGTGGATCAAGTACCACTTTGGCTTGGATTTCTAGTTTGTAATCACGTAGGAAGGCTAGAAAAAATAGGGTAAACTAACTTGATACTGCAGCAGTAAATTTTGATTATAATATGAGTGAATAACGTAAAAGGACACAAAGGAATATGATAAGGTCCTTGTACATCTAAAATGACACTAGAAAATGCCAGGTTTTACTATTGGCAGTAAGGACAGTAGGATGGAAAACTGACAAAATTAAAAGAGACACGCAGGTCTACGTGCAGATCACAGTGAATGAGTAGAGTATTTATTAGGTCATTTTGCAATTCCCCATTACTTTCTACGATTTATTGTGCTTTTGACTTTGACTGTAGATAATAAATATTTTGCATGCATCCTAGCCATCTGTATGTAATATGCCTGTATATGGTATGTAGCTATATACTGTATGTACATTCCTGGTGTACATACCACAATAAAGCAATTTACTATAGCTGAGTACTTATTTCAGCCACAAAGATGTAGAATCTATTGCCAAGAAAGTATCATATCTATTTCTATTAAAACGAGTGCAATCAATGGTCTGCATATCATCGGCACGGCATATTTGTGTCTTGGCTGGGTTGAGACAGAATGATTTTACTACTCCGCCACGTTACGCCTTTCCGTTGTAGATTACAGAGTAATACAATAATAGTTGATGAATTTGGGTTATGACACATTAACTTGAGTCGGAATATTATGTGTGTATGTATAAAGTTACAGGAGTAGATTCACATTAGTAAAACTTAGAAGGGAAGGAAGGGATGAGCCAAGTAGAACTACTTTCTTTAGGTCTACCTACGGATCTGTAGCCGATAGCCATTAAGCGCAAATGATTTTTTGCTGAGACGATCAGACGATAAGTCGTTGCAGGACGACTTCTTGTATTTCCTATGATATTAAATTTTCATTAAGCTTTGCATGTTATACAACGTTATGTAATCGTGGTATGCCTCAAGTCTTCAATTTCTCTATCTATAATGGCATAGGGTAGAGAAAACTATTATATTGGTAATAATAATAAGAAAAGTTTTATGAACATACGTATGTATGTAGTGTGCTAGTGAATTCTGATAACTACCACAACGAATGCTGTCTAATATACGTATCAAATACAGATATAGACAGGAGCTGTGCTAAACATGAACATGAGTGCTAAGTCGTACCAAGGAGCCAAAGAAAGAGTGGTGTGCACGGAAAAAAACGATGTCTACTACTACTACTACTACTCCCCGACATCCGAATCGGATTATTTGTATCTTTAGCTTTAGATTTGGGATATGCGGGTGCGCTCTCCGCCAGCTTTTATTTTTGGTCCTAAGAAACGTTGTGCCTTGGGTTATTATAAGGATAGAAAGCACGGACGTCCTTACGGAAGAGAACTATATGGCGCTACTCACTCAGCACTCACAGGACTTGGACTATACTCTGCCTTTACGTGTGCCAGTCGACTATTGCGAACTGTAAATCGCACTAATTTGCGAATTGCACCTTACAAACACAAAAGTGTAAAGTAAACTTTTTGATTCTTCTTCACGTATATCTTTATTTACACAGTCCTTCCGGAATCAAACAGACCAATACCTTACTACATACATTTACGTGCTTTCGGCTCCTCCAATGTCCAGCCTAATCTATATCACTTTTTCGTTCCAATATACCACAACCACACTCAACAGTTCAGTCAAGTGACACAATCGCTACTCTAACTGCAAATCGTTCCGATATCAGAGATCAGACATAAAAATATCGTGACAAGAATAGTTAGCAGCGCAAACGGAAAACTTTTTTCATAGATTTCTCATTTTTTCCCTTCAGTTCACAGTTATCAAGAAAGAAAAACACATTATAATATCAACTCCAAGTTTTTCTCAGTGTACACTCGCTGCATATAAATACACTTATTCAAATTCATACATAAACAGACACAAGTGAATGACATTTTATTCAATTTGCAAAAACCTATGTACAATTCTACGTAGAAATTGGAAAATTCAAAGTCATTGTTACAAGGCACTATTTTACACTCTAAAGTACACACGGAAAACTTGATACAAAAAGTGTGAAGCTTGAAACAGGATCTATGTGCATGTGTACACTTGGTATGCATTTAAAGTATTGTGCTGATAAGTACTAGTACTAGAGCATTAAATATGATTACTCATAAATAATCAAGTACTTGAATTAAATTAGCTCGTATGAGTAACCCAACACTACGTCAGCCAAACCCACCTCCAATCACAACCTCCTGTCAAAATTATATACACTATTAGAAGTACCATTTCCTTATACTCAACCTTACCTTCCCTTAAGGGCTATCACTGCCAGGTAACAAAATGAGTAAGAAGTGAACTCAATGAAAGGGAAAATCATCTTTTTGTCCTAAAACACTTTTACACCCAAGGGTTCTGAATTCGTAGATTTTGAGTAGTCCTATTAAAAACAAAATACCGGTTAGTGAACGGTAGTAATTACTTATTTACCAAATGATCCTATTTAAATTAGAGACCCTAATTAAGATGAGTTACAACCACATTCTCCTGAAAGCAATTCTAAAGTGTCCGGCTGATGTTTGATGTAGGGTTTTTAAGAATCTCTAAAATAATACAATGTATTTTGAATTTCAAGGTCAATAATGGTAGAAGTGAATCCATGTGAAAATCGTTATTTCTGAAAATATACATGACACTTTATCTTAAGACTATTTGATTTACCGGTGCCGGTGAAAACAGAAGATGACGAGTAGCTGACAGAAATTGAAACACTAATCATAATATTAAAACGTTAAATTAAAACGCTCAATTCAACGTACAAACACTTAAAACTAATAAGAGTTTTCGCTTCAAAACATTGCTAGCAATACCACAGGATTTTCCGAATTTGTCAGCTGGGCCAGCTGACTTGTGATTCTTGCAACGTAAATCTTCATGTGCTACTGCAATCCTACACAGAAATACAAGTACACATTTACGTGGTGAAATTCATAAACATAATTCAATTTAAGTTCACTACAAAGCACATGAACTGCAGAAAATCTTTCAGAAACCTTTAAGACTACTTTGACTACTGGAGAAAATTATTTATTATGACACACAGTGAAAAAGGTGATACCCAAAGTGTTCATTGTCCTTTAAACTAATAGGTATCTTAAATATATTTAGTTAAATCCGCAAGTAGGTACGTGTTGCGGTTGCAGCACGGCAGTATGATTGTAGGTATAGGTGATGTAGGCAGGCAATAAAAGATTCAATTATACAAAGCGTTAGATTGGAAAACTCTTTTATAGTTCAAAGGTGTATTTATGTAATCTGTAAAATTATTACCTGTATTGCAATTACTGGTAGTTTTATCCTAATGGAGTGATTGGGTGGTGATACTTAAAATTGCACGTTATAAAAAGCTGTGTAGACAGACAACTAATAATTACAAAAGTAAATAGAATAAATGTCAAGGTTTAGTAAGTTGAAATGGTTCAGGTTAACCATTGTAAGGCAGCGGGCATGTCATGTTAAACGAGCCGATGTAGAATGACACTAATTACTAGGTAGTTATCAATAGACCGTAACACGTTTTAATTCTTCGTGAATAGCTTGGAACGTGAAAGTTATGTAAACATTAATTTGTCTTGCTGTTCTATCTTTTTCGAAGCTAGTAGTTTATATACACGCTCTATAATATTATATGCATTGTACATGTTTAAGGCATTTGGAAGGGACGTAGAGAAAGTGTTTTCTCTCCTTTTACTTTTGTTGGATAATTGATACTAATGAAGCAAATTCTAAAGTTCTCATTTCCTTAGGTAATAATATATCCGTACTATGTAATTGTAAGTAGAATGGTATCATTTTTGAAAATAAATAGAAAGAAATGTATAGCAAAAAATGGGAAGCTGAAAGATTTCATGAAGATGCGAGTATGGTGGATAGAATAATATAGAGTTTGATTTTATTTTCAGTGTAGGAGCGTCGTTTGTGGTGTGAAGAGTGAAGATTGCAAATTGGTATTCCACTGAGTGGAATCAACAAGATTAGGAGGTGCTTGGAAGGAGCATTGTGTTTTGAGTCGTTTTGTGACAGTAAACAAAAACACTCGCCTAGGTTGACAGTGAGCTTAACCGTCGGCATTCGGAGAATAGTCGATAGAAGTTGACAGACTATCGGAATCTTCAGTCCTATATACTCCGTTTATCTTCGTCTACGACTCTGGGATAAGATAAACTGTCTGGTCTTAGATTTGCTATTCGGTCCAGTGTTTTCGGTTGCATAAAGCGAGTTGTATAGCATATAACTACCTCTGAGAGACGTACTTTATTCGTTCTTGGTGCTGAATGCTGAACAGTGAGGGAGATAAGTGAATCTTAGAGAGTTCTCTTTATCAATGCTCGACAACTACAAAAACATACCTGCTTGTGCACTATCTGTACGTAGTGTCTATATGAAATAGAGATCTGTGCAATATTTCTCGCGAAATCGAACTGTTGATGTTAATGGACTACACTTACTTGTGCTGTTTTTACATGGAGTCTAGTCTAGTGTTCGTTTAGACAGCTAGCGCAGCACCTTGAGCCTACTCTTTCATCTCGCCAACCGCATCTATCTCATCTAACATCTTATAAGTATCTTTCCAGAACCGATTGGTGAAGTGAGGCAGCAACAGCAGCATATTTATTTATTGCAAAGCTCGTGTGCTCGCAACATGTAATAAAATACTCCTGCGTACCTACACCGTTTTTTCTCTGCAAAACTCTATCTGAACAAAAACAAACGTGTAAAGGTATACACTAACACCTGTACGCTTAACGTGTAAACAAACTAAATACATGGTTTTCTACTCCATTCTGATAAACACCTAATTTAACATTCATCATTACTCTGCACAGTGATGTTGCAAACCAAGTGTTATCGCACAAACAAAAAAAACAGCTCGTGTTCTCCGACTTACTATTAATTCATAACATACCTACTACTACTCCCAATTCCGACTCCGGCTCCAGACCAACTGTCATACAAGTTTAAGGTAAGAGATGATTTTCTTCTCCATTCCAACAAGTCTTGACAAGTCAATGACTTCCAGCCAGTTCATTGTTATTGTTTACATTCCTTTTCGAAACGGTATATAATATATACGACCCTCCTTCATGCTATACTTACTACACTCATAAAACTAATCTATGACTCTTCACATAAATAATTATTGCCCAACACATTATTGTCTAGTCAGACAGATAAGTAAATACCCTTTACGTTATCGTGCATAATGTGTATTTACTTCAAGTTACTATAGCTAACTTTGTCACTACACATCTCTAACACGTAAGGTAAGCACACACCTGTAATTATCTATAATTTTCTGTGAAACTCCAAAACGTGTCCCTAGCTGTTCTTAGCTAAAGGACAAGACATACTGTATACTATACTATTTCCACCAATGATTAAGGGTTATACAAAACCAAAGAACATTCTTTGTCGGTATAAACGACAACCTATTATACTATGGTATCACATTATCGCTGTATAATTATTGCCTCATGTTCACAGTTATACTTTTACTACTCTAGTATGTAATTATGTACTCCAAATTGACGTGTACTTGTGTATGGGTGTTAGAGCACCTGTTCTAACTTCTAAGTAATAAATAATACATATCTAATAACATACTCAATTTACAAGATTCTCAGATGCTGTTCAGAAAACGTTCATGGCCCTACAATTCTGACTCAACTTAAAGCTTTACTGAAGACTACTAATTGGTTTATACGAAATAGTAATTAAACATTTCCTATTTCCAACTTCTTCCTTTATATTAATTTTGTTGGCAAATGTGATTACACTTTATGTGTAGTCGTTCTTGGTATTTTCGATGATGCCTTTAGTTTAATTGAAATTCAAAGAACCTATTATTAATACCACAGAGCAGTAAATATTGGAGTTAATAGTGTACTCTATTAGGTATGTTATTTACTATACTAGTCATATTTGCCTACTCTGTTAGCACTTAGCTCATATGATGTGCAAATATTATGTAAGTACAAAGTGAAATTCTAGTGTTAATTAGTATAACTTGTCATAAATTCGACGTCTGACGTCATTTCTTTCAAACGAAATGGTGTTCTATATACCACTGATGCCAACTAGTAACTTTTGTTTATAAATTAATCTAGCATAAGTTTTACATGAAAATGAACGTTTGAATTTAATATCAGAAAACTTTCGAATGTTCAAAGTACTTAAAGGTGGCTATAGTTGTATAAAGTGGTGTACCTTTGTGTGAAAGTGCAATTACGGACAATGTTACGCGGTTATCACACGACAAACTTTCTCCGTTGGTGAAAGCGGCGACAGCTGAAGCGTCACAAGGAGATGTTTTTTATCCACTTATTTATTCCGTCCCTTGATAACGTTATCTCATTGTCACCTTCTGTGTAACAAAATTGTACGGTTATTGGGTAGTGAATAGTTGACTAATTTACAATGACAAGCTTCAGGCGTCTGAATTTGTCCCTATACATTTCTACCCAATTTCATTTTGATTCCATTTCGAATAAGTATCTCTGTGTACACTGTATTACTTTCATGCAATACTTTGTGGAAATTTTGTTCCTGTCTTTTGAGTTAAGTATATTTATGTTCCCCATCCACTTAACCACGTCAGTGATACAAACCACCGATGTGAATGTAAAAGGGTGCCAAAATAACTTTTTCAAACTTCTGCTACATCTGCCATTTATAGAAGTACTTTCCAAAGTAACACATCAATCAATATCTATCTATACAGGGCGATTTAAAAAAATGTTTTATACAACTTTCACCTTGTGTATCAAATTTATCTTTTCACCTTTAAAGCCTACATGAAACTTTCACTTTGCTTTTGTGGAACTGGAGGCTGGAGGTGAACTTTTCATGTTCTAGATGCAATGAAAATATATTTTGTCACCTAAAATCACCCAGTACAAAATTATTCCTGATCCATCTTGCAATATAACGTTCTGACATTTATAAAAAATTCAAATAGGTTAAGTTCCTATAAGTTTCAATATTTTTCTATTCGTAAATATATTCTATTAATACGCTATCTGTATTTTAATCATAAAAAGTTCAACTGCAAAGACTGATGTTTTGCTACAAAATGAGTATGAGATTACTTCGCACGTATAAATTAACTAAATCAGTGATTGTAAAATTGCAAGTTATTAAGTCTATAATCCACAGGGTGGAGTGACAGATATAAATTAATAACAGTTGTTTATGCTAAGCTGGAACATTAGCATATATTTCTTAACACTCCTTCCTGTCGTAATTACCGTAATTTAGAGAGCATTAAGCAAGTGTTAATTATAGAATTTTGTCAATGTAGTCCTTGAAAGTTTGTTATCTAATATTTAATGGATTCAAACAGATTAAAGCGAAGACAACATTAGTACAAGTATAATATAAGACAGTCTTAATGAGTGGCAAAGGACGAAACGAGTTTAGATGCAGATTTACTTCACCTTGTTTCATTCAACGACTCAACGTACATCACTGAGCTTAGTGTTAACTTATTTCGTAAATATCGAGAGTTGCTTCCTACAAGTTTCTACAGAATAAGACTGAACTTGGAATGTTTTCATAGGAGTTTTGTTTATGTACCTATACAGCAAGCAGATCCTAGTCGAGACAAGTCGACAACGCTTGGTTGTAGCAACACCACCATTAATGTAATTAATTTAACAATTAGGAGCAATCTTCTCTAATTTCCTTACAACAGGCGTTAGCAGTAGTAAGTCTTTGTGAACGATATTTATCGGACTCCGGTAAATGAGGCAGAATCACGAGTATCAAAATAATTACAATCCGTAGGCTGCTAACATTATATTTTATAGAAAACGTAAGTCGTAGTAAATGTTACTTCATAAATCTTACTTTTTAGTAAGTTAATAGTGGAATTACTAATTACTATTTGCTAATTGTCGTAAGGAAAGTAGCATTATTTATATCTATTAGTTAATTGTAATCTTTGTTTATTTACACTGTATAATTTTAATAATGTAATTTATGTGATACGACAAGTAATCTAGTGACTTTGCTAGAGAAGTTTAACTGGTGAAAAGCATATAGTCTGTTTAATTGCTGAATGTACCTCCGACTGTGTAGGGAGGAACTTAATGAATCGTGGAATATATTGTGCAATTTCGTACAGTCATAAATAAACAGTTTCTTAATAGTTGGTAGTTGTAAAGTTGCAACTTAACTCACTATTACGGTTTGTATTTGGTCTGGTTCGTTGGAGCTTGAGAATTTCAAGTTGAAAAGAAGATTAAATTATAATGCCAGAGTTAGTCTCAGATTAAATTGAATCGAATCAACGTTGCGTTACTGCACAGTGTTCCCTATCTTGTTTATGTAGCCACTACTCTTAGCAAATGCCGACAACCGTCTACTCTAAGGCTACCTCTTCGCGTAGGGAAAAGTTTTTGGCGAGGCTAGGATATTATAGAATTAATACAATGATGTTCCATTTAAGTAATAAATTGCTTAGATTACTTCTCAACCAACGCTTTCCGCTTTCCTCTCCAACCAAGAAGACTTAAACGTAATGTAATAGAGAAGACTCATGCAGCAGATGTGGACTGAAGTTCCACGGAAAACGACTTAGTTTATTAAATAAAGCCATTTTCAATATTGGTACTTGACAAAAAGACAAAATAAGTATCACACATGCAAATCAAATACTACGCCTTGGTTCATATGTGGATCAACCATAGCAGAGAGGGGAACCTTAAGAATATTTAAAGTTTACTTGAGAAAACTTCATTTTCAAAATAGGTTACGTAATATCTAGGAAGAATCTTGTTTATGTAAAGAGATATAAAAGTAGGCGCATGTGTCTTAAGAATAGAGACATTACATAAATGCCTAGCAAGGTTTTCAACAATTTCAACTATGGTGGTGACTCGTTGAGTGCAATATGTGGCCAACCTCGGATGGATGAATTGAGCCATTGAGGAAGACGTAAAATGTAACAGCATGAATCTCTGCTACCATTGCAATTAATGACTGGCTGTATGTAATTGGAGTCTTGCTAATTTCATTCCGTTTGAATTTTACGTATTTGTCTTGCTCTCTCATCCGAAAACGTCGACAGTTTGCTCCGTCTGCAACTTTGTACGTGCGACTGTGTTAGAAATGCAATTTGAGAGACATAAAACTGTTGACAATAAGTAAGCATTTCTTCATTCCTTGTCTTATCGTAAACAGCAAGATGAAACGCAAGCTCTTTAGTTTCTAAGACGCATTCCTGGCAAATCATCTCGGTGGTGCCTTGTCTGTCAAATGAAAAATAGCTCTTGGATTCGCGTGTGCTGGAATTTTGCTGCGGTTGGAGTTGGGGAATCTGGTGCCAGCCAGCCACATCGTTGGCAAAAAGCAAAGACGTGAGCTTGCTTTACTGCCGGTTTAGCTTCCAATTCAATAATAACACAATAGCGCTTTTCTTCTACAAAAGTCATAAAAGATAAGTATTGGATCGACGGTGGCCTAGACGGATCTCGCTCTGCCCTACTGTTACATATAACTTCTATTTATTTAGACTGATCCGATAAAGATTCATCAGTCTAGTCCGTGTCGTCAGGGCTTTAAACGTGTAAGTGGATAAGGCACAGCTTTACTCTGCTATACGGTGGCATAAACGGCATGACGTGACATGTCGTTTATTTTGCTTTTATGTACTGACAAGAACAGAATGAGCTCACAGTCCTAATACTCCCATCGTTTTATTTTCTCAAAAGTCTGAATTACACTCCAATCTTCAATGCTCAATTGAATAGCACGATTGCCTTACAATTCCTCTCCTATATAGCTTAGTTATATCTGCAGTTGAAAAGGAATTGGGTTTCCTTTTCATTCCGCTGATTGCCTTTCTCCTCCATGAGTGTGTGTTGGGTGGGCTACTAAATCCCTACTTTTCTATAAATTGCTGTGAATAACTTTGTCTACGTAGTTAACCGAAGTATGTTTCTAATCCTTTTATCAATGCTGATTTACAAACTTGAAAATCAGTTGAGATTTCAAACATACTTGAACTTATTGGCTTGAAAAGCACATCTTTTCCCATTTGGTAGTCTACTCTGGGATGCAATTTATTGTTAAGTAATGATGCGCATATATTAATGAACTACAGCATTAGCTACGTAATAATATAGATAATCCGAGTACACTCTAATGCTTTATTATTCTGATAATGATAAATGTAGTAGGTTGTTGCGAGCTTCGAAGTGGAAATGAAGATTTCTTTTGCAAATAAAATCTTTCTAATTAAAATTAGCTTTGCAAGGGTGGTTCTTCTAAAATTTCATTAATTGTACCTGACATTTCCGTTGGAAAGGTCGAAAAGGAGAGCAACTAGGTATACAATATCTTTCAGAGAAAATTACTATATTATTAGATCGGTAGATTTATTTATCTGTCTCATATATTTACTTATTGCCTATGTACATGCATTTTGATAGAATTTGCAATTTATTGTTTCCTTATTAGAGTTGGAATTCCCTAGTATGATTTGTCATTGTAAAGAACGTATGCCATCCCAGCAGTCATTTGTGACTATGATAATAGACACTCATCGCCAGAAATGTTTCTCACGCTCAGGCTTTGTACTCGGGAAATCCAATATCCGTTCTCTCTCATTTCGTCGTCTTGCTACTCTTTATTGAGTTTTGCATCCTGCCTTAGGTAGAACCTGTCTCTAGTAACTTGGAGCCTGGGAGATTTGCCTGGTAGTCGAACTAGTTAAAACCTAAAGGGTTTATTTACCTAAATCGGTTTTTGTCAAGGTGTATGCTTATCTAGGATGGCTTATTTGTAGTTAGAGTGGGGTGATTCAAAGTAACAAGTCGAGTGTAAAAGTGGATTTGTTATTGGGATTCATTTCAGTTCAGGGAATGATTTTGGGTTCTCATAACTTTGGCTTCCTATTTAGTCTGGTAATTGAGATCGAATCCTTAGAATCAGGCACTTGCGCTTTCTCATTTACAAGATAAGAAAGCGATTGGCAATATATGGCTTTCAATTAAATGAAATGCTTCCACATGCTGGTTTTGTATTGTAATTCTGTCTATTTGATGATTATGAGGTGACTACCATCTGTAATCCCAGTACTTACAGATAGAGACAATACTTATCATATAAATGTATATTCGCCATTAAATAGAGTACTATACTCTTGTATTTTTATTGTCGTTAACGAACAAGTTATATATGCTCAGATGCTTTTGTTCCCTTTCATCAAGGAAGAATGGGAATTTTGTGTGAGAAATGATTTCTCGTGGATGTAAGTAGATTCCTTCGGAGTCGTATGATGCAGGAGTTTAATAGAGAAATGTCTTAGCGCAGGCCGTGCGAGCTTATCGTTAGTCCTCCTTCCGCTCCAGAGGAAAGACTCTTGTATTTGCACAGTGACACAGAGTAATACAATACAGATACCTAGCTACAGTAGCTACAACTACTAGGAACGTCTAAGCTTCGTGATAAATTAAAGCATACAAGCGGGCTGCCTTTTTCCTATGTCAATTTGATATCGTCTTGTTCGTTCAACGTCTTCTCTCTTATTTCTCCGGTACTGGAGTCAGCTTAGCTTATGATCTGCTCTTCCTCTTTCGTCTTGCCATCTTATTTTAGACTTCCTGTGTTCCCTTTTCTTCCTTTCCCATGATTCAATTTAACAGAGTCGATAAAGGTTTCTTGAACGATGTATGTATATAGGAGTCACAGTTGCATTGGAGGTACAAGTCTGTTTGATTTGCTACCTAAATACATTAGAACATACCGAGTTGTCAAGATGTTTCTTTCCCCCAGTCGCATTGGCTGAATGAAGCATTCCGTAAAAGGATCAGTAGTACTGACTACATAATACTTACATGGACTGGTTATAGCAGTGTGTACTAGAAAGTCACAAAGAACCATTAATCTTGACAATTCCATGCATTACTTATACTTACCAAAAAACCATGCATTGCATTCATTTCCATATCGGGAGGGAGTGCTCTGTCTTGCTGTCTCACCCATTCCTACTTACTACTTCCAATAGTCAGCCAGAGAAAGTCGTTCTTATTGAATTTTTATTCTTTCATTTCAGTTAACGTCTGTAGGCTCTGGGGAAAGGTTACGTTACGTTTGCGTTATTTAACTTGAATTGGAAACCCATATTCTTACCAAGATAGTCCGTTGTTTCTAATTGTATTATTCCTACTTACAACTTTCTTTTCTTAGTATACGGTGATATGTCCTCTACTCCAGCTATACACCATTTCTACCTTATAGGAGGATATATAGCTGACATTTCCAAATTATGACAGAACCAATAAATTGCCTACACACGTTACTTCGCTTTCCTCCAACTTCTTTTCTACATCATGTTATTTGACGATTCTTAACTCTAATTATTTACAGGGAAAACCTCAATTCGAGTTAGGCACACACGAAGGACATGCATAGCAAATCTAGATTCGCCAGTCGAGTAGAGTAGTACAGTCATTAGCAGACAGAGTGCATATAGGAAATGCCAATAATCTTTTACGTTATTCATGTTAGTTGGATTACTCTATGAGCTCAACTTTCAAGGTAGGCTAAGGACTCTGAACTTTTTATTGTCTTTGTCTACCGTCTTGTCTCCTTACATGGAATCACCCACCGCCATATTCACCTACTTAAAATCCCAACTCACAACCATAAAACTTCCCACAAACTTCAATGGCACTCATTGGGGTTAGATGGTTAGATCCTTTTCCTTCTCTCAACCACCCTAAACGCCACCGTCGTCATTTACAATCCACCTTTCCGAGAAGCCTGTGACTCTTTAAATGTGATTTAATGATTTTCAGTCTTCCAATTTCTCTTCAGCTATAATTCAGTTTAATAGATACCTTCAACTCGAAGTAAGGCAATTCAGACGGTTCACTATATTACCTACTTTTGCTGACTTAACTCATATAACTTAATTACTTTCACTTAATCTTTTAACAAAGTTCATACGCTTGGACATTTTCGAAGACTAGTACTATCCACCTTTTCTAAAAGACAGTAGCTTAATAATATTCATCTTTACCATTACCATTTTAATAGACACATGCGTATGATTACTATTGTTGTAATGTAATGTTAGCACAGATTCCAAACTTTTTGTCACTTTTATATTTATGGTATTCATTAAAACATACAATCTAGATTAAGTTACATACGCATATTACGCATAAACTCTACCAACTCGGGTACAGTAATGATAAAGAGAAAGCTTTAATTTTTTACTGCAACCTCATAACAAGACTGTATAGTTAAACTAAAATTATTTTGACTTTACCTATCCCCATATCGAAAGTGATGAAATCGTTATAAGTTTTTCTGTGTTCAAGTATAGCTTACTTTTTAATAGAATTCTGGATTGAAATTTTTATTATGCGGTATTACATTGCGGAAGAGTTTACTAACGACATTGAGATATTTAATTGAGATGTTCAATGTTGGAGAGAGACACTTTGGGTTTTGCACATTGAAGATGAAAAAACTTTTTCACATGCTTGCCAATTTTTCCAGAGAAATAAAAGAATCCAAAGCAGAAAACTTTTCTTTGCTGCATAATAGACCACAAACTATCTGTATTTGACAGAAATGTAGGCAATAAGTCAACTTAAGTGTAGTGTGAGTGAAAAGATAGCGATAGTACTTGCATATCATAGCATTCAAGAAGTTCTCGTTATTCAGACTGTGGCTAGACTAAAAAGTACAGGGTCGTTCTTTGTATGATGTTCTTCGACTTCACCCATCCTAGCTAATAATACCACTATCGCAGAATCAAAAACTATGCGGTATTGCCAATTGTAAAATAAATCATGATTAAAATCAGCTTAGATCTCGAAACCAAAATTCACTTTGCTAGAAGAACATGTATTTATGATTCATTGCTTGTAACTACCTGGAAATAGACTTTACTTCATTAGCATTGAAGTGATTACGGTGGTATTATTTTATCTATGGGCTATGGATAATATTATTATACAAAAGTGGTCAGATTGTTTGCTGTCAGGTACAACTGCTGAAAAAAATAGAGACGTCAACTGCAAATTGGTATCTTGTGCTACTTAAGTTTAGTATTTTCTTGATAGGATTATATAAGAGAAGTTTTTGGATTTTTTTAGCCATTACGTTATAGGAACTACGACATAAGTTTTATAACGTACCTTCAAATGTATATGAATTATATAGATATGATATACTATCAGGATGTAACAATGAGTGAATTTAATAGTATGTAATTACGCATTTGAAGTAGTAGAAGAAGATGAGTGCTTGTATAACTTATACTGGATAATGAACTCGTTAAAATTTACTTTCCCAGTCTGAAGGATCATCTGCTGTGCTGATTGTGCCTAATTGTAGTTGGTGGAGTTTTCTTCCTACGTCTGTTGACGACTTTGAGTCATATATAGTATATACAGTAAATACAATTATATAAATTGTTGTGAGTTTATATAGATTTAAAAACTTTTGATTACGCACATGACGGCTTGACGGCATTTTGTTATGCTGCAGAACCCAGGAGTTTTCCTTCAAATTCAAAGCATGTACTATAATGCATAAATATTTGTGCTGGTTGACCTGAGATGCAGAGAGAGAGCTGAAAATAAGATTACATGAGCTACTCCTACTTCCTACGAAGTTTGAGCTAGATTTCCAACCGAACACGCTACCGCCATATAATGTGACATTGCCAAACTAAAACAAAAGTATCGTCTTCCGCTCGGAGAAAGCAGCAAGCAGCTTTCACTTTTGAAAATAGGTGTTGTTGGCGTTCTTTCACCAAAACCTACAACCACTTCTCAGTTAAGTGCATGTGTATGGGGAGCTGCTTTTATTTACCACTATGTACTAATCAACATCTTATGACTGAAGTCCAATTAAGAGACAATAGATTGTGTCTTTAAAATTATTAACGTTTGGCCGTATTGATCGGCCAGGCACATTTTTAAGATATTTAATATGTAGATTATGATGAGCTACAACAGAAAATGTCTCGGCATGGCTAATATAGGGTATCATAAACTATTGAATCAAATTGCTCTCACCTTGACATTCAAAAGTGTATAAAACTGATTCTATTATTGTGATAGGTTTCTTGTACATTCTATCTTGAAGGTTGAATATGTTGAAGTAGAAAAGCTTGATTAATTTACTATTGACCACAAGTTTGACCTTATCTAGATGGTGTAAGACTTTCTTTGCTATTTTATTTATAACAATCATTAAATAACTGGGCTATTTGGGGCTGAATAAATTAGGTTCGAATCCTGCCCTTCACATGTAAGTTATGAAAAAAATAATGATTGTAGATGAGTGAGATAGTCAGCCGACTATTCATATATTCTTTATTCTTTCATATTCTTTTCATGTAATTTTTGGTGAATTGGAATTTTGTAAAAATTGATCTTTTGATGTCAATGTCGTCGTCTAACCTAACTGGAATATGTTTTAATTTTCGTATAAGTTACATTGTAGATAATAAGCAGCATTTATATTGGAAAAAATGAATATAAAGTACAAAATTAATTTCCATTCTCTATTCCATCTCCATTCAAATACTTTTGTTCAATCGCTTCTATCTATTATTACTGTCCATGTTTGTTTAACATTTTCTATGGGCAAGTAATTCATTTTCTGGGTATAGCAATAAATTATGGAGTTCATTGGTAGTTGAAAATGTTTGAAATGAAAGGAGATATAGTACAGGTTTAGCATATCATAAAACATACATAAGATGACATATTAGAGGACATTATGTATCAAAGGACGTGCAAGATAATTCTGGTGGCTCTTGAATGTGGCTACGTCAAACAGGAATGGAAGAAAGGAAGGAAAAGGAAACTCAATTTAGCATTCGTCTGTTTCCGATTGAATCTCGATTCTGTGTATGCCACTACCCAATCGTGCATCCCGTATTCTCACAAATTCGCCTTCACTTCCATCCGTTTTCACTGCACAGATAAATAAGATCGAATTGACTTCTTTTCTTGTGCAGATATTTGCCAGCTCTCGTCCACATGCATTAGAAGTGTAACTGTAGCATTCTGTTTACACGCATTGGCGCTATAAGTTTCCCGATTCTTGTCAGTTGAGATATAGTACGTGCATCGGGGGAAGGAAAGAAAATCCAAACGAATGCAGTAGTCTGTTGGATATTGCATTTATATCACGGAATATAAAAATGGGATGAGAGAAGGGACTTATGTACTTGTGGATGACTACAATAAATTCCAAATCTCCTATGGTCACAATAGTATGCCAAACGAAATGCAATAGAGAATATAGACCTATATTAACATCATAAATAGTTTTGTTGAGCCGAACTGTTGATAGGAGATGATGAAAGGAATTGAATGAAACTGATCTTGAGTTGCGAGATGACGGAAGCTTCTATCGTTCTGTACATCAGATCCTGTCATAGAAATACTTTGTACAGTATCTCAAAGAATCAGAGAAGTATCCTAGCACTAGCCGTGGTTACACTTACGATTAGATTCAGACTAGCAAGATAACCTGTCCCATAAATTAAGGTCTGCAATTTATATATGACGTTCTATGATTGCTTCTTCGAGATCCATTGAATACATTCTAATTCGCTATCGTGCTGCGCAGATACCAAGAAAGAAAACCAAAGAATAGATGAACCGATTGGACTCGGTTCAAGAATTCTCTACTCAAACTGAATTTATTCAGTTATTTATTTCCATTCGACCGATTTCTATTTTCTCTGAATGATATAATCCTGTCCAATAATAGAATTAGCGAATCTCTATGCGTGTGTGCAATTTTCAAATTTTATGCTACTTTTGTAGTTTCATCATTCATTTTACCATGAATATTTCCTAGATCTATACAAACGAAACTAGCTGCAACAAAGTAACCAAAATGTAATTTATTCTTTGGATTTTGATTTAACTTTAGATTTGGACTGCCTATATCTAGACAACTGTCTAGTTAAAATTATACAAATAGGCCTAATTATTTCATTCGAATTTGGAATATGTAATTTAGTGGATTTACATTTAACTTGGTAAATCGACAATGGTAACTTATTCTGTCCTTCGCAAAGCTGTCGTTGAGATGCATGATCTTCACAAGTTTTACATTGTGCTAGGTAGGATAAAGCATACGTGAGAACACAATGTTATACTGATTTAAAATAAGGATTTAAGTGGACCTACGTGATGGTTTATTGTAATGATGAGATATCAAGGCAAAAGGGTATAAAAACTAGATACTAACTACGTATAAGCTTTTTTTTGTGACTGGCAGGTATGTACTTATCTATGTCCACTCGTGATATACAAAGTCAGTTCTCAAGTTCTAAGTAAATTAGCATAACTATGACATTAGTTAGGTGCTCAGCTTTTAAATGAATGAAAAGATGTTAGGGATACCTTGAAAGTTGCAACGCCGACAGAGACAGATGTGCAAATCCGTATAAGAATGCAATTCTCTATTGACATTAGTTGTTCTACTATTACATTTAACAATATGTTAATGAATTGACTGAATTGATGTTGTACTTGTTTTATGACAATAAACGAAGCAATTTAGAGTGAAGTCAACACATTGTCAATGGATTAAACGACCCTCTCATTAACATTTAGTACATAAGTATCTTGTTCGTATTTAGTCTACATATCTATCTACTTATCTCTTTATTGTCGTATAAATGATAATGATGCTTTACGTTCTATATGACTCTACTACTTGTCTATCTGTCTCCACTCAGGCTGGTTCTACTTCTTCAAATTGCGGTTGAGGTTATTATAGGCATGCAAATAAAGTGTATGGTCACTATAATGGACACAATTTATTTCAAACTGTGCAAGGTGATAATAATGTGCTTGTATAATGCTTGCTTTTATTGCATTTATTGCTCATAAGATGTTTCGATGGGCTGTATTTTATTTTTATTTCTTCTACTGTGTGGCTGTTGTTGGCAGCAGACTCAACGACTCTAGAGACTTGACTTTTTGTCAGCTTGATTGAGTGCGTGGTAAATTGAAGGCTGAATGGGACGGAAGAAAAAATGTGCACTGTTGTCGTCTCTCGTCACCAAATGATAGTTGCAGGTATACAGAATCAAAATATTATCGTGTTTACACTTTTTTGCAGAGTGTGCGAACACTACCTAAGCAGATGACGATAGCATTCTGCCTTTTAGGTACCTACACATGCCCTGCACATACATTTTTATTTTATTATCACTTTTTGCAGTTTGTCTAGATTCTTCGAGGACATCACATAAAAGCATGGACGCTTTAGACATGCGGATATTAAACACTATCTTTTATTGACGACAATTAGGCAAGTAGATGCACAATGCATTTAGAGATGACATACTAAGGTAAATAATGCTTTATTTATTAGCATTATTACCTTTGTATAATATACCTCAGCCGCGTGATAGGTATATTACAGTCTATTCCATCAGCATGCATGGCATTCTCAGGTATTCCTTATTGTAGTAAGTTTACATATTAGATTTACACTCCATTTATACTTTGTATGCTCTACACGCGCACAGAAATTAAATGAAAACAATTAGGTATGACGAATGGAACTACAACTGTAGATCTATGTACTATTATTGTACTAAATAAGGTAGCGTTGCAATATGGAGTAGGTAGAAGTTATTGTCAGTAATTAGCTTTTTCAATGCATCAAAGCTGTACCATTGACAGCTCAACTTTCTAATTAAATGTCATGCCTTTGTATTTGTTCTAGCATCAAAATTCAAAGGCTTTCTAAAGCAAAACATCCAAGGCTCCTTTGTCGAGTCATTAGCGATTGCGGGTGACAAATAATTCATTTCTGCTAGAGTGACGATGAACTATTTGAGCTTTGTATCGCTACACATCGTAGGTAAATAGGCAAGGGATAATGTTTCAGACTCATTCAATTGTGTTACGAGATCGCTACTTTAAAAGGACAATCATCAACAAAACGACATGCTTCAAAATCAAAGGTTCTGTTGTAAGTAAGCAGAATTGCATTTTGTTTTATCAAAGAACTCCGCTTTCCAACCATCAATGAATGTTCTACCTTTTAATGTTAGGGGACTTGTCAATTTGAGCGTATTATATTACACTATGATCTATATTTTGTAGCCAGAGTTCATGATAAAGGTTTTATAATGGACAACGTTTTGCGATAACATTTACATACAGTACTATAATTGTATTGTCTTTCCCAACTTGTATTTTCGATATACTAACGCCCACTACTGTACAAAGTTAATTTCATTATTTTATTATTTCCGGTATGTTACAGAAATTTCTGCGTTTGATCCTTATATAATATAATTTATTCAGAATATCCAAGAATCTAGTTTAGTAGTATTAGTAAATTCGAGAGAAAATTGAAAATTGGTAGTAGACGATAATCTTGCAAGAAAATAGTCCTAGAAAGAAAAAGATTTTGGATTGAAACTGCACAAAGCGCAATGTAAACCTGCGGGTTAGGATATAAAAATAGAAACGACTATATTTTAAGTACAGAATATTTCTGCATCACTTCCTTTATGTCTTTCATAGGCACAGCAGGTGTGACCTGTGCCATTTTGCATAGTAAAATACATATTATGTGAATAGACGTGGATACGACTGGTAGCTCTTCTGTGGCTGATATGTAGAACAGTGTCACAAGCAGTAGTGCAAGTCAAGTTGTGTCAGTGTCACGTATGTAGTTCTGAAGTTTGTTGCACAATAATTCTGTTCTAATCTTGTCATTGACAGACGCAAGAGGATTTAATTTCCTTGTCTGAATCCAAATAAATGATTCGAGTCAACTAAAATTAAAGATTAATAGTCCAGATGCGGTGGGTGTTTAGATAGAGGTCTCTTGTGCAAAACTCTTCTAGAAAATCAGTATAAAGCTCAGTTTTCATAACAATAGTTTAGACAGTGTAAATAGAGAGGTTAGAAAAGATTTGACAATAATAACAAATGTATTAGATTCTCTCCTTTCTTATTGGTGTTTGGAAAGATAAGTACTTTCACAGAAACCACTAAATTCACTTCATATTATTAAAGGTAGATATAAACCGATAATGTAGTTACTTATCTCTGTCTTGGCAGAAATAGTATCCTTCCTTGCATGTGGAGAAAGACGGATCATTCATTTTATAGTTGGTCTACATTCGTGTCTTTAAGGAATTTCAGAAGTATAGTTAAGTAGTTCGTATAAGTAAATCGAGCTGGGTTTAGTTTATAGCTTGCGGAAAGCATAGAATTGAATTGAGGTGTAGTAAACTTGTCGAATCGAATCATTATCGACGTCAAGCTGAGAGCAAGAGGAAACCGAAATGGTCCGAGTGAATCCGATGGCAGAGTCTGCCTGGATCTTTGAACTGAACGTTGTCATAGTCAGCTACAGATGAAGTGAGTTGTGCATACTTCGGTTTTCGGTTCGGTGGTAAAGTACCAGTGCAACTTTATTTGCACTCCTTATCCTTACTTACTCACTCTCTCTTCTTAGACGATTATACTCCGTTTTCTTTACTAATCAGTTGAAAAGCGACGACGGAAATGAAAATTTATTAACAAAGGCTTTCTACTCGCATCTTTTAGACACTCAAAAAGTTTATCACGGTTTCTTTGTGTCGGTGTGAGTAAACAAAGAAAACTCCTTCATTTTCTTATGCCGACTTATAAGATAACTGTTGCAGGGAAAACCGGCTGTTTTCTTTTTTCATTTTCCAATTAGAAATAGATGCAGTGAAAGTGAATAGCTGCAGTTTTTTAAGATTGTAGTAAAAAGCATACAGTGTGAACATTTGTAACCCATATGCTTTAGTTCATCTTTTATGAAAAGCTTAAAAAAGTGTAATACCAGAACTGAGTACCGGGAATGTGCTCATTGCAAAAAATTGTAGAAAGGAAACCTGTAGCTGTGAGATTTATATAATAAATCGACAAGACACACAAGAAAAGGATTCCTATAAGTTATGTCAAGAAAGACTTGATCCGTAACCAAGTTAAATAAACCCTGAGATAAGCCGTGAGATTTGTAAGAAATCAAATCTTCTCCAACGAAACCAGACTAAATAATAACTTGTCTTTAAGTACAACCATTGAAAAATTGTGTGATACTCGGATTAACTTTTAAGGGTTCATGCTTATGAATGCAAATCTTGTCGTGTTAAATATACCATAGTGTATAATACTTGTAATATATATTAAGTACTAATTACATGTTTCCACACATAAATAGTAAATTATAAACATAAATGTAAATAGTTGTCTAAAGTCTAAACAATTCCAATAGAACGTAAGACAAGGAAATAAGTATAGTAGAGCTGTGAGTGAATGTTACATTGTTCCTCGTATTATTGACATCCTACTATAAAAATAAAGCCATTCAAATTCAGATGTTTCTGGGAAGCCATTTTTGAAAAGCAATTTAAATCGTCTTTGCACTCTGATGTACTAAAATTGGATTCTCTATTTCTTACCGTCAAGGTATATATAGCATTATTGCCTTTGTTTGCAATCGACAGCTCAGAGATTCATTGCATTTTCAGCCAAATACCGAATTACCCCCTCCCTCTAAGAAACTAAACCCACTGTGTGTTTATTGTATCCATTGGCAAAGGCCTATCTCATTGTATTTTATATAGTAAGCCATTTATGGTTAGTGTAAGTAATGGGGCAATACACATACGGAATACATTGAAAATGCATGAATATGTACATTAACTATGACATAATAAGATGTAAAGCGTATCTGTAACGTAAAAAGCAGTCATTAAGTTCAATAGTAACATCAATTAAAAGGAGGCACCTTGTGACTAATCGATCACGATGAATTTCGAGTGACATTCCATTAACTTGATCCGGTACGTAAATAGTAAGTATAAAATAACCAAACCCCACAAAGAATATAACTGGAATTACAAAAACATAATTGGTAGCACTTAATATACTTACCTCAACTAGTCATCAAAGACTGCGATCGTGAATATTACTTTGAGTCTTGTGACATGACCTCCACTAAGTCAAGATGAAAAACCAAGGTAAGCCATTTTCTTTTTTATAACTCGTAAATCTGCTTGTGTTCCTAACTACTAGTTTGCAAAACGCTGCTTGGCTGACGCAATCTGTATCTGTCATCTTATCTGCTTAAATTAAATATCTGCTTATGTATATTAGATCATGGCAATACATGTTATAAATGCTATACAATCTATTATATGAGTCATGTGTATCTAACTTTTTAATGCTAGTGAAATAGTACTAGCAGATAGAAAATCTCAACTGGTATTTCAAGAAGAAATTGGAATGAGATCTACGCGTAACCTGTATGTTAGTTTTATAATGGATTTTATTCATAGCTAGAGCTACAAAATGTCGTATCGGAGTAAATATTATAGGCTCTTTCGATAGAACGAATTACATTGCATCATAGTCTTTGCACGTTACTTGAAGAGTTGATCTAAATTAAAATTGGATAAAGAAAAGAGATATCATTTATTATTAATTACTGAAGGGATGGCACTGAAACTATAGATTGATAGTAGATAGTATTAGTCAGTAGTATTATTATAGTCCTTGTTATTCGGACAAAACTGCACTGCTCAAATGGATGTGTAAATCATTTATGGAAGCTATTAATTTAAAATGATGAAGGGAAAGTAGAGAAAATTCTGATGCTGCTTGTATAGTACTAGTTAATTCTAACGCTGATAAGTACACTAAGGATAAGTATGTAAGCAAAATTAATCATAGATACGCAGCTTTCATAGACTCATCATAGATTTTGTATTTAAAAACGACTGGTTAAGTCTGTAGATGCAAGATGTCTGCTTTTCTTGTTAAATGACATCATACATACTTGTAGGAAGGAATAAAGCTTCAAGGGTTTGCACCTGCTCTCTCTGCTGTGTAATGATTGTATAAACAGAAGTTCATTTACACAAATGTATTTGCAGAAAGCCCAGTATTTATTTTACTACAGATAGATAGGATGTGGCTATGAAAGGAAATGAGATGAAAGAAGTAGTGAGCTAAAGTCGTACGTGTATGTGTATTCTATGGTAGTTTTACTCCAGTAATACTACATTTTCTATTCAAGTAGCGTGTTTCTATGAATTTAAGGTTGAAGATACATAACAAGGGCATCAAGTATTCATTTCTTTCAGTTTTCTACCTAACTTGCCAGCTCCAATAGTCATCGTGTGTTACGAAAACGAATTTATTCTAAATGTCACTGACATTTTAGGCTTTTTGATTAAAGAGCCTTTCCGAGAAAGAAGAGGTACTGAATACTATCTGCATATAGGTATTGAATTCAAGCTACCATGAGTTTGAGTCTATTTAGGTTAACCTCGTTAAACTAGGGTAATTTATTTTTGTTAACACTGGTACATACATTTTCACTGATCTCGCTAGATAGTGTTGCATACAGATAAATTATATCATACTTTATTTGACATACTTACCCACACCAAAATGATCATGTCTGTCACTGGGCCTTAAAAATGGTTACCTAGTTTAGTTAAGACGTTTTTTAATGGGATATCTTCATTTGCACTGCGAAAGGACCAGTATGTGTTTGCAATCTTTTCAGGCATAGGTTGTAACTCCCCATACAGGTTGAGGTTGATAAATATTTCCGTGAGTAGACCACCGTGTCGTCGTGAAATATGGAATCACTAGCTTCCATGTCCATGAGTACATCCTTGGTACTAGTAATATTAGCCAATTTTGTGAGCCATTTAAGACATTCAGTCGCAATTGATTGGAGCTCGAAATCACTAAAACCAAAACGCAAACAATTTCAACGTAAGCACAATTTTACGGAGGCCAGGCCATAAATGTCTACTAGGAAGAAAGTCAATATTTTTAAAATTTAAACTACTTTGTCAGAATTAATAACATTATAAATACAATTAATACCAAATCAATACGAAACCATAGACAAAACCACGATATTGATAACAAGATTGTATTCTTTAATTAATTTTTCTCAAACACTAAGATTATTACCCATTATGAATATTCAAGTTTTCAACAATTAGGCTGCCAGGTACACTTTGAATTCTTTTGGCAATTGCTTCTAACACCTCTGTCGTTACGGTAGTTGTTAAGTTGTACAATCTCATTTGCTAAAAGGAAGACGATTTCAAACTTTCAAAAATTTCATTTGAGAATAAATTAGGGAAAAAATAATATGTTGAATTATATAAACACCTTTAATAATGGGAAACCGATAAAAATCTCGTCCCAAGTCAGCGGTGGCCGAATATGAATATCCCAACCAAAGAACTCAAATAAGATCATATTTCTATTGACTGGAATATCAACTTTTGTCTCGGTAGCTTTTTCCAAAACATTACGCATCTCTTTATCATGGGGATCGAAGAAACAACAGCCTTGTATTTGGAGGCTTCTAAGCTGTGGAGTCCAGTAGAAAAGGATATTTCTGAAAATGTCAGCCCCCAGAAATACTGTTAAGCATATTTCGGCACTGTTCATGGTGGCACCGAATTTTTCCCAAAATTCTCGTACATGTGGGTAATTGTCACCAATGACCCATTTCGTTAGCTGGTAATTTTTGAAAATTATGTGCCCAGGCTGCACATTTCGAAAATGATGAAGGCATTCTTGTTTATTTTTTGTGTCTAACATGACTACAGCTTTCTCCTGAATAAAAGTTGATGAAATGTCATTCCATTGGTTACAGACTGCACGCGCATTTTTGAGGTCGTCCAACCTCAAAAATTTGAAAATGTTTTCAACGATCTGTTAATGAAAAATATAAATCCTTTTTGTACTTTTGAAACAGTATATTGTGGAATTTGAAAGTATGCATTTGTTTCCAATGTTCAAATAAACTACAAATCGAATACATAATTTTATTAAACAATGTGCAACTCAATTCAATGTACCAGAATAATACGCAGAGGATGACGTTGACAATCTTCTCCCTCATTTACGAGCACATAGTTTATTCCTAGTATAGATTTGTCTTTTTCCATGACTTACAATTACCTTTATTTCTATGTACTTCTACTTAATACAGATACTTGTAATCTTGACTTAACTTCACTGTTGTGTAAAAATGAAATAGTTAGTTCTTCTCAGTCTGTTTCCGCTCAGCAAGTACTAGTAAGTTGTCAACCTGCAAAACGGCAGTTATTCAACCACAGAATAATTTGTTATAGTATACGTTTTAAAAAATTATTCTGCAAGGCCACCATAGGTGGCCGTGGCAGATCTCTATGGTAAACGAAAAGTGGTTTCCGAGTCAATAATTGACTCGGAAACCAAACTCGTGACGTAATTATTACGTCACGAATTTTGAAACGTATTTTGATAGTCAACCCTCAACCCCCCAATGGTGGCCAGTTGTTTCTATCTAAGCTCCAATTTATCTGCCATTCCGTATCAAGGTTCCTGCTATTATAGCCAATTTTTGTCAATTAGAATTAGGCTCTCTTAGCAGAAATATTTTTTTCAATATTCGTATAATATTATTTATATTCAAGTAATAATCTACGATGTGAATTTTGTAATAACCCTGTAATCAGAGATTAAAAAGGTCCTATAGTCCTTCCTAAGTAGAAATGAAGAGTAACTGATTAATAAAAATGTAGTAGTATAGTAACAGTAGTGTTGGCGTAGATAATCCATTTCCATTTGAATTAGTATTGCTCCATGAAAACGCATATGCATAGAAATACAATTTTAATAATATGTTTGCGTGATGATATCGCTAAGAATGAGTTATGGTATAGTTGCACCAAAAGGCTGGAGTATTCTCCTTGCATCTGTTCTCACCGTTCTCGTGTCTCATTCACACTTTAACGAGTACACCCACATACTCATATATTTTATCATTATAATACCAGAACGACATAATTTATTTACTCATTAATACTCATGCAATTCCTTTTGGAGCACAAAATTGAACTGAAAAGTCATTATAATATGGTAGATAGGAGTATAATGTTTTCACCATGTGAGTGGCATTAAAAAAAATAATTTTAGGCGGATACCTCATGTTCATTTTCGTTTTTCTCTAATCTCAAGTGGTTGCTTTCAAATTTCTTTAGTAAGCAATAAACATAGACTTTGGAAACAAATATTGACTTAGACTTTTGTGAGATTTAAAAACAATCTCTTTAATCTCATCGTGTTCATTTTTCATCCCACTTTAGCTGTACAAGTGGCAATTGTGTTCTTAAGTCTAGTTAAATGAAAGAAGCCAAGTCACAATGTCATAAACCTCTTCAGAAGTTGTGCGTGTGGCATGCATCGATTTATAATACGTGGGCACGTATTTTGAAGTGACTCAAGTGTTTAAGTATCCTTTTAAGATGTTACTTAAAGGTTTATGAAGTATCGTTTTGTAAAAGGGGATTTTATCAAATCGACCCTATATCGTTGAAGTCTATTTGACTGCTATCTGAAGGGTAATTGTCGTTCACCCTTATCCAAATCTTGAGCTTACAAGAACACTTCTAGTTCACTAACCTTTAAATTGAAGTATTTTGAGAACGAAATTAATTTATCAACTTTTCCAGCAGCACGCGACAGAATATTCCTGCAAGTGCCATGAAGCATTTGGTGAATTTGGGTGCGTGTGTTTGTGTCACGACATGACTATTCCTACTTCTACCAGTGTTACAACGCTTAGAAATTTACGACATATGTTAGAAGCTTATAATTTATTCAATACACTTATGCAAATAGGCTGTCAGTATTTACTGCCCCTTTAATGCCCCACGTTTCGCCAAACTAAGAATTTATTGGGCCAGTTTTCTTGCATACTCTATGTACAGAGTTCCAATATGTGCAAAAGTAAAATATTCCCAGATTTTAATAGCTGATAATCTTAAGTGACGCATAATGATTAGTTCATGTTGAATTAATCATTCTTTTGTGGTTTACATAACCACTGTAAATTCTTTTCGAATGACTTGCCTATGTAATTTTGACAAGAATTTTGCTTCATTTTATTTCTTACAGAATTATATGCAAGAAATCCAACATGTAATTTTGCAATAACAAGCTAAACTGAAAGTAGTGTAGCCGTCTGAGAAATAAATTACAGATTTCTACTTTTATCGCCTTTGTACTATAATGTCAAAGAGTATTATGCTGAAAAGTCTCGGCTATTACGGACACATAAGAACTGTGTTACATTTGTAAACTGTAAATGCAAATATTTGCACTGCATTACGTAGTCCTTGATATCTAAAAATAAGTATATTTCCAATGTGTCTGTACTTATCAGCTTTGCTAATGTCTATATTGGATTTTTTACCCAGAAAGAGTCTGAAAGTACCTACTTGTGGTTTTTAAGTTTGAATCAAATTATATTCATGTTCACATTTATGTCGCAATCAAATTACAGACATTTATAATTGAAACCTATTACTAAAACATTTTGCATCGTAATTACCCACTTTGATTTAATGATTGGATACATTATTTATGTCCTTGTCCTTCTGACTATATTCTGTTTGAAATGAATGAAAACAAGAGCAGAAGGTCTACTTGATGTTACATTTGCAAGATAAATTCGTGTGTCCATTTGTCTCAGACTTGTGCCATTGTGCGTAATACTAGTAAAAGCTCATTTAGAGAAAGCCAGTGTAGCTATAAGAGGAGTTTTGTGCCAATAGTTGAATAGGAGAGTGTCAGATTGTGCTGTAGTAGCCAAATAAAAGGTAAGAGATAGTTCGGTGGGTGAAATGGAATACGTTGCATTTGCTCCCGTGTTGCACCTGCTCCCCTATGGCATCTGCTCCCAGTGACACCTTCTCCCTATGATATCTGCTCCCTATTGCACCTGCTCCCAGTTAGACCTGCTCCCTGCTACACTAGCTCCCGTACGAAAAATAATGAGAAACGACATTTTTTTTACATTTTTTAATTTAAATTTACAATATTTATGTAATTTTGATGTCTTAGCGTATTTACTTAGAGAACTATTGTACTTTTGTTAACGAAGCCTGCCCGCTTGGCCACTCTGCACATTTTAATAATATTACAGATGCATATTATTATGAATTTATCAAGTAATTAATAGTAGTGACCAATCTCGTTTATACCATTTCCTTGTCCTAGTTTTTACCTTTACTAACATTTCAGTTTACTTCAAGTACAGGTAAACAATAGTGTGCAGACGACAGAAGTTTTCCATTACATTATTGGTATAAACGAGATTGGTCACCACTATTAATTACTTGATAAATTCATAATAATATTATGTATTTATCTGTATCTGTAATATTATTAAAATGTGCAGAGTGGCCAAGCGGGCAGGCTTCGTTAACAAAAGTACAATAGTTCTCTAAGTAAATACGCTAAGACATCAAAATTACAATTTAAATTAGAAATGTAAAAAAATGTCGTTTCTCATTATTTTTCGTACGGGAGCTAGTGTAGCAGGGAGCAGGTCTAACTGGGAGCAGGTGCAATAGGGAGCAGATATCATAGGGAGAAGGTGTCACTGGGAGCAGATGCCATAGGGGAGCAGGTGCAACACGGGAGCAAATGGCTTGATACCGGTGAAATGAACGGAATAGGCTACAGAGGAGTTTTGATGTGAAGTAGATAGACGTTATCTGAGGCATTGTGACAGGGCATGAATAAAATGCAAGGCAGAATTGTGTCACTTCTTATCTCATGGTTTGTATACTCAGTCACTTACTATTACCATGGCTTGTCATCGAAAACTCTCATTAGCTTCTCTCTGACTAGTATTTATAGTTACTCGTGTCCTGATGTATTTTCAGATTATTGTCTTGTTTCCCCTTCTTGTAGCTTGTAGAATATGATTTTCTGTTCTTTGTGCATTTACTACTACATAAAGGATGTGTTAGATTTGATTAGATATTTTCTGCGTCTCTTTATGTTGTCCATTCATGTATTGCAGTTTAAGCTTCTACTTGATAAGAGACAGATGTACTTGTACACGACTGATTATTGTATAGAAGTGTTCAATTACTTCTCATCCTATTAAAAGAACCATTTGACAAGGAGTGAAGCAGTTAAAATTAGTAAAGTGCTATTTGTTTTCATTACCACGAGTGAATGTTCAACTTTTTATTCGGCACTTTTAACTTTATGGCTATTGGTCCGTACCCTATAATGTAGGTACCTAGATTAGTTCATAAAAATAGGTATGATGACAAATTACTATTACATGAATGGACAAACATCAAGCTAGACGAGGGCAACGACTGTATGCAACATGATTTATTTTATAGGAGTAATCAGAAAAGAACAATTACTCTTTATTTAGAAACCCATTAATATGAAACATAACTATTGGTCATGGCTATTAAAAATAGTTTTTCATACAGGAGTATCTATTCGAGCATACTACACGCACATTGAATCATTTTTGTATTACAGCCAACTAAATTGAATGGGTTGGAGCTACAAGGGTTAAAAATAATATATTCATACGCTTATACACTCTATTAAACATAATAGTATTAATGCAAAGGTAAGTGCTGACCCGTCCATCTAAATAATTGATGCGTCTAAATTGAAACAATAAAAATGGCTAGCCATGTAATCAGAATGAGAATTCTAATTAATTATATGATTAATTGACACTCCACCTTACCATATAATATGAAGGTACATTTATTCCATATGATGACTAATAAGATTAATATTACCTTACTTTATTACCTCGAGTATTTTTTATGATATACCCACTGACTTACAATGGTGTATAGTTAAGTTAATTAGAGGCAAACAGAGTACAGGCATCGTCATTGATGATTACCTTCGCCGTTTCTGTAAGTGAATGAGTAATATTGGAAGGAAATGTATTAAAGCCCAACAAGGTAGAGTGTTTTATTAAAAAAAACCAAATTGACATAATAACTGTACAAATAGGGTATGGTTGGTTATCATAAGTTTAGAGATAGGTCATCGAGGAACAATTACTATATGTAGTTTAAATATGCAGTGAAGTAATTGTGTAGAAATTATCGCTTATCTTTTGTATTTGTGCAGAACCACATAATGCGATTATTATGTATGCAGAGTTGTAGTGTGTGCACGCACAATAAACATCGGCGAGTATAATTACGTATGATAATAGAATGGCCGTATACACAAGTACATTATTATATTATTCAATGTGCATTTGTGGGGCACATGTAGTGGACTAGGGCTGGTGCTGGCTGCTCTATGGGAAATTACTAGAAGGAGAATGCATGGAGGACCGACTCCGTGACTTACTTTGCAAAAAGCTTAGGTTTGGCTGCGTGTGCAGTCGAAGTTGAATGGGTGGCTCACTCGGCTGGGTCTATGTGTTGAGTTAGAGTTGTGGTAAGGTTATTTCATGTTGCCTAATACTGCTGAAACTGAAAGGAAAATGTGAGTTTTTTACATTGTAGTAGTGTGGCAGTCTGGTTGTAGTTGTTTGCTCGCAATCAGTTGAGGCTGTAGATTGGAGAGGAGTCCGTTCAGTCAGCGCTTGGAATCAGACGGAAGATAACTTATATATTATTGTACCTACTGAAATACACAGAGCGTAGATTATTCATGTAAGTAAAGTGTGTGCATAAAGAGGGAGGATAGTCTCATTTGGCACTAACTACATAATACGCACACTATAATAAATTTTACCTTCACATCATTTCGTAGCGGGATAGGGAAATTACATTATCATAATAATACAAGTTATCTAACTCTGTAGTGTAAGTTAATGCATTGACGTGTACTATTCATAATAATTCCATTATCTGTGTGTGCTATTATACCTTGATCCATACCAAAAGGTATCTAAATAACAAGCACTTTGTACCTCTTTCAACTGCAATTGAGAACCATATTTTAATGCTGTATGCATATATTTATTAGTTCTTTCGTGATTTTCCAACTGCGGACTGACTGTTGTGCAGTGTTTGTGTGTGAACAAGAGGAAAAGGGAGGCAGAGGTAACCGAAGCAAATATTTCATGTGAATTGAGGATAGTGAGGACATTGTGAACATACTTACAATTCTACCCTACATTACATCACTTACAATTTCATTAGTGTTCCCCAAAGGAAGCCGTGGTCACAAATTCTCTTTCTCAATCAGCAGCAGAGGCAAAAGTGGCAATCGAATCAAGTAAACGACAAAACATAAATAAAAGTCTCATTATATCTTGTATGCAGTAGTAGTTGCTTTCTGCCTTCGATTAGTGTTATGATCTGCGCACGTACGTAACCGTAATGTTATTCGGCAAACAAGTTTTTCTCATTCCGCCTTATAGTACTCTTAGTAGTTGCTTCAGTGTCAGAGTCAGGGACGCTGGTCGTTGTCGTGCTGTGCTATTTTGTGCCAGTGTCTCCTAATAAACCAAATTTACAACTGAACAAATCAAATATTCTCACACCATTTCACTATTGTCAATATCTCTTATTGTTACTAGTGCCGTAGATATAGAGCGTGCCCATGATCACTGCATAAGTTGTCAAATCATACATCGTTTCGGTGCATTTATCTCTCTCTCTTTGAAATTATCTGAATCAAGTGTTTTCTGCTACTGATATCAGTAGATACAGTTCAAGTGCCTTCAAATCGTGGTGACATTTAAATAGAAATACAAGTTTCCGCATTGTGTGACCACAGTGTATATTAATTTTAACAAAATCTTATCCTATCTAAGTTCACGGCTAAAACAACAGGTAAATTACATGGAGAATATTTAGCATCTGTTATTCTTGGACTGTTGATTATATTTTAAGCTTTGCACTTAGTTTTAGTGTAGTATGAGTATCAGTGCTGAAAACATTGCTGAAATATTTAATTTAGCTTCATGGGTAAACATATAAATTGTTATTGCAAATTATCATGATGTGGTTCTCTTTTTTGATGAAGTTCTCTGGCAAATGAAAGTTACTAATTATGTTAATGGCAGGGTAGTTTTAAGAAATTAAAATAATGGAGCAAGTCCTATTCAAGAGCTGATGATTATAATATTGTTAAAGCAAGTTAGTAAAGTAGGTTGTCGGTATGTAAATACATATTACACATGAAACATTTACTAGAGGTACTCCGTTTTATGATTATCGTTATGTATTTGTATGCATACGTTTCTATACTTTTGATATAAATATGTTGGATACATTATGAGTATAAGCATTTCATTACACGAAGGCTACGAATCTCAATTCTGAGCCATTTTGCATCACATTCCCTTGAAGAATCAGCAGAACTCTCCAACTAACTTGTGATTATTACATCAATTTATATTCCACTGTACTTACGGCTAGAATGCTCTTAGCGTTTCTAAGATAATTTCATATGCGTTAATATTGTAAATATTTATGCTCTATAGAGAACTTTGTACTGGAATTCTTCAGAGTGCTTTTTGCATTAACCACATTTTTCATCTCATCATGTGCATAACATTTAGGATTGGAGATAGCTAATATATTCCTTAGAATATTTTAATTTAGAATTCAGATAGTGAAGTGCGTGGTTTGAAGTATCTGTAATAGTCATCAATGTAGTCTGTCTCTCTTGTTTGCAATAGGAAAAATAATTGCATTATTTATGCAGCATGTGACTCATGTATTGTTCATTTTGTACGTGATAAATATTCGCATCATTACCTGCTAATATATAAATTATCATTGGACGTTTCGGAATAAATTAGGGCTTTTGGTTATTCTACGACAATGTCATTATTCATTGCTATAAAGATGTAAGATAAGGTAATATAGTTGGTTTAATTCGTCTGAGTCAGCACTGATAATTTTTACGTTGATAAGTTATCGACAGAAATGCACCTGTTCTTAATTCGTTAGACAGTTATTGACATTCCAAATGGAAAATGCTCATTTATTTTGAAGTAATGTATTTACAGCTCTTACGTATACTTAAGTAAAGTAGTTATGACTTACTCTGAAGTTATAGTTATGTCCACTATTGCCATTTGAATTGCCAGCTAAAATTCTTCAGCAATTTCGGTTGTCTCTTGGTTGAAAAAGAGTAGGGAGTTGCATATACTGCATGCTAGCCATAAGTGAGATTTTCTTTATAATGGGTTGCCAAAATCGCGGCAGTGTAAAGTCCTAGACTGAAATAGTTGGTCTTAGATGGTATATGATGACTATGGCTCTATTTTGCTGCTGCCATGCGTAAACATTTTATGGTTGTTTTAGCCTCCGAAAAATAAACTGTTGGTTCTCTGGTATGGATATAAAAATATTTTGTTCGGGTAGGTTTAAAATTGGTATATGGATTGTATGTAGTGTCTTTATGTGTCTGCAGTGTATTTAGTCGTTTGGCAGTCTGTCGAAAAACGGGTGCACTCTGTTTATGATGATTTAAAATTTTTATGGTGAGAATTTTGTCTACAATGCAGCACGCATTGATAGGGATTTGAATTTAGGGAGATAGGAAGAAGGTCATTTTAGACAACAGAAACGAGCTAAAGCAATAAAATCTAGCTAGGATTTACTAAGGGTTGGGTAAATCTCCAGTTTACAGATTACTGGATTGTGTGGATAGGGTTTTGATACGCATACTACTACTGGCTAGACTGCTCAATGTACACGTACATTGGTCTTCGTGCCAAAAGGAACAGATTTGTTAGTTTTTGGCCAACAAAGCAGAGTTGAGAGAGGGATTAGTGACGGAATCATAAACACTCTTCTGTTTCGCACAACTAACAAAAGCTGGTAGATTCTTATATAACAGCAGGGTTGGTGTCGATGCTTTTACTATTTTCTAGTCTGGGGTATTCTAAGTCGTAGCTTGACTCGTAAAAGTGTTTGAAAACCATACATCATCGTGTAATATATAGTCCATCGTAAATTTATTCCAAAGTATGTCTGTTTATATGTGATAGTAAAGGCTGAGAATAGTTCTTGTGAGACTGACAGTAGTGGGAACAGTAAAACAGAAGAACTTTAGTCGCCGTGACTAATTGTGTATGTGTTGAAATATGTTGGTTTTGTTCAACCATATGACAGGATTGTATTTATCATCGATCCTACTTTTCCACTAAGAAACCAAGTGTCATGTTCTTTTGTCATTAGTTTATTTGCTATTGTTATGAAATGATTGTGACAAGGTATTGTTTACTCACATAGGGATTTACCGACTCATTTCGTAGAAGGTATGCGTTGTCGGTAGTAGTTAATGCCAAGTTAGTGCCACTTTAGGTAACAAATATGCTTCTTCCTTCCCAAGGAATTTTATTGCTTTTCTATGTATTCGATCACTGCATTCTTATCCAATGTGTTACACTTGTAATCTGATGGTGAAGTACTGTTAGCTTCATAAAAAACCATAATGGAGTATTGTAGTTTATTCGTTCTTGTTTTGACGCACGTACATCAGCTATGAGTCACTAGTATATAGACTGCTTTTTTAACGTCATTTTCCTCGTGCTCACTTTTACTAAGACTAAAACGTAGGTCTATTTTCTATTAAAAATAAATAAGCATTTCTTTCTCGAATTTTTGCGCAGTCATTGATATGCTTTGCCAATTTTGACGTTCTGAACTGCTTTCTGCTTATTTGCTCTATCAGATATCTCATCTCTTCAAAAGTGTTTGCAAATGTCAATTAACAGTTCTGGACTCTGTGTGTAGAATTTAGATGGAAATCTAAGCTGCAATTGACACTGAATTGAATCAAACGACGACCAATTCAAACTCTCCTTCTTTAAAGTTGGAATCGAAAACGAACTTGATTTTGAAAAATAAAACTGTATAAAGACAGTAACCAACTGTGCACATCGTACATTAATTAACACCAAAATCAGATACCGGAATCATCATGGGCTGTTTCACAAGTAAAGACAAGCTTGCCAAAGAGGACTTGGACTTTTTGAAATCACACACACGCTATGACGAGGCAACAATCAAGGAGTGGTACAAAGGATTTAAGGTACGTCATTTTCTATTCTCTAAGTATGACTTGTGTACTCAAAGCTAAGCCTATATACTCTACAGTCAAATTGGAATTCCGAAAGCGTAAACCATTAACAATAAAAAAAATTGAGATGCTCCATATAGAAGATGAAAGTTCGTGGTGGAAAAACTGCAGTAGACACTGCGTATGATATGACACATCATGTAGGAAAGTACAGAAATATATACATTACTCATCAGGATATCCCAAACATTGGATATCATGTTGTTACTGTTTTATTCCTGACAATTCGGATTTGGACTCATATTTAGTACGTAGCATTTAATAGGGAAATACATCTGACGTCAGAAATTACATCATAGAACATAACATTAAGTTCAAACACCTACGTTTCATACTTTACTACGTTTTCATATGAAACTGAAGAAATAAATTATTCGGAATTTCGATTTTCTTTACGAATTTAAAAAAAAATGGAAATTCAGTTCGTGTTGGTACTCTCTGAAAGAAAATTTGTACAGTACAGAGTCTTTAAAAGCAATTTAAATATGAATTATGTGCAACACTCGATTGATTTGCTGGCGGAATTAGTTTCTTATTTCTAAATACTAATTCAAGACACTTTTGTATAAAAATGCATTGTGACAGCGTTACTGGTCACAACTTTATGCTCAAACAAGTATGGAACATTTTTGTGACATATCTTCGTAAATATATGTATTAATATCTAAAAGTCAGCCTCTTAACTTACAATAAGTAGTTGATGTCATATTACAATCGACGCACTCACAAATTGAAGATTTTAAGTGAAGGTCATGTATTTATTATTTGGATAAGTACATTGCACATGTGTGCTAGAAATAATGCATTAAGTTCCTAGTTTCCACCAAGTTTACAGCGAGGAAGGTGAAAGTTTGACAGCTGGCATGTCATGTCATAGGAAGTGTTACGTATAAAACTTATGTTTGCTCCCATTGCATTTCTATTATCAATCGTAAACAAAAAGGCTTTTGTAGCAATGTGATCCATTGAACGAGCTTGTTTTCAATTACGTTTCTGTCAATATTTCATTTCTTTTTTGGTAGATATACTTTAGTAAAAAGAGGTCTAGCACTAAGTATACATACAACATCATTACATTGCAAATGGTGATTGATGGAAGCGGTCTCAATTGGATAGCTAATGCATCAGCAAAAAAATGTGTAAAACAAGGGTTTGATAAAAGTTTTTTATCGTCGGTATACGTGCGATATTAACCCTGCTTTGTTCATTGAAGTGTAGGAGAATTTACTGTTTACGCAAGACTGATAATATGCTACGAAGTTTTATATTAATGATTCAGTAATTAAAATATTTACTGAGTAAGTAGTACTGTCAGTTATAAACAGTTCAAATGACAATTGCTTTTAAAAGTCATTGAAAATGCATTGCATATTGCATTATGACAAGATATGGTTACTCATACAGAACGGGTAAATGCGCATTATACTGTAGTGTTACTTCTAGGTATCTTATCTTGGTTTTACTATACTGTTAGAAGGTTCAAGAGATGTAAGAAGTTACATTTGTTTAATCCCATTCTATCGTTTCTTATTAATAAGCATGACAGCATGCAGATAGGATGTGGGAATTTGTGTATAATTAAATATTCATCTTGTTCTATTATTGAGAAATTCGTAACTGACAGGTACTAGCAAAAAGATGCACACATCGTAAATTAGTAATGAAATTCATGCATTTTTTAAAAGTCTGTGCCCTCTGTGGTAAAGATGAAGATTTACAAGCATCAAGGTTTTGCATTAGCAAAAAATTATAAGGTTATTTATTTCAGGGAAAAAAATGACTGGTTGTCCTTGTTTGTATATTCAGTATGTTGATGATTTTGTATTAGCTTGTCTCTGGATCCATGAAAAAGAGCGCTGTCTACCATATGTTGTAGGGCTATAGAATGCGTATTTGTATAACAATGCGAATGAGTATGTTAGTTAGTCTAATGGTTGTTTTCTTTCTCCAATACCAGGAAACATTGTCCCTGAGGTTATATTTCCATTTATAGAGTAAATCACTTTTTTTAGTTCTCTATCAATCCATCAACCTGCGTAAACTGCCGTACTAAAAGATTTGCATGTCTACTAAACCAGGAATTTCGTGAGATGGTTGAGTGCTGCTCCGTTGTTCCAAGCACGAAAAGCTACTAAAGCATTTCCTCAAGTTCTTTTTATGATTGACACCTGAACGAGATTTTTAATTGACTACTATATGCTTCTGTACTGAAATGAATTTGATTTCTTCTCCTTTTCTATTTACTTGTAAATATAACAGAATAAGTGAGGATGTACAGAAATCTAAGTACATAAGCATAATATATACATACATACATACTTATATACAAGGAAGGAATAAATGTGACATTAGCTACGTGGGTGGAATGATGGTGATTGATGATCTAGCAGTAGACAAAATTGCTTCGAAATTACCCTTTTTTATCATCAGGTTAAGTGAGAGTGCATTATTTATGTACTCGTTGGATCAATATGATTTGATATTAATTCACTTTCACGGTTTTCCATTTCTCATTCCTGAAAAATCCATGTTTTGCGTCTTACGTTTTACTCATTAGTGTCATTAATAATAAAATAACACACCAATATAGATTAAGGTGCCAAATGAAGGATAATATGGACCATTGGTTAATATAGTATTAAAGTAATCAATAGATTATCCTCAATGATGGTATTTAGAATATTATGTCAAGTTGTACTTTCGGGCTGTGACCGTTCCTGTAATTGATTAATAATTTTCTACGTATTTAACGCTAATTCATTGGTTGTGCTTTTGTCAAATTGTACTGCACTCATTACTTGTTAAATACAACAATTATGAAAATGCAACCACCAAATGCTTCCAGCTCCCCAAATGGTGGCGAGAGCATTATTTCATGGAAACCAGTCTACAATGAGATAGGAAAATATTGTTTTTGCCTTCTAAAGTGTATGAAGGGCAACACAGAAGAGAGCGTTAGAGAATGTGTGTAGTCCAAAAGCCACAAAGGGCCTGAAGCACTCATTGTAACTTATGTATTATTTAGGAATCTGGATTAGACGAAATGAGCGTGACGTATTCACTGGTTTTCAGTTTCCTGAAAGTGGAAATCAATTCAAAGCAGTGTATATCTATAGTAGATTCCTTTCTGTGGCTTCTAGTAATCTGTGCGATGCGGTTTTGGAATGGAGAGTGAGATAAAATAGTATATAATCCTATGGTAAGCAGTAGAATTCAACTAAGTAGTTATCTACGTCGTAATAAGGATATAAATCAGTAGTATCCTGTTCGTCTCGTCACCCTTGTAGTAAATATAGTCATTGTTTTAAGATTCTTCAAAAGAGAATAGTAACACAATTCCAATTGTCATTGTCCAACAAAGCTGGAAAACAAGAGGACTGGAATGACAATCTATTTCCATCTTGTACTTCTAGAGTTGGTTTAACAAAAGGAAGTCCTGTAGGTTGCTTATAATACTTAATTATTATAGTGTATTCATAAAGATTACGTTTATACTACAAGGAGATTAAAGTTATATTCTTCAAATGAACTTCCTCGGTTAACAAAACCGCAGCTACAATAATTCTTTGTACTCGTACGTAATGTTTATACTTAGTATACGCTTCTCTTGTATAATTTACATAATAAACGTGCGTCAAAGTGCGTCATAGTTCATTAATAACTCCAACAGTAAAGTGTCCGTTTGATGTTACTTATTAATTTGTCATTTTTTGTGGTTTAAATGCAAATAGAATGAAGTTGACGTTGTTATCTACAGTTATTGACGTAAGCATGTAAGCATTGGTAGCGGATGCAAGTATGAAGAAATGAAGAGGAAGGGGATAGTCTATAAGAAGTTATATAATATTTAGTAGACAAGAAACTGTGAAAAGGTATCATTATTTTTGAGCGTTGAAATGAGGGTAGTGGTTGGCTGTAGGGAGTGATAAAATAAAAGTTAAAGTCACATAGTTTCTGTAGATTGGATTGGATGATTAGTTGAAGAGTCTTTCTTTAAAGGGTTCGTGTGCAATGGTTGTAACCTTTCCCTTTCTTATTTTGAGAGTTGAGGATAAACAAGAGAGATAGGATAACTCCCAAATGAATGTGTTGACTTGAGTTTCCAAATAACAGCACATTACATTAGATCTGATGGTATTAAAGAGTAGATGCACATTACATTAGATAACTGATAGAATGTAATGCGCTGATGATAAGGAATATTCGTTAAAGTAATATACCCACTAGACTAAGGTAGTTGCCTTTTTCTCAGGAACTTTCTCCTGTGGTAGTAGATAGGAAACTTGATTAGTTTTGATATGGCTGACTGGTTTGCCGTCTAGCCAAAGAGATTAGATTGACGTTCTAAGAGAGTGCTCTAATATTATTTGACGTACCTATAGCTTCTTAAGAAAGTGGTATTTGTGCACTCATAGAAAGAGTATAATAAGTTTGTTATAATATGTGTACAATAAGTATTATATATAGGTGATAATAATGGTAGTTGAGTAGCAATAGAAATATCTGTTAAAAATGAGACAGTAGAAAGTAATAGAGACAGAGAGCTACTTTGTGCCAGTTTAGTGTTATTATGCCTTATGTATACAACAATTATATGTAGATGAAAAGAAAGGTAAAATGTGCGCAGGGAGGAATGAAGTGGAACGAAGGAAGCTTAGACGTACACATTTGTAGTCTGGAAACTTTAGTGGCATGTGTTTCTCTCTCTATAATATAATGTGCATGAGCCTGGGGCAGATGTGAACATTTTCCAGTAGATATTGGCATAGATCGACATAAAAGCATTGTGAAAGCTAAAAAAGCGGAAAGGGAAGAATAAAAGAAAGTTGTAACTTGGAAAAGAATGCTCAAGTAATAGTAATTGAAAGTGTAGGTAACCGTAAATATGTAGTAGTAGTAGTTCTATGGAGAAAAGCAATAAGTGGAAGGCCAAGTGGAACCTGGATAGGCAGGCTAAAGGTTACACTTGGAATTGCTCCCGCTTGTCGATAATATTACATTCTATTTTATTTATTATGTACCTTATTCGATTCTCTCATGTTAATGCTGCTACTACGTGAAGGAAACATCCGAAGCGGAAACACTAGGAATAAGAACGAATAAAATAATTACTTATGGCATGAGTAACCATCTAGGCATACTAATACTACTATGAGTAGGCATACTTATTTCCATTACTATATGCATACTCTTATTACTATACTACCTAATATATTTTATAACCTTTCTAGGATATACTTAAGTAACCAGCACTCTGGATTTCCAAGTGAATCATAGAGAAACGGAAATTTTGCGAACCTTAAGATTTGAAATCTGCTTAAACGGTATATTCCGTGCAGTTGTGTAATTACATTTAAAATAGAGGAATTTAGTTTGGCCAACTCCTTACTGGAAGGCTAAGGCCTTTGGATGCATTTACTCATATATTGTTCATGTTGATTGCACGGTAGAGGAAATAAGGAGTGGGTTTCTAGAATCGTATAAATATACTATTTATATATGGCAGTAGTGTTTACTGGATTGTAACGAGTTGGCTATAATAATATAGTAGAGCAGACTGATTGTGAGTTTGTAAGTTCCTTATAGTAAACAGTGGGAATTTTGGAAGGAACGAGCAACCTGCAGGAGAAAGGTTTAGTTTGCTAAAGAGTTATTTCGAGTGCTCTCTGCAACTGTAGTTTGTGTTTGTTTGCTATTGCTACCTTGTTCGAGTGTGGATGTAGTTTATTTAGAATTTCAGTCCTGTTGTGTGTGTTGTAGTTTCTATGAGTTAATGAATATCAAAGAAGAGAGGGACACAGGAAAAGCTTGTGTTTGCTAAATAAAGTTAGTAAATTCAGTTTGACTTGGATTGCATATCCTCCATGGTCTGATTCCAACTTAAAAGGATTAGTTAGTTACCAACCACCACACCGACGTTGAGTCGCCTTCTGCCTCCAAGGGTGCTCCCACTTCTGCGTTTTTGCATGTATATTCAACATGGGTGACGGTTGTTTTGCGTGAGATTAATCCATATCTTTAATAATCCTGGGCGATATGGCTTGCCAGGCTCTTTTACTCATTTTCCTCATAGGCCTAAATATTTCACTGGGCTTGGCTACTGACAGATTATGTATACCTTCTCTTAATGACGCTCTGCAAAATTGTAACACTTTTATAAGGTAACACTATCAAATATTCCATGTAGGGTAACCTGGCTATGGCAGTTTTGTCTGTAGTATCTGGTTTTGTGAGTGCGTTCGGAATATTACTTTTTCGTACATGTTGCGAAATTTATGGTACAGTGAATATTTTCCCAGGATAAAGTTTCTCCTTTTATTTGTGGCAACCCAACCGCATTTGTTTATCGAACCAGCAGATTTTGTTTTAAATATGTAATGCGGTCAATGATGTTTGAAATAATCTTCTTTTCGTCAGTGCCATTCACTATAGTCGATGACCATAATGCGTAAAAATGCAAATATATGTTGCATTCGAAATGGCTATCGATAACATCCCACTCAATTTTTGGGCTCTACATTTATTATTATCATAATTCAGTTCAGATTACACAGTATTCTGAAATTATCGCTTCATATTACCCGTTACTCTTGTAACCAGTAATGTATATAGAAAAGCGTGGCCAAACTTTCACGCGAAGTTTAAAGATAATTTCAAGCTTTTTATGTAAGTTGTAGAAATCAAAGGTGAGAAATATCGTGCGCCTGTGGAAGTGCATGTCACGATTAGAGATAAAATCAGTGACATTTAATCAATATTATTACGTATTACAATTAGTTGTCACAGGTGCTTTGTGTTTGCCTGCAGGTAGAAAGAACATGTCTAAAACATAAATAACATAAAGTCAGTGTGGTAGTTACAGGAATTGAAAAAAGGACTTACTCTTGTTTACAGTGCTGATAGTGTGAGTGTTGTTAGTTGAAGGCATTCAAAGAAAGCAAGGCCAGGGGTTCTCACTCAGGGTGCTGTGTAGTAGGGAAAGTAGTGTTGGTAGATTGTAGATGTTGTCAAGTGGAGCTGAGACTTCTTATTTCCCAATGGCAATCTTTCTATTCAAGTTTTTGAGTCACTGTAAATATAAAACGAGCATAGTTGAAGTAAAAGTCTATATCCACGGGACACGAACTCCGAATCGGAAGTCTCAGATGTATCCGTGCATGGAATTGAAAATTTTGCATCCTATCGCACGTAACAGGAGCATTGGTAGGAAGGTAGCAAAACATAAATGTGTAAGGATGTCAAACAACAAGCAAGGGCATTGCCAACTTGACTACTGAGTTGCTAAAGGATTTCAAATCTTAAGCCCATGTCGAGTAGTGGATCATAGCAAAGTAGTATGAAGGCGATGAAACAGACATCGTATCTTGCCAAATAGTATTTTGTATTGAAAAGTTCAAACTAGTACAATGGTATCCAAAGTGAATACTAGTGGAATTGAACTACAGACATCACAGACTATGGGGAGTGAGATAGACTGTCTGTGAAGCTGGTGAAAGTCTTTTGGAAGTGTGAGACAGAGTTTCGTTTAGGTGTGATGACGTAGGAGACTGTGTACCTATTTAGTTGTATTATAGAGTGATCGCGAGTCTTTGTAGTTGAAAGTACAAAGGAGGTGAGATGTAGAATCTGCTGGGAATGTAGTGTGAGGTATTTGAGCTATCTTTTGAGTTTTCTGTATTTACGGATGTTGCTGTGTAAATTGGGCGTTGAAGTGAGCAATGCTCTGTTGCATTTCGAAAAAGACGGACCTACTACTTATGCTATAAGGTGAGAAAATACACGAGTGGGATATACTGTATTGTCCTGAAGTAGATAGTAGTAGTACTAGTAAATAGTTGAAGAGTACATAACAGGAATTGACTTGATGTGGCAGTGCAGTGGCATGGCAAGTGACAAGAGTGTGTATTCTGCGAGGAGAAGTTCTTGGCTCAGATTTTGCATCTGGTTCTCCTCAGCTGACAAAAGAAGTTCGGGACGGAACAGTGAACATGATGATATTTGGGCGAGGTTTGTCTTCTCCCCTGTTGTATAAGTAGTAGATGCATGTATTTGAACTAGGAGAGTAGTGACTATTACATAGGTTATGTGTTAGAAAAGGTTATGGGGAATCGAATACGGTGTACGTGCTTGAGATGGCGAGTACTTTTTGGCCGGAAATAACATTTCACACGCATTTCTATGAGATCTCTTCTCAACCGGAGAAACTTTTTGATTAGACGTTCGTTTCTCCACTTCAACTGAGGAAGGGAAAGAGAATTAAGAAAGCGGAATGTACAGTCCGCATTCATATTCCCTAATAGGAAGATCTCTATGTATATAGTGTCTTAAGGCGTTATGTGCATGTACTTTAATAGGTTGACTGTGTATATGGCCTTTTCCTAAAAGGACACTTCAGGATATATGTTCCATTATACAAGTACAGCGAATGGGGGCTAGTTACTTTATTTCGAATATTCCTATCATTACTAAAGCTATAGGGTGTTATTAGTGGGGAAAGTGGAAGTAATATCCATATACATAATACGTATACAGAGTTAGTGTATTTCCTTCCCTTGCACAGACTCTTACATCTTTGTTGGGTATAATGCAATATAACCTATTACTGATGTGATGTTCTATGTACTCTTCTTTTCTTCTCTGTGCATGTCCCAAAGCAGGCCACACCATTCTGGATGACGAGTCAAAACCATACAGCTCTTCCGATTTCCCACCAAAAGCCTTAAACGACAATCTTTTCTTGCCTCCAGTTATTTCACACTTACCTTAGTTATGTACCTTGGTGCTTAGACTCTGCTTAGCTCATTTTCTATCACCTACATCCTTCGCACTATATTTTACGAGAAGTAATAGCAACTTACACCGTAGAAATCCCAGTCCTTTTCACTCTATAAATGGGTTATTGCCCTCGTTTCGGCCATTTTGAACAATTTTACTTCTTTCTTTACAGTACCTGCACCCACTCCTAAACTCGAGGTACTTCGACAAAATGTGACGCATAAAGTACCATCTACTCGCCCCCTTCCCATCCTCCTTGTCTCTTCTCTTTAGCAAATGAGAAGGCTCGTTAGGTTTTCTACCTATGTCTATGCCTGTACTTTACCAAAAGGATTTCTTTAGCAATTATCCTTTAGATCTACATTTTTACGCTGAAAATCCCAATGTGGTAAACTCATGTAGATAATAAATACAGACATTTTTTGTCTCCAATAATGGAGCTTTTAATTCTCTTTACTCATTTATCTGTATAGTATGCGCAATGCGGGACAATTTTATATTCAGTGGTTGTAGTCGTATATTATGCATTTGATAGTTGTATTTGGTATTTAATGAGCTTAGTGAGCTGTTTGTTGATGCTTAAAGTATAATAGTCGATTGAGTATTAGCTATTAACAATGATTTTATTCCTTCATTGTAATGAACAAAACCGCTAATACACAAAGAACTTAATGCATTATTGCAAAGTAGTATTTAAGTACCAGTGCAGTAATTCTGCAAGCAGCTTGTTTGGGAGTATTCTTATAGATCAAAGAATGTAACGCTATCAGTATTTATGTCATGTATTAATAGTTCCACTTCATCTTAGGCTATCGTATTAATGAGTATGACGCAACATATATAAATTAGCTATATAACCTGAGCTATATAAATTATATTGTTTATGTGTGTGCTTACCACTTGAGTGGATCTCTATTTTGCCAGAGAATAGTGCTTTCACTGCAATCTTAACTTTTTGCAGCTACGTCTTCTGTTATTTCCATTTCAGTAGTTAAACAGTTGATAATATGCTTATGGACTTTCTCCAGACTTTATCCTACCTCTAAGAAGAGAGGATCTAAATTATCACTATCACAACTTTTCTAAAAAGCTATACTATTATTGTCTTTGCATTTTAAGTGTGATAGAGTTTGTCATCATAGATATTCAGTAACAGTAATCAGTATCATTTCAGTAATAAGATTAGGCTTTGGCGTTTGACTTGGTTAATTATCATTATCGTAGTATAGGCAAGTTAAGCACATTTTGTATTATACGCAAAGTAAGCTTATCTCATTATAAAGTTTACAAACTCGTTAGGAATTCTCTCTTGAGAATTAAAATGTCACAGGATTTTTCTTCGTTGAATTGGATCAGTTCAAGAGCTCTGCGTAGCTTTCACTTCGTTTGTTTCTCCAGTACAGTTAGCAGTGTCCTGAGTCGTGAAGCTGATAAGGTATGGAACTGCGTCCTTTCTTTAGTGTGTTCAGCTCAATCGCAATTTCTAGAATCTGTAGTATACTGACTCTGTGAAGGCATAAAGAAAATTGGGACTTGCCAAAAATTACGAAGAATGATTGTCAAGAGATTTCATTCGTCTTAATATTGTATAGGGTTCATTTAACACAAGCTCTAGGACTTTTCTTCAGTATTATTTTCGAGAAACATTTAAGTTAATTCATTGGAGTGAATAAACGATTATTTCGCTTTGAACCGAATGATTAGGTCTTCAAACTTAAGAGTCTTAGCTATAATAGGTGCTTCAAGCTTTTTAATTAGGGAACTTATTCTTTGATACGGTTCAAAAATTCAAAAATGCATATTTTAATCATATGGATATGTATGTCATTCTGTAGTTGATGAAACTTAAAAGGTGAATGTATGATTTTATTTTAGAATATAAACTTCTTTTAAATTGATATAAGTTTAGTTCAGATTGGCAATTTCTGTTTATTGTCGGCATACGTCTTATGTTATGATTACTACGCAGTTGAACGTATTGTCGGCCAATGTTATTCACTCGGTTGTTTGCTGAAAACCAAATAAATTGACTAAGTAGTATTACTTAGTAGCCTTATGTTTGTGAAGTTATGTCTGTTGAGTGTAGTAGTCGTCGCTATTTATTATTGCGCTGTGGTTTTCCTGTCATAGCTTTTTTAACATTAGTGTAGATATAGGTATAGATAGTAGTAAATCTCTCAATAAATACGATCCGTGGTTTTCATAACTTTTCAAGTCTGTTCATGTGTACTATTAATATTTTGTACTATCCTCATCGCGTCGATTCGGCAAAATTTTTGTTGGGAAAATGGAACGAAGCTTATTATGTAGTTTAGCTTTGAGATATTTTGCTGATCTTTGAGAATGATTTTGAGTCAAAAAGAATACACAGCAGCAACTCTTCACATCCACGTTGTATAAACATATCATTATAGAGAAACTACGAGTAGGTATATCCGATTTTTTTTACAATATTAGCTTCTTTTAGAGAGATGTGTTTAAGCCTCTTTTCCAGCGAAAGTCAAAGTCAGCAGAGTAGAATTTATGGGATTTTCCAAAACTTCTTGTCACTCTCCTGATGCGAAAATAGGGCGAGCATGAAAAGTGTAGTGAACATTGTGTTCGAGAAGAAGGCTAGAAAAATATAGAAGCCCTTTGAATTTCCACTTAAGAAATTCGTTTGTACTTCAAAGCTTGAGTACCCTAATAAAAGCCACACATGTGCCAGATTTTCCGATTTTTTACATGGTAAAATTGCGGGAAACTTTAAAATGACTAAATTGCCACTGATTGTTAATGGGAAGAATTAATAAATTGTTTTAGTATACATTTTTGCCTTAATTATGAAAAATGTTAATGAAAATTTTGTTTTGTTTTTACAGCAAGACTGTCCAAATGGACGACTAACACCGGCAAAATTCGTAGATATGTACAAAATGTTCTTCCCTAGTGGTAATGCTGAGGAATTTTGCGACCATGTATTTCGAACGTTTGACATGGACAAGAATGGCTATATCGATTTCAAGGTAACGTGCTTTAATTTCGTTTTCATTTATTAATTCTAAAGTAAAGCAAAGGTGGAAGAGTGCACGTTTTGCTTGCGTCATTCATTTCGCTGCTAACTCTGTTTGATCCTTCGCTATTAAGCATGGCTGTCAAGCAAAGGTTGCACATTGTGGTTTTACTCATCTCGACGGGGTGATATATGTAAAACAGGAAAACCGCGAGTGACTACTAAGGTTGGAGATGTGTAAAGAGGATTTGGAACTCATAGAGGAAATATCTCTGTCGCACAAGGCACATAAATTTCATTTTTACCCTAATCCTTTTCACTTGTGCCTTCCGAATTGAAACCCAGAGTAAGTAAGCAGTATGTGTAGATGCGTACTCGTATTTCAAGGTGCTACTTATTGTTACTATCTTCCAGAATGATCTGTGTCTTTTCAAGTCTATCCCTAGACGTTACCACTTTTTCCTTCCACAGTCACGGAACGAAAAGATAGATTCAGATATACTATATTGAATGTACTTATCGTCCATTCCCAAAATTTTGGGAGTGGGAGCTCCCTGCAATAAATATGGAGAACTTAGAGCATAACAATGCAATGAATGTAATGCATAGCAAGTATTTCTTGCAAGACATAAATTTACGCCTCACGCCTCACCTACTCTCTCTCGCATTTAAATTTTAAGGCTACTAGTCTTCGAAGCATGTAATGTGCCCAAATTCAAGCAAGTCTCGATGCTAAAGTTCGAGTGCAAGTTCCCTTTGCTCTCAAACTGTGTTGGAATGCATTGCATTACTAGAAAAGTCAGGAGAAAATAGCAAATAAGTGAACTGAAAACAAAAGAGATGAAATAAAGCCAGTGAAAATCCACCTCGTACTTATCTTTGCTTATACTGCACAAATACATAGTTATTATTATATAGCGTCTTGTAGTTTAACTAAGAGTGCCAAGTGAACTGTAACTAAAAGTTGTCTAACGATGCAAGTCGCAGGAGAAATCTAAAGTCAGAGCTGAAATGGATAAATATTGAGACGTAAAAGCACAAGTTATATAAGAGTTTAAAGTTTAGATAACTAGAAGGTGCATCTATCACTTAGACAGCAAAGGCTAAAGACGTAGTTCACCTAAGGGTTATCTCTCCAATTTTGAACTTTGTTTTGTGTTGTTATTAAGAAAGCCTAGATATTTTCTATAGTTTCTTAAGGATAAAAACACACTTGGAAATTAGTAGAGATAAGAGGGTGTTGCGAGTGGAGGCTTAGGATATTCTGGAAGAGAAAGGAGTTTCAGGGAGTAGGAAACGTAAGTTATCTGGCATGAGTTGACTTAAGTTAACAAGACTTGACTTTTTCTGACATAAGGACGGGAACAAAGCTACGGCGAGAGATGTGGAGAGAGATGACTTTGATCCCATTGCCATTGGTCACTCACTGTCTGTGGCTGCCAAGCTACAGAAAGGAAGCCTTTTACATTCTCTTACGTAGGACAACAACAGATATAGTAATTCAGTTCTGTGCTGAGTCTCGTTGTTAGGTGTGTCTGCTCCGAACGGATGACTGAACTCCCGGCTGAGACTCACTGTTGTTCATGTTACAACAACCACTTTGACTCTCACTCCCCGATAAGATTGGAAGTGATAGAAAGGCCATGGATTCGGCGAGTATTGACGTAGACGTCTGCTATACTCGACTTTTGTTGCTTTGACGGAAAGCATTTCTATTATCTAGGAGACTCGAGTAGTGCTTCAGAATTTTGACTACTGTGTTCAAACCACCTATGATCTAAGTAGTTCTACTCCGCTTCTCTTCCTCCAAGCCCGACTCTAAAACTCAAATGGAATGGATGGAATTACATATCTTCCAATGCAATGTTAGTTTTTCTCTCACATTTCTTATTTTAGGCACATCCTTTTAAACTAACAATGACAGTGTTCTGAGCACTGCTACGGACAAGGTAAACTTATACACACATGTCACATCACTGAACATTACTTATGCTTAGACATTCTCAAGGTGAAAGTTAAAAGAAAACTTATCTGCTATTTATTATTAGCTCAGTACGACGCTTTTTACATTATTTTTAAAAACTGGGAAAAATAACCCTTTAAACAATATCAGATCCCTAGTACTCATACGCGGTAGTGTATATTTATTGTAAGAAAATGTAGTAGGTATTTGAGCTATTGCACTGTGCAATTAAAGAGGTAGAAATCTGACCAATTATGGATTCCAGTAGTGAATTCCTTTGGTTTCCTCTAAGAGTGCTTACGTTCCGGTTGTCCGTGTAAGAAAAATAAAAAGGATGATGCCAAAATTGAGTATTAGAGATTTGTAGTGAAGGGGATATTACTCACCGCACCGCCAAACTAGCTAACTCGACAAGTCTTAGTCCCTACAACGATTTCGGGTGTATGTGTATTTACGCAGTGTTTTCCTTTTCCGTTTTGATCAGCTCTTTCTGAGTTGATGTGCTCTGTTGAGCATGGAATTCATGCCTCGTTTTAAAGTCTGTCAGGCTGCCGTTGGAGTAAAAGACTTTCCCCTTTGGCTCCTCTGCTCAAGTAACATTTACTCAATTCGATTTCGCAGAGGAAATCTGTTGAAAGTTTTGTTTTAACTCTTTTGAACTTTGAGTTTCATGTCATTCACATACAAATATCTACATCTAGACGTATCTTTGTTCACTCTGAGTCTCTGTAGAAGACGGTGAGTTTCGTTTCTGAATTTAAATGTAAATATATGTACTTAACATTTTCTCTTTTCAACTTTCTTTTGTTGAAATGTTATTCCAAATGCTCGAGCAATACCTACGACTTGTCTAAGATTTTTCCAGTTCTTTACCCATTGCCCAGTATCTAGTGAAAAGTCAAATACCGCTCTGCAGGATGGCTTTATTGCAATATAGGAATATAGTAGGGCAAAACTGGGAAAGTTTTAGTACATCTGGGTGTTGCATGGATAAATGTATATGGTTGTAATATTCTGGGTGGTGTGGTGATGTTCCCTACTAAATATATGAGCAAGTTTCGGTTGACTTGTGGGGGTTGAGGTCGTTCTGGAGAAAAATATATTGCAGGAGAGTTTAATTTGCGAACCAGTAGAAATGAGAAGGTAGGACAGGAGACAGCATAAAATAAATAGTGTGACCCGTAACGTAAGCCAAATGACGCATGCAGGTCTCTTCTCTTGGACTGCCAACCTGTCTCTCTTTATCTTGTCTTTCCTTTCCAATTTTCACAGGCCATCTTTTACTGGAGATATGTATGTGTCAGGTATATGATATGTAGTTGGCGATACATATAACTCTTTGGAAGGAAATAGTGTGATATAGATATGATTGTCACCTTTTTTCTGTGAATTCGATCCACTCGAAAAGTATTTTGCGGGTGGATGTGACTGGAATGAAATAAGTAGTAGAGACATTCCTTGGCTCAATCTCTTGGATGTTGTAAGAAAGAGAATTTAATCCAAGTTAGTAAGAAAAGTTAGTTTTGTGAAAGGCGAAACTTCTAAATGAGGTAAAAGGACATGACAGAACAGGACAGTAAGTCAGCGGAATGGATCAAGAAAAGCAATGCGGAACATGTAGTAGTCAACCTTAGTTAAGTGAGTGGAGTGGAGCACATCTGCCCCACTAAAGAGAAAAGACAGCCAAAAAATAGTTATTGGTGAAAGAGGAGAAAGTTTCCTTTTCAATCTTCCCAGCAGAATCTAGACCGGGTGAATTGACAATGAAGAGTTGGAATAGAAATGACGACTATGTTTTATTATGGATGGAGGAGCGTATAGTTTAATGAGAGAGGTTTATGAACTCGTCCTTTCTGGTTTTATATTTCTCATTTTGGTGTGAGTGCGTGAATTTTTTTCGGGGCTTGGGAAACTAAAGGAGAAATGAGTAGGAGGAAGTTAGTGATTGATATAGTAGAGCCAAGGCGCAGGGTGAAATGGAATGAAAGGAATAGCTGCAGTTACTATAAAGAACCGTACTTACTTATATATAGTGTGTATACCTAGTGTAAAATGGTTGAAAGCAATTTCCTTTTCGGAATTACCGTGAATGAGTAAGTTTGGGAAGGAGGGATGGCAATAGCGGAGAGCATTATCAGCTACTAAACTTTAGTAAAGTAAGCAGTGTGTTAAGTGAAAGCAGTAATATAACTGCCAACTATCTAGTAAATAGTAACTGTGCGGAGATAATATGTAAATGTGAAGACTTCATTATATATTCGAATTGAGTGTTGCGCACTCAGAACTCTACCTCCTATCAACAGTTATAGCCATTACACAATAACCCATTCTGGATTATGTATTTTGCACTTATTTGATGTTTGCTTGCTTTGCATTTCCTATATCATATTTATTCTAGGGTTATGTTGTTGGCTTAGCTTTTGGATGAATACTCAGTCTGTGCATTAATAAACATTCATCTTATATGTTCTTTTGTTTACTATTTTCCAGGAATTTCTACTGGCAATTGATGTGACCTCGTCCGGTACACCAGAGGAGAAATTAAAGTGGGCCTTTAGAATGTACGATGTTGATGGGAATGGAGTCATTGATTTACAAGAAATGCAGAAAATTGTACAGGTATGTTTTAGTCAACTCTTTCACTACTATACTTTATTGCAACTCCTTAACTTTAATGAATAGTTACTACCAGTTGTTAACTACGTACATTAACTAGTTAAATGAACCATTACAAGTACAAGTATGCCTAACATTAACAGAATTCCCGCGAAAGTCTATATAGCTACAGTGAAGAACGGGCAAATAAGACCCTTATCACTAATAGTCTTTTAACTATAAATGCTTTTGGACTGGCTTTGGTCAGAGATACGCAGTAAATATTACAGTATAGTCCTACTACTATTTGGGTTGCGTTGATTTTATGTATTTCCATTGCATTAGGCATTTTGTTAGCGTCACTAGTGTGGTCTTTCAGTGGTAAGTAATGTAGTGTATAGCGGAAAGCTACAAAAATTCTGATGTCCTTAAATGTAGGTGTGCCAGACTATTAAGTGTAGAAAGAGGACAGGCAGTGTGACCTTAATTACGACTTTGCAGAGTTTTCGCATGTTAATGCTGTGGCTGGAGACGATCACGATATTTTCTCTTTGCATGAGACTGTGGAATTAGTTGTGAATTATTTTCTAATTAAGAGCCCACGCTAGGAATTTATTATCATGAGCTGGTCTAGTTTACTTGCGTTTCAATTGAATTGTAAATAATCTCACAGGACTGATTTACTATTTTACTATTCTAGATGTAATAATGGTTTATGCCAGTATTTACTGTCTAGCTCTGTCTGGGTGAACTCGTTTTTATGTGCTGTTCAAAATGAACAATGCAGGGTGTGTCGGATGTTAACTAAACACACACTGCAGAGTATATAGTAAACTACAATAACTCAGCTAAGCGTGTCTGATGCAATTACCATCTTTACATCATCACAAATAGTGTGTGTACTAATACTGTCTGCGTTGTTCATGAATATAAATGATAATGATGATGTGCTAGTAATTGTTCTTATAGACGGGTACCAAAAGTGTGCTAGATTGTTTACTTAAATGAGTATCGTAAATAATCTTTCACCCACAATAGTCAAACAAAAATGAAAATGAGGAATGAAATCGACTCCCTTATTACTTCAGCTATGACTTTTGACAGATTGCCATTCCAAAATAATTTATTACATGCATTGTAACTTTATGATAATAATCAATTTTAACAGATATTCTCAAAACAAATTCTCAGTAAGAATCTGTAATAAAAAATCTGTAAAAAATTATGTTCATTAGAAAGACATTTATCAAACGACTGCTCAGGAAATGAAAGCATAGCCCACTTACTGGATTAGCGTATTTATATCACTGAATATCAAAACCCGCATCCTTATTTGTTTCTATTGTACATCAATGCAATATTTCGTGACAGACATCTACTACTAGGCTTAGACTACTAGTCAGCTTTTGTGTTGTGCTTGATGAAGTCAAGTCGGAAAATAATGATAGATCTAGTTTGAAAGGAATATAGCAAATTTTATAGAGAATGCGCAGGTGAAAAGTTATTTATATAAGAATTAAGGGAATTACTATGTACTAAGAGTAGACAAACTGTATTATATTCGACATATTATAAGCGACAGGGAGAGATAGATTGCTGTAGTGCAACGTAACTTATTCCAGCTGAGTGGGTACGGAGAAAGTGGCAGCGAGGAAGCCGGTAATTGATCCAGCCGTGCAGGAGGCACAAACTCGGGCTGTGCACTAAAGACACGGCTAGGTAGAACTTACTACGACTCCGATTCAAAGTCATTTCAAAAGGATACTCTATGTTTTTATGTGCTCTCTATTATTTAATATATGTTTCGGTTTCATTTTCCATTGTACAATACGGTCGTTTTCGACTATATTATAGTCTACACCTATGTAGCTTCTTCAAGGTGGCAAAATATATTTTGCCAAAAAGATGTAGTCTCAATAGTTTCATAGGGTAATGATAATATTTTCTGTGTTCGTCTCTTTTCAAAAAATTTCCAATAGTCGAACTTTCTTTTACAACGATTCTCTAAGACGTATTGAATGTTACATAATAGCCCAGTTACAGTTGAAAAGATTTTTGTTATCTATTATGTTTCAAGAGAGTGCCAATTTGCCTACAAAGTTTTGCCCATTTTGAAGAGTGTATTGGCATCAGAGTGTTGTGTTAAGAGAATGAGGAATTGGATTCAGGGGAATCTATAATATAATATGCGGTCACGCTTGGCGCCCAGCTTCCTAAATTCGGGAAAGTCCAGGGAAGAGTATCATTTGATATGCATTTGTTTTGTCTATGCATTTGGGTGGTTGGAACTTGAAATGCTAGTGCCGATGTTATTAGAACAGGGAAGTATATAGCACAGCCCTTTTTCTGTCCCAACTTGTATGACTGATAGAAAGCTGCATGACAGTCACTTTTGTATTATATTATGCATTGTACGGTTTTTGACATACCAGTATTGTTTTCCGCAAAGCTTGTGCATTTTACCTTTTACCCACTGACAATATATCTACCATCACAGTACGTCCATGATTTATCGATTTCCTTATTTATAGCCAACATTCTTTACTTCGTTTTACTTTTAGACCTTTCCCTTTCGCAGATATCAACCCCTGTGGCTTATGGCTCAAGGAATTATATTTTTTATTAATATTTCATCGAATTAATCAATAGTACATTCTACACACAGTTACAATTTACAATTGCAATGTAGATATCTCGTTCCACCAAACTTCCTCTTGGAAATACTAAATAGACAATCATTCATTTTGACCCCAGCCACCTCTGTTCCCTAAAAGTGGGCTCACTAATGATTGCCTCAAACATTAAGAAAATCAACCTATCATATCAGATTTGTAAATATAGTATTCGTTTTTGAACATGACGCATTCAGAATTATGCTCCCTCAGAACTTGTAAATAATTCGGCAGAACCTTAACGAATAACACACTACCCATTTATTTATTCCATTATGGTTGTTAGTATGCCTAATTACTGTATTTAGTTCGGCAGTTTCTGGAAAACTATGTATTTTAGGGTATTTTCTATAAATGTGTCTCAATTTTTCAAGCCAAATATTCACTTTCTAAATATCACCGTATCCCTTTTAAAACCGGAGATATTTTCTACTTCTAGCTTTCCGCTGCAGCTAGAAGTAGAAACAGAAAGCCTGATTATATTTTGAATTAACCATTAACAACGTCAACAATAAGTGGGTAGTGCAATGTCTCACCTAAAAACATTTTACAGATGAAATCATGTGAACGTGCATAAAATCCAAAGGTATCGAAGAGTGAAAATGTTCCGTTTTTTAAATTTTATTTGAGTTGTGTTTCTATTTTCTATTGAGTAATTTTGCTCTTTTCTTTTCGATTCGATGATAATTTGGTAGATTGTTAGGCAGAGCCTTAATTGGACTTTGGGGAGTCATTTCCCATTAACAGAAGGCGGAGGATGTCCTTTACGTGTATTATAGGTAGAATATGCTTGTAGTATATAGTTGATTCATTCACCGTCGTAACAATAAGTTCTATCAGCAGAAGCATAGTGGTTTTGTTTCAGTGGATATTGTCCAGAGAGGTTAGTTTCCCTGTTTAGATCCAGTCTGTGTGCCATTTGCAAGAACTGATGTGACTCTTCTAACTACAGAGTGTTCAATGTTTAAGCACTGCTGCTGCTGTCTTATGTATAGTTCTATCCGAGTTGCCTTATGTTGCTTCTCTTTAGTTCTATCTATTTTTTCCATCTGGAACTGCATTTGTTCCTTAGCATTGCATTGTCTCAAGTAAGCTTCGGCTTTAGTCTGCTCACTCTGTGGATAGAATCCAATTGGGTTGGGCGGGATTAGGTTTGCCCCACTTAAGTTAGACTTATCTGTGCAAGGATAGGAATAGGCTTGAAATATACATGCACATGCTGCCCTAACTATCAATGGCTATAATATATTTATAGTAAATGATGCTCCCAATTTATAGATGCATATAGTCCATGAATTGTTATAGAAGAGGATGTTTAGCAGTACCTTTTATATGTGAATACATGTAGATATGAGTCTGTTTTGCCCAGTTTGTGTTTTCTGTGGTAGAGAATTGTAGATTTTTACGTAAGAGTCAGTCTATGCTTGGTTCTACTACACAAGTTGTTCGTAAAGCAGTATCATCAATGAGAACGACGAACGTTCGTGACTTGGTTGAGTTGAGTTAGATAGGGTGTTCTGTGTCTTGTCTCTTGCAAAAGGTTGACTAGCCTATAGCGGAACCCTACTAAAGGAAAACATTAAGAGTGAAGGAAATGAAGGTGGGAAAGGTATAAATGGGAGTAAAAGAGGATTGAAAGTAGAGCTGTTGTGCTATAGGCGGGTGGGTTTGTGTGGGATTCATGGAACTTACATGACCACTGCTGGCGGAGTAGATTTGTTTGCTCTGTTTTCTGGTAGTGGATGCGTTTGAGCAATCTGTGTTGTCTTAGTTGGTGAACCGTATGTTGTGTTTACATTTTATTTACTTTTCTTGAGAGAAGGCATACCTGTACTTGTTTTGGGGAATTGGAGCGTACGTTAATACACTGTATAATATATATAGCTACTATACAATGTTATAAATAGGTACGTAAGTAAGTTATGAGTTTGTAAGGTGGGGATGGAAAGAAAATCTCATAAATATTTGTTTGCAGGCCATCTACGACATGTTAGGCACAAATTCAGCTAATCGACCCCAAGACTCTGCTGAGGAGAGGGCAAAGAGTATTTTCGCGAAAATGGATGAAAACGGTGATGGGCAATTGACGCAAGAAGAATTCCTCAAGGGATGTCTACAAGATGAGGAGTTGTCAAAGATGTTAGCCCCTGGAACGTAATATTAGTCACAAAACGATACAAATACATACATACTACTACTGCGAAAGGAAATTCTACTAAGTAAATCATTTAGTATGTACTACATAATCTACTACTACACCACGCTATAAACCTATAATATATACCTATACATACTACTTACTACCTTCTACAATTCTTGCATAGAGGAGGAGAAGATAAAGAACGCTGAAGATAAGTACTTATGATGGCACCACACGATTAAACATAAATTTTTCAGATAGACATTCTTTATGGCGGGAAGACGGTCGAAGGGAAGTCAAGAAAATGTAATCAATTCTCGTAGCCTAAAAATGTCTCTGTGTGTTGTTGCCACATAATTACAACCCCTTTTACCAAAAGACGAATTTCTAATCCAATCATTGTGCTTTCACCTTTTTATTACTACTTTACTTACCTACAGCCTACTCTTGTACTCCTCTAACCTATACCTTTCCTTAGGTAATTACATACTTGAGCAAAGTTGACTTGACTAAACTACTATTGCCTATTCCACTAAAATACCTTAAAAGTACACTGTTACTATAAATGTATAACTGTTCAGTAATGTTGTTATTAAAGCTAAGATGTATGTATGTACAGTACATACATTTAAATACATTACTATATACTACATAAAACACTCGGAAAAATACTTTCCTATACATACATATTACACAATATATTGTTATGAATATATTAACTCTGATAATTATACAGTTAGCTCTAAACTGCCCTTATTACATACATACACTCTACAGATACTATTATAATGACAGTCATTTACAGTGACTTGACATACCGTACTATTAACATTGTCTACTGATATTGATATTCGTATATAATGAAATATAACCTAATCATTGATGATGGCTATCTACTAAGAGTTTAGTTACGTACTGCATTCAGTACTGCACACTGTCATCGCCCCAGTCTACTCTAAATGATAAACTAAACTCCCCACTTTAATTATGGCTATGGCCATTAGAAACAAAAGGGAGGTTTGCCGTGTAAATAGGAAAACATACTTATCCAGCTAGAAATATTATAAGCATGGTCTCTTCTCTCTACAGATACAAAAGCCATCTCGTTGTTCACTCACGTTCGCAATGCACAATATAATAAATACTTCAAGGGACAGGAAATCGTTAGTGGTGACATTTGACATTCTTCGTGATTGATAGTGTCTAGTATCCTTACTGTAAGGAGGCAAAACGACAACACAGTTATTCGGTTGTTGCTTTTGAAACTGTGTTAACGTTACCTTACCTTTTTGCGCCATTTGCAATCAACGGTGTATATACATTAATAATAATTCTAATTAAGTCCTAGATGGAAGTGTTTATCTAATTACTTATAGGTTACAGTACATTAGTTTAGTTAATGTGGTTAGTCTATAGGTAGATATTACTAAGTCTGCCAGTTAATTGTTTTGGATATCAATCTCAAAAAACGCTAGTACTGTTAATTTGCGTATCAATCCAGTCATATTACTGCTAGGTAGCTTTATTTATATGAATTGTGCTCTACGTTGTTAATTTGAAGGATTTAGTAGAACAACTTAATCTGGAGCACAGTTTATAGAAGTAATTTTGCACAGATTTAATGTAGTAGAAATTAGTTTGTAGACAGACACAAGAGCCCGGTAACAGGTTTTCGTTGATGGAAACTAATTAGCGTTTTCTAATCTGTGAAGCCCATCCCAGGGTATTTCGTTATTCTTTTTGAAAATGGCACATGAAAATCCCAAGTTTTGAATGATACTATAACGTAAGTAGTATAAGTATAAAAAGTTATAGTAGTTGTAATGTAAAAGATGAAAGCTGTATATATATATAGACAGTATCAATGTGTTCTGTTGTGCCGTAAGATTCAGCTTATTGGCTGATAATTTGTATAATTTTGTAAATTACTGAAATCATGTTATTTTGTCATTATTTAAGCCATTTCTTGGCTCCTCTGACACTTTCAATGAAACGAACCAAAAATTTATTATACATGAATTGATCTCTTGAGTAAGTACGAGTGTAGGACTCTGCCTGTGTCATATAACAGCAAGTAAGTAATTTTTGCTCTATTTTGACACGTACAAATTATACATTTCAAGGCACTTTTGGATAATGAAGAGAAATTTTCGTACGTTTATTATTAACTTAATTTTAATTGGCGAATCAAAGGTAGGTAGCAGATTTGCTAGATTAAAATCGGATGAAGGGAAAATTACACTACCGAGAGCTATCTTAGGAAACTTTGGTAGAGAAGGTAGTTCATTTGTGATATCGGAGGGAGAATTATTAATTTAGAGTCATAAGTTCTTTTATTGGTGTAAGAAAATTAATCCCAGTCGAGTCACCAGTTTCAATTTAGTTATTGACGTTAAATGCTTGTATCTTATAGCTATGATGTCTAGATACATTTGTACATATATTCTAATTGTGGTAATGAATTTGAAAACGAATTAGCTCTCCAATTAAATTCTAATGAGAAATTGAGTGCAAGCAGCTGCTTTACTATGTACAAGTAAATCAGAGGTGCGTATCTCCGAGGTTTACATTACACGAACATTTACCGTAATAGCGAGGGATTGTCACGTAAACTCTATTGGGTACATTGCACATTCATTCACTCTTTGCTACTACAATCAAAGAGAATTGCGAAATCACGAATGCAATTTCAGCTTAGTGCTCTAGTACGTAAATGTAATTCTCTTCAATTAATTTCGTAGATTCGGGGGGAGTAGAGGCTAGTATGACTGTAAATCTGTCTACTTGTGGGACTATACGTATACATGAACCATGTTGAATAATAATAGATATGTAATGTAAGATAGGCACCTAACTCTAAGTAAATCCAAAGGTAATTTTATTATGAGCATTAATTAGGCACTACGTTTGCGATTACATGAACAGTGATAATTTCAAATTACTCCCATTAGGTCCAATCTTCAATTAAAACTTTACTGCAGAGTATTGAAAGTAATAGCTTTAACTACTACCATATGCACACACAACTTTCTGTGGATAAGAATTTATTAGCCACATTATAACATTTTTATTACAAAACTTTCTCCGTATAAATTTGATCGATTCATACATTTATTTCCAAGCTCTGATTTCTGCACAAAACTGAATTCTAGATAGAAACTTCTAACATCAATTTTATTGAGGAATTTTCCATAATAAAATTGATGAAATTCTGTTTTTGGCTATAAGTTATTATGCCGTATTGCAATAAAGTCTAAATAATATGCGATTTTTTTGTAAAGTATGCCAATTTTAATCTAACGAGGGATTCGGGGAGCTACTCGTAAATTTCATTGGGTTCTTGTTAGTTGACAGTCAGTCACGCAGCTCTAGTCATTAAGATATGTATAAGTGGATGTGAAACTGAGATTTAAATACTAAAGGTGATCGCACTTAAGTTTGAACTATGAAAGTCATTAACTGAAAGTCAAAATTTTCCATCGAGAATTCATACTTCAGTTAGTGACATTCTATTTTAAACTTCTTATGCAATGGCATGTGTTGAGAATAATATCAAAGTTTGGAGCAAAAAGTTTCTTTCACTGTCTTTTTCCAATGGAAAGCCGAAAAGTCGTGTCAATAGATAACTTTTGTGATTTACGGATGAACAGTTTTAGAATCTATAGTGTGCATTCTGAGTGTTAGTAGTTGATTGTTAAATTTGTTGAAGTCATGATTTTGTGATACAGTGATATACTATTATTAGTGAATTAGGATAATATTAGCGTATATTATTATAATAAAGCTTTTATAATTATAACAAATGTTTACTATAGTTGTTAGCCCACAACTATAGTATGAGCATTCTATTGTACATCTTATTGGATAGCAGAAGGTGTTTGGAAATGAGATTTCATTTCCAAAAAGTAGTAATCATGCACGACCGCTAAAGAATTGAATAAAAAAGTTGACAGAATACAATTTAAAAAATTAGAGTATACAGGCAAGAAGACACTGTCCAAAAGGTACTTTCACTTTTTGTATGCTAACTACATATAAAACTTTCACCGACCTTTCACCGGTGCACCAGAATTTTTGTCAACTCGAACAAAACTTCGGTGTGGTGAAAGTTTGAGAAATTTTCAGATGGAGAAAGTGTTATGTGAAGTACCTTTCGGATCGTACTGTCATTAAAGGGGGAAGAAACGATAGAAAACTATTGTACTCTTAAGAGAAATTCCGATTCATTTCATTCCATGTCGCTAATGAATATTAAAACTATTCGAATTAGGTTTTAATTCGAAATGAAAACTACTCAAAACTAATTTCAAAATTTATTGATTTAATTTAGTTAGTATAGGTAGCTTGGATTGACGTAGGTTAATAATGGTATTAACTGTATTTAATTTGCTAATGTGCATACCCAAATGAATAGGTGTGCAATATTTGTATGTATTTCAACACTTATGTATTGTATAGCAATAATGCTGTTTCCACTCACCACTTCCCCATAGCTAGTATGTAGTTTCTGTATTTTCTCCATTTCCTTCCTTGCGTACTTCCATTTATTTGCAATTCGTATGACTATGAACTAAATTGTATCTGACTATTTACATTTGATAGATTGTATTGTACCACTAGGATCCGTGTAGGCGGGAGAGGAAGCATTTCCGAGAAATATTGCTTAGGTACATAGAAATGTGTTGTTCGTTGCCTCGGATTTGAATCTCCTGATGTACAGTTGCTACGTATGTGAGGTATAATGTAAATGTAATGTAAAGTGTATCCTTAATCTGAATGTGTATCAAGATCAAGTATGTCATTCCCATTCCCTAAAATATCGTTCCGTGATTCCTTGACTCTTTCAGTGTACAGATAAGCACTCCACTATGCACCAAGTCTATCTCTATACAGTAACATAGTTAACAGTACATTGACTCTCCAAAAAGTTGCACAAGTTCTCCAATGACATCCTAGAATTTCTCCTATTCTTCTGCCCTGCCTCCCCGGACTATCTCTTTGTAATATGTGAAATAAATATCGTGTACTATACATACAACAATGATACGAAATAAACTCAAGCTATTCAATTCAATTCCATGAATGTGCTCTTCATCTCCGTACATCAGAAAATGTAAACAGTTGAAATGCGACGTTACCCTACCATAACTATTTATTAGACTCTAACAATATCCCCACACAATTCACCTTGCACCTTTCCTAACCACGAGTTTTATTTTATGTATACCTACGCTTTTTACGTACCTACCTATATAACATTCTCCATGAATTTGTATCTTTACTATATATTGTATTATATATATAAGGATCACATAAACTTCCTACCTATAAGAATTTTTATTTCGTCTACAACTGTAAAACCATTCTTTTTCCTAATAAAATGATACAAATACCACAGTTTGTGTATCTTTCTCTCAAATGTCTCCTTCTCCTAGCTCTCAAGAGCTGACAATTGACAATAACCAAACTATTACAATCACCCGAGACTTCTTTTCATTTTTCATCATACATTTTGACATTATTGTAGCATCTAAATGCAAAATAAAACATGAAATACGTGCATCTCTGCAACAACTTGTGTTTGTTCGCAAATTGAAATTTTCTGGGTTATGGCAAATGTAAAGTACAATTTATACTACAGCTCATGGTTCGCTAAGCACTGAAATTGCAAATTGCAAACCTTCTTTCAACAACAGATTGTCACACGTACAATAAAATTGCATCACATGTATATATTCCAGCTTCCTGTTGTATATATGTATATACACATATTTTTATTTATTTCCGTTCAGACTTGACTGTTGTTGCGAAATATGTCGGCACATTATGTTCTATAAATATATCTTCTACATGTAAGTGTATAGGTACTTTGGGAGATATATCATTGTGATGTTACCAGACGTCTGCTCTGCCATTATTATTTCATATTATATACTATTATGGAGTCGATACAAGCTTAATGCAATTTGTGGTAATATGAAGCAAATGTTGACTTCATGGGGCGTTGCGTTTCTTAACAAAAGAAATGAGGTTACTTTCTCCAAGTTGACTTATACAGGCGATACCTTTGATGATTTATATGGTGACCTTCTGTAACAATGGATTTCTCTTTGGCTCTGTTCCTGAAATTCTCCTCGGTTCTATTGCCAAATTACGTGTAAGTCTATAATGCATACTGTTTTAAAGGTGGGTTGTTTTGTCTGCCCTCCTTTAAATCGCTGCCCAAACTTAAGTAATTGCAGACATTGGCTAGCTGAGGTTAAGACTTTGGAAGGAAAGTGGAGCTTACACAGAATTAGAATTCGTACGAGTTCGAAAGGCTAACTTTTATGGTCTTGGTTAAGCTAACAATAGTATTTGAGTTAGATTGCTTCCGGTTTCTCGTTTGTTTATCTAATACTGCTACGAAATTTGCGCATTGCTTCAATTATAAAATATGTTGCATAGTTGTATGTAAACAGTTCCAATTGAAATTTTGCAAATGCACAAGGATGATGTTTATGTTTGCGCAACTAATCAATGTCTGACTGAGTAGAAGATGGGATGTACATAATACGAGAGATAAACTTTCACCGCCTGTAGAATCTATAATGCTACTATTTGTGTCACTTTTTTATTATGAATGTGAGCTGCCTAACGACAATTTGATATCAAATTAGTTGGAGAAAGCAACAAGGAGAGAAAGGTGCTTTCACTAGAATATACGTCTTGTACTACGAGAAAATACTGCCTAATGCTGCAAGGTATGGAAATAAGAGTGCATTTGTAACTTGAGAACACAATGGTAAGCAAGTAATGTAGATGGATGGATATAGTTCCTAAAAATTGTAGTTTACTCACGCCATCATTCCCGGAATAGACTCGCTATTATTCAGGGCATACATATGTATGCGCTTATGTAAATATGTATTCAGTATTACATATATTCAACTAAGGGAAGTTCCCCTCTCACTCAAGATTTTATCTTTTATCATTCTGTGTTAGTCCCAAAATACAAAGCGGGCTAGAGCACCCGAGTACCGGTGCGGTGTGGCACCTCTGCTAAAATACTTTGTGTGCTCCCCTCGTCCATTACGTCAAGAATATTCTTTACTTTACTGTATGGATTTCCTTTCAAGCCAGAGGAAGAGGCAGAGGGACTCCCTCACTCACGTCTTAACCAAAGTAGATGCAGATTCAGCAACACCAACTTGCCCGATATAGCTAAATTATACTATTCCACATTCTATTCACCTCCATTTCACACCAACTATATTCCAACCTTCTACATAATGCCTTCCAAATTCTAACTTCCTTTATTTCTATAGCCCACTTTCCTCTATTTGTATGCAGTAATAAGCACACTTTTTATTCAATGGCTATTTCGAATGCGCAGTTTACCTTATCCTTATACCACATAGCACTACCGTCCCAAAAATTAAAAACATCTACTTCCAACAATACCATGCATTTGAATTCACCGGGTACAAGTAGTGAAATTATATCATTAGTAGTTATAGTTTTCCATTTTTAGGAACACTTTTCATTTACGTACGCTACTTGTGCTTATCCAAGAAATGGAAAAGTTTTTATTAGTCGTAGCCCTTGCTATATAGTTACAATAGTTTTACACTGATTTTTAATGATAATAAACGAAACTACTTGTATTACGTAATTCATAAGGGAACTGTTTAATGACAAAATAACTCTAGTAGTACTAACATGTCTTATATCTTTTAAGATTACGAAGAACTAGTTAGTTCACTTATGCAAATTATTATTATCAGAGGTGATTTAATGAGCTCTACTTGAATATGAAGCATATCTAATATTAACCTTATGGAAACGCTGCCAAGTGCATATTATTGCAGTGTATATGGGAATAGGTCTTTCACGTATTTTCTGCCTTGTGTATTCTGTGATACTTTGGAGTGTAAAAGTTATTTTGCATACGCGACAAGTTTAGTACTAGATGGGCTTTTGTTCTCCTAAGGTAATTCTTTTGTCTAACAAATCCTATGAATAGTAACTTAGAGGCTGGGTGGACAAAAAATCTATGTGAAAGGACGGAAAGCAGTATTTATAGGGATCAATAGTATTTATTTACACAAATGTCCCGATATTTCATCACAAATGTTTATAAAAAAGAATACGGTAGATCTTCATTGACGTTTAAAATGACATGATGGCTATTGTGAGACTTATTCTAAAAATGGAGCTGCCTACAACAATATGTATTACGCACATGGTATACATAAGGCATGTTTTATCTATTTCGAAAGAGTACAAAAATACATTATTCTTTTGAAAGTGAACCGAACTGGCATTCGTATTGTTATTACAAGGACGTGTTATAAATAAAAGTAGCCTGAATGGAGTCTGTTTTGCTGGTAGAGGAAATATGAATAGGACAGATGATGAGGGGAGGACTGTTTTGAAGAATAATAATATCACATTATTGTATAAGCTATCCAGAAATAGGAAAAGCATGACGCACGTAAAGGTTGCACAAGACAAGACAATGAATTGTTAGTGTAAGTCAATTCCCCCAGCCAGAGCGGGGTGTAGTGTAAAATAGGAAATGGGAAAAAGGCGTAATTTACAACTAGTGCTAATCATCATTCTCATCTTCATTCCTGAAAGAAAAGAGTGGAGTCAACAAGGGAAATGTGTACGGACAGAAACTGGAGAGTGACTAACTAACTATCTTGATTTGACTTCCCTGTCGGGACGAGATAGGAGAAAGCAGGAGGAAAAGCATAACGCCCTATGTGTATCTCTGTATTGTAAATTTATATGACTGTGTACAAGGATGCTGATAGGGCAGAAGCGTCTTCTACTCACTCAGGGTGCAAATGAAATAAAAGCAGACTAAATTAAAACAAAATAGAATTATCTTGGTACATCATCTCAGACTACTTTCGACCTATCTCTTCACGTAACGTGACTAAACTATCTGTAAACTACTATATGTAAACTCCCATACGAACCAGAGACGAGACTTTCTCTGGTGAAAGTCACTCTTTTCATCTTTTACTGCTTTTTCCTAACTATGCATACTCTCTACTGAAAAAAACTCAAGTACCTTGTACTACATAAAAGGAAAAAAGTGAAAACTTTTCTCCTGTCTTAGTTCAGTTTGAATTGAATGCAAAAAGTTTTTAAGATTCCTTCGGTTCCCATTTTCTTTCTTCCTTTTCTTAAATGTATTCTGCTCATTCATTTTTTCAGCGTTTTCTACATTCAATTTTATTTACTTCTCGAAAGAAAAAATTATCTGAGCAAAACATTTATTTTCATATGTTCGAGACGAGACAAGTTTTTCTTGATAAGTTAACTTGGATCTTAATGTACATGTATGTACGTATTTGTAGTGCATGTCCAAATTTCCTACATCAACATTAGCTCAAAGCTCTTCAAGCATTAAGTGTATGGCAGACAACAGTAAGTATTTGTAGTCGAGAGAATAAAATAAAAAAACCACATTTACTTTTCAAACTTCAGATGTTGTCTCTTTGTCGCTGCACTTTCTCTGCTCTAAACCATGCAAAGAATTCCCTCTGTAAATAAATAGGCACTTCTTATAGACTATTATCTTATTGTTGCTCTATATATTTGCTCGAGTGTGAGGCTGTGGCTACATTACAGTAGCACTGCATTAGCTCTTCTGTCCTATTTGTCTTTGTTGTAAGCCAAGTATGTTCATTGAATGCAGAAGAGCACTCAATCATGTTTCCCTCATTCTCGCCGACTAAATGTAGTCTTTTCATGCCATGCAGAAAGTAGGTACTCAATACAAACCATCATGTTACTGAATTACAACAGACGGCTTTCTTCCGAATGTCCACAAAACAGCAAGGCGCACTGCGGCATTGCATTTGTCAGACTATTTACTTTTACATACAAAATCCACTCTTCCTTATGTTAAATGCATTCGCAAAACATTCTACTTCATATACCTATTTATTGTAAATGAGTTGCATCCCATCTGTATCAAATCAACTTCTTAATCCTAAAAATACAAACAAGGCCTAAATGAACACCTAACAAGTATTTAGGTAGATCTGCAATTATTGTCTTATAACATTTGTAAGTGATCTGTAATAATTTTCATTATAGCTATTTGATGTATGCAATGCAATGCTTAAAATCATGCATTTGTGTCTCCGACTTCTTAAATTTGTCAGGAAGGCAAATGACTGCATATAAATCTGCAAAAGAGAATTATTACGGATTTAGTGCAACTTTAATTTGAATTCCTAAGATACTGAAGTACTGATTAACTAATTCAAACTGCTTACTGCATACCAATATACCTCACTGTCTGATGTCTGCAGTATATTTCTCGCAGAAGCAAGTAACTGGAGCAGCTGAAGAATAATATATCAAATGAGCCAAATTATGGACTCCATGCCGCACTGAATAACTTTTGGGTAATCTTTCAAAAGCATATATTTTAGACTGGCAATATATGACTACGTTTGCGATTATATGTATATAGTTGCAATTATTGTGCAGAAACTTCGAGAGTGAGTGAAGATCTCTGCGTCTTCCTTTCCGTTCGTGATTGATTTAATACTCGGTCGTTTTCCGACACGTCTCCCATCTTCACTCTTCCAATCACAAAGCAGATTGCAAACCAACGAATGAAGTATCAACACAAACACGCGGATAAATTATATAGATAAGAATTGCACATAGGACTTCACAAACTCGGAATTCGAGGATGGGAACGTTAATTACAAATAGCTTGATCTTGATTGGCATTTTGGCAGTTTGGAAGGAAATGCACTGCAGTTACTAGTCAAGCATATAAACAGAAACTCTCGTGTATTATACCAGCAGTCGCTCCTGATTTATTAGCATATTAGCATTGCAAGTTACAGGTTTGTATTTCAGCACACAAGAATCTACATCATTTCATTTCATAATTTTCCAGGCAATCCGATTCAATCTAGCTTGGCTAACACCATACCTTCTGCTTTGTAAATATTTGGATTAATACGAATTGCCCTTTAAAAGGATTTCAGGCTTAGTTACATGTTTTCGCAATGAGTTCGTTCGTATTATCAATTAGAAGCTACAAGAATCCCTTTATCAATTGAAATAATATTATTTTCATTGCCACAAAATTATTTTCATGGTTCCACGTCATTCTCAATAATGTGTAATTGTATATAAATTCTAGGTTAAAGTAGGAGTAGGTAGTTATTAAAAATTATTACTGAAATAATATAATAACAATTCAGGTTCAAGATGTGTTAGCATTAGTATATGTCTAGTATGAAATGTCATAATAAGGAATGTAGGCTATCCGTGTTAAAATAGGTTTTGCCTACTTCAAACAATATTCTTGAATTTACAGATGGGAAAGTAAACCCTTTTAAAATATGCTATAAACTCCAAGAAAATGATTCTTGTGATGGTATCAAAAATGAGATACAGATAAAAAATGTTGTTGTTTGTGAATTGCTAAGAGATTGGAAGGAGGAGAAGGCCGGATCACGAATTTGAAGGCTGCCGTGCAGGAAATTAGAAAAGTACATTTGCTGGAAACTGCAATCGAATCTAAAGTTTCAGTTGTTGTTTTCCTCAGTTTTCAATTCAGCAGAATAATTTCTGTTGAAGATAATAGAAACAGAAGTAGTTATGCTAGAAACTAGAACTATCTGAAACTCCTCGAGGTACTATTGTTCCAAATTCTCCGCAGTGTATATCTTTGTATGAATTTATTTTGCAAATTGTATTTTGAGTCCGGGCGTATGTTGTGTGTGCATTTTCTGAAAGATTTCTTGAGCACCCTGTTATTCCCTATTATTCTTTAGTAAGAGAGTTCAGAGATAAGATCAGTTGGAGAAAGCCTTGAAAAGGAAAGTAGCTGTCGTCCTGCTGGTAGTGCTGCGAGTCAAAGAGGGAAAAGTTATTGGTGTTAGAAGTTCAAAGTGGATTGTAATGTACGTTTGTGCTTTAGATTTGGTTGCGAGGTGAGATTGACAGAAGGCGTATTTAAGCTCAAGATCAATTCTTTCTTTTCCCAGAAAAAGTATACATAGCAGGATCCTCTTTTCTTTCTTATGCTCTTTTCCTCCTTCCCACTTACATCCAATTGTAAAAAAAACTCTTTTGGGGTATGCCACCTACTCTAAAACACATACAAATATGTTTTTCGCAAGTTAGTAGTGTACAAACAGCGCACAAGATTGGTGAAAGCAGGAGAGAAATTCAGTATTGTTACAAAACAAATGCACTGTATAGCAGAATTGTAAAAAATATGCTACCAACAAGAAGGAAGTAAAGCCTCAGGTGTGAAAGCGGACAAAAAAACTTACTATTCAGTACAACTAAACCTTTTTCTTGCCCTCGATTTACTTCTGTTTTTCTTAATGTTTAACAATAAGTGGAATTGGTAGCGGAGAAAGGTAGTACTACAAATATAGATTTGAAAAAGTCAAAAGTGCTATCTACAATTGTAAAATGCAGGTACTTGTACTCGACAATGTGTAATAGTTGTTAGATAAAAAGGGAAAGTATAGGAAAGAAAGCACGCCATCAAAATACAATACACTTCAATTTAGGAGACTCGTAGGAAAAGTTGAAAACATTTTGAGCGTGGAGAAAATGGAAAATTGTCTGATAATGCTAGCCATTGTATAGGAAGGGTGCATTATCTACTCATTCACAATTTTAAATTATTTATAATTGGTTTTATGAGTGTTTATGTTTATATGCTTCACTTGGCCGTCTATTCAGTTCATTAGGAGGGAAGACATTCTCTCCTCGCTTCCAGACCTCCTCGTCTGTAAATTGAGCCAAATAGAAATACCATCAAGTCATACATACACACTCCGTGTATTAGTTTAGCATGTCTGTTCGCGACCGAAAGAGATAATATGAGTCGTAACATGCTATCTTATTTTATCATAGTTTACTCCGGCCTTTCTCTTCACTCAGTGAAAGTTACGTTATGCCGGCCTGGGTAAACTTCCTAGTCATTAGCAGCAGAATTATAGAATGTGTGCACAGCATTCTATATAAAATTTTCCATTCCCTCCTCTCATCAAATTTTATGTACAGCACAGACTATCTCATACATAAGGCATGTAGATAGCTCTATGTACTTATATTACTTACATAATTCATGTTCTTCTCCATATAGAACACCCGAGTAAATACAATATTTGTTAATATCAGATTATACGCTATAATATAATGCCAGTCTATTGGGGAATGGTGTCTGACTCACAACTCTCGTCCCAGACAATACTAACAATGAGAATAATACGTTTGTGAACAGTACATAAGATTATTCTCCCTACTAACTAAAGACACCGAGCCAGATACAGAGATACAATCCTAGCCTATTCAATAAGACGGCAGACCAAACTCATTTATTTTATCTACCAATACAAACTACCAAACTACTCTTGTTCCTCTTACATTTGCGTTCAACGCATAGGGCAATGTAAATCCAACATTTAAATGCAAAATGTAACTTACAATGCAACATGCAACCAAACAGCATTAAATTAGCATACTAATAATTTTTTTAAACAGATTATGAATATTGGAATTTTGGTTAAAAACAGCGATAATAAATTTTTGATTGAAATGCAATGAAAACCGATTTTACCACTGATCTAAAGTTTAATGTAATTTTAAATATTCAGTAATAGAAATTTCAAAATTGGAAGGAGTCATGCACGGCGAAATGTTTTATTTGTCACTACAATACATAATCGTAATAAAAATATGTACTGCAGGAGATAACCGATTTGTTTCTGATTCTGACCGGCCTGTGTAGTAAAGGTCCCTGTTGTTGGGAAGAATTTTGTTGTCATTTTGCCATGTACTTCTGGCAATGAAACAATTAGGACTGAAAACTGAATTACACGCACGGTTTGTAATTTTTGGTCTGTATTCTTTTAGCATATAAGTGAAGGGATTTGGTAGTTAAGGATTGTTCGTCGTGGAGAAGAGTTTCAGTAGGAGTGAAATGACATTTCTTGGTAAACACAGATACCTAGACTGCGTCTATTTTTTATTGATTTTGTAAGACTATAGTGTTGTACGAGTGAGGTTTGGAGGGAGAGAATCTTGAACTGCAGATATACCTCTCTGCCTTGCAAAAATATTTCATCTAAGCAGTTCCAATCCAAAGTTCTGCTTTCATTCTAGCGTCGGACTCTTTCCCATGTAATGGGCTCGGAGAGAGTGAAAGTAGGATGCTCTCTATACTCTAAGCTGTGCTACTTGGCTGGGATATGTATTTAACAATTCGTTGCGCTTGAAAAAGCTCTCCGTATTTCTTCCGAGACGACTTTTAAATCCATTGTGTCTAATGTAATGCAATGCGCGAGCGAATGCGAACTTTTTGAATGTCTCTATATATATCTCCCAATGTTCTATTGGATACAAAGTAGTGGTAGATGACCTGCTAAAGCCTCTTATCTCATCATGAATATGAATTATTCATGTATTATTGTATTGTCTTGAGTCATCTGCCTCTACTCATACCGCCATCCACTCCGTTCCACGGCAAAATAACCCTTCGCACAAAATATCTCTCCCAGGTCCCCGAAATAAAATGCATTTGTAATGGTGTAATGAAAGCATTTTTGAAAATGTAGAAAATTACGCATTAAGAATTTCTTAAATTATCAATATATTAATAATGCAATTATTATTGTCGGTACTAAAAGTGAATGTCCATTCCACAAATATTACAAACTACAGGTAGACATAAAGAAATTTTAAGATGAGCAAAATGAGCAGTTGTAATTGCAAGGTACTCAATAAACATAATATTTGAAATGAATTGACCAGATCACAAGAACGCTACAATAATAATTAGTAACTTTGAAGATATCTGCAGAAATGATGGTAACAGAATTAAGAAAATATGAAAATTCAATCATTTGGGATTTCAATCAACGAAATTACTTTCTTACTCATTAATCTAAAATCCTAATTCAGTATTAACTGTTAGAAAGTGAGATTTAAGAATTCCTGGCAATTGGAGGGATTTTTGTAGATTGTAACAGATAGCTTACAGGTAAATAATTGCAAATGATTTTACACATAATTCATTTTGCTGTACAAAAGGCTAAAATCACAGCTCAAGGCTCAATCAAAATTGTACGAATTTAGACATTGTTGATAGTGTTCCATTGTTCGTTCATTATAACTACATATTGGGACATTTAGTAGCGCATTGTGAGACACGTATTTAGAAAGTCCATCCATGATATATATTCTGCTAGTAATTTGAAAAGTGTGGAAGTATTTGCACAAAGAAGGCACAAGTTTGCAAAATTTAGTTCTTAGTAAATATTTTAGTAGAATAATTGTAGAAGTTAATCTAAATAGATCATAAGTAAATATTCTGTTAAACAGAGTAAACGTGACTAATGATTTATATACTCTGGTGGCACATGCAACAAAAGGATTTTATGGAGATTTTGTCACAGGTGGTATTCTGTCCTGGTAGCATGGTACTGTAATATATTGTGTGCTTATAAATTCGAAATACGAAGAAGAAACTTCTAAAAGCTTTTTTACGATTCGTCACGCAAGTTAAGATAGGCACTACACACAGAATTCGAATTCGTACCTATTTATCTGTGATTGTATTAGTAATAGCGTACTCTTTCCCACGGTCTAAAGGTGTCCAGTTCTTTATGTGTCAATTCTTTCGTGCAATATTGATAAATCCCCATTTCGTTCACATAGCTATTTATTAATTATAATTAAGTCTATTTTTCACATGAATGATAGCAATTTGGCAGTAAAAAGTGTTGTATCATTTCTTACTTTACGAATGAGTAAGTCATACGCATGAGTTAATGCCGTGCACATCAGAGAATGTATTACTAAAATTTAGAATTAGAAATGTGAATTCATTATAATATGGAATTACATTTAGTAGTATCTGCACAAACTAGCGAGAGATATAGTGTAGGACATAATTGGCTTTTTATTATTCATGCTTTCCCTTGATAATGATAAAGAATAGGAATTTTCAGTTTTCAAAGTCGTTGGTTTAATCCCGTAGGACACTGAAATGCTTTCTGTGAGCGTTAGTTCAATTTTCTGCATCGTCGATAGAATGATCGTAAATTTTGGTGAAGGGAGACAAGAACATAGAGCTACAGCTGCGTTTCGTCGGTTAGTAGCTGTCAATTTGTCCAGGATGACACCCGATTTGCCTAAGGAAATGAATACAGACGGGACCCTCTCTTCACACAATATGAACTCTGCCATAATAAATCGAAAAAAGGAGCAAAAAATATTATATCGTAGTACTTTTCACTTTTAAGCCGAGTGAAAGTGCCATCGGAACCATTTTTCGCCTTTTACACCCATTTCCTTGCTTTCACTTTACATACAGGATAAGCGTACATTTCCAGTCACTTTTAATTATATGCATTTTTGTAGTTCTGGTTGGGTGACTCAATTTGAGTTGCTCTATTTGGGATATTTAATTTATATTTACATTTGCACACATTTGCATTGCGGCTACAAAAGAAGCTATTCCAAAATCCATATTAATTTTGTTTGATTTAAATTGGAGAATGGTTGTGGATGGAATTCCACATGTAGGAAGTGTGGCCAATCTTGTAGAAAATGAGTAAGGATAATTTAATTTCCCATTGGACAGAGGACCTGACCTGGTAGTACACAAGTCTAGTCTGCTAACGTGGAAATCCATGGTATTCTTATGCAAATATACATAGGATGGTTGGGGGAAGATGAATAATGAAATTATGGTTCTACAAGCATGGCTGGCCATTTCGTTCTTGGAAACTCCAGTTGAATATTCAGATCATAGTGGGCAGGGCCTATATACTATTTCTAATTTGCCAGGAGCAATAAGCTGCGACTAACGAAACGCTGATCGTCAGTTTGTTGTATTTTTCATTTGCAATTAGTGGTTTTGGTTTGATGGATGGAGAGTATTTGTTGTAGATACGCACGGTGTGATTTGGAAATTGAATGAAATTCATTTGACAAAACCTAACACCCACCTAAGCCAAAGTAATTCTATCGCAGTCGGGAAAGTGACAAACATGTTTTGTCCACTAAGGTCTCCGTCCATGTTTTATTGCTCTGTTTTGTTTGTCGGTGCAGCTGCGGAGGCATTTGCAGTCCTGTTCTAGATAGTCCATAATAATAAGGAGGATTGCTTTGTCGTGATTGTTTTGTATGTGGGATACATCCTTTGCATTAGCGTTCAGCAAGCGAACAGCTGCGTTTCCTTTCCTGCATATTCATCAACTAAAAGCCTTTATTTTCCACGATATGTTTTAGTGGAGCATTAAGTAGCTGCCCACATACACACGAGACTTGGCACAACTCTGCTTTGCATTAATATAATACAGCAAATTATCAATCCTAAAAGTCCGGTTTATTCTGATACTATCCAGTTGCAAGTTATGAGAGGTAAAAGCCATAATACGACTGTTAGAGAATATTGCACATATCCACTACTTAAGTCAAAGTGCTTCATTTTAAATGACTTTATTGTCCAACTTTGCTTTCCTTCTCTTTCACTCTGATGACTCTGTACTATATAACATTGTGTATGTTGTAGTCCAGTGACCAATGCAGCCAACATTGCTTTCTTTTCCCATCAATACTGTGGGGATATTTTCAAGAATCCATTTCAACCTTCGAGATATGATAACCCACTCTAATTTAAATATCACTAAGTTGTATTAAGCTTGCAAAATATTTCGGTAAATTAATCAGTACCAATCATTTTAAATGGTAGTCGTAAATTATAGTCATTAAATTATTTCCTTAAACGTTTTCAGAGTTATCCAATGCCATAATTTTAAAGTTTAAGTTTATGCTTAATGAAATCATTTAAATATATTTAATACAATACAAATTGTTGCCTGACATAGTACATTAGGTATTCAGTCTGAATAGGGCATAGGCCCATTACATATACAATGTAGTAGAGCACATTACTATATGCAGTAAATCATGGAACGAGTTAAAACCAGTTCAGCTATGTGGAGAAAGCGATGAATTCATGGAGCCAACATTTATATGTAATATAACAACAACCGCCTCAAAGCAAAGAGATGGAAGAAGAAAGTCTGTGGCTTGGCTTTGGCTTTTCTATAAAATTGGAAATGGCAGAACGGCTGAACTGCCTTTTACCACTCATAAACTGGTAGCTCCTCCATTTTACATTGACTTACTTTTAGGTATAGACAAATAGAGTGTTTGTACACATCATATTGTTCCTCTAAAAAGCAAGTTTCCTTTTCTCAGTTTACGCCTTTCTTTCTTCAACTGAATTGTTTACATTCTATTCCACTCTGAATGCTCAATTGTTTTTATTTCCTCATCGTTTCACAATTATTAGCCAAACATAACGGCTCAGTCAGACACACTGTGAGGCTATCCCATTTACGCTCCAAAACTCCATCTTCAAAACAAAACTCATTTAATTATAATGAAGCTGGAAGTTGGAGACTACGAAGGACTCCAAAAGAATGGAAGAGGCGAGGCTATTATGGCTACTAAATTTCCTTCCTTCCACATCCCTTATCGTGTAGTGATAAAACTTTTACTACCACTTCTTACTCTGTACCATCTGCGTTTTCATCATCCTGTCCATACTCATGTAGATCTATTCATATGATAAAAATCAATAAATTCTATATCACATTATTCATTCTACTTTTTCCAAATATAGCACATTCCAACTTTCCCCTTTCATAACTCAGAAATGAATTCAGGAATATGTATCCATTTCATCAGAATTTTCTAACTATGCAATACTGCTAATTAGTGAAACTATGTCATTGCAAAGTTCAATTTCAGTTTGATAACTTTTCCCTTTGATGGATGTAAAGAATATTTCCTATTGTATCCAGTAGATTTGATGTATCATAAGAACCCAAAAGAAATAATATGTAGCAAATATACGATGTTGCTCCTAAATGGAATATTGAATGAATTATTGACGCACGAATGGACAACAACAATGTGATAATGCCACGCTTGCATGAGCACCATAATTTTCTGTCATTTAGCATTATGTGTAGACTGTGCATCCCATTTTCCAGTTCAGCGCATCTTCAATCAGTCATTCAAACTCAAATAATATAACATAATATAGAGTAATCCCCTTAGCTCTACGCCTCAAGTGTCATGCAAACGGTGATAAAACTGTCTACTCTTCTGCCCTATTATCAAAGCTTATATTAAACACAAAGATTCTACTTATAAACCATTTCGCTTTCAACTCGTACGTTGCCAACATTAAGCCACTTTGTTTCTCCATTCACTCCGTACAATGCATAATGATAGGATCCACTCATCGGCTTTTACTGTTTCAGAGACAGCATGTTTCCTGTTTTGCTTTCACTACGTCAACTCATTCTACACAAAAACAACAATCCTCCACATTCTTTTTTATGCCTATAGTCACGCTACTACTTCCCGCTGTGACTGTAAAACACTATTTAATGGAAACCCTTTTCACAAAATTCCCTTTCCACAATTCCTTATCTATTCCTTACTATTGTTGCCATCAAAAATATCTATTAACACATTTGTTACACTGTTTCAATATAGTTCCAAATATTGTGAAGACACGGTAATAATATGCTTGTTCGTTTTAACCCGTGCCACGTTTGCACGAAGTGAATTAGGTAATTTGTCAATTGTGTGGAAACCTTCAAAAGTCTTACTACAGGTTCTTAAGTGATATCTCGATTAGTTTTCAGCGTAATAACTAAATCAAACAACGACCAAGTTTCTTAGGAATACTGACTTAAATAACTAAAAAGAAGTTCCTACGTACCAGTACTGTATTTCCCCATTGTACTCACTAGCATTCATGCAATTTTAATTTTGGAGATTAATATCTTTCATTACCTATTGTCGTGTGCGATGTTGTGTATTGTTTACAAGCTTTGCGAATTTGTGAGTAAATATCGTGTCACATACAATATGTTACTAAGCTGCAATTAAAATTTGAGCCCTGGGCTATGAGGTCATGTTTCATTACTATAAATTGCATTGCATCTGGCATTGCAATTGTCATAAAAGATTTATAGTCCAATGTTAAGAAAGCACGACAAGTACTAGTATTCAAAGGGAAACCGTTCTCAATTGTATAAATGTTTTCAACAAGGCAACAAAATTTTCAGATTTCCTTGTATGCAACTTTACAGTGGTCGACAGATAATTAATGAGCATGGTGTTTGGTTTCTGAATGTTTCGTGACTAGGTACTTTTTAGGAAAAAAATGAGAATATGAAAGTATAGATTAACTTCACAAACATGCGTAATTGCGGTAAAAGAAAGTGTAGTGCAAATTATTTGCAAAAGTAGCAAAATATTTTATAAGTTGTAAGAGTGTAAAGCATACGACTCTGGACTTTACATCGATGTACTGCAAAGGTACAATGCTGTATAGCTCCGAAGGGCTTGCTTTAGTGGTTCAATCAAAGTTGGTATTTAGTATATAGATTTTTGATTGAACGGACATGTATTGGTATACTAATCAACACGAAGCAAACAAAAGTAACATCTAGGTACTTACAACTACCATAAAACATTTCGTGCTTGTCCTACTGCTGCATTGACATTAATTAGTAAGTAGAGTTGGGCGTTCCGGCTTACGATAATGCTGTCTGCAGTCATTTCGTAAAGAACATGGCAATTTTGTAAGAAATTCAAAGGAGACGAATGTACGTTTACCTACGGTTATATTATTGACGATGAGTTCACCTAGTTCTCCTTCTGAAGGTTGTAATAATATAATGTTTTATGTTGCTACATCAATTTGGAGAAAGAAGAGTTGCTACATTTGCTTTTGTACGAGAATAGCGATGGAATCGAATGGGAAGGAAGAAGGAATGAATCGTGAATGACTTGACATAAAGCTGAATGTTGAAATCATCGAAAGTTTTATAGTTGTATGATCCTTTGGATGGGAAATGAATGATGGATGATGATGAACGATATGTCAATCCGAAAGAGTTTTTAGCTTTCCTTCGACTCTTTTTCAGATATCAAAATCTAATGTGAACTGAAGTGAATTTTACTATTATTTCTTTTCTTGAGGTACCTTTCTTTTTCAGTCCAAAGTGTGATCTCTATAACAGAAGTCGATTTCTGCTATAGAGATTAACTAATACCTACATACTTTAAGACTACATTGGCGCTGCATTGTCAGGATTATTGGCAGCAATACTAAACCAACTGACAATACTGACTTGGACAATTACCGTGCCAGTTTCTTCTAACGTCTTCCTTTGTGCTTTGTCAGCCAGACCCGCCAGACTTTTCATCTGCATGTCAACTTAGTAGTCTCAATTCAATTGTTAAGCCAATCTCTGTAGTGTAGCTAGAATGGCTGATATTATACTTTTCATGCCTCAAACTCTGCTCCATCTAAATATAGCCCAGTCACTTTCATTCCATCTCTGCTAAATTAATGTACCATGCACATATGTCAGAATAATAGCCAATTTTCTTCCATTTCAGCGAAAACTCGGAATAAAAGCGTAAAATTCGTACATTGTATTATTGCCATCACGAACATGTGATTAAAATGAAAGGTCAATCTTATAAAATGATTATTAATCATAATTGGCCTTGGACAAGGTCTATATGCTTCCCAAGTACGTAACTTTCGTCATACTAATTTAAATATCACTTTAAATGGATTTGTAGTGGAGTATTGGTTAGTATTGTCGGATATTCTGATAGAATAATTGAGGTGACCTCTTGTAAATCCTGTAACAGGGAAAACACTACAAAACTCACCAAGCAATTGGAATAATATTTCCAACCGCGAAGGATAGTACAAGAATTCGCTGCGTGCGGTTTAATAGCTGAGTAAATATATTATAAGCTGCCATTATAAAAGTCAGTAGTGCTCTCATCTAAAGGAGTATAGCCTCCTATCCGAGATGTTTGCATTATGCAATGTATTTATCTGGTATAGGAATGCATAAAATAAGACACGTACACGAGTATATAAGTAGTAAAGAGTTGAATGCCAGTGCATGTGATGGGCAAATTCTGTTCCATGGAATCAGTCAGTTAAGGTAAACTACTAACTACTAGAACAATGGTGGATGTGGATAGTGAAGTGGAATGGGTTGGGCATGTCGGCAGTCGGCTTGAAACGAAATGAAAATAGCTAAATAATGCAGATGACAGAATGACAATGGAGTCTCCAGAACAGCGGAGCGTAGAGTACCCGGGATGGGCTAGTACAGTAAAACCCAAACCCAACGTGGGGTTCAAGTACCTCTAGAATGCTTTCTCCATTCTATTTAAGTGACACTTTTTGAGTCGGGTTTTATTTCGGGAGACCAACTGGGGAATGAGTACCCTGGGAAAGAGAAAGTTGAATGGTCTGCAAGGAAAACCTGACGTGCGTTATTTTGCTTTCACCTGCTCCGTCTCACTTGTTATTGCTCTACTCTGGCTAATGTCAAGCCTCCCATTTCACCTCTACTATCCTACTTTTATACACATTAACTTACTTCAGGCTATGCATTTATTTATTGTACAAGTTATTATTAACTATATCCTTTATAACGCACGGATACTTTAAATTCTTTTGGAAACCCGATTAGAATTGTCTGTTTTTGCTCGTTGCAGTGTCAATGAATTACTAACTCCCATCAAATGGGACTACTAAGTAGTTTTAGTAAGCTCATAACGAATATTTGAAATTCGGACTAAGCCAGCTCAGAAACAGAGCCCATAACCACAAAGAACAATTCAACTGTTAGGATGTGTGTAATTTTAGGTTATATCAACACCAAGATTCGTCTATATGGTAACAGGTTAGTCGGTCCGGTAGTTGACAAATTAAAAATTCACTTTTGTCACTTCTGGAGGACAAATCCTATAATTTGTCCTCCACTGCTTGGATAGGATAAATGACTGCCATTGCTAACTACCATGGTGATTACAGGCAGGTGAATATAGAGGTGAAAAAAGTGAACTTTTAATTTGCAAACTCCCGCTTCGCCTAACCTGTTTAGACAAATCTTGTATCAACACAGATGGTAACTACTTACATAATTATTTGAATAGCTATTGTTTTCTGTAACGGATGCGGTAAAACTATACGCACCACCTACTTACTACTTACTTATGGATAACATAATAGGGTTCTGTATTTTTCATTTAATTATGTTTTGTGTACGCAAGTTTAGCTTTCATCTGATTACTGGCGGCCAGTGGGCATCATATTATACAGATTTGAAATAAAAAGCACTCTATTGAATTACAGTTAGGAAGAAATTTGCAGAAAAAAAATCACAACAAACCACTTACATTTTCATGATTTCGATTAGAATGGTTCGATTTTTCATTTTGTTTGAGAATATTTCATTATTTTCCACTGCTCACAATAATTTTTCAATATAATGTTTTATATGATATATAAAATTGCAGGTATTCACAATGTACAATTACTCTTGTCGCGATCTCCAACTTATTGATATAACCCTCTGCAATTCTTAAAGAACCAGAAACTAAAACTAGAAGCTCCAAAACTAAAAAAGTACAGATAGTCACCTATTTTCTACTTTCTCCATGCTAAAATTGATTAGATGTTTTGTATAGTTCAAGAGTACTAAGTGCACAATTATTATGAAAGTTCTTAAGGAGCAAACCAAAGGTATAGCAGAAAGCACATGGTATGAAGGTAGAATCTGCAAGAGTAATTAATAACATGAATTAGATAAAATGTAAAGATGTGTGTAGCGGTTGATAGGTTTGTATAGTTAATGGGCACTATTACTACAGTAGTAATGTATATTACTTACAACTAGTATAGTGAAATGAAATGGAGGTGTAGCTGAATATATATGGCACTAAAAGCTCTGGCCTTATTTCTTGAAATGCAGTTTACCTCTCTAATGTAACAGAATATTGCACTGAGTCGGATTTTATTGATCTGTGGGAAGACAAATGCGTTCATCAAGCGCAACTGCTTCCAAGCAGGTAGGTTTCGGAAGGTAAGACACTACTACATATGCAATGTAGAGTAAGTAGGGTACTAGTAGAGGGAGAAGGAATTGAGATTAAGACATCGACTTATGGATTTCTAACGGAATTTGTAATTCAAAATTACCAAGGAGGAAAGAGTGAAACACAGATCTGTGAAATTGTTCTAGAGTGTATAGTCATGGCTAAGTTAGTCTTTTTGATGCGACATTCTGAAAAAAACTGGGAATGGAGACAAGAATTTTGAAGCAATATCTAAATGGTTGTGTTGCAGTAGTCCATGGATTGTCTTTCCATTGTATTAGGCTGTGTCGTGTGTGTGTGTTGCATGCTCCGAATCCATTGAAGAGGAAAGGAAGGAATTCGAGAAATATATTCCCAAGGTGTACGTTACATGCTATTAGGGAGGAATTACTAAACTGCTGCATAATAAACTTGTATTCTCTGCTCTAAATCCCAATTCATGTCAGATCTTCTCTCCGTACTCATCCTCCGGTTCCTGTCTCACTTACTGGTTTACATACTTACGGCCAGAACTAAATAGATAGGCACTAATAACATCTGAGTCACTCACATTACACAAAACACGACACAGCAACTAGAATGGAACTGCATGAAAACAATAGGTATTTAATCCAAATGAGCCGTGCTCTCCTCCCGTCTTATGTGCCCCTATTACTACAAGACTATGCTAAATATATTACCCAGCTACATGTGTTTTCACTTCTTCCGTCTTCATTAGCTATAGCTACTCGCATCACTAGTTCTTCCTATATCCATTCTTACATGTCTTCATTAACGAGCTGTATTTGCAAAGGAAAATCATTTATTTTATGTCGTACGATTTACATATACATAAGGATTGCATTATACGATAACCAGAATTAACTGCTGTACTAGATCTGTGTAGATTTCGTCCTTCTCCATCATGCCGTCATTTCCTTCATAGTGCAGATGTTCAACACCACTGTTGATTGTTTTTCATCAGCTGACCTAATTTTCTATAATATTACACAATTGAATATCATTTGCATATTCTTCTCAGTGTATCTAAATTATGTATTTCCAAGTGGAAAAGCGTTCATGTTTTCCTAACTTCGGATTTAAATGTTGTACATTACATAGAACTGGAAGTAGGATTTGTGCAATATGGTAGGATATTAAATTATCACTCAAATTATCCTTACGATGAAAATTAGAACACATTTCCTATGCATTGTTGACGCAGAACTTATAAATACAATTTGATTGAATACGAAACTTTAAATAATCTACCCTTACTGTGAATATGGTTTATAATTTTTCGTCGATTTTAATTTTTAGGTCGTAAAACGTACCTTTCTTCATTACAAAACGTGAAACATTTTTTCATTTTACAGTGTCTCATATGTTGTAAGGAAGAGTAAGATTGATGCATGTACATTTAATATTTACTAAGCACTTAGAGATTTCAGTGGGATTGTGTAGGAGGTAAATTGGAAAAGAAATGTTTAGGTAGAGAGGATGCGAGGACGTTGTTTATCAGCTCGTACGCACATTGACTTTAGTCGTTTATTGATGTTGGATCTCAGTTCGAGTGTAATAATGGGATTCATTGACTTGAAACAAATCCATGCGGTTGAGAAAGTCTATATGAGAAACTTGGATTTTATTCCAGTCAAGTCTGAAAGTCCGGATGGAAAACCCTCCTGTGGCTTGTCATCTCCTATACTTTACTCTCCTTCCCTCTTAGTAATAATACTAATGCTTTTGTTCACTCTTTTATGATACACACATGAAGAGTCATTCTTCTTCCGAACTTTCTTACACAGTTCAGCACAGTTCAAGCGAATGTACTGCGTCTTAGTCTTGTAACTATTGGTCGATACGTCATAGTTTATCTGGGGTATTAGTGTACCTACAACTTCTTTTACATAGGTAGGTTGTATAAATGTGTATGAGAAGAGTGTTCGATCAAGTCGACTGCAGATCGTACTCCTGTTTGAACTTCAAATCTTGTAACATCTCCCATTTAAACCTTGTACTTAATTTATCTATTCCCATCATTCTTTCGTTTAGTTCCTTCGATTCCAAGTGGAGCGTGGCGGAAACATAAAATAAAAAGCATCCAGTGGCTCCTGGGTAGGAAAGGAAGGAATATAAAGTCAAAATAAGATCAAACATGAAATGATAAAATCTCTCACGGATTTCCCCTCCAAAAACATTTTTCAAAGTTTCCTACAGATTTTCACTACCAGCTCTTAAGTTTTTCTCGAGGAGGAGCTTGTCTGTTAGCGCTTGCAGTATTTATTAAACTAGGCATACACGGAAAATGTACGATACTATCGAATCATATCTTTAAGAAAGTATTCCGATACTATTTTCATTAAGTCAGGGAGAAAACTTTTTTTATAGTGAAAACTTGTGGATTGTCATTAAATAATACTATTCCTATTGTTCTAGAAGAAAATAACAATATTGATTAAGCATGATAGATACTTTATATGTATCATATGTTCGTATGAAGCTTTTAGTTTGGAGTAAATGCAATATTTTACCAATTCTAACATAAATACGGGAGTGAAATGTGTTTCATAATTAAAAGTAATGAGTAGGTCGACGTGAGTTATTATTCTACGTGCCGGACATTTGCCTCTTTTGAAAGTTTCACAAGATAGTATCTATTTACTTAGAGAGATGAAGATCCGTTGAAATGTGAGGAAAGGTTGGGCAAGGAGGGATAATGGAACGCCCTTAAAGTAAGTGAACTAGAATGGGAAGTCATTCTATCTGGTATGCATGGCGTGTGCATTGGGATTAAGATTGGGACTTCAAATGCAATGCCATGTAAGAATTGCGTTCTCACTTATTTTCAACGGAATGGTTCAACATTCAACATCCTCAACTAAGTCTGGGAAAGAAAAATAGTCAAGAAAATGTAGACACTCAACAGTTCAGTTAAGCAAAACATTGCATGCGGGAATGGAAACTGCCGAACGGCATACTGAAACAAAACCTTCACAGGCATTATCATGTCTCGAAGAAAGTCTCCTTGCTACACTACAAATATATTTGCGAGCCAGTGTGGGAAATGCTGGGAGACTAGACGATGATGCTGAAGAATTTTATCACTTTTCACGCTCTCGACTGTAGATTCCTATCAGCAACTGAAAATGCCTACTACCAATGTCCTTGACTCCCCTGCAATCCTACAACTTAGATAGAACTCTATGCGATCAGAGAAAGAAAACGACTCCACAGCAAAAAGTCACAAAGACACCAATGACACAGTCTATCTAGTTATACATACTATACCCGGCTATATTATGTATTGCACCCTAACTTATTTATATTAACATTGTGTGCCCATTGTCAGTAAACAGTGTTGCTTTTCTACAATCCCTATCCCTACATGAGATTCGGACAGAGTAGGATTTAAGCCCAATTATTATGGGCACAACCAGTGATAAAATACACTACTCTCTTCTCCTAGGCTTATTCTTATATGTACTTTCTTTTCTGTCTACTTCTTTATTCCTCCTCCCTTAGAGTCATTTAAAGAAAATAGCGGATGTTCTGTCCTGCGTTATATTCTTATTTACTATTATGTCTATTGCTTTAATATATTCTAGCCCTTTTTCGCCAATATCTGCATTTCCAGCCTTTTCCTAAGGTTTTTTTGTCAAGCATGACTTCTTTTCTGTACAATTCCTTACTATTGACTTTACAATGACACATTGTGCCGTGCGTGGTGGATATCATAATATTAAACATGGGTATGTACCATTACGTCTTGCGTTTCTACTGTCTATACAACAGATGTTTAAGCATACATTCTATAAAATTGGGACGTACACTTATCAAAAGCTATTCCTGACAAAGCAATGAATTATTCAGACAACTTGTCTTCTCTAGAATTTCAGATTCAATGCGTAGTACTAAAAATTGAACAACGAACAAGACATCTCTAATGTATCAAATGAGTAACTCAGGATTAAAATTTAATGCTAAGTAGTCAAGATAACTATGTTGCTAATTCTGCTCTTTCAATTATCTTGTCAAGGCAAGTATAAAGTTTTCCCCATCCATTAAGAATATTATGCTCATAGTAGGTATACCTAATGAATATTCCATTCATGATTTAGTGATCTGTTTGATGAATGATGAATTCATAATTGTCACTATTTCATAAGAGTACACTTCCAAAAATATTCTTACTTCCAGTTATTACAAATTGAAAGGTAGCCAATTATAGTAGAGTTTACCGCAGTTATTCAGCATTTCGTAATTAGGTCATTGTCGAGTATGTAGCGGACATGTGTTTGAAGTGTGCTTGTATTTGATTGGAAAAGAAGGAGAAAGTGGTTGAAATTGTTTTATTAAAGAGTGAAAAAGGAAGCAACTAGCGTGAGTGCATATTTATACACTTGTGAAGGATGAGATAGACTTGAAAGGTGAAATAAGGAGATAGATAGCTGGTAGCTATCTTGTTATTAAATCGATGCTGAGTAAAACATAGGAGAGGAGGAAAGGGGCGAGTGAGTGATTGTGAGTGAGGGAACACGAAAAGCTTACAAAGAGAAAGCTAAATTGAAGTGAAAGGTTGTCATCTGTGTGAGAGATGTTATAGGAAGTAGGACATTATGTAACTCTTCTAATATTATAGTGTACACGTAGTAAAATATTATCTTGCCATACTCACATCTGATGTTGTAGTGGAGTGAAGCCCGTATTCTTATTTGGCGGAGGAAATTGTAGATAGAAAGACGTGAAGGTAGAAGATGAGTTGAAGGAGTTGTGGCTAGTCATTATTATGATGGCACGTACTTAGTATGTATGATATGTGTAAGTGCATATGAGGTGTACATAACTGTGGCTACATACATATAAATATAATATCGTGCTAAGATTTCGGTTATTTTAGCCTTGGCATGTATGGTTGTAGTTTGTACTTGAGTTTTGATGGTCTGTCATGTAGAGTTAGTTGAGTCGGTTGTAAGGACTAGTGCTACTTACTTGTCCTGATGTTAACTTGAGATATGTAAGTAGATTGTCGGCTACAGCTTACAAGTCATGTCAACCTGAAACTCTGGCCGTGCTACAAAACTAAGGAAATGAAACCTTTTTCTTGCATTAAATTCCCTTCTTTAGAAATCATATTTTAGCGTATCTGTATATTACTTAGTTTTAAGCGAGAGCGAGCGGCTCAAAGAATTTCCCTTCCCTATATTTTGCATTTTGAGTCTTATCTGTGGTTTTCCAAAATGTTATAGTGCGGTACTTGACGAAAGTTTCTGGTTGTTACGACTACTATTTGTGCCACTGCTCCTATTAAAGAAGTACCTACTGTACTACTATTACTACAAGAGTACTATGTATAGTAGTACTGTACAGCCAATACATTCTATTTAAGTCTTAAGTAAGTCTTGACTTTCAGGCTGCGGTGTCATGTCGTCGTGGGTCTTGTTTCCAAAGTTCGTTCCATTTTCCAAGATCCTACCTACCTACCTACCTACATTATTCTGTATTCCCGCAGAGGAGTAGTTCTCGTCTCCTGTTATCTCCTATTCTTAACTTGCCATCGGCATCATACATAAAGCCATGTCAGGACCAAGGTTAAAGGTAGGAAATTAAAACCGAACATTTTCTCCAGTTTGTAAAGGAAATACTACGGGCGCGCATAGCATGAGTTGCTCTTGAGCAATTTTCATGTCTTTATAAAACCACTTAGCTACTCTTACTCTGCAATGTCGGGTGAAACGATTCGAATTTAACATTCAATTTTTCTAATACGGTTACACTAGATGACACCAATCCAGGGGAGTCAGAGACCACTGCACTACTACTACTACTGGGTAGAGAGTCGAGAGACTACATAATATTTATATGTGTCATTCTCCCTGTGGTTCAGTAATGAACCTATGAATTTTATATCACAGAAAATACTTCTGTAAAATATTTATGGACGTACTTACACTAATAACATTGTAACATGCCACGAACTATACACAGTGTGTAGTAATATCATGTTCAAAACCATTCTCTTCCCGTGTCATTGCCTTACGGCTCAAATAAGTATAAATATTTAAATGTGTGGGCAGATCTTAAAACTTGTCTGTGCATGTAGATCCGTTAATATAGATATGATTTTAAGTGCTTTGCTTTCCACTGCTTCAACTTCCTCTGCCCCGTGCCTTATGCAAACCTATTTTAATGCATAAATAACTGTGGCATTTAATAAGGATTCCTCATATAGCTCTTATACTCCTTAACTTACATATTATATGCATATGTGTAGGTATTCCTTCCTAAGTTTAGCTATGCATTTTAATCCTGCCCAGTCAGTGCTTGTGGTTGGCTCTTCCCATATTTACTTCGTTACATGTTATGCAAATATGAAATTGTATTAGTATACTTTATTATGACAGCTATTGCTCGTTGGATGTTTCCGTCCTTCATATTTGCACATCCAATGACACCATATGCAAAAAAGGAACTAATATTTATTCATCGGAGAGCCACACTATAATGGAGATTGCGCTACGCTGCATTTTTCACTATCTACTATATATTTATATACACTTGCTTACACAACTACACAAGCGTGGGATTATGATTTAAATTAAGCTTTGTTGTCTGCTGTTTACTTTAAATTCAGAGCTGTACTTATCTGTAGGGAAAAGTCTGTGCTCTTTCAACAAGAATCAATATTTTAGTTTTCAACTTGTAATCAACAGAGCCAATTTTATTCTCAAGTCTTTATTACGCATTTCATAATAAACTCCGTTTTTTCAGACTGTAATTTGTGAATTTTTACTGTCTGAGCAAACTTACTGACTATCTGTGGCTTCAATTTTTTATCTCTGTGCTTTTGTGTTCCAGTTTGCAATAAGTAAGGTAAGGAACACTAAAATATACATTTACTTAAATCATACGAATATTCTTGGAGCTTTCTAATATTCTCAAGTATAGTATAATATTATCCATACCTACTTTAGCTGGGAAATCCCGCTGTAGAAGAAAGGGCAGTATTGACTATCGGCTTAGAATATACAATTTTCTACCCGTTTTCGCAACAGTTTGTCTAAAAATTATAGGCTGTATTATTATATAGAGTAGAAAATGCAATATTTAAGGTTGCAGTATAACAGTGAAGGCAGTATACATATATAATAAGTATGTAAGTGTAGGCATTGTGTTAATCCTTTAGGTATTTGAATCCTGCCTTGGAGGATTACTGGAAAAGAGTAGCAAACTCACTTTGCTGTTTGCAGCTCAATGTGTGAGAAGTGAGTCTGCAAGTGTAAGTCTATCTGTTCTACACAAAAGTATTTCTCTCAAGGTGATATAAGTATTAAATTGTAGACATCCTTCTGTTTCTACTCTGCTTTCTGTGTCATACCAGATCAATTGCTCACGTCGAAGATGCGCTCTCGTCCTCCTCTCTTCTCTCAACTTCTATCCCAATTCAGTTCATTTTTAATTCAGAGGTTTGTTTCTATTTTAAGTGCTTTTAAATCGAGTTAACATGTTTTTCAATTTCCTATATTTATTTCGGCTGCAAAGGGAATCCGCCAAGATCACGGAGTGATGTTCTTGAGTGCCAAAGCCACATCAGTCACTGGAATATCCAACTCCATTAAAACACTTACTTTGCATCTACTACCAAGTTAAATGTAACTGAGATCTTTACATCCTCTATACTCTATTTCCTATTTACATCCAACTCTAACTACTATTATTATAATCTTACGGAGAACGAGACAGGGAATTTCCTCTTGTCGTGTGTTGTCACATTGCAAAACTTTGTTTACCTAAACTTCTTTATAATCTTATCTCACTCGAGCTCTCAGTTTATTCCAGATCCATCCAGGTACACAATATACATAACTTACATAATTTAGTGTAATTTTTTAAGCTTATACAATACTCAGAACAGAAGACACTTTTTTAAATTCACTTGTATATGCCTACACATGTTATTTTTTGTATACGCTTTGGGACAAACATTGTTTGTCATTACGTTAGAAATTTTATACAAAAAGAAACCACTTTCCTTTGATTTCCGTTCATTTTTTGCATTGCGTTTGGAACTTATGACATCAAAAATGTATTAGTCAGTGTATACAATACATTATACGCATTATTGTGTTTTATATTTTTATTCCCTGTGGAGTACCAACAAAGAACAAGAATTTCTCTTTAAGTAGAAGGTATTCTCTTCCAAAAAGCAGGCTTTATTTAAAAAGAAGTTCTGTGTACTCCAAAGGCCACCCATGGCCTTTATGTAGTTGTCATCGATTGTATTTTGGACAGTGATTAACTTTTCATCCTAATTTACCTAGCCCTGATTTGACTAATTTATTCTATTATCATTTGCCTACTGTCCACTTAAATCTATATTATCATATCCCTGATACGTATGTTCTCTCGTATGTTGATCGTTCTCTGATTTATATTGGTAATAGAGATCCTTCTCCACTCTGACTCAAGAAATATACGCAAAGTTGTGCAGTCCATGTGTCATACAATTACCTGTACCTGTTACTGTCAAAGTAATAATTTGATTTCAGTATTACCTTTTATACAGAGGGCAAGGATGAAATATATTATACAAGCAACACTGCTCCAATGGAATTATTTGGGATATGTTTATTTTCCAATACTTTCTGGGCCATTCTTATGAACTGATGGAGAAAGATAACAAAGTTTTGTGAAGGATAAAAAGGGCATGTGTACTTAAACCACACGTTAGATTTCATGAGTCAGTGTAAGTAAGGAAGGTAGACGAAACTTTTGGATGATACTCTTCTAGTACATGCATTACTTACCTCAGTTACTTCTTGATGCAGTGTGCTCTTATGTATGTAGGCATTGGCCCTTTCCATGTCGAAACGAGTAACTTGAACTATCCATGTCGGTGTACAGGGAAAAGTTTCCAGAATAATGTATCCCACTAGCCTAGTATCCTTTGCATAGCATGTAACTAACTAACTAGAAATCTATGATGTAATATAAATTTACAAACTTGAGGTTGAGGTATCTGTGAAAGCATATTAGTTGCAATGAAGTACGTAATCTTGCCACCAAGTCAAGTGCTACAAACCTCATGGAAACTTTTCTTCCCTCCATAAAAGTCCAAGTTGGTCTGCGCTGTACTTCCCTGTAGCACTCATAATGCAATCCACTGACAGAAATAGCGATAAGTTATGACATCCTACTTTGTCCATTAGTTTTCTATCATATTATGTATTCGATCATGGCCCCGACAAGTCCCCGTTTGCTCTGATTGGTTTGACCCATTTCTAACATCCACTCTCAATATGTAAAGTTGTCAAAACTTTTCTAAGGAATGTGCACTTACAATTACATATTCTAAACTGTGTCCTATGTAATACTATTCAACTTAAATAGTCGGCTGCACAACCTGTATTAGACATTTATAGATTATTTAGTTGTGAAGCACAATTTTTATCTTTGGTTGTGGAGATGATTAGAGTGTGTTCAATGAAGCATGAGCATGTGTGTGTAGTTAGGTTTAAAAAATAAGTGTAGTATTCAACTGGGTAACTAGATTACCCATTGTGGGGCAATTATGAATTATTCGAGTGTTACATCTTCCTCTTTAGTAATATATAGAAAAGGATATCCTCACTTTACCATTACCCATTCATTCTTTCACCATTCTTTATTTCAGGTTGAATGGTACAAAAGGGAATCTTATCTGTCAGAGCGGCTGTTATTTTTACGAAGAGAAAAGAAGAAAGTAGTTTTAGGTAGTTTAAGTCGATTTCTCCCGTTAAAATACTCAATGCGGTTTTCTGTGCTGTAAGTTCCTGGAGTTCCTTCGTCTCTGGCCTGGGAACAAGAGGGCAATATCTTATATTAAGTAACTACACTAAGCGCTAGTGCTTCCCTCGTCTTTTCAACTCTACTTTCCTATTATATCGACGAAAATGTTGAAAAAGTACTTTCCCCGTATAACTACTATGTTTGTATACTGAACTATCTTATTACATTAAACTCTATCTTTACACTTTACTCTAAGTTATGTCAAACTGTTCTTTTCTTCCCCATTCATATTCATAATATTGTACATTATATTTCTCAAAAATTTATTGTGTTACATCTTCTCTCCATGCAATAATGAATAGAATTAGTATTAACTGTACATCCTGAGAATTGCGTGGCTTGTATTCAAAAATATTATACAATGCACAGTCTACTAAGCTTGGACGATGTTAATGCCTGGGAACATCATCGTATTGTGCTGAAATGAAATGCAATGTAAAAGAATCAGCATGAGAGCAATAATCTCTGATTTTTGAAAGAAGGGAGGATGCCAAGCTTGGGAAATGACTACTTAGCCGAAAGAAGGGGAGAAAAGTGGAATAAGTGAGACAATGTCGCCACATTCTCCGATTCCATTGGCTAAGAGGCTGAACATATTTCATTTCTCACCAGAGCGAGAGAGTGTAAAGCAGATTTCGCATTATTCGATTCCCACTTTTGGTACTAGAATAGGAATCCTATCTTAAGATACTTTTACTTTCCGGTATCGTATCCGAGTTCGACACTGCTCTGGCCAACTTGAAACTTCATTGCTTTTACTTTGAATCTGATCAAATTTTACTTTTATTAAATACGATTACATGTTGTTACGTCGCAAGAAAAGCTTTATACTTATTTTGTCGTTGCTGTGAGTTTTTTTGCCAAGTTTGTCCCACTGGTAGTAGTGCTGCTAGAATAAACTGAATTTAGTTTAGGCATTTCATGTTCTTTGGCTGTAACTTGTGATCTGATATGGTTGGTTTTCTATTCTATCTTGACTTGCACACATTCAGGAGAGTTTTATAGAAGTTGCTACCTGTTTTCCTGACCTATTGTAGTCGCCAAACCCAAAAAACTCGAGTAAAATGTTGAAAGACTCGAGAGACTTGTGCTAAACTCAAGTCGACTGGGTTGGATGTTTGCAAGTTGCTATCATCGCAGCCTATATATTTGTGTTGTCATGTCCTGACATGACTGAGCTGAGAAGAATAATATATAGAACTGGACTTAGCTGTATGAAGTAACTAAACAAAGTTAACTTTTCTTCTTTTGACCCATTATTCTTACAGGTTTCTTTTAGGTAAAAATTTCCGGCGGAGAAAATAAAGGAAGCAGTTTCCATATAGACTTTGTATGAATGCAACGAAATGTATTGATACAACGGATTCTAGTGAATTCGTGTGTCTCTCTCGCGGACGAACAAAGAATTCAAAGACGTTTATACAGAGAGAATGGGAAAAGTAAAGTGAAAGCAAACTGCCAACTCAGAATGATGAAAACGGGGAAACCTGTATTAAGCATACATTCGGACATAATAGTAATATCTATTTATAGTCTTGTACCTATGGATGTACACAGAGGAGAAAAGGAGATGAGGGCAGCAATAATGACAACTGAGAAAAGAAACTCCAAGCTTTGAGAAAAGAGTAAGAAATGGAAAACCAGAGAGAAGAATTGAGAAAAGAAGTAATTATGTCCCTGAAGACGTTAGTCTTGGGTTTGCTATAGTCTTCTCAACGCTCTCGCCTTTTCTCCTACAATAATCTATGGCTCTGCAGAGAAGAGTCCGACTTTCACGATTGGCTTGGCATCGTTTTGTGTACATTCTGGAAGAAGAGCACAACACTCTCTCCTCTGCATTTCTAATAGTCCTCCCTCTAACCTAGTAATAGTTAGAGTCCGATGAACAAACTCCATACTCATAGATTCTCTGAGCAAACGATGATTTTCTCTTCGTTTTCAAGTCCTATTACTTACTGGAGACGAGGGATTTTTCGACGGAATGAAAAAACGGAGCATATTTGTACATCTAGAATTGCTATGCGAGAGAGATGCCATGTCAGCGGCAAACCATCATCATCGCTTATGTTGTCTTGCCCTTTCTCCAGTTTAACTTATGTATTTTAGTATGAGTAATGTCATATTCATAGGAAGTCGTTTTGTATTTGTACGACTTGTATAACTCGGCAATTATATGTGACTTATGTAAGGAGCTAGTTTCTTGTAGCTTTTAAGACTCTTCTCCTCCATAATATATGTAAGGCTGTCTTACTGTCTCGTGAGCTCTCTTAAAATAAGTGTTCCTTCTATTATTGCATTAAAGACTAGTTTATGTAAGCTAACTTAAGGTTTTTTCACTGTCTACAGTTTTCTTGTCTTGTCATGAATCCCTTCCCACTCGTTTATAACTTAAGTAAGCACCGAGAGCAATACTAACAACGAAAGCAAAACCATAAAGTGTTACTGCCTTCTAACGTCATCTCATGTCATGTCAACTTAAAATTACTTAAGTCTCCACTCAAACTTAAAGTCAACTCTCTTTCACCTAGTACTTTCTCTGGACTCTTCTATTAACTCAACCCGACCAAGACACTAAAACCTACTTTAGCAATGTCATTTTTGGTGCTAATTACTTTCATTTTATCCTTTAAACAATGCAGTGGAATTTTATAGACGTTAAAATAATTGCACTACTTAACCTCATTAGTATAGTTTCAATTGCTATCTCCATGATATAAAACTTTCTCCAATACAAAAAAATTATTTGTTTTTAACCTCCTTTTACCAAATTTTTAATTAAACACAATGATAGCTGTGTAAAATTCCAAATGTTCAAAAACCAAAAATGTTATTTTGTACTGGTGAAATTTTAACGTACGGTTAGCAAAATGGAAGAGGACATAGTAATCATAGCATTATGTAGACACTCAAGAGGGATATGGTAGTGTAGAAAGTTAATATATAAATAAATAGTAAGGACATGAAATTGTATCAAGTTATGTGCATCCCTATTAACTGTAAGTATGCCATTACATAGATGTAGACAACATACCTAAATAAGTAGAGCCTGTTATTAAAGTAAAAGGCTCGGGATGCTTTCCTGCCTGTGTCCAATTGAATTGAACGTTATTATGTGTACATAAGTGTAGTCTCGGTTTTGTTTACACATTTGTGTTTGTGTCTTGATTGCTGCCGATGGACGTGTACTGCTTTTCATGAAAAAAATCTAAAGAATACCCTCTCACGAACCTGCATTTTTTCTCTCGACCTCTGTAGACGTCAGAGTATTTACAGAAATAGCTATAAGGTGAAAGTATATGGTGAAAGAAAAGGTAAAAGGAAAAACAGCGGGTGGGAAGATGCGGGTTTCGTTTGTGTATATGCGGGAATTCAAGTGGGAGTTTTCCTTGTGTTTGGAGTAATGTGGTTTACCTTGGTCTTTGGTGTGATGAAATGTAATGTAATATGAGGGAAAATAAGATGTTGACGTATTCATCTGTTCTATTCTGTATGTGCGTGATGCTGTTTCCCCGAAACCGCCTCTGTATCTGCGGTATAAATACTAATAATATGAAAAAACTATCATTTTACATGTACAGAGTACTTTGTTTGTATGAAGAAGACAGGATTCAACCTTAATCAACTTGCAGTTACATGATATTTAGAAAATTTTATCTTGTGTAGACTACTCTATCGTGTATCTGAATACGTACTCTAGTAGTTTTGTATTCTTGTGAATGTTGTAAGAAAGATGTTACTGTATAAGATAGAGCTAGGTGAGTTACATTACATTTCGTCGACGAAAACATGGTTAGAGATCGTAGTAAGTAGAGAAAAGTGTGCATAGAAAGAGGAGAGGGAAAGGAATTCCCAAGGTATTTATGGTATGGAGGTCGGTCGTATTGTGTTCCATTGTTTCCATCATGAATTTTCTGTTGAACATGAACAAGTGTAGCACTGACAGAGTCCGGGTCGACAAAGGCACAAACGACTAATAATTTTGTCTTTGGCTTTAGACTGGTTGCACCCTGAGGAACTCTCATTGCAAAATTTATTGCCGAGCCTCGAGTCTTTTGTGATTGTTGCTGCCATTGCGGTTGAGGCGGGAGTCTTACGGCCTCCAGTTACTTCCATACCCACTTCTCGGGACGAAACAAAAGAACAGACTTCAAGCAAGTATCAACAAACACGCGCTACACGGTAAGAAAATTACTTTCTGATCTATGTCCACATTTATTTAATATATGCACCAACCAACTGGAGTAAATACATTCTAGTAGTACTACTCAATTTATTATTTACATTATACTCTTACACTAAATTACTCAATATTAATTACAAATCTAGTCTAAACCGACTACTGACTACTGTTACAGATAATTAAAAGACAAACTCAATTCTAACGGCCACTATAAATTACTTTTCCTAATCACAGACACCGTTTTACTATTTACTACTTATTAAACAGTTGCTGTAATGTATTATCAGTGCGGGTATTTTGAATTACATCACATAATTGGAAACCGGCATGTAGAAAATTACGCAGTGAACAAGAAAACGCATTTCACTCTGGAGAAAAGGAAATCTACGTGTAAATTGTAGTAATTTGAGCAGGAAACAGGATGTCTACATTTAGTATTCAACCCGACATCGCAATAACTAAGGAAAATTGTTTTACACAGAGAAAATACAGCACATTAAGGAACGTCTCATCTCATCGACGGAAGAAAATAAGCATTAGAAAATTTCTTTTGGAGAGAAAACTCTGGAGATTCAGTTTTACTTATCTATCTGTATGCCATCAGTGACTTTGAAAGGAAAAAGGCTTCTCTAATTTCACTAGGAAGCAGTGAATACTAAGTGGAAAAGGAGAAAGCTAATTAATAGCATATGTAACGTAACACGTAAGTAAGTAAGAGCAGAAGCCGCAAGTGGCGAGGCAGGCAACTGTTGTCTGGAGTCTTGGCACACACCTAGATTACCTACAAATAGTAGTAGTAGTGAATACTATAATAGTTTCCAGAAACCGAACAGACTTCAGTACTTTGTACAATAATAATATATGTACAGATCCTGGAGTCACGCCAGCCTGCCCAAGTCAACTCAGCCAGAGCAGGGAAAAGAAGGGAAGTAATCTGTCAGAATAATACTCACATTAGAACGGTATTTTGTGTAAGGATTACTGTAGTTCACCGCGAATACGGCTCTACTATTACATTTATTTTACTACACTGAAGGAAGAAAGTTAAGGAAACAAAAACAGCAGAGAAGCAGAACATTCTTTTCTTTCTCTATCTGCTATTCCAGTCAAGAAAACGAGCTAAATATCTGGACCACGGTTTTAAAATCCAAGAATCAAGTTTACTTAGAATAGTAAATCTATCGCGTGTAATACCAGTAAGCTCTGGATCTGTAGTCTACTTCAAACTCTTTTCGCCTATTTATATATACTTGATTTTCTTAGATGCGTTAAAGTAAAAGGAAGTGGTTTTCTCGACTATACTCTTGTGCTGGTTGGGATTTCTCATCTGTTGTGAAAGTCAGTAGAATAAAGAAAGGGAAGCAACCGGAGAAGTGGAAGAGACTAACTGGGTATGCTAGATAGACGCCAAGATATAATAGATGATACAGCTTCACTGTTGGCGTTGAGGGAACTAAGTGAAAGAAGTGATTAATTAATTTCCTCTGCTTCGCTTTCAAGTCTCCTGTAGTGTGCCAAGCAATCAAAGCCAAGACAAGACAAGAAACACGTAAAGACAACGAGAAGAACTATGTAGGTAGTATATACGCAGTGACTAGGACATCACTCCCTCTACTATACCCATTTAATAAAATAACCTTTCCAAACCCTAAGAAACGAAACGCAATGAGTTACGACTACCATGTTTATACATCCTAGTCTCAAGTACATGCTGCCAATATTAAGTGAAAACAGTCCCACCTGACAAAAACTTTCAAGCATTTTTCAAGAATACATTTCAAGAATTTTCAAATTACCTTACCTTGGAGTTACTACATGTTTCTTATTTATAAGTATAAGTTAATTTTACCCACGTGTGTTGTACACATATATTAACTAGAGTAGAAATAAGTTAAACCTTTACTTCCATTTTTCTACTATTAAAACTTTTTGTGATCAATTTTATAAACGTAGTGGAAAGGTCGATTTTAGAAGATAAAACAGATTTGATAGTTGTGTTTCTTGTGAAGTCATAATAATAATTTGAACCACTGATTTTTTGACATGAATAGGTACAACCGTTTTTCCTGCACGTCACTGTCTAAACGAAACCATCAAATCCAGAGCAGAGCAGAAGACCCTCGCAGTCTTTTCTCATATCTAATTCCAACATGGGGAAAGGGAACAGCAAGCTAAAACCGGAAGTGTTGAATGATCTCCGAGAAAATACTGAGTTTAGTGGTGAGCGCACTTTAACTTAATTATTTTTGAATGCCTGCCTCTTATCATTAAGAACTTTAATCCACACGGCAAATTGTGGCTTGTCGTTGTGGTCTTTTCATTATAATTTTTATGCGAGAATGTGAGCGCTACTACTAGTATATACTTCCCTGGGGAGATCAGACTTTGCTATCGATTGTATCATTTTTATTTTGTCTTCACAACAAAGTTATTCCCAGTAGTCACACTTCGTTATTCATCCTGTACATTATCTGTACATTTACATTACTTTGTAGAGATAGTTTATTTTGGTCTTTGGTGAGCTTCTTAGTTTGAACTCAAGAAAGCACCATAAAACTCGGCGCATTAATAAACTTGCTTCAATCTTGTATTTTCTACAATACACCGAGCATTTCTGTAAACGATTTTCTTATCTAGTTTTCTATTTAGATAATAATGGTACAGGTTTAGTTTAAATTGGTTTAGTTTATAGAACTAGCACACTTAATTGTGTTTTAATTTAAGTTTCCAAAACTCAGCTCGGATTTTTTGTGAGTCTTTTGCAAACTGAATAAACTTACCATCAAGATGTATTGAGTATGGTTACTCGAGCCATATCATATGCATGTATTACTGTATTATACAGTTCCATACACTTAGTTTTAAATGTGTTTACTTATAGTGCATTAAAGCAAGTGTAAAATATAAGCAAATAATGGATATAGAAGAGTCTCAGTCTCGGACTTGGTTGGTTGAATTTGCTTGGGATATTATGCAATACATTATGGCGATGATGCATTGCGTATTTGCATACATATTACATGCAATCGTACAGATAGAGAGGGCTGCCAAAAGCGAAAGTCAACAAATGGCTCCTTGTATTTTTCTAATGTAGTATAATATAAGTAATATTGTTTCTTACTATGGGTATGTAATGTAAATCAAGCCAGTCAAGAAAAGGTTTTTGCAGCAGCAGTACTTAGATGTGGACGAGAGTGAAGCAAGTGGTTTGTGTTCTCTTATTTTACTTAGACTGACTTTAGCTTGAAAGTTAAGTAAAAGTAGCAATCTGACAAGATATACTTTATTTAGATTCTTCTCCCATGCATTACAAAGTAGAAACAAAGTCGTTTTTGAATAATTTACAAAGTCAAGTTGAGAAGAGAGGGAAAATAGTACGTAGGTAGATCCTCATACTTAGGTTACTTAGGCAGGTACCGTGCTGTAGATATCTTCTTTGTATAGTTATGCAAATACATTACCTATTATCCGCATAGACAGACGGGAAAGACAGCATTCATTCTGAGAACGAAATTCTAGGCAGAATTGTGTAAATAATTCTACATCTAGGTGTACCTACATAACGCATACGGACAACAGTTTCCCATAAAGATAATCTTATGCTTTTTCTGTCTTTATTTTTGCTCCTTTTTAGTATTTAGATGTGATTTTAGATTTCATACGCATAACGATTATTATGGACTATATAGTATGTATGTGACTATAGCTCATCGAAGACATTTTATTGGTTAAAGTAAATAAATATTTGAGGCAGATGGCAATATATGGTTATTATACTGTCAAAAGTGATAAACTAAAAGCGATAGACAATAATTTACACAAATTGGAATAATGTTACAGAGTGCCACTGCCACAAGGCTGTGAATTAAGAACATCCACATAGTTTAGGGTATAGATGTTAGATCTGAGAAGTAATAGATATACGTATCCTATAAGTATCTTCAAGAAGATTCATAAAAGCACGTATGAAGTAGTATTGAGACAAATAATAATTTTTGTTAGACCAATATTGTGTAGCAGACGTTTAGTTGTGGGCGGACTAAGAATTGTAAGGTATCTGATGGGATATATCGTACAAGTTGTAACTAAAGGCAAGAGACGGAAAATTTTGGGATTATTTCTGCAAGTTTTGCTTATCTTATCAAGATTTACGAGAGCTTTAGCAACGATTTTCTTTCAAAGAAATGAGATAAAAGTAGCTTTATGTGGATGATTTAATTTGCTTTGTAGACTCGACTTTTTACTGACATTACATATTTAGATAGCATTAGTTCAGCCCTCCGATTCTGCTATATTTGCTGGAATTAAAGCTAAAGAAGAAAGAGGACATTTTCCTGAGTCTGGTTTACTTTAGTGGAATTTCTTTGTCGTAAATGTCTTGGATGAAGTGGGTGGGCGTTTTTTATTGCGACAATTTGCACTTTCGTTGACACACCAATCAATAGATTAATTGGACACGTGGGGCTCCCGCTGAATACGGTTCCACTCAACCCCTCCTAATTTGTTGTTGGCCATTTCCATTATCATTATTAGTCTCTGTAGTATACTACGCTATATTCATCCACACTCACCTAATCATTGCTAACCGAACCAAATGTAACACATAATTGTCGAAAAATGTACTTATCCATTTTCAAATAGCTACTACTTTTACCTAGACACAAATACAATACCTTGTCAACTCAAAGTGTTTGTTGTGTACACAACTATCTAAATACTAAACTGCATACTCCAGTGCAAAAGGGATTTGAACCAGGAACATTTTGTAGCTACGGAATGCTTAATAGTAAAGGCCAATGGCAATAATCTTAGAAGGCATAAATGCGTAAATTAGTAAAGTACTTATTATAAGTGTTCTTCTATTAATAATCCATCTACAACGGTGGGCATTTACCCATAAAATAATTGCCGTGCTATTATAAAAAGTATTACAAACACTAATTGTAACTTTGTAAGTAGATGGATCTCCAGAGGTCCATTTACGGTCATTGACACTGTGACTGACCAAAGTTGGACCGTAAAGAATGGTCAGACACTCTGCGAATCTAGTTTCTGTGACATTCCGCAGAGTAGTATTTTTAGAGCAATTACCACTTAAGTGCTAATCCACTTTTAGCATGTTATTAGGACTAGTATAACACCGGGGTGACTTGATTGGTTGCGCAGAGATATATTTATTGGTTTGAGACTCAGGGGGATAGCCAAAGAGAATCAGAGGATAAATATGCCCAGTTAGAGTGCCATTATGCTATGGCATGCCATTTAGCCAAGAAAATAAATTATTAACGAAGATTAATGGAGTGTCTCTGTGCCCTGTGCCCACGACATTGTATCATCTTCCTTGCAGAATGTGTCTCCAGTCGAGTAAACCAAAACCTCCTCCCTCTATCCTTACCATGTATATTTTTGCAACGGAAATGTGCAAATATTTACTTTTGTGTGCTGTGATATGCACAAGGATGCCTTAAATTATTCTGCACTGCCCTTTATGCAGCTATGTACTGCAAATGTAAAAACGTATTTGAATTAGTCAGAATATGGAGTCATTCTGGAAACTGGAAACACAGCATATTTTAAGTTCAGTCATTTAGATAATCTGAAAGTGTCTTCTTTGAGCGAGAGTTGAAAGAGAGAAAAGTAAAACTAGTTATAATGTCATGCTTTGTCTGCTTCGCTGTTATTGTCTCTTCCCAGATTATATCTTACATTTGTTAAACCAGGAGGAGTAAGATAGCAGTCATAAAACTCGAGTTGGAATTCTCAGAAAATTCTTTCATCTTGCACCTTGTCTAACGTGTTCTTCTACATATGTGAACAGGAAGCACAGCACAAGCCTTGGGTTTCATTTAAAATCTCTTCCGCTCAGTTTTAATAATACTACAAAATCACGTCTTAACCTATGCGTCTATTCTGTGTTCTCCAAACAGGCAGGGTTTTAAATTAAAAAGTGGATTTAAACGTAAAAAATGTTTAGTTAATTCATATTTTACTAACCTATCATCTAAATTCTTTTTAATTGGTGATTATTGTAATTACTTAATTTACACAGGTTAGTCTTCTGTAAATTTGGTATTAGTAATAGTTAATATGGAGGTACAAAATGTAAAATATTATACTGTGTGAGATTTTTATGGAATAAGGTTGGCAAAATTGGAGCACTTGAAACCAAAATTCCAAACCCTGTCGACATGGGCATTTATTTCTTGGTGTTGCCTGCTTTCTCTGTGTAGTTGCTAACTGAAGTGTTCAGTGTAGCCTGTGGCTCTATCCGTCTCTTCTGCTCCTGGCTGAATTCCACTGGGAAAAGTATGAAATATTGTTACTGTGTGACACACACTTGAGAAATCTTGAGTGGAAGAGTGGAGTGGAGTAAAGGAGTGTGTGCAGTTTGTAATTTGTCAATGCTTTCCTTCGTTTCCTTATTACGAGTGTAATATAATATTCTAGATATTCTACAATACATACAGTAGTACAATACATTATTATTATATATTATTTTCGGTCTATGTAGGAGAGCACCCATATATAGTAGAAAAAGTTATACTTTAGCACTACTATAGTATATTTTTGTACGTATGTGATGTTATATGGAATGTAAGTAGCAAGCTGTGTCTGTTGTAGTATATTTCTGTTTCAGAGTGCCATGTGTTTCTTTCTTCCTTTAGTTTGTCATATAAAATATTATATAGTAAAAGAGTTGCATTAGGAGCAGCAGTGGTGAAAGTGAAATGTAGTGAGGAGAAAGTCAAACTTAACACTAAAGTAGGCAAGTCAAGTCAACTTTTCCATTCCCTTATGTAAGTTTAGTTTTGCTCACTCACTCACTTTCTTAGTTCAAAGAAGATCAGCCGAGCCAAGCCGACTCTCATATGTATATAATATAATGTTGAATTGAGACAGAGTCATACCAGAAATAAGTTTGGTAAAGAAAGAAAGCGGGTTTGCGGAAGGAAGCGACTTTAGTCAAGTCACACAGAAAATCGTCAAAACGTAATTCCGTACATTATGGCGATACAATATGCACTACCTTACACATAATGTATGCAATATGTACAATAGCTGTACAATAAGCTACTGCAGAGTGCACATATCATATTTACGGAGCTAACATTATGTATTGTTCACTAATAGTACCCGTAGAGCAACTCATTAACTATTATTCTCTAGAGTTCTACAATACATGCATTACAGTACGACGGGATCATTATTTTTTTTAAAAGTATAATATCTTGGGTGTATATTATGTAAGTATTTCCTCACTGGGATTGGTAAGGGAAGAAGGGTGTGTTTTGTTACAATCCGATAGGTGTGACATTTGTGGGAGCCAATTTTCTGATAAGTCAAGAAAAGGGGGCTAACGCATGTGTTCACAATTTCTTTTGCTCTGTGGTATATTCTACTTTTTATAACATATGACCTCTCCGCTGCGGGAATAAGGAGTGCTTGCTGGCCACTCTCCCTATTACCCGGTTATCCGATGTGCCATGTAGCGACTTGAGTCCACTACGCGTAGGGATGGCAGTCGGAGAAAGAGGAGAGAAGGACGGCGAATGGAGTCGGTCGGGATAGTTATCCCGGTTGGTTCCTGACCTGTCCTGCTGTCGCTTGTGTCACTCCCGGATGTGACACACTTCTCGGAATGTGACCGAGGAATATCCACTCTGAATGTGACAGAGTCTCCAAGTCCGGGTAGTATAGATGTGTGAGTGAGAGTTGAGTGAATCCCGTATGTTTGGTTGATTATGTGTGTGCTGTGTATCTGTATTTATAGTTGTATGCTTGAACTGTGTGTTTAAGACTGAATGCCGGATCGGTGTATGAATGTGTAAATCGGAGAATGAGTGAACCGATTCCGGGTAGAATGTGTCTTGTATGCATGGAACGTATAAATGATGAGAGATTGAGACACAGAGCAATTGGGACCGAATGAATGTATTTATTAGGAGCTAATCACTCCTGGACTCACGTCGATAGAATGAATGGTAAGTACAATTGTATGTGAGTATTTGTGTGTTTGTGGGAGTTGGGATTTGGAGGAAGATTCTCCCGAGGCGTGCATAAGATGCTATGCACTTGAATGCACAGAATCTTGGTGGGAGAGTCTGCCTGATGGAAGTCAGGTGGACTCTTACACTTAATATATATCCCCCCAATATTCTTATACTAAATATTTATGTAGGGAAGGTATGCTATGCGGGTATATTTACACCATAATAATGAATAATTATTAACTTTCAGATATTTTTGATAATTTTTGTCATACCCAGAAGTTTTCTTAAAGTTGAAAATTATTCCAAAGATATGCAGTAAAATTCTTGAGTGCCGTTTGTTCAACAGTACCTCAGGTAACACTGCTGAAAAAACTAATATTTTACAGTGCAATTAGAGTTTTGTTTTAAATAAAATGTTTTGCTAAATATGTATTTAATTGATTATTTAATTTATTGTATATTAATTTAGCATAAGTACCTAAGATAAGTGAGTACGTAATTTCCAGGAGTGAATCCAGTATTTGTCAGCTATATTTGGAGTACTCCGGCTGTTTTGTACTTCACTGCTAGTTGTAACCTGCTTTAAAAACATTAATTAGTATTTTTATATTTTATTTACTTAATTAGTCTAAGTCTTTGCAATTTTTGGAAAATTTGGTCAGGGGGACTGGTAGATTTTCCAAAAAGCAAAATTTATTCGACCCTATAATTTATTTTATAGATAAAAGAAAACATTTATTAACTTAATAGGCGTTTTCCGACTTATTTTAATATTATTTAAGGTATTTTAAAGAATAGGCAACTCCCAAGTCACCCTTAAGTGCATATAATTAATTTTAGAATTAATTTTAATATAATTTTAGTGAAAAATAATTGATTTATACTTTTTAGGTGAATTCTCAGATGACCCCAACCCTAAGATTTAATTTTAATATAAATTATCAAGTGTTTCTGAAAAATTGGAAATTCGGGCAGAGGCTCCCGCTCTCCCGAAGGATTTCCAAAAATTTTTTACGCTTTTAGCGAACTTTTAGCAACAACCTGTAAAAATTTCTTAAAATTATTCCAAAATATTTACTAATTAGGTACTTTAAATGTATATAAGTGTATATAATATAGATCTAACGGGCTTAGACCCGTGCCTGGCGTGGCCAAATGAAATATTTTTCTATGGCCTGTAAATGAATAAATATTTCATTAACAGTTGGCTAAATTTTATATAAATGTACATAAATTATTTCCTATATTATTATTTTATTTTTAGGTTAAGTTTAAATATATATATATAAAGAAAGAAATGACCCGATCTGAAGTTGCCCGGGTTTTCCTGCAAACGGTCGCCAGTGCGGGAATAAGGAGTGCTTGCTGGCCACTCTCCCTATTACCCGGTTATCCGATGTGCCATGTAGCGACTTGAGTCCACTACGCGTAGGGATGGCAGTCGGAGAAAGAGGAGAGAAGGACGGCGAATGGAGTCGGTCGGGATAGTTATCCCGGTTGGTTCCTGACCTGTCCTGCTGTCGCTTGTGTCACTCCCGGATGTGACACACTTCTCGGAATGTGACCGAGGAATATCCACTCTGAATGTGACAGAGTCTCCAAGTCCGGGTAGTATAGATGTGTGAGTGAGAGTTGAGTGAATCCCGTATGTTTGGTTGATTATGTGTGTGCTGTGTATCTGTATTTATAGTTGTATGCTTGAACTGTGTGTTTAAGACTGAATGCCGGATCGGTGTATGAATGTGTAAATCGGAGAATGAGTGAACCGATTCCGGGTAGAATGTGTCTTGTATGCATGGAACGTATAAATGATGAGAGATTGAGACACAGAGCAATTGGGACCGAATGAATGTATTTATTAGGAGCTAATCACTCCTGGACTCACGTCGATAGAATGAATGGTAAGTACAATTGTATGTGAGTATTTGTGTGTTTGTGGGAGTTGGGATTTGGAGGAAGATTCTCCCGAGGCGTGCATAAGATGCTATGCACTTGAATGCACAGAATCTTGGTGGGAGAGTCTGCCTGATGGAAGTCAGGTGGACTCTTACACCGCCTACAGATGTACTTGTAGAGTGCCATTGTGGTGATATGTAACAACATATGAGGTCTATAAGTTGAGGTGAATGGAAACAGGAGGATGATATAAAAGGTCTCAAGTCATTTACTATAGTGTTGCAAGTTTTTTGTGGATATATGGTACTTAGATTGTTAGCTGAAGCTGGAGCGAGCTTGATTTACTTTTATGTTGACATAATGGCTCTGGGTAACTGATGATGTTAATGACAAAGAATATGCCGCTGCTGTAGGCAACTTACTATTACTACTACTGTAATGTATCTGACTCTGAAGGGAATCTCTGTCTAATTTGAGTTTCTTCTCTAAGAGTAGAAATGTTTGAAAAGTTATACAACAATAAAAGTAAGTATATAAATATTAAGACAAAAGATGGTCCAATTCTTGAGAAGGGAGGCAATTGTGTATATCGCTATTCTATATATAAAGAATGATGCTGATAGCACAAAAATGTTCAATATAAAAGGTGGGTGGGTCTTATTGTGTTTTGTTTAGATAGGACTTAGGACTACTATTGACTAAGCGGCTGATATTATATTCATTAAAGAGTATTAAACATTGCAGTTGGTAAACAATTGTTTAATTTGGTTCAGATACTTTGCATTAGGCTAGGATTGCTATGTTCAAACAGTTGATTAAGTTAATAAACTTTGAATGTTCTCACCTTCTGCAGAGTTTTGAATTCAATTATATTTTGTGTATTTTCAACTTAGTACTTACTTTCTTAAGAAATTTGTTAGCTGTTAGCCAATTGCACTAAGAAAGTTTGGAGAAAATTAGTGAATGAGTGTTTGGTAGCTAGCTATTTAAGATATTAACAGTTTGTAAGCAACAGACTTTAGAGTATGAGTGGGAAGTGGGTAGGACCTAATTTTATAAAGTAAGCCTTTGAGCTGTATCCCTTAAGTTGAATGGGGATTTACTGGGGTGATTGATTTAATTAAAGGATAATAATTGATTATTTTTTAATTGAACAGAGCAAGAAATTCAGGAATGGTACAAAGGATTTCTGAAAGACTGTCCCAGTGGTTGTCTCTCCGTGGATGAGTTCAAGAAAATCTATGGAAACTTTTTCCCTTATGGTGACGCTTCCAAGGTAAGAAAGTTTAACTTGTCCTGTCTGCATTATGTATATTTAATGAGCCTTTCTCCTGATACATTACATTTTCGTGAACTATCGTTATAAATGAGAGTGAGGGAGATAGACAACAGAAGACACGGAGACAAAGACGAAAGTTTACTCCAGTGCATACAAAGTAAGACGAGTAGGCACCATAAAATGACATTGGATGGAAAGAGTGAGACAGGAACATATCCTCCCTTTGCCATTTACTTCGTCCTCATATTATATTCTAGTCTCATTGACACTGTGTGCACTGTAGTGAACCACTTTTATGTAGACAGTTGTGTAGACTCTTCTGCTCTATGAAATGGCTAATTAATTGTAAAGATTGTGTGTATTAACTATGCATGCAAAAAGTTTATGCTACTCAAACTAAAACGTAATTTGTTTCCAAGAAAGTTCAACGTTGATGCATTCTCCTTTTTATCTTCTCTGTCTCGTTCCAGACACCAACAACCTGCTCTACATCACCTAACAAAAGAAACAACCTAAATTCGTTACACGGAATGCTAAACTTTCTTTATTTGTAGATATCCACTCATGTATCCATTCCCAATTTCCTCTTGTTTTGTTTTATAATTTACTCTACTTCAAAGGTGGCATGCAATGAATTTTAAATTTACTGTTTCCGCAAGATGGTTTGGTAGTATTGGTAGTGTAGTTTCAAGAAAAACTTGGAAATCAATATCATCTTAGGAGCAATATTAATTGTATCCAATGTAGCTTTAACTATGCACCATTTGATACAGTAGTATGATAAATTATTTTTGTTGATTAATTTAATGTATAGGTTCCGAACCTTTATCACATGCCATATTCTATAGGGTTACGAAATAAAAACGTAAAAAATGAGACGGTTGAATTATTTCCTTATAAATCTTCGAGATCTTCGAGATCTTCGAGATCTTCGAGATCTGTACTTCGAGAAGTTATAGGCAAAAAATAAGATTTCGATGAGATTTTAGAAGGTTGTATCTGCATTCTCTATGGATGTACTTAATTTATATATAAACGTTGGGATGTGATATTTTCTGTGATTTCATAAGGGATCTACCTAAAAGGAATGTGATTTTCTTTCGTTTCGTTTACAACGTGTTGTTATTATACCCGCGTTATAAGTTCGTTCTTGACTGAAAAGACCAAGTCTTCCTATAACTTAGGATTCCAGACAATTTTTTGTGGCCTTTATGTTCAAGTATAATAAATATTAACTATGGCTAACTAAATGAAAACAATAGCTGGACAGGGCACCTCTTGTAGCAATAGTAAATGTTTACAGAGTTCTTACAATGAAAATAAATGAGTAAGCAGAAAGAGCAGATTGTTGATACTAGAATTTTATAATACGAGCTTTTGTTCCAGATACCAAGAATTCTTGTCGGGTTCTCTATTATTAAGTGCAATAACTACTTTTATATGAAGGGAAAAGCAATGAATTCCTAGGGCAGAGAAGAGAATATAATTTTGTATTAGAATTGAAATGGATGGGAGAAAGTGAGTAGATGAGATGTGATATGCGATGTTCTTAGATTGGTAGAAAAGATAAAATCAGCCAAAGTTATCTGTCCTGTTTGGAATTTAGTTTTGTGTTTGTCTCTTTACAGTTTGCTGAGCACGTTTTCCGGACATTCGATGCGAACGGCGACGGGACGATTGATTTCCGAGAGTTTCTCTGTGCTCTTTCAGTTACATCACGGGGAAAGTTAGAGCAAAAGCTTAGATGGGCTTTTAGCATGTACGACTTGGATGGAAACGGCTACATCTCCAGGCAGGAGATGCTCGAAATTGTCTCAGTAAGTTTCTATATATTTATATCCGATGTGCACTACTTATGTACAATGCATTTACTATTTTTCTCTCTCTCTCTCCTGTTTGTATCTTTTATTTTTAAAGATTACGGTTTATACGACACGTGCTCAGGTAAACACACTCACAGGACAGGTAGTAAGGAAAATTGACATTTTGTATAAATACATTTATAACTTGTAACTACTATGTACACAGAGTTTGTGTGGGTAGGGTACACTCTTTTACAAGTTCTGTACAACGATATACTCGACAGACCTCAAGATGAGATAAAAAAAGTAGCCCTTTCATTCGATTCGATTTTTTAAGATTTAGGAAAGCCTTTTTCGCTCCAGAGAATTCACAAACACAACAGGACATTTCTATTTATATATACATTTACAAAATAAAAGCTCTTGTACATTGTACACATTCACCCACCTACCTGACAATAGAAGACTATGCAGTATAATATGTGTCTGTCTGATCTGAAATGCAAACTTGAAACCGGCAATACAATTTACAATATACACATTTATGTATTATTGTATCGAGTATTGGCAGAAACGTTTTTTTGTTCTTTGCAGACTACCCTAATGGGCAAAGTTCTATTGAGCACAAGAGCCCTCCATGATTATGCATTCACTGCCAGAGCAAAGTGGTATGGACAAAAGATTATTTCGAGCGAAATGATAAAACCAGATCGAAAGGATCTCCGCACGCAGCTGAGCAAAGAATGCAATAAGCTTTTTTCTTTTTGGTATTCTCGGTACACATAATGGGGCATTGCATCGTATCCGTACGCTAAAAGGAAATAACTCGATTGTCCAAAAGCACTAACCAACATCATTATATAGGATTAACTGAACTCGGTCACATTCTATATAATATCTAGTATTTTAATACATCTTTCTCTAGTATAGATCTACAAGGTTCACAACATTTTCTTTCCGTTTTCTGAATGAGATGCTATTTGTACCTTTGTGCCTTTTTCTGTTTAAATCCTCATTCTCACGATAAACCAAGAGAAAATCAATTTGGAGTTTGGAGAAAATCGTATTATTTTACTTGTACTAGACGAAATGAAACGAACAATATTTGTGTTTCCTCCAAGAGTAATTTAATTTCGAAAAATAAATTTCTAAATGTATAAAGGGGAAATGTTTCATTTTTGGATGAGTCTCTAGAGCCGGTAGTGAATAGATAGCAATTACTTCTGTTGCGGATAGTGTACATATATCAGGTGAATAAAGTAAATAGCTAGTGAATTAAATCCATCAGTTTCTTGTGTTCCCGTCAACTACTAAGTTTTATGTTATCCACATCCTAAAGGCTTATGAGAGTGAGGAGAATAGTATTAGACGAGATTTGTTATTGTAGTGAAGTTCGAGTCTGGACTCGTTATCTTGCAGCTATTTGATTTTCAGAGTAGCTGTAAGTAGTGAAGGCATATTGAAGTATATGCTGGTGATTTGTACTAGTGTTGCAGTTAATTCTGCACGAGGCCAAGTCCTAGCTTCCACAATAATGCAATTGAATATGGCAGTACCACGGTGTAGATATTTCAGATTCGTTTTGTTCTATAATTGAAGATGTACCTTTACTTTAGCCTATATTTAGTATATAAGATTGCAATAAATCAGAGTAATGAATGAGCTGTCTTTTATCTTTATAGGCAATTTACAAAATGGTCGGTTCTGTGATGAAGATGCCTGAAGATGAGTCCACTCCTGAGAAAAGAACCGACAAAATTTTCCGGCAAATGGATAAGAATATGGATGGAAAACTCTCAATAGAAGAATTCATCGAGGGAGCTAAAAGTGACCCGTCTATTGTGCGACTTCTTCAATGCGATCCTCACTCCCATGGCCAGTGATATGATATCTACTAATATATTAATAATATATCTGTACATGAAATATTATTATCATTATTACTAGTATTGATTGTGTACCTTTACCAACCATTTCACTACCATAATGAAACCATAAATGTCTTACGATAGTCTACTATTATGTATTGTTACTTTTACTCAAAACTAGGTTAATCATGATAAGTTGTCTTGTGTTATTTAAACGTATAGTTAGAAATCGTGTTATGATATGGTTATACTTAGTATAACTATTGAAATGGCACATACTACTACTACTACATAAAGCACACACAACAACGTACACCTGCACAAGTTAATCCAAGACGGAGTGGAAGATTTTATTACATATTATTACTACTAATAAGATATTATCTAAACCAACAACATAAAATTCTCAATTGTAACTGTTATCGTATAGAGAAATATAATAATATCATGTCATACTACAACACAAAATTATTGTGTCGTCTCCTGGCATTGAATTTGACTGTACCGTATATCTATTATATTCTTCAACGAATCCTACCTGTATTTGTAATCATGATGTGTGTACCTTAATTACTATATACCAGATTAATTAACAGACAATGTATGTGTAAGTACTTAACTCTACTCGTTCTGCGGATAACTGAAAACACGTGAACTGAGAAAGCAGATAAAAGAGTCATTTTAAATAAGTAGCTTTATAAGTAACAGTATAACTAGATTCAATTGTATTTATAGTCCGTACTGTATACAATATTTACAATAATAATACCATGTTAAGATGTTAATTAATTAGTACGTAGTTAATAGATTAGTTAGACAACTTTACTAACCGTATTCACACATAGCTTAGAATATAACCCATAATAATATTATTGCATTTTCTCGTCAGTACTAAAAAATCAACTGCACATCCCGTACACACACAAACACAAGATGTGTACACAATACAAAAACTACATTTTCAACATTCAAAGAGATACAGATACGTTATAATTATATTATATATATTACGATATAAACAATGATCATCAAACTACCATTCAACCTCACCATCGACAACACTTACAAATGCTAGCTCATTTATTAGGTTTTATCAAGTAGAGGCTAAGTTAATTAACTTAAGTTAATTATATTGTAAAAGTTTAATGAAACTCATTGTATATTGTATGAGAAATTCTCATCCAGAGTCGCATCCAAATCTGACATTTTTCCTCTATCTTTTATCTCAAATTATTGTTTAGTATATTAGATTCATTCGCAATAGCTTAGCAATCCAATCCCTAAAACTTTAATTTCTACTGATTTCAATAATACCGTTTAATCAAAAGGTTTCCAAACAATAATGTTAACAAGTGTTGAAAGACGGACTCAATGTAAAGCACACAGAAACGTACATTACCTTCGCTATAATACAAAATACAAAATATTAGCCAGGTAGAATTTTTAAAGCCAGTCAATCTACCTGTAAATTGGTAAAGTTTAAATTTTCTATTGTTTTAATTTTAGAGCGTAATAATGGGAATTTTTTTCTGTAGTGCAAATGTGATGGAATCTAAGAAAAACAGATTCTTTTTTGCAAGCACGGGTTGTCTACTCATTACTGTTGTTAGTCTAGTTAATGTTTGAAATACCATCAGCAATTGAATACTGGGAGTTTATTCACGTATGCATTTGGAATATTTAAATACGAACATTTTTAACTAACACAATATTATTATATGTAAGCATTGATAGTAGAACCACAGTAAGTGCGTTTAAACATTTGGTTTACTATTATAATATCATTTATTATATATCTGCTAATACGGATAGAAAACTTTTAAAATCAAAAATGTCCCTTGAAACGCGCATTAGTTTCTTAGCATAGCCCATTAATTGTAGCTACTAACTTTAGGCAGTAAAAGTTAAGATACTTGTTGGCAAAATGTATGCATGTCTTAGATTTAGTATACGATGGCGATTCTTACCGTGAATTACTAATTAAAAAGAGTCGATCGTGTTATTGAAATTTTAATCTTATATACTAAATGCGTTATATTAATGTACTTTCTGGATAAGTTTTAGGAGTAGCATAAAGGGAAACCCAATCGTGGTTGTCAACTGTGTGTTTCACTGTCAATGTCCATTCGTCCAGTTGCTTTGTGTTCCGCCTTTACTATCTGAAATCTGATTGTCAAATCTGCGTTGTGACGTCCTTGCTCCTTCATGGTTAATCAACCATAGTTCACATAATAAAATACATTTCACTATTTCAATTAGCATAATAGATGTACCTTGTAGTAGACTCTAAAATTATGTGTACACCTTACCATTGTTGAACATTTATTCTTTATATGTAAATTCCAGTGAAAGTGGTGAAAGCTAAAGAAAGAACTTACAGCTCACATGACCAGGCTATTAATGTATGTCAACAAATTCAGTTTATTCTAAAATGCTGTGTGAAATAAATTTCCTTAATATCTTACATTGTCAATCAAAACTCATTCCACTTTTCTTCCTATGCTGCGTCATACTTATTTATGCTAATTATTTTAATTTTGCAAAGCTGGCTTACACCTTCTATTCAAATTGTTCAATTACATAATATCTGGAATCTGGATATAGATATAGATGCCTTGTAATAAGCATTAAGCATGTATTTCATAATGGTCTTATTGATAATCTTCTTGAATTTTAGCCCTGTCACTATCTGAAATTCTTTCCTTGTTAAAAAGAGCAAATGTAGGAGCAAATTTCTTTTTCCACAATTTTTCAGGGAACATTCCATCATCTGTGGCCAATACAAATGGCATCCTAACAAATTTGATTTTCAAGACCTTTTTTGGTTTCATTTTCACATTTTCCCAATTGCGATCGTCTTTGTTAAACTGATTCCATTTTTCTTGAAACTCTTTTTGCCAAAAGATAAGCTTCAGCTTAGGATGATTTAGGATTTTTACAGAATGTTGCTCCTTAAACGCTGCAGCAGAATATTGAAGTCGAATGTGCAGCTCTGCTAGCTTCGGGATTTCCAAGATCGTTGTTAAATTCTCTTCGGTCAGTTGCAGTGAAATATCTAGATACTCAAGGAGTATATTGCAATTGGAGAGTAAATTCAAATTTTCAAGGGCAGGACTTGATGGATAATTGTAGTCATTGCGCAAGGATAATTCTCTCAGGTTTAGCAAACCTTGAAGTATTTGATTGCAATTCAGTACCCAAGGGTCCAACAAAAACGAACCAACTGTCAGAAATAATGTTTTTAAATTCCTGGACTCTCTCATGATATTGGCAATCAGAATGCTAAATGCAATCCAACTTTCATCACTGAAGATCACGCAAAATAAAGTGTCAATACTTGGCATTCTATTATAAACTTCCATCCAACCATTACTCGTTTTGCTAATTTGTGCTAAGCAAGAACGATCTACTTCGAGAAATTTGTCCCACAAATTCATCTCTTGAAACGATGTATTAAATGATATGAATCCAAAACTGTTAATTCCTGGATTACGCTGCATCAATGACAAAGTTGCATTTTTCAATATAACTTCATCACCTGAAATAGTGACAGTGGCACTACGTGAAGTAATTATAATTTGCCGTAACTGTGGGGCAATCCCAATCGTATCCAGCATATTGGCCACTGACCTATAATCGGCTATTCCCCTTCCAAAGACATCTTTAAAGAATAGTCTCTTTAAAGAGCAATGATCAATTTTTTCTGTGATTTTGGACGCAAAGTCGAAATTGTTTTCCTTTTTCGAGAAGATTTTCTGGCTTTTATTATACTGATATACATAAGTCGCAACCGTTAGGAATTGAATTCCTTTGCATTGAGTCAGTAGGAGCTGCCAATTGTCGCAACGAATATTTTCAAGAACCTCAACCGATTTCAAGTTCCATGGGCTAAAGAAGCATACGTACCAATTCAATAGGCCGGCACTTTTGTAAATTTTCAGCGATCTACACGATCGAATTAGCTGCGAGGCGAAAACGTTTGCTTTATTCTTTCGATCGAGTTTTAATCCCAACCCAACTTGGACATCTATGATGCACAGCCATTTATAGCAAACCAACCGACAGCTCATCAGATCTTTGTTCTTTAGAAATTGGAGAATTTGCTCAAAGATCGCCGATGGAAGTTTAGGCAATGCATTTTCCTATTTAAAATGCATAAGAAAATCAAATTATTATATGTCGTAATGTTTACTACTTTAGAAGCGTCTAACATTATAATTAAGTTTTAAGAGTAATCCTATTACGGACCCGATGGAATAATTTTTCTGGTTTTACCACTTTTTCAGTGGACATGATGAGATCCGACAATAGGTTTTTGCTTTGCTGAATATAATATCAGTTTGCTTTGCTATTTACAGTATGTGCGGTTTAACTGCAATATGTTCGATAAAAGCTTGTAATTTTCAAGTTATACATAAGTATCCTGTCAAGGTTAGTACAAGTAAAACCCTGTCATATTTTTATCCTCTCGAAGGAAACTCACTGAACTAACTGAACTAGAGTATTATCAACCCACAAAATATGATTATTTACCTTTCCTTCTGTATTCTAGGTTCTTTGGAGTACTATCTGTTTAGTTATAGGAAATCAATAATTTGTAGAATGAAGATTTCCTTAGGAACTTCAAAAATTATCAAAATTCAAATCGCAAAAAGTCAAAGTAGAAAGAAATGGAAGAGTAGTTGAGAAAATAGTAGCAAATCAATACAGCTAACTGAATGATAATGACAATCATAAATGACAAGGCTAATAAAGATTGATGTCCCTTCCCCACAGTTTGGACTAATATATTATGAAATGCAATCATTAACTTAATATTAATATGAAAAATAAGAGTAAATTGGTAAGAGTGAATAGGCACGTATTTTAACCCAAGAAGTTGGTTTATTCCGTTTGCATACACTAAATTAGGTCGTTTTCCACCTGCACAAATCCGTGGGAAGGTACTTTAATGTAGTGCACACAGTATACCATTTTAATAGGACATAATATATATTTATTGTATATAGCAGTATACAGAACAGAGTACGGATAGCATCAGATTTGGATTACATAATAAAGTAGTACACATTTGAAGTGAATTTTCATGTAACCTGTTGTCAGAAAATAAAAGCTAATACAACTACAGACATCGACAACAAACAAACTGCAACAAAATCAACATCACAGCATTTTCATCTTTGCCATTTTCAAACCAAGTATCTTAATCATAACGTAATGTTAAACTCTTGTAAATCAGTTAAAAGTGGTTGACTATCTAACACAAATAATTTAAAAGCCAGCTTAGGATTTGTCTCAACTAAACAATAGACTACACAATCGAAGGTATCTCTACACACGTACTCGTAATGTAGTACGTAATTTAGTCAAAATTTAAATTCTGGCAATAAATTACACATTTATTTGCAGATCTTAGATTTATATTGAATAAGACGACACGATGAATACCACCACGACCACCAATAAGATGCCTATCGATTTTTACACCTATTCTAGTACCAGTACATATATGTAGAAGTAGTATATTTCGGATTTTAAAGGTAACTTTTTACAACATTTGGTGGTAAGCCGTACGAGTATATGTTTGTGTTTCACTTTCTTATTATCATTAGTATACTATGGATATCTACATGTCTAAAACATCAATAACCATGGCTAATAGCATAATCTACCTAATATAGATAATATTATGTCAGTTAATAATCCTCAGTAGGTACTTAGCTAACCTTTATTTCCTCCTAGTAGTACAAGTTCCACTTTCTTCTCATATAAGATTCCGTAATACAATATAAAACATCACTTAAGCTAAATGCTCGCTATGCAACATGTATATAGCAGTACAGTAGTATCATTTATTACATACCTTCTCATTTGAGGGAATTCCTTGCTCAAAATTTACATATTATTAACTTTAGTCGATCCAAGATATAGATAAACTTACTCACATGCATGTTACTAGCTACTGGGTTAGTATACAGTGACGTAATAACAATATATACCAGTAGCACACTTGGAAATACTACTCTGTCATAATTTATCATTTTCTTAATTCCATCATGAATTCAATTTCTGCATAATGCAACATTACTAATACTCTACAATCCACTGTACTGCTACATTGTCAGAAACATAGGACTTTATATCGGAAATTCATTAAGGGAGGGTAGTAAATAAATATTTTGGCTATTATTCTTAGTAAAATAAAGAAAAGCTAGATTATACGAACAAACAAAAGTATTTAACAGCACCTTGAATTCCCAACTGTTTGAACTCTATTATATAGATTCAGAATTTATTGGAAATAATAATATGTAATGCATTTTTGGGATGTACTTATAATGTGCATAAAACAATAACTGTTTGTTGTGATGTTCTGTCTCAAGAAAAAGTTTCTGCTGAATATGGAGTAGTTGTGTTGTGATGTAACCAGACAGCGAAAGGATTAAAAATGTAGTTTTTTTGAATAGGTCAACAGAATAGATAGTGCCTACTTCTTTTGTGGAAACATAGAAGCTAGGCAAAGTGGTTATATAGTAATAACTTAAAGGTTGAGATAAAGCATCATTAGGGAGTGGGCTAATGTGATAATAGTAGTCATCGTGCATTGATGTCTATTGTATTATATATAGAAGTAATTTCAGTCTCACATAAAACTTTTACATTTACTTTTTTAATCATATAAGGTTCAATTAACAAAATCCAACAGCATTTATAGCAGTAGTACACGTAAGAAGATTTTAAATTAGTAGCATTAGTAGTAAAAGTAATCTCCAAATTGAAATGCAGCAGACAGCACAATCAATATGCCTAGCCTAACTACTTATCTTCACACATGTACATTACAAACATTTGTTAGTTTACTAATTAGTTTAATTTATGTAGATTACTAGTCTTCCGCTATTCCAATCCAACTCAGCCGCCTTCATTACGAATATAGACAAAGATAGTCATTCCAAATAGTTTGAAACAAAGTACATATTAGTAAACATAAGTAGCCCTACATAAGCTATGCTCAAAGTCTAATTCTACAGAGTTATATTTATAATATTTATAGAGTGGACTTATTCATTTAACAGAGCTGCCATTTCTGGGCTACAACAACACGTAAACAGAGAGTTGTTTCATTACAATTATGTTTACCTAGGCTTATTTCCTACCTGTATGTACTTTGTTTTATGTATATACTTTTAAACACGTAAGATTTTTGGTTAGATGTCCTTAAATTCGTACAGTAACGATTTTAACTTTCGAATTAGATCAACTACCATTTTTAGGTAGATAGTAATAACTTTATCCAGTGGTACAATAGAATACATCATTACAGGCTAACAGAAGCACGATACTAGGTTAAGTATGTAATTGTATTCCTATGATTTACATTATTAGTAATTCCAACCATGTTAGCAAGTAAAGGTAAGGTATCTGTAGTTTGTTTAGTTACATATTATCATTAGCCACCTAGATGTCTATGTGTAATTAGATTAGTTTTACAATTAAATAGCTTGACTTAGTCATTCACATTTCAGTCCACATGCAGACTTCTCTACAAAAAGTTCTATATAAAGAGTAGTTGCCTTTTGCAATAGTACAGTTATACGAATACAAATCCCAAGATAAGGTAGTTTACAAATGGCTAATTACAGAGTAAAAATCAGGAAACTACGGATTGTAATACAGAAATATAAGGTTACAATTATTAGGATGTATATTTATATCTGCAGCTACCAATTGTAGTAAACACTATACATAAGTCAGAACCAGAATAGTACCAATCAATCCAGTACCAGCTAACATAAAGTAACAATTGGCTCTTGCACACTTTGCTACTACAGATGGTCAACTTGAGTTGAAGAGAACTTTTCTAGCAATAAAGCTGTCTTGACAAATCATTTTTGCTTGTTCCTGTAAATGCCAAAGAAGAATTTCCAATCACTCGGCAGTCGTTTCGCTTGACAGACATCCAATACCGACGTACCCAGTCATACAGTACACAACACAACTGCGTAGGTAGATCATGTACGTACAGACGCACATTTATATTAATTACTGTACATTTTCTTGCGTAGGTAATTAAACTCTATGTATGTATGTAGTTACCTAAATGTACGTGTACGTAGTAGTTTCTGTATCGTATCTAGTAATTGTTTTTATTATATATTTGTAGTACAATTATTTACGCACACTTAATTAGTCGATTCTAATTATTACATCGTAATTATATAGCCTATTGGATAACACAGCAGCCTTTCTTTTTCTTCAGGACGATGTGCTCAACTTGGCCAGCTTGGGCGGCTGGAGCGACTACTCCATGTTGAACCTCCACCGGTCCACCTCCACCGTTCGAGGTCGACCCGTTCGCACCCTTCCCTTTTGGCGATGCCTAAAATACAAAGTGGTCATTTATTAATATCTTAGTTTACTCCCTCCAGCATCGTTAATAGCCTTGTGAGTACTTTATTAGTAATTTTATTGTTAATTTACTATTTTGCATGAACGAAATTACAATCATTTTGATGGCTTACTTTACTCATGGAAAATAATAGATTGAATCACTTAAAACGACTCTCTCGTAAGACTTGACTTGTTCAAAAATCATATACATAAATACATGGATATGAATTTTGGATTATTCTGAGTCATGTAAACCGATACTGGTTTATGGCACACAAAGTTTATCTTTCATACAACTTAAAATGTATTAATAATAAAATATCAATTTCCGTAAACAAATCTGAAAACTACGTATCGTAATTTAATAATTTGACAATAAAAATAAAACGGTTAATTTTATGGTGCAACAAAACTATTCATGTTCCGCAATCAGTTTTAAAAAAATAGTTCAGAAATACTTATTCGTGTCATAAACGCAAAGAATTTTTTATTAAATAGGGTGCACAAGTGATTTACAAACATTTATCGGCATAAATGACTCATTGACTGTAACTGGTAGATAAGATGTCGTTTTTAGTGAGTTTCTATTGATAATCAGATGAGTAGATTAAGCTATCAAATCTCACCGGGAACCATGTCTTACATTAAGTTGGTTATTTGTTAACGTGATGGAATTCATCGTCTCGTTAACGCTGGGACTTTTGCTTCGCAGAGTTTCGTCATTGATCGGCTTCCCTTCTTTAATCAACTCAACAATTTGGTCTGCTTCTTTACTCAGGTCACCATCAGGTCGAAAAGGATTGTCCCACCCACTCTCCGCACTAGAAATAGCAAATAAAAATAATTAGATTTTCCGATTCTCCACTACAAAAACATTTCAGGCAATTTCCGTTCGTATCTTAAGCTAAACAAAGGATTAACCTTAGAGCTAAGTTTACAGATTGCGATCTTTTGCAATATCACTCCATTTACCACACAAAAAATCTCGTTTCAAGTATGCCATCAATTTCCTTGGATGACACATTTAATCGATAAGACACGTGTGGGTCATAAAGAGAAAATACCAACACACGATTAAAATCTCTACCAATCTCTTTTCTTTGAAGTATACTCGAGACAAATTCATTCATTCAATTTCTATACAAACTTTATGACATCGTATAGATAACATTATCAACCAGCATGTCACAGAAAACTTGCTTTCCCTCCTTACAGAATGACATAATAATTTGAATATGTAATACACACTTAGTACATGTTTATTAAATTAGATTTGTCCATTTATGTACTTTGAGAGATTAGCATAGAATCCAAATAAAAAATACTCTATTGAACTCTGCGGCCGTATTGGGGCTGCTGAGGTCAATGTATTCTTCTTCTGTTCAGACCCTACAGATACGACATATTATTGTTTGTTTAAATGAAACTCTACCATGACTAATCCACCATGAAAAGTATCCAATTCCCTATTATTATACTATACATATCCCTATAACCTTCCCACACATAAAGCTATATTTATAAAAACTAATTTTTTTTTGCTTCGTATAAGAAGCGTAATAAGTGCGATCATCAATCATAGATTTTTGTAGCTCTTTTTGCGTTGTTTTTAGTTTATGTGGAATGCCACGTCTGTTAAAGCTACGAGAGAGAGAGGAGAATCTTTCAACAGTCAAAAAAGTACAATACAGAATGGCAGGTGTACTGAGTTGGCTCCCATTGCTCGTGGCTTATTTTATATTTATCCTTACTTGCTCGATACTTTTTATAGTAGTAAGCGCATCCAAGAAAAAAAATAAGTTCAATTCCCATTCAGACTCAGACACAACATTCAACATGCATAAAAGGAGATTTCCATTACTCCCAAAAAGTATAAGATGAGAACTCAAAAGTTTTGATATTATTTCCTACATTCCTTCTTTTGCAACTTTCTTGTTTATAATAAAATAGCTCGGAGAAACCACAACAGCCATTAATTCTTTATCTTTCATGTCGGTTCGTGATACCTTCATCATTGTTTGCACAAATCTCTTTGAATATTTGAAGTAAGTACACACCGCCATACCCACATTCTTTGTTTGCTTCTCTTTGTGTCATGTAAATTAAATTAGCATAAAATGAATTATTTCTCACAATTCACAAACAGATAACTGCTTCCTCCAACAAATCAATACGTTTTCGCTTAATATTACTTCAAAAACTTTGTTTGTACATTATTCATTTATTTAAGCAACTAACTGATGGGTGGAGGTGGAAATAATGATTATTAAAAAGTTAGTAATTCTGTACAAGATTGTTAGTTCTAAAAGAATGAGAATGTTTTGATAAACATTGCCAATTAAAATTTCAAAAGATAAGTAGGTATATTTCGAGAGGGAGGTAGATATAGGTGTGTACTGGGAACTTATGTTGTCAGTAGTAAGCAGAAGCCACAGCATAAATTATGAATACGCTATTTAGGTAAGCAATGAGAGATCCTGTTTGGTAACCATCATAAAAAATATCAAAGAAAGAAGGATACAAATTATGTATCTCTAAAAACGGGTCTTATAAGAATATAGTGCGTTTTTCCCTTATTTGTTTTAACTCTCCAGGGAGGTCTTCTTTACTCCCGGCACACTCCTCTCGATACCTTTGTATCATACAGCCATTTACGTGGAAAACAGACGCAAATGTTACAACATGAATATTATATTGATCTCATGGCTCGATATTTTTTCATACTCACTCCTCCACATTCCCTATTTTCTGTCTTATATTTCATTTGAAATTTCACCAACCTCCTGCTCTAGCACCTGTGTAAAGTTAAAAAATTGCTAGGAGATTGTGATCATGTGCTACATGTGAAAACATACGAAAACACAGGATGCAAGGTCTATTTATGACTTTAAGTGCATATCTATGAAATAGAGAGTAAATTTACAACGAATATCTCTCAGTAGAAAAAAGCAGAATAATTTGAGATCTTATCATTTAAATAAAGCTTGTTAATAACATCATTAAAAATTAACTTTATTCACAATTATCATTCTCTTTTGAAAATAATAAGTAAAACGTGATACGCATGTAATAAAAATCCTTTTGCCCAACAAAAGGCAATCTCTCCTACACATTTTGTATGTATAACAAGTTGAGACCAATTCAACCTTCACGTTATTAATTCTATTTACTTGTCATGCCAGAGACGTGACTTATGGTTATTAGACTTCATAATAAATCCACACATTATGTCGCCGCACGTCCATTTACGTCAGATAGACATGTGGCGGCCCTTAATGAATGGAGAACGAAGTAACTTTCAACCTTTCGTACTTTGTCCCATTGAAGATGTAACTCAAAGAAATGATGAGATCACTTCTATTTATTCCATTGAACATAAGCACATTTCATATTCGCAATATTCTATGCTCTAGCTAGGTACATAGATAATATGTGGACTGGAGTCTTAAATAATGCTTGAAGTGCTTATCGGTTTAGATGACTTTCTCTCAAAGAAAGCTAAGAGGATATTCAATGGAAAGAGGCTCTATTTCTAGAATACAAAAGCGAAGGTTTAGATCTTCCCACTTGATACAGTTTTATTCAGTCTAGCAAGTAACTAGTAGCTGGGAAAATAATTCAGCTTCAGTTACGCGGAATTAGTCGCAAGAAGTTTATTTATAGATTTATAGAAAAGACGATCGAAGTCTGCTAACTGTGTACATAATAACCGTCATCGTTTTGCTCTTTATTAAGAAAGAAGATTATGGAAGCCTACAAGGATGTTCCATTTATTTTTCGATTTTGCTATGTCGAAATTGGTTGCAAATAAGTAGTTTCGTTAGATGTTCCTCGAAGCGGAACATTATGCAAATGGTACGTCAGAAGGAATGTCAATTTCCATAATGCTAAGTATTCAGTCATAAGCAAACGAAATAGATCATAACATTATTAAGCCGTAAGGCATTGGTAAAAGCATTTCGCAATATTTACAATATAATAGTAAGCCATGGGAAAAGTGGACATTTACGTATAGGTACTCAGGTACTCTACACTTTGCACGGTCCATTAATTCTCAGAAGATTACTTCACTCTCTAATACTCTACTGCTTCGGCTCATTGAGGCAGCACTAGGGAAAATAACATTGACACAGATTTACTTTTAGCTCTGCTTCACTTCACTAAGCTAACAAATAAGTTTGGGAAGGGAGGAGACAAATGGGAATCTTTATTTTACTTTAGCAGGTATTACATAATTGTGACATTGTTCTCTGACGTGGGAAGCGACTACAAGTATCAAAGGATATATTAAATATTTCAAAATAGTAATATAGTCCTTTTATTTCTATAGGGGTATCAGGAAATCACGATAAATCAAAAAGGGTAGGAAAGAAATACTGTAACAGCTGTAAGTAGGAGAGAAATACTAGAGAGCAGTACATTAAATCTAATCTATATTGTCTGCAGTTGATTCTTTTACATTGCTCCATTTTCTGTAGAAAATGACGCCACAACCACAAGGAAAAAACACGAAACGACAACAGAACTGACATGCAGACACAGAAGGAAAAAGAAAACGCCATAAGAAAATGACAAGCATTCGGAGAAAAGCATGCATGCAAGAAAATTCTGCACAAACGCAAGATAAAAACATCATAGAGGAATCTAAGGCTCATAAAGTATGTATCTAGGATCTAACCTTATCTCTAATATGTTCATGTCAACGAATGTTAAGTAGGAGCAGAAACCACAGTAAATCTGAAGACGATGTGAAGGTTACTAGCCACTGACACTGACAGAAGTAAACCAAACCAAACGACAGTTAGTTAGAACTTACAAATACTTCCATTCCATGCTGACGGAGAAAGAGAATGAAAAGAATGCGAGGAGAAGCACTTCCCCACTCCATAGAAATCCTCTTCTCGGACACTTTTTATTCAACCCCTTAAACTTTATAGATCTCCTAAGCTATGTAGACATGAAAAGGTGCTGAGGGCTGACTCTGGTGAAAGCCAAATTCAACAACTATGTCATGTACCAAGATTATCATCATCGACTTCGGACTCGGATCATTTCTTTTCACCCGACCATTACGAAACACTATTCGAGAAAGTAATGCAGACATTTCCAGCTACTACTTTCACCACAGAGATACGTAGTCCTGTGTCAATATTCAGAGCCAGCAGCTGACATTTACAAAGATACTTCAAGATCTCAAATATACATTAAGAACCAATGTTGATCCACATTATATCTTGCATAAGTGACAATATTCTGGCAAAACGTACCTTAGGTTAGTACTTTTAGTATATCAGTATCATCAATGGTAAAATACTCCCCGTATTTATGTAAGGAAATATGCTTCTTTCAGTTAAGCCCCAAGGAAGATTGATTATAATAATTTCAATGAAAAACGAAAAAAGTTGTTGCATTTACCATAATGCTTTTAGGAAATTATTGATATAGAATAAATGAAGATGAGTAACTGTGTTGAGTGAAAACACTTATAAGTAATCTTCCCAAAAAAACTACTTTTCTCACACAAACATGCATTGTAATGAATTTAAACTATACAGTGTACAGTGCACAGAGAAAGATTGCCAATTGATCTCATGAAATACTATACAGCCGACTGTAGTGGCATATGGTTGCTTTTGTGTATAGGGAGTCCATACCATACTTGGCTAAATCGATTTATAATGTAAAGTATAATTCATTCGCCAATAAAATGGCCTTTCCATAGAAAGGAAAGTATTCACTTTCAAACACTACAAACGGGTTGCTCAAAATACTTAAACACGTTTGCCATAGAATTTCATAAGGCAGTATACTATCGGATTAGATTTTTAACTATGCAAAATGAATAGGTCAAAAAGTTTTAGAGAAAGGTGGTACAAATCGTAGTAGAACACAAGCGCAAAAGATTTACATGTAGGTACAACACGATAAGTACATACAGATACATTAGAGGCATGACAAAATTGTAAGGATGCATTAGTACTACATACAGAATGTAAAATGACTTTTGTGCATTTGACTGTACTCTTTGGTCCTAATGTCATGCCATTATATTTTACTGCTTTTGCCAATGATAAATGTGAGTGCAAGAGAGCGAGCGTTTGTCATTGGTTTGACATTAACCTTGAAAGGTTTTATTTGGGCTAGGTTAGGTTTTCACGAAAATAAAATTGGATACAATGGTGGACTGTCTAGTTAATGTCACCGTGTAGATTACAAGTTCCGCGACTCAACATGGACTACTCTGTAAAAGTATCTGAACACAGTCCAACAAACACTGCTTAATCCCTTGGTGCTCTGTCCTTATCACTATTTTATTTTTGGCTGCAGTGCACTGTAATTTTGTCCTTCTGAGCCATTGCATTGCATCACATTGCAATTATAATGATTACAGAATTGCACTCATTGTCAAACTCATAATATCGTCCAGATGCACGTAGTAGTAATTTAGATGCATAGTAATTTAGCTGCACTCCAAACATCAACGATAATGTTCAGTCCATTTCGATGTCCTTTTTGAATTCACATCTCATAATAGCAATCTATATAGCAAGTGGTACTAAATTGCTTAAAATGTATATCCTATCCATCCTATGTAAAATGTAGGAGTAAAATTTTCACATGAAATGTAGTCAGCCCTAAATTGGTCGGTGGTGAGGGTATAACTAACCTAACATGGCTCATTGAATCGTGAATTACAATCAGCAAAGGGAACCGAAGCAGAACTTTCATTACGAATTCTAAATGCCACTGTTGATTTATTCTGACCTTATTTTGACACTTAATACGTGCATGTTCCTTCCTATCCCCCCATAGAGCTTCTTCTCATGCTCGGCTACGATTTCACGTAGGTAGAACTAAAGAAACTCAAGCTATGTTGTAACGTAGATACATCTGTAGGCAATAAACCCACATATTCCTAGAAGTAGTTCTATCTGTATTTAAGAAGACGATCATCTCTATTACGTCTGAGAGTAAACTGATACGCAAAAGAGATCATTAGAACATTAGGAAGAAATAGGACAGACTTGTTAATGCTAGTATAAAACGAAGGTTTGCTACTATTTGTATAAAATGGTATAAAACAGAATATTGGGTTCCAGAGATTTCCTGCCTTGCCGTCTTGATGTATAAATAAACAGGGAGTTGGTGAAAGCTAATGGTAACGACAAGCAGACATAGGAATTTCCATTTAACTGCTCGTATTCACGCTAAAGTGAGCAAATACATAAATAAATGTAGTGTAATCTAATGCAGTTAACAGCTTTGAGAAAAAGAACCTTGCTAAAACGACCAAAGTTTGAACAGAGTGCTAATCGGGAACCCAGTTTCCATTCTATCACCACATCAAAAGGCCAAATCAACCCAAGTCTGTCTCATGCCATCAACTTCCAAGCACAATAAACAAAACCTTTGACTTCAAGGTTGGGATCTGCTAGAAAGATAAGCAGGTGCTGCCTTTGTTTACTGAACAAGTGCCATTGAAAACGAAAAAATTATGTCCAAAGGCAAAATCCAAGCTTGACCAGCATGGTGAAGTACACTAGACATTTTGTTCGAGTGACTGAAGGTGAAATAATACAACAGAAAAGAATGAAATGGAAATTATGTTAATTCTTCTAATTTTGTATGCATTACTAATGGAAAACTCAAGTAAATACATATAAAAAATGCTGAAGGCAAAAACAATGAAGAACATAAACAAACACAATGACAAACAAAACACACGCTAAACATTTTAATCAGAGTGGTGCACGTCTAGTCTACCTCTAACTTACAAGCTGTCGCACGTCTTACATGGTAAACGTGTTGTTAACTATTTATATTATACAAATTTCGATGGCACTGGGACAATGATCATCTCTGTCTACATTACACAATTTACTGCATTAATTTCCTGGATCAATAGATACAAAGCAAATTAATTGTTTCCTACATAGCATCATAGTAGCAATTAGTTGCATTAATTAATAATAATTCCGCTACAAACCAATACAACTGTATGGGAGTGCAATTAAATAATCAAGCAAACTTGTGTCATGTATAGTTGCATCACTGGATAAAATGATTATGCAAATAGAAACACCCGGTTGCCATCTTCCTCTGACTAGTTTAATTCACTACTTACACATTTGCTTATTTACCATTCACCATAACAGACAAGCCAAGGTTAATAGAACACATCCTACGCTTGTAAAATATTTTGCACATTTAAAAGCTCGTCATACGAATAGCATAGCTTCGCGTTCTTCCAACTTTACATGCAAATGTAAATCTAAGCTGTTAAAACGTCTGGCAATATAAACCCGTTCAGTAATGTAGTCCAATGCAATGCAATGTTAATACGGAATGTATTTCAATACATTAAGATTTTTCGTAATACTTATAAATACATACACATGCTAATACAATTTGTAAACCTCCATGTAGTAGTACTAATACTAACAATGCAACGATAGAGACACCCAGCTATTTATGCAGCAAACTTATGTTTCTAAACTCCATTTTAAGACAAATGATAATATTAAATCTCATAGAAATAGACTTCAAGCTCCAAACAAAAATGACCTTTGTACTTAAAAAGATAACTTGACGTTTAAATATACGAAATTGTACACAACTTTGAAATAATCTCTAAAAGTACCACTTGGGTATATATAAGTTGATATATGGAATCTGTATGTAGATATGAAGGGTATAATTAAAAATCTACCTCTGTGTGTTCTCGCTCTGCGGTGGAATGGATGAATTAGTCATGAATTATGCATAAATTGTTTATAAAGCAGGAGTAAAAGAAAACTGTATACTCCAGAGTTATTTTAGTTAAGGACCCAAGTAGTAACGAAGAAGCAATTAGCAGTAATAGCTCCAGAGACCACGTAGAGAAGTACAATTACTTTAAATCTGTAAGAAACATAAAAACTGGGCTCCGTAGAACGTTCATAAAGGTAGAAACTTGAAATAATAATAACAAATGTGTACATTGCTTTTAAATAATTACATAACGTGCGTTTAGAGTTGAGGAGGAACCGCAACATTACCTTTTGCGACAATTTACTCTAATGTAAACTGTGAAGGATTTAAGACAGATTCCTTTTTGTGGTATACAGTAACCAGGATGGGAGAAGCGCGTGTCGCGTTACGTAACTACACACGTTTGTATCCTTTTTTCCTGTGATTGCATGGTTAGCAAAAGATCAAAGCTAGTCTCACACTGCCTTTTAGCTGACTCGGCGCTCCAATTTTCCCATGCTGTCTGATTCGACTGAAGTAAATGTTTAAAGGAAGCAAATAAATTGTAAATATCCATAGTACAAATGCTGAACAGGCTGTGACTGGATTTGAGACATTAATGACTCCATACATGACAAAGTCAGTATCACTTGACACGGCACAACTTTTTGCTGCCTCTAGCTAAACTCACATTTTTTGCAACTGATACTAACACGAGACGTCATAAAAGATGCTATAAAACTATAAACATACAGATAGAATCCACATACGGAGACAGCTTTGTAAAATATATTCCTCCATGCGCACCTGGAAGAATAAAACGATTTATTTTCTTTCCTATCCTCACATATCCCAGGACGTATTCAAAACTAATAAAAATCTTCTACGTACAGGATTCTAAGCTGACGAAGCTCAACATTCATTCACATTATTGGATTTATAGCTTAACGCATGTATCATCAAATCAGAAGAGTAAAAATGTATAACTACCTAACAACGTTAGTCTCATAACAAAAACTTGTCTTTTGTACTACATTATGACGAATGTTGTGTAACAAACGAACTTTCGTTGCTTACCATGATATTATGGAAAAAACAAGCCTACTGTATAATAAAAAGGATTTTTACAGAGTTCTTAGGAAGTTATACAAGTGTGCAATGTCATGCTTGTTAATGAATAATAATAATACACACATTGTCAATATAATTGGCAATTCAATACTTACAAGTATGACGCAAATCCTATTGGTGCTTACTAAGAACTAGTATTAATGTTATTAGCTAATAGTAATGTAATTATATATGTAGCACACTTTGTCAACAAACATATCAAATTACGTGAATGAATGATTCAAACCTTTTGATTTCGCTCGGACTCTGATCCAGGTCATTCTTTGGGACTTTTACGACGTAGTAGAGGATACCGCCATGAGAAACTGCCATACTAGGCATTATTATGTTTAATAAAGAAATGGAAGAGGTTTCGAAGATAAGATTATTTACGCGCACGTTAACTAACGTTTTCCTCCAATGTAAATCGATAACCCAGAAAACATAGACATTCAGAATTGCATACTGTAAAACGTAAGTCTTTTATTAGTAGTGCTCTCCCTCTCCAACAGAATAGATTACGTTTCACAAGTACAGAACTGATGTACACAGTAGCTTCTCAAATTTCTTGAATATACGTCAGGGGAATTTATATATCAGATAGAAGAGTCACGAACGAAGATATTAAAAACAATGTCGACACTGTGACGAAGGCCACACAGATAAAATGGGTCTCAATCTCGGATCGTGTTGCCACTGATATGATTTATGGCACAATTAGTTCGGACTTATTGGCAATTAATTCAACTCGCAGCTGAAGGCGACAAAGAATCTTCACTTTTGTATCCGCAGCACCACAGTTCCTTCTCTCTCTACTCGAAAACATTAGACACTCCATGTAGGTACACAATATTATAAATATGTATTTGCTAGACGTGCTTGGCTACCCAAACAACACAGCACTGAGCTACGACTCTTACTAATGACTTTAAGTACTCAGATAAAATACTGCAAAGCTCTATGAATCCTACTTTCGCCAAATTGGATATTACGTGCCACAAATACAATTTCTACGGACTACTATTTCCTGGCTACCAAAAATTCTTTATTTCCTTCTTCTATATTCCTGTCACTTCTGTTTACTTTTGACTCAGCTACCTTCAACTTACTTATTACCAATCTTTTCCCACTACTGACAAGGATTACTCAGAATTTTTCTCCACATACTTTCTCCAGAAAACAAAAACAACAGATAAATAGGTACAGTTATACTGACCAATCAATCCCTATTGCTACAAGGCAAAACTTTCTTTTAGTCCAGCAAAATTACTTCCCAGGAGCATTTATTTTATTACAGGTATAGCTAATAAATTCATATTTTATTATCCTTAACTATACTGTTACATTTAATAATTCTCTCCCATAAATGAAATGAAATTACAAGATTAATGTGGTAATTTACAACAAAAAGGCACAAGCAAAAGTCCCTTACTTAGTTGTGTCTTACCCATTTATCATTTATAGCTATAGTTTCCTTTCTTTTCTCTATGCCCTTGTTCTCTGCCTAAAACTACATGTCAGTAAAGTATGGTTAGAAAATAGTAGCTATTATCATACTACATAACATTCAAAATCAGGGTCTAAGAAAATTACATCTACTCAAAAATGAAGTGCAATAAATGGAGCGAAATGTTTTTAGCACAGCTTGTACTTTAAGTCTTAGTTATGAGATTTATGTTCACACAATGAGTTTGTGGGTAACTACACGAGACACAAAATGTAATAGTACTCTGAGTATAAAGTTTACTGTTCTGGCTCTTTGAATGACCCAGAGCATATTAATTGCTCAAACACATTAGCTAACAGAAGAGCGACTTAGGGATAGAAAAAAGCCCTATACTAAAAAGAGTATGGATTTCCATCCAACATTTCGGTAATCAAATAGCTAATAATAATTACACTATAGAAGCAATTCAAAAGCTCTCTGAAGGATTTTGTAGTGAACACAAGAACATCAAGTTCAAAGTCAAATGTCTACTTTATGAACTTGATATATACTGTCCTACTTTGCTATTTAATTATAGTGGAGGGTAAAAGGAGGCAGGCACTTAGGTGGTTAAACCAAGTTGTATGCGAATACCAAAATTGTAAAGGAAAATTTTTGTCCACAGCGCAAATAATTATAATTATAGGACTACAAAGTGGGTTAGCAAGTTAATGTGCATGGAAATGCAAACGTAAGAAAAGTTTGCATATAAATGTCACGGCCAAATCAAAACATTTACGCTTGAATGAAAGAAACCGTTAAGAATGTTTTTCACCTTTAAAAATACGACAATGGAGATAATCTAATTAACCTTTTCGTTATTTCTTGAATGAATGCAGAATCACGACGTAGTTTAAGGGACAATCTAACCACAAACTATAAGACTATGCACTGAAAACAAACTGCTGCAGAATGAAAATTAACCCAAATTACAAATCTGTTCAACCTGGTTATAACTTAGGCTCACTCTACGAAAGACAGATTTGAACTGACAAGCGGAGATTTGAATGGAATTTTTATTACAGACTTGAGAAAATGTTCTGCCTATTCCCAAGGTTTGGCTATTGCACATAAATATAAATGATATGGAACACGTACGGTACTCATAGGTATATGTAAATTTAGTTACGTAAAAAAGCGGATGTAAAAATGCAGAATGCACTATCAAGAGCACTAAATAGCAACTACAACTACGTAGTTGGTACACATAAGTACATAGCATAACATGGCATCGTGACATAACATCATCCTAAAGGTTAGTCTGTCCTGGCTTTTGGCTAACAGTACACAATTGTATGGCCTAGAATTTTCTAATGTAGATTCGGCTATGTCTATATTTAAATTCTCCGTAGTAGTTCCTTTCTACTGCTCTGGATTCTCTATGTAAAGCACAATTTTTAGCCTTGCCTCTTCTGTCTATATCTACACTAGGGCATATGGTTATTATTTTACATTTTGGAACAGTATGTTCTATCGTTTTCTCGTCCTATTACCATCCTGCACTTCATAAACACAGCATTAATGTCATGTACCTGCCTGACTCTAAGCGTAATTTATAAACATTCATTCTAACAGTTGCATACAGAAGTTACATTATGAATTATTACCACAAAACTTTGGCGATATATTTATTCCACATCATACATCCTTATTTCTATTCAAACATAAATGGCACCTCCTACTACAAAATCCTGAATGTTTAAAAGGGCGAGATAGAAGTTTGTCCTTGTTTTGCATTTTGAAATAGACTTTCCCTGCAGTAACTCCAAATAAAATAATCTATACTTAAGCTAGAGATCTAATAAGTATCTAAGAGTACTTTCAGGAGAAAATGCATATTTTTTTGTTACACTACAGAAATTTGGACCTAGATCAGCGTAGAATGGCTATTGTATACACAATCTATAAATTGTAGTAGAAAAAACTCACAGACAGGCTTACCTCAACGTGCAGGTGTCTATGCATTATGTAAAAATCCAAATGTACGCAGAATACATTAAAGGTTGTGTCATGAATATGAAATGAATCTCGCGTATGAGTTTAGCTCGAAGTACATCCTTCATACCCATAAAAATACAAAAACCTCTACATGCTATTTGATGTTTTAATAAAGCCAAGGAGGACATACTTATTTGTCCATAACTTTAAAAGTTATTTACTAACTACAGGGAAACTGATATTTTAAGTATAATGTAGGGTGATTTAGAGGAAGACTGTCAGAAGTTTCCCTTTATTAAATTGAAACGACAGCTAGACAAGGCTAGCGTGCTGCATGAGCCTAGAGGAGCAATTAGAACTCAAGATCCGAGCCAAATACTATTACATCACTTAAGTCTTCATAACGAGTCAGATGAAAATGCATGAGCATGAGTTTTGTTTATTTGTGATTTGCAAAGCTGTATGTACAACCTTAGTTTCAATTTTGCACAGCAGATCTTCATGGCGGAGTGTAGTCATGACCCAATGGCTAATATTAGACACCACACCACCACCAACCACGTATTTATGTTTACACATATCTCTATAGACAAAGACATATGTCAGTATACGTGCCTTCCTACCAGCACATGTAATAATAATATTAGCAACATAGCCAAAGCCAAGTGAATGTGATAGAAAGTCTCAAGTCATAGCCAAGTCAACTAATTCAAGTTATCCAACTAAACCACTCAGTCGAATTGTGCTCACCACCAGCAAACTAAAACTAGGAGAAGTTAAATAAAAGTACATCTAGTACTAATGCAATCAACCAATTTTGATGTCCCTACTTTTGGATTGCGTGATTCTCCTTCTAATTGTTTCTAACTTTACTTTACTACTAACTGACTACCAGCAAGACTCCTTCCACTTGTTTCACTCTGTTTCATTAACAACTCTCTGTACTCAGACCACTTCTGTTTAATGAACTAGATCAGATCTACTAGATTTCTAACCGCAAAATAAAAAAAAATCTTATAATTATTTCGATACATTAGTAAGACTGCTCCTTTCGCTCTTCAGTTACAACATGAAATATATAAGAACAAGATCCAACTTTAAAAAAATATTATTTACGCATCAAAACATAACTCATCAACCCCAACGTCTAATAAATCATTTCAATAAGTATATATTAACCTTTTTTATACCTATAACAAAATTATTTAATGCACTCATTGGATAATGAAAGTAGGCTTCGTACAATTAGAGCCAGCAGGTTGAGAATTTTATAAATAATTTATAATTTAGTGAAAGTCTAAATCAAGGGTTAATCATTCTGTATTATACAGCGTGTTGTGCTTGTGTACTTATTAAGAATTGATGTATCTCAACGTGTGGTCTTTATTGGACTCATTACAACCATTACTATAATAAACCCGTTTAAGCTATGCACCACATGGCTATGCTATACATATAGTCGTAGTACTACGTAATAAAATATTCTGGTCTCTCAAGATCCAACTTTCTGCGTAGTATCTATCAAAAATAATCTCATTAAAAGTAACATGCTATTTTCTCACGGTGGGAAAAATAAACAGAAGCTGCGTACATATAATATTTATATGCAACTACTTGCAACTCGAAGAAGGCACAGTTTCACGTGGCTTTACTCATATTATACACATTTAGGTACAATCATTACTAAGATGTGTAAGTGTTCTGTATAAATTGTTATGTGTACATTACCCTACATAAAAAGCTACGCATAGATTAAATAAGACCTCATATGGGCGTAATCAACGATCAGAATTATTCAATTAGCAAAGAAAATGAGAGATAAATGAAGTAAATATACCCAAGCGTGTGAATAAGATACTTTTGTGATAACGGAGCGGACCATGTGGAGTGTGGGTGACTCTACACTGAAAATATATCCAAGTACAAGTTATAGGGATACGCCTGGGATTTTCATGATCTCTTTACTCACCAACAAATCCATACTGGTGATGCATAGGATATTTTTACCGACTTTCGAAGGAGGGTTAGATATAGAGTATCACATTGCCATCCTATACATTATGCACGTACAACACAAAGTGGGATACAAATGTCAAGTATCATTCTATTTATGAGCTGTCGCACATCAGCTGCGAATTGAAAACAACAACTCTATTAGCGGAACAAAAACAGAAACCCAAATATGGTCATGTATAATTTCAATTACAATTGTGAGTCAAGTAGATTTAAGTAGCAGTTTGTAGTTATAAATTGAAGTAATTGAGATGTTTCACTTACACTTAAATTCGAGTATGAAAGGATGGAGTCAAATTAAAAAAACCACTTAACGAATGAAAAGATGTAATTTAGTGTCTGTGTGGTCTGTGTTGGTTCAAGTTTTGTTATTATATTATATTTGAAGAGCAATAGTAATATCAGTGTCAGTTTTTAACTACATTTTTCAGACAGACTGAAATGGAATTCACTGCACATTGTGCTAAATAGGAGCGTGTCTTGTATAGTATCAATATAAGCACAAGTCCGGGAAATGAGTTTCTACATTGAAAGACACGAATAGTTGTTAAGAAAACAGTTTAAACTGGAAAGGATGCTTGTATGCGTGCCAGAAGCGAGAGAACTGACAAGGTAGACAGGTCTGGAGAGAACTGGAGAAAGAAATAGAAGGGAGCGCTTCTTATAAAGAAGACACTTCCGCGTAATATTCACATTTGGGGAAAGCTCTAGCATTTAACAGGAGTTCCAGCGTTTCTCGTGCGCTGCAAAGCTGCACGCTCGGGTGGCGAATCCATTGGAGTTAGTAAGTAAGAGCAGAGCTAGTAATGCGTTTCAATGTAAAACGTAGTATGACACAAGAATGGCTTAGTGTCTGTCTGTTCTAACATAACATTGTAGTTGGCCATGCATTGCCTACCTACTCCAACGTGGTAGGTAGAACAGTAGGGCAAGAGAAACTGAAGTAGCAGGCCAACCCTAGTCACATACCATATAGCCACATAAACATCATATAGAGAATAAAGGAGCAGCTGAAACTCGTGCACGAGTTCAGCTAAACTCTCTCATAACAAATCTTTCGGTTGATCCAGGGAAGCAAGGGAGATAGTTGATAGTTCACTCAAACGCTAGAAAATGCATGCGAAGTCAAGCCACATTATTACAAGTCTCCATTTCAGACTAAGTCAGCAGTTCTTAAGAAAAACTCAGGGAACGGACAGAATCACTTTAGTCTCCAATATCCTTTGAACATCTTCTTATCTGGAGTAAGTTTCAAGTTTAACTAACTCTTTGCTATAATAGTAGTCAATGTCAGTAACACATCGGGTAATAAAATTACAGAGAAAGGTGCAGCTCAGACATCAGACCCTTCTTCTCAGACTTCTTTAAGAATCTCCCGTAGTAAATTTACAAAAAAAACTATTCACATCTTCAGACTTTCACCACCATCAAAAAAGAAAACTTTTACCACGGGGCCAGGGATCCCATTGTAGTTACTGCACTCATATAAGTAAAGTAACCATTGTATCTGTAATAATCATAAAATAATGCTGTGTACTATGTACGTGAATGTATCAGGACAGAACTCCGCAGAATAATATTACCATGTTGTGCTGAAGGTGATGATTTGATCATGTGATGAGAGAAGGACTTAGAAACGGCGTAGTGTAGTATTTGTAGGAGGACAGAGAAAGTATTGGCATTGCAGTCGCAGAGGGAAAAGTAGCGGGCGGGCCAGGCGGGAGCGGAGGGAAATGGCTGAAGAACGACCGGACGAAGCAAAGACGCTTGAGCTAGCTGGATGGAGAAAGCATGGAAAGTGCATCGTTGTGTTATACAGCACATCGTGTTAGCATTCTGCTCCAGTGCGAAGGCACTATGTAGCAAATGCAAGGTAGGTACACACACAAGTGTAGGTAGGTACTCTGTGTATGTTTTCTGTGTAATCATATCAAGTGCCTCCAACACTATACTTACTCTGTCGTGGGAATCATGCCATGGAATATAACCTTTCCTAAAGCGCATGTTTGCCCTTTCCTTTCTTGTTGTCAGAGTCAGAACTCCTTCGCTCTCACACAACGGCTCGATATTTTACCCGCTTTCCCCATTGCCACTAATACTTCAGTTGCAGCCAAACCGGAGCTTCTCAGACTAACTCAACTTTACCAGATGGATGAGATATTTCTTTTTTTCGTACACACTAGATTACTTATTGGGCCGTAATTACCTCCACTTCTCTACTCTTTACGTATTTACTATGCAGTGTAATTACACTCAAGTATTTTCAATGAAAATAACAGAACACCCGCCAATTCCCCTTCAAACCCGATAAAAAAGTATTTTGGGTAGTTATAATCACTAATGTACATACGAATTTTCCCATAGAATACCTACTAACTAAATCATTAGCTAATAAATTTTTAGTTGATTCTTTTTATTTTGCGCTGTAGCCATTCCCAAAATAATGAGCGTAAACATAAAAAGAAAATCGTTCTTTCCATAAAAATATGTAATTCGCTAATAGCACAAAACTTGATATTGGGGCATTACGTACGTATGTGGTTGAGATTCGAGAGGTGCACTTTCAATATTGCTAGAGGAGAAATTGTTGGAGGGGAAAGTACGGCGAAGTGGAGTAGGTACTTGATATCAATTACCATTACCATATTGTATGATAGAGAATATTGGAGAAGTAGACAATACCGGAGGTGAATTATAGAATGTACTCATGTATACTAAATGGGATGGATAACGGGTAGTTATGTGGATAGCCAGCCCCAGCCACGGAAGGAAGAATGCATTAAGTGAAATGGGAAGTTATTCAGCCTAGGTGCATTCGTGTCTAAACAAATAAAACTGGATAAAATATTCTCCTCTCGTGAAATCGGAACAGTAGCGGATAAGTGCTTTCTACTTCTGATGCCTGGCCACACTTAAGGGACTAAGGCAAATAGATATTAAATGAAAGGAACTCCACCCTCTATACATTTGCTACTAAATATAATTAAACACGTAATTTTGCTACAGAAATTAACTCCTTTTTACACCTAATCCTAGTAAATAATTCGTTTATTATCCTTTTTGATGGTCACATAAATTGGGCTGCATCAAAACATTTGCACTATTATGGGTAGATAGGCAAAGAATAATGCACCTACTATTATCTAATCTATTTCCTCCCCCATACAATCAGTAACACTAAAGTTTAAATTTACATTGGAAACTCAGAGCACTCAGATGACAAGGATTTGTTGGTTCAAACACAGTCATTACGTGCACAATACAGACATGAGCAATTACATGTATTATTCCTTTAAGCAATTATATTTATAGTAAAAGAACATAAAAAGTGCAAGAAAAAATATGTGCTCTATGTATAGAGAGTAAAAAAATAATTATAGATTCAGTCAGAGTGTGTACTTAGCAATTGTACTGCATTAGAAGTTTGTGGCCCTGCCCAGGAAAAACGGATGGATGAGATTGTATTGACATGAAGGTAGATAGGTGAATATTTGGCTTTTATGTAAATGTTAAATTGTGGGATGACAATGTTCATTGAATTTGTAAACTAAAGGAAGCTCCACAAATGCAATTGTGTGTAACAGTCACTGAATAAGTATAGAGAGATAAATGTCAAAGTCACCAGAGTTAAAGTCAAGGCGAGGGAGGGCTGGAGCGTAAAGAGACGAACGGTAAAGGGCAGGGCCGAACTTTCACACTGTACCTTCATGAGCTGCACAAAGTAAATAGCTAAGACTACAGGTAAGTCGCCTTATAGCCCCTAACGGTATTGAGTTATAATACACAAAAGCTAGCCCAAGTTCCGATACAATTCTTTGAAGTCAAAGCTTTTATTTAGCCATGTACAAAGTGTCTATTCCCAGAACATGCTACAGAGTTATCAGCCGTTTCCTGCTATTATTCTGCACAATGAACAGGAACCACTATAAAATTACCTTTCATGAGAAATCACGACTTGCACAGAGATGGAAAATACTGAAATACTAAATAACATATTATTCAAGACAGAAACCCTGAACTATAAACTAATAATGATTATACATTGTAGACAATAATGAATTTAATAATGCAAGCTATTCTCCAGGAATTTTTAATACAGATAGTCAAAGAGAAAATTGAGACGAGAATCTTCAGAATTTTTGTAGTTACAAATAAAATATCATTTTATGTTTGCTACGAAGAATTTCAGCAAAGTAATATCTGAGTATAATTTGTAAAGTTATTTGAGTATACTTCTACTACTGTCAATATGCAGTGGAAGTATAGGTGTGTGTCAAATATGTCAAAAAAGCTTTTATGCAAATGCTTTGCCTGACAAGGAACATTTGGGATTGGAAGCGCATTTTTAATGACAGCTATAGAAAAAGTTTGATCATCTTGGAGTGAGGAATTAAAGAAAACACTGGTATTAAAACATGTTTTCATGACAAAGAAAGATTGTCTTTTGCACATTCATGTCCATGAAACGACGACAGCAAGTTGGCAAAGTTCTCCATAAACGTACACTTACAAGTAGTAGATAGTGCACCATAAGTATACAGAATAACTATATTATTATGAAGTTAACCTTTTGGTATATTGTGAAAGTATGCAATGCTGAAGACCATTAGCATTACTGTTGAATATGTAGTGTACGCTGACTAAAGTGAGATTTCCGATATAAACGCCCAAAATTTAACGTAGCCATTAATCCAAATGGAATGACTGATACTGCTTTTCCTGCAATTTACTTTCAGTTCGGCAACTCTAACAAACTACGTCTCAGGCTATCTATATTGTATACTTAGATAAAATAACTATTACTACCTATCCGTATCTACTAATGCTAAGTAACACTTTAGATATAACTTGAGATCTAAGAATAAGTGAGGTCCGTCGCTTCTTATTATGTTACTGTCGTTTATTTGGCTTTCCTCATAAGTATTACGATAAAATACGAAAGAAACTTAGATATATATACACAAGTTAGTTATTAGCTTCGGAAGCAACCTACTTTCGGCAGTTTGGCCAATGGCATTTGTTTCATAAAGAAAATCACGGGATATCAACACAGACAGTTAGTTCGGTCGTCTCTCTAGGCCAATCTGTATTTCACTGTAGAAATTGCAATTCAGATTGAAATTCAACGACCGAGCTTTGGAAATAATTTGTTTAAGGAATAATCAATAAATGTTCAACAAATGGAATTGAATGGGTTATCTCGGAATAAAGGTAGAACTGGATCTAAAGTTTAGATGCGACGCAGTAGCTACCTAATTAAAAAGTGATTTCCTTTTGCTAGTATTCCTACAATTATAATGAAAATTACTTAGAAGGACGAAATTACAGACTTGACTACAAAACGAACGAAACAGAAGAAAATTATGTGATGTGAATAATCCTAGGTTAGGCGTATCTAAATTGGAGCAGTAGAGTCAAAGTCCTCTAAATTAATTTTTTACTTCTAAAGCTAGCAAACATAAAATCCCAGTATAAAAAAGTCTTAAACCATTTGAAATTGAATTAGCTTACAACCACTATGTAGTGACGACATGCTTATGTGTTTACAATACATGATTTCTTAATGTCACGCCAAGAGTATCAAAACATACTAATTTTTAAGCTTTTAAGATTTAATTAACTTTTACTTAGAGATGAGATGGAGGATGGTGACGTGACGCTTACAATAGAGAGAGGAAACAAAGCGTGAACGGAATTGGATACGCGAAGACTTTGAAATCTTGTTACGTTTCTTAATTAAGTAGATATTCAGGATTCCACGACACGTACAGAGCGAAGGATACTTATAAACTGAATCACAATTATACAATACTACATCAGTTCGATGATTGGATAATATTGTTCCGAGCTACCCAACTCCACGCAATGATGTTTTCACAACAAAACCAAATAATTTGCAAACATAATGGAAATAACAATGAATGTTCATCTGAGTGCAGACATGAGATAATCAATCTCGACTTTAGTCATGATAATCTAACTTTAATAATGATAATAATATAAAGGGGAAATGGGCTGCGAATTAACAGACAGTTAGGCATCTCTACTTAGTAATTATGTGTCTTCTTTTGATTAGCATGAAAACTACGTCGCTACTAAAGAGATGAAAATGCTAAAGCCGTGATACTCTGCTGCGTACTGCACGGTGTTACTAATTTCGGCAAGCATCATCAACGTATAAAATCATGGATGAGTTTCATCAGCCCGTCCCCTATTGTTCTTCCTAATGGAAGGTAGTTACGCTAGGTACCTCTATTAAAACATGACATAGCATCAAAGCTTTTCTGCTCTCTGCTCTATCATGTCATTTCATACCAATTTTCATGTACTTTGATCAATTCTGATTAACTTTAGATTAGAACGGAAACTATTTCAGACTCATCTTGTTACGATTAGTGGTGTCTAAAACAAATTATTTGCTGTCACAATCCGTTACGGTAATGGATACACAAGGGACTGTTGGGTGGCCATGTACAAAACTCTACTTTGTTTATCTACCAAAAATAACGCATGTGTAGGCGTATCTCTACAAACAATCGAAACAGCAAAGCACACTCGATTCCATTAATATCAAAAAGGAAAAATCCTTTAATAAAACTGTCCTTTGAGAAAAATGCAATTTTTCTGAAAGATAAATGCGCTATTCCTACCACATAAATCCTGTGCATCCGGGTGATGTTAAAGAAAGCTCTTTGAACAAGTATTTACACAAGACAAATATATTACCAGCACGCAGAATGAAAATTAAACAATCCCATAGGATTTCCTTCCATTATTATCTCAGGCCCTGCTCTTTCAATAACAATTGTAATATAATATCCACAATCAACGCACACGAAATACAAAACAAAAAAATATTATTAGTTAAACATATGATTCAAAGCAGTTTTACAATTCCCTATTATTAATTAATATCAAGTTTCATTTTAATTTTTGTTGTATTTGTGCAATGAAGCAAGTTTGTATTCAACATGCGGCAATTTCTATCTATGTAGAAATTCACCTTGTTCTTATGCTCTTTGTTAAAGGGGTTTGTGTTGTATACAGAAAAAAGGCGGACTGAAACCACTTAGGTATCTCTTGCTGACGCCAACTTAAGAAGCATAATGTTTCAGCACTACTTGACAACGGACATACTACTTGGATCTCCATTCATATCACTTTGCTTCCTTTACATTCCCAGAGCAAACTTATTTGCATTTCTTCTTCGACATAGTAAAACTTTGGCGGAAGTTGTTTATTATCTGTATACTCCGTCTACATGTACACATAATACACTCAAACACAACACATAAGCATATTATATGCTTCACCATTTCGTTTTTACTCAAGATCTGTTTTTTGTTTGCATAATGATGTCTACAGACACTAGCAGACGCCGCCGCTGCTTTGTTTCCTATTTTTTATTTCAGCCGTCTTATTTACTTTAAATTTTCATTCCCTGCAATTGAAATATATCTTTTTGTACTGTTATTTGAGTATCGGCTAACATAAAGAGTTTAGCATTTTTGAGGAATTAGTTGCTTGAAGGAATATTCACCATACACATTTTACAACGTTGTTGCTAACAATTGCAATTATAAAGCATAGGTATGTTGATCCTTAGCTGTGAATTCAATATATGTTCGTGGTTCAGAAGGTTATTACGTATTTACTTACACCCACCGTTGTACTTATGATGTACATAAAGATAGATTGTAACAGAATCATTTCATGCCATGAATCTACAATTTAATTTTCTGTCAACTGCTCCTGAGTCTCTGTACTGTTGCTCATCCTCTTGAAGAAGCGCCAGAAAGACTATAACTCATCTATAACAAACCATTTTGTCTGACTAAAGGATGATGAATATTTCTTCTGTTTCGTTTATTTTGTTTTCCAGCTCCGACTAGAGTACTTTATGAGAGAACTTTTCGAGAACTTTGTCTTTTGGGAATTTATGGCACAGCATGTGCACACACAAGAACACATTTTCTACCGAGGTACATACACATCCGATGTGACTAACAATCTAACCAGTCCACACAAAATTGTTAACAGGAATGCCGAAACGTGTTATATTAGAGTGCTCTAACGTGTATTTGGATTTTTTTACTGCTTAAAACTTTGTGAATCCCGAGTACTGTCATATAAATACCATGAATTACTACTCCATATATTCATCATCTAAATGTCAACCGTATGTACAACAATTTCTAGTTCCAAACAAATTTGGTTGTGGGTTTTCTTACATAAGCCCTATTTCTAATACCTATTGTAGTCAGATGATCTGATTTTAACTAGAGGGATTTAGAAATAAGCTTGCAGACAAAATCATAAGATATCCTTCTGTTTAGAATGCAATTTTTAGTAGTGATCATCTACAGAATAATATTAAATACACATACCTTGCCCAACTTACAAAACAGGCCGTTTAAAAAAGCGTAAACACAATTTGTGTAAAAGTAAAAATAGTCCAAATTGTTTAAACATTGGTGCTAGCTGTTTAATAGCTATTTCTTTAAATGCTGTCATCCTTTTTAAGTTTTGCTTGGTAAACAGGAAAATTCAGTTTCCGCTCATTAGAGCTACTCCCACTTCTGTTTACTAAGTTTGTGCATGCCACCACAAAGTCAAAGCAGAGACTTGGTAGTTTCCTAATTAAAAATATTTTAAGTGTCTAGTCCTGAATTCTAGGACGCACATAAAAGTTTGTATACAGACGAGGCCACGATGCTAGAGAGCAGACCAGTAAAAACTTAAAGGTACGCTTCATCTTTGCTTTACAATCTACTTACTGTTATCACTCTGCTGATTACCTTTAACGTGTAGTTAGCAAGTTAACATGTTTAGCATGTAGAAATAAAAAGCGTAGTTCACGAAACGTACCTCTACTAGGCGTTTCTTTTCGTCGTAAAAGTATGGGTGTGTTTTCTGTAGCTTACGCTACCTCATCGTCACAGAATGTAATCTGGTCCACAGATTTAGAGACAGAATTGTAGCCCCACCAAAAATACAGACTTGTATAGCAAATAAATCCGGTCATAAGAATAGCGCGTTGATAAAATTTTATGAAAGGGTAAATGACGAAATAAAAGTTTAAATTAAAGAAAGGCTGGAAATAAAAATGCGTGAGTTGCGTTGTAAAATGCGTAGGAGTGAGCGAGAGAGGAGCCTTTAAATTAATGGGAGCCAGCTTGCTGTCTGCTTTCATTAAAGCCCACCACACCACCTACTAAATCATCATCATGTAACTAATGTTTACATAAAGAGCACTAAGGTACATTCTACACGTACAGAGAAATGTACTATATAGTACGCTGCCTGGTTTCTGTTGAAAGATCTGGCTCTAAAAGTCAATGTCAAATAGTAAATCTACAGAGTGAGACAGTATGCACTTAAGACTTGTAGTAGTAACTCCTATATAACTAAATATACCTACTTTTTATACCAAGTCATGAATTGGATCACATGAATTGGACGTAAGAAACAGAACAGAACATCTTGTAGCATTTTATACGTACACACATGACGAAAGGACCTAAAAACCCTCATATATCTATATATAATGATCTTGGCCTTAATGTATAATGCATTTAGTGACGGACTCACTGGTTACATTTACATATATTAACATTGAAGGAGCAAGGTAAAATCAAACATATGAAAAATGGCTCCACATGTTCAAATTCAATAAACATTCCGGTGAGGCTATGGCCCATTCATCATACGGACGACATTTGCTCTTATGGTCCAAGAGTTCTTCCCATACTAACTACCAAGGTGGTTAGACTCACCTCTATAGATAATGCTCATCCTACTTATTTATAGTCAATATACAGTAGTAGGAGAGTAGTCATATAAATCTTCCACCGGCTAATGTACCTTCCTTCAGTAGCGGTACATGTAAAATAAAGAAACTTGAATACTCTTCCTTGCATCATATCTATTCTTCTAGTAGCCTTATTGAACATTCGATTTTCTATGGATTTTCTCACAGATATTTTAATAGATATTTCAAGGAAGCGAGCATGATGCAAAGTAAAATACTTAGCCAACCTGCCCTTTATGAGCCCAAGATAAATAAATCGCACGAAACGCTCCATTTGCTCCCATTGGAATTTTCTATCCTAAATCCTCCCTGAATAACTTAGCTTTCCAACTCTCGTCTTCCTTATATTACATGACTATAATGCTTTTACTTTGCCTTTTGGTTTTGTTCTCCTTTGTAGTATATTCGTTCTTTTAGCTTAACCACTGCCACTAAAATAAATTGGTGGTTTCCTTTTTCTGTGTACACAAGCACAAACTCCCCATTCATTGTTCAATTCCACGTACAGAAATATTCTACGCTGATTCTGCAACGAGCTGCTTCTTCGTTATGGTCTCACTCTAACTCTCCGACAATGTCGACAAATCCAATTTCTACCACTATCCTACACTACATTTGTTGCTTTCCTTATTTCTCTACTGCTTGTGGTTGAGATACGAAAGGGAAAGAAATGAATATACCGACACAAACTCACAAACCAAACTTACGGTGGTTTACAACTCGTAAGAGGATTAAAAAACACCGAGGAAATATCAGCCACATTGTTGACAGCGACAAGCCTTAGCCAGGCACTTTGTACTCTGGCTTCTTTTATACCTACACAATATTTAAGTCGACATTTATATATTGGAGAAACTCCTTTACCTAAATCTCCCGGAAATCTCTCTTCCAATTTGTGAGCAAACAATTCAACGCAACAATTCGATTTCACCTCAACAAAGAAATTCAATCCGCTCTCCACTGTTGCATTAGTGATCGATGTACATTAAAATTACAAGCATTTCAAATATTCGATGCTTTCAAGATATGAATGAATTTGTCTCATGTTAACACATTTTAGTCATTTCCTTGCCTAAACATTTGGGAAATGTATTTTGGTGGATAATAAAAGAAAAAATTGCAAACCTCATTTGTCGGTTGTAGGAAGGTGTGGTTCGGTCAACGGTGTTAGGACTTCCAGGTAGAGTCATGTTGCTCAGATCTAAGTCGAGTATATCTGACTCAGGTGAGCTGACTGCTAATGGCTTCTCCGATTCGAAAAAGGTCACTCGAACTCTGGACGGTGGTCTGGACCCTCCAGTCGAGCCCCTGCAAATAAAAAAGTTATATCATGTAATTACTATTGATTGATCTGACCCTCTGCCACAGTCTACATCACTAAGAGTCTTTCTAACCACTTAATTACACTCATATTACACAACACAAACGCACATTATGGAGCTCCATCTTATCTTATAGTTAATGTACTTGGGATTTAGAAGGTAGGGAGCTATTATAGTATAACTCAATTTAGTAGTGTAATCAAGGAATCAATTTGTTACTTAGATATACTGTCGTTTGGCCTTCGAAAATTACTCACTCCGACATTTCTGCACTTTACGATAATGCTTCGCAACACTTTAAGCATTATTTTCTTCCGTCCTCAACCCTCACACTTTTTGTGTACACTTAATTACAACCATTTAGTAAAGGTATGGAAGGTTTAACAAAAAAATTGCAGATTGTGTGTAAACTAAACACTATTGGAGTACACAAGAATTATTTATCTAGATAAACTGTGTACAGTTCATTCTTGTGGCCAATTTTTTTTTTATTATAGTAAATATTTTAATTTATATTTGAATTGCAGGTTGAATTGAAACTGCGAAACCACTATAAGAGTGTATTTACACATGCACATAAATAACATTCTTTAGTGATGTTTGTCACAAAAAATAAAAAGTTTAGTATTGACAGTAAACAGCCTAGAAATATGCCTATAAAATCAATCACAGTGTGTATGCAATTGGAGTCACCTTTTCTTAGTCTTACTGGCCTGGAGAAAAGCAACCACATTGAGACAGTTCGGTTTCAGCGATAACTAGGCTAAGTTTCTAACTATAAGTTAACACGACCCGATTTACCGACAAGTTGGCATTGAACCGCCTGCAAAAAGCCTTCAAAAGTAGTACAGTAAAACAAAACCCGAAACGCCCAGGCCTGTATAATCAAACCAATAGTCGTTCTATATAGAACTCTTACACTTCCTATTGCCGTATGTGCATTACTACACTATGCAAACTACAATTGCCAGAAAATTCGGGTACCCGGCTGTGTGTTCATATTTATCATCGTCAATTCATATCACAGCATAAATACAGTTCACGGGCTTATTAACTATTAGGTACTGGAATATAGGTTAGCTTTTATCAGAGCAATTATTACTTTTAGAAACATACTGCAAGCAAAGTAATTATACTCAAGGTGAAATATCTATCTATCATATGATTTTCATTAAAAGCTAAGCCCAGACTTTCTTTCCTGCCAGGAGCACGCGTACACACTGCATAATAAACATTTGCTACAATTATTAAATTCTGCATAGATATTCAGTAATGCAGTTGACTTCTGACTGTAATAGTCTCGTGGTGGTTGCAGGTGCAGGTGTACCGAGAACTGGATCGGACTGTTACTGGTACCAGTAGTGCATGTTAAAGTGTGTAGGTAAGTGTTTGAATAGAAATAAATTGCTAGGTCTTAGAGATAACTAAGGTACCTAGGTCAAGCCAACCTCCCCATAAATCTACTCCCAAATTGCCAGCACACGCAACCTCTAGATCATAATCCTTTTGTCCTTTGTAACCGAATAAACTTGAATTATCAATCTAACAAAAGAGAATAAGAATTCTTTCCACGTTTTTCATTTTAGCATTCTTGTATTTGATTCACTATTGGGTGGTGACTTCAAGAAGACATATATCGACATGATATACTGCAGTAAACAAAATAATTACAAGCAGACCACAGGTGGAAATGGATTCAACGACAAGAGGAACAAGGATTGAACTGAAGTAGATACTACGACGAACCTATTATTATTCGCCTACGCAAACTTCTACATTTGCAATCAAAAATGAGTTAATGACTCTCATTTATGCAATTTTTACATACACCTAACTAACCTAGTCCATCTTCTTTGCCTGGGAGTGGAAGCTTTTCCTCCACTTGTCAAGAACACTGAACTGACATGACAGCTGCCACCTTTAACTGTCAATACCCTCTATTAACACCTGAAATGGAAATCGCAACCTTACACAACTTACTAACAATAAGTACTACAAGCTATTATAATTGTACAATACCACATGCCATTATGCTAATTATTAATTTCAGATTGTAAACATCCAATAGCTATGGGTGAACATTATAAACTAAAATATTTTAATATGCAATTAATATGCATTAAATATATACATTCACTTTACAATAACCATATTTGTAGTTTCATTGAAACTATGAAAACAATTGAAATCACTTGATTTTTTGTAGTTAAAAGAACATTCATGAACACTACTATTTCGTCTATGCAATTTATGATTCTGATGAGAATTTTCCTATCATATTACAAAAGGAAATGCTATCTTGCTGCCACACAACAAAAATGTTAATTTCCTTTCAAGATAATTCAAAAGCAATTTGCGACATCAAGTACATTGTTTTCGACAAAGGGGTACGAAGGCTTATCGTAACAATTAGTCATCCGAGAGAAATAATAGTGTCTCAATGAAATGCACTAGTTGCTTGTTTGCTAACGGCTGACATGCAAAGTTTCTTCTATCAATTTACACATACTATACTAATATAAAAGTATAGCATCAATTATACGTGGATACGCATAGATAGTGTATTAAAAGAATTTAGGTCCGTCTGCTCGTGCAGAGAATTTGTCGTGACATCTCTTCACCTAATTCACACATTGACAAATAACTTGAGATAAAAATGCCAAGTGGCAACTAAAGAGACGGGCTGTCGCCAAATGACACTTCACAGACTTCAAACAGCTCTGGTTATTAGTCTTCCTATTACTTACTCTCTTGTGCACTTCATTGTAAAAAAGACACCCATTTTCATTAGTATAGAGTACTAAACACACACTTTACACATTAAAACGTATCATTATATACTTTACTTTTCATGGCCACATCTTCACGAAGGAGATGCTCGTTTTATAAGCATGACTTTTCTATTTCTAACAAAAAAGTGTACACAATTTAGATAGGTTTTCTATTCAGTAATTGATGACTACCGAATTTATACATTTATAGAAGAAAATAGCTTTTTATTAGTTCTAATGGAAGGCTACGGCAATAATTAGGAAAGGAAATGGGATCATTTATTACAGAGCAGTTCTGACTGATGTCTACTCTATTTAATGCTCTTAATTGACTTCCTCATGTAGGATTACAAGCCAGGGTAGTACTCTAAGCTTACTATACATGAAATCGATACGTGAACAAGCAAGAAAAGAAAAGCAAGCAAAATGCATTTCCTTTACAAAAGCTCCGTGTCCATTTGGCCTATTAATGTACCTTATTAGGATTAGGAATAATACTTCTTTCCACACTTTTAATAAGAAACCAGATTTAGCACTGAAGGCAAAGGAAAATGGCGAGATCTCTAATTCAGCTTCTAAATCTTAACAATATCAGCCCGGAGAAGTATTTGATCCAAGTCAAAATTAATGGGAGGGAAGTTAGTAGTAGGCTGGTAGTTTATTAGTGTTAATAAGCAGTACGCTCTTTCGTCACATTTACTATTATTACTAGCAATAAATCATTACGACTATCTTCTAGGATTTTAGCCCACCAGCACGCCCACTCATCTACAGCTGATATCTATAATTTCTGTGGAGGCCAGAACATAAGTACTAAATAATATTCGATGATGCTAGAAAAATTCATATTACTGAATTTCTCAGGGTAAGCTTACTTTTGTGATATGGGTAACATATATGACCAGACCAAAGCAATCAGAGGATAAAACTTGCAAGAATCATCCATGCAGAGGCATTATTATTCTTACTGCACTACACTGCACTTCATTTACTTTTTTACGGTAATCAAATTAAGGAAGACTTGTTCTTACAATCAGATGAGTCTACAAATACAGAAATAATATATTACAATCAGTGCAAGCCCATTATTTCCACTGACTTATTACTGTTAGACACTTGAGAGCAAGGTGTGTGTGTATGGACCTACTTTGACTCGATGTCCAAATGTGCCGGCGGAGAAATTTGCATGATTCTTGTTTAGATCTAGACAGGTACGTAAAATTGATTTATATGGTTAGGTAACTTATTATGGATCTTTCCTTCTGTCCTTCTCCACACTGAATTTAAATCCTATCAATTGAATTGACGGTAATAATAAGCATGAAACTCCTTGAAACTTTAGATCGTGGTTTTGTTAAAGTTGCTACGTATACTACAAACGTGTCTCCGAATAGTCTTTCTTTAAATAAGGCACGTCTGGTGCAAATATTATCTTTCTGACTTTAGTGAAACGAAGAAGCTTGAGAGAAATCAATGGCACATTAGCACGTCATCGTGATATTACAATGGCCAAGTGTCCTTCAAATTGTTATTTGCATAGGTAATAGTGTTCCCCGGAGGAAATTGAGTCTCGAGTTTAGTTTTGCACAACTTCAGTGTTCCCTTCCACTGTGGTCTAGCCACACTAGGGAAGAAGAGGAGCAAAGTTGCAACTTGTAACCAAATCGTACTCGAAACCTACTCGTCTCTAGTACGTATTGTATGATGCACGTATTTACTTTAGTATTTATCACCACATATAGGTGAAACAAACAGTCAGACAATAGGCCACAAAGATAGTGAGATTGGGCTTAAATTACTAATGCACTTTAAATTCTGCACACCTAAGACTGTAGGAATCACTACAAGATTTTTATATAGCCACACTTTTAACGTGTCGTTATCACGCTATTTTTTATATGACAGTCTCACTTCAAAACGTTTATATAAGTACCTGCAGGGAGTGGTATAGTAAAATATTATGTAGTGTGTAGTGGAAGTGAGTCATTCAGGAAAAAAGGCAAACACTCGGAACTCGTGTCAATTTTCAACTCGAAACTGTGTAAATTATACACAAACTGGTGTAAAAGCAATATCGTTGAGGTTTAGATTTCGCTTGAGACAGAACTGTTATTAGTGCTATTATCGATTCTTCCGGATTTTTCTTTCAAATAGCTTGTTTCTGATTTTTCTCGCTTTTCCCCTGTGCTTAGTCGATATTTCAAATAATAATATAACTAAAAACACTCGTTTTTGACGAGCAGAATGATTGATTAGATATAGAGATTGTGGAAACACGGCACGAAAACACGAACCGATAATTTCTTTATAAATTCCCGAAGCACTAATGCAGCTCTGTGAGTGTCTCCTTCTTTAATGCTGTTGAATTTTAGAAGCAACTGTTTAGTGTATGTGAATAATAATATTGCAGTTAAATACGATTAGAGTTGAAATCCCATGTAGAGTCTAGTCACAATTTCTAAGCATACGTTTTGTAAAGGTAAGTCAAATAATATAGTTATTCACATTATGCACGCAAGGCAGTTTTGCGCTTATAGAAATACATATACGTTTATGTGGATTATGCAGCTTATCTCTCTGCAATCACAACCTATTCAATCCTCCACGAGTAAAATATCTAACTGTAATATCACTGAATTAAATTATGAGTTAACATTGATGGCCCACCATAACTGTTACTTTGCTATAAATAAAATAGCTGATACCCACACGTAGTACTATATAGCTGTAGGGGGAGTGCACAGAATCGCTATTAAATAACAATTCAAATTTTATTTATGCTACAAAATGAACAAGGAAATGGGAAAACGAAAAAAAAAACTTTGATTTAATAGAGAACTGAACAAAATATGTAATTGTGCTATGAAAACTGTAGTGAAAATCACATTAGAACTGAGTGTTTAGTAGTTAGTGACACAGTTGCATAAGTAGAATAGAAAATAACTGTATCTGTCTATGTATAAAATAAAGTAAACAAAGGAAGGCAGAGGGACAGCTATGAAATCACAATGCAAATGTATATCGTTTCCCTTAAAGCTTCGGATGTTAAATGAGATTTGAAAGGAAAGTCGTTCAATCACTCACAATCAGGAAAACAAGGTATGTTCTATTACGTGAGCATTCGATTACACAGATATTAAATACATAAAGAACAGTACACAGTGCACTTTGATGTAATAAAGTATAGTTTTGTAGCTACCAGATGTAAAATTCTGTTAATTCTGTGTAAACGATACAGTTTGCTTCTAGTTTGCTAATAAACGAAACCACAATAGGGTTCCACTTATCCTTGTTAGATCTCTTTTCTGTTTTATTGTATTTTTGTTAGATTCGCTCAAATACACCCCACAGTTTTTTGCCGGTTTGAATAACGATAATAGGTAGGATTAGCATACACAACAGAGAGTTACTTTATGAATGTAATAGTTCCTTCCTTTAGCGTTCACCCACGCTACGATTGTGATTTTATGGCAGAACAGAAAATATCTCGCAAAACAAGAGTAATCGCTTGTACAAGTGTATTACATACGCAGAGGGTACTACTGACTACTACAGTGCTATAATATCTGCCCCAGTAGGTAAACAGTAAGTCAGTAATGTAATACGCCCAATAAAATGCAGACGGTTGTTTTATGGTGATAATACTAATGGTTATATGTTACACTTATTATTGTGATATTATAATGTTGAGATTTCAATCCAGTCATTTCACATTCAGTTTTATATGCAGAACAACTGCTGGTAGTTATAATAGCTCTATGTTGTGCATTAGGTGCTTCATAAAAGGACCATAAGGAGCCAAGTTAACTGCCAATAGTAGGTATACACAACACATACACACAACTATATTGTATGGTAATCAATGTAGGTCAACTTTCAATTTCAGTTCCTATATTAAGTCTGTAATATACACTATAACTCATTCACAACTTGAATTGAACTGCAGTGCAATTAATCAAGACTACAGTAGTAAAGTGTATAGTGGTTATCATGTAATAGATATGTAGTAACTTACAGTCATTTTTTTATCTACGATACGACTGTTTTGTATAGGTACAGATAGCGTAACAGTAAAAAGTAAAGACACGACGGCGACACTATTTAAACTTATCACCAACACAATGCACAATTATTTGCTTTCTATGAGTACACAGAGGGATACACAATAATCAACGTAACTCTGATACTCTTGAATGAATCAAGAAAATCTCTTGTTTATGAATTAAAATAATTATTTTAGATTTAAAAAAGAATTACTACGAATTTTAATCTACCAAGGTAGGACGTAGGTGTGTGTCTTTTCGGAGTGCGATGAAGATTAAATTTGAGAAAGATGTTTGGTGTGTGTAGAGTTGGTAGTTATGTGCTCGAATGGGTGAGCGGAAGTGAAATTATGTCTGCCTGTGGAGTGTATGTACTTTAGTGTAGGTCTGTTAAATATCTGAGTAGTAGTGGTTTGTTGGCTATCTCTCCTGTTGTGTATTTACAGACTCTCTCGACTCGACTGGTGCACATTAAAACACATAAAGGAGCTTTTAGATCTCAAAAGTCAAGTCAAGTCACTGGATGTTAGTTAGTTGGGCTAACCAGTTCACACAACAATACGTATTATAGTAAAGCAGAGTGCAAAGTCAAGCCATGCTATTGCAATGCATTAAACAGATGGATTGTTAGGACGACAGAGGACAGAATGTGCGACTCTTCACTACAGCTACATAGCACGATATAAAAGGTCTGCGTGGGAGGGTTCGCGAAAATGGGCTCAACTTTTCTGTTATGAGTAAATATGAAGGTAGTACTTTGTCTTCGCTCTACAAGTTCTAAATATATTTACCTAATAAAAGAAATCTGGGGACAGAATAAGAATAATACCAACTCTTGTCAACTTTTCTTACATTTGTTGCTCTTGCGATCCAATGCACTCCCACTTGCCAATTTTCAAGTAGGCTCTGACCTAAGTAAAGGATACTTGAGGAAACTGGACGAAGCGAGATCAGAGCAGATGACAGAACTAAACAACTATAACTAAAACGTTTAGTCAAGTACAGAGAATTGGATCCGATGTGGGCCTTGTAAAAAAAAGTCGCACGAAGTGCTAAGCTATTTAATTCCTGCTGCTCTGGACTAAACTCCACACACACATACACAGAGGACACAAGTTAATCAGAATTGAATTGAATGGTGAGATGAGAGAGACAAGCAGGACAAGATTCTGTTTAGTATTGCTCGTTCGTATACATAGTTGGTTCAGACTTGCCTTGATGATCTTTCGTTTCGGTTCGAATACGTTTAGTCACATACAGAGACAGAGGAGGAGGGTATGTTTGTAGTTTGTGTGTATGTATTTACGAAACCAATATCTATGTCGGTTTGGATTTTCGGTTTAGCCTTAGCCTTTCGCCTTGTATTTTGGCAACATGGAAAAAATCGAGACAGCAGAACGAGAGCAGAAGGCTACATGAAAGTGTGCCTGTGCCAAAATAAAATCCAAATGTTGAATCCAAGTCAAGAAAAAGTTAAGGCCGAGTGTTAATAGGCTCTGATGCAATCATATACTCTCTTCCCACTATATATTATAATAATGTACTTTATATATGTAGTATATTAATGTCCTGGAGGCTCCCGTCGGAGTGTCGCGTACACAAAGCACATCAGTTTATTGAAACTGTGGGATATGAACTTTCAGCCAAAAATACAAGACACAACTTCACTCTGCACAATCATGAGCAAAAGAATATTTGAAGGATGAGAGAGATATACTTGTGTAATCTATCCTCTTCTGCGAAATACATACAATTGAGACACAGATGTAAGACTAAGTGTCTGTTTCACGGGTTTTTCCAGTTTCTCCGCTCTCTCACGTCCCGAGGACATTCAAAATGAAAATCAACGAGAGACTGATCGTTCGAAAATATCACAATGTTAAACCAATAGTGATCCTAAGAAGTGATGATGCGAATGCGACACATGTATATTTATACACTGATACAAATACACTTTTTTAAACGTGGCTTAATCTCCCTACCTATAACTATTGCAGTGGAACTAAATCTCAAAGGAAATCCTCTCATAGAGATCTTCAACCGAACTCATGCTGGAAACTGGATGACGATGACTAACTGGTAACTTTTCTTTCACGTTTGTTCAGCCACAACCATTTGCTCTCTCTCCTATCTATACTTATTCAGGAGATGAACCAACCGTCTATACACTTGTGGAGTAGTACATGTTCTGTGGATGATGCTGGGAAACTGACTGCAGGCCGTAACAAAACATAAAGCAACTATTCTGAGCTCAGGTGACCTTGGCTATACAGGAATTTATTATTACTTCACTTAAACTTAACTTCTCATCAAATGCAATAGGACTGCACTACTGGAGTAGGAGTCAACTCACAGAATTACATTATTTACCACACTACCTACTATACACTTATAACAATCAACTAACTGATTTAATGAACCATTTCTTCCTTCTACTATTTACCACTTACCATTACACACACTTACTTAGTAGTCCTTGCTCGAGACAACAAACCACTCCAAAATGAAGTCATTACCAAATATTAACATTACAATCAGTCACACAAAGGTACATCAGCATTGTTATGCAATCCTATACCTAGACTATGTAACCTAAGTCCATAAATTATATTAGACTTAAGCTATTGACAATAAGTTTAGTTAAAATGATATTTAAATGTACCACTTTTATAGGATACTTTCAAATGTGCTAAACGTTGTCCTAGGACTTATTGCCATCAATTACGTACTTAAGTTCTCAAGATTAAAGGAAAGAAATATTGCATGTAGGTAGGTATAGGTATGAGCTAACTTGTTTACTTTCTGCCTTCAACTATTGACATCATTACACACAATGTCATACAATGGAGCAGAAAACAATATAATCCCAATAGTAAAACAATGGTAATAAAATGCTTTATAGCCCGAAGACGAATGGAGCTACGTCATTGCAAATGAAAACCGAAAGTCTCAACTCATATCATAAAGAGAACTGACTACCTAGTCCTAATAATGTTTCTTAACTGCTCAAGATATTGCATTTGAGGCAGAAAAAATCTCATAAAACACTACCAGGAATGAATGTGTAGTCTCTGACAGACTCTCTACTGGTACTGACTGACTGACAATGAGAGTCTGAGGAGAGTAGGGTAGAATGTGTGTGCTGCGTTTACAGGGCAAAAACGTAAAATCTTTGCTAGCAGTCAAAAGCAAAACCAGAACCAGCTCAGCCACATTGTGCTCTGTTGATGCTGAAGTATGTCCCATTGTGTTAATAAATACATGTTTAATTTTTATTTCATTTTGAGTGGTCTGGTCTGCCTTGGATCTTTTGAATTAGGATGGATGGATGCTCTACTCAAAATTACGTCATTTCTTCACTGAATTTATTTATACATTACCACTTCCTTATAAATAGTGCATGCTTAGGTACCAGTGCACAGCTAAACTGCTTTTTAACGCTGGATTTTCAACAGACATTGTTGTTGACTTTGGCGTCAGCTCTATCTCCTGCTCTCTACGGTCCTCGTTAATTAAATGCAAATTGGGTGCACTGGAATGCTGTTAATTGAGGGCAAGTTAATATAATCCAATGCAAAATGCATCACACAAAAGGACCGCCAAAGCAATAAGCACTAAATCCATTTTTGCTCCCACTGTCTAAACTTGAGTACAATTTACAGGACAACAATGATCTCATTATCATAATCTGCATTCTGCAACCATCGTAGCATTATTTAATAATTCCATGGTTTAACATTAGATTATTGCTAATTTGTTCTTAATTCGTACACCAAATTAGGCTCACTAGTACCAATAAAAGCATGCAATGACAATTCTAAGTGCACTGACAACCTAGATTTTTGGTAATAAAATGAATGTAAAATATTAACCAGAGTAAAGAGTGCCAGATGCTCTCCAAACTGCTGCGCACACTGACTTAATTACATTATCTGTATCTCTTCAGGAGTAGATTCGTGGGAATAATTTACAGTTGCTGTTGTTAGCAGAACAAAAGATGTTGCATGTTTATACTTTTCCTTCACAGTGCATGTTCATAATGTGCGGAATACATTTTCTGGCATTGTAGCTCTAGTCCCCAACTCATTCGCCTTCCCTCCACAAAAATTCCACTCTGTTGCACTGTCCTATTGCATTTCTTTGCAAAAACACTATTTGTGTGTGTATCAGAATAGGGAGCTTCGTTTCATTGCGGCGCATATTAAATCTAACATGAGACCTATATTCATATTCCGTGTTCTTCCATACACTTTTTGCAACATTATACTCTTTTTAATCAACAAAAATACTGCAATAACTGATTTAATTATATTAGAGAAAGATACTAAAGCGGTGATATGCCTTGTTACGTATAACCAGCGAAAACCTTATTAGGAACATTTATACACAGGCTAGATACAAATTAATGTATTCTCTAGCATACCCTAAGTGTACATACTTGTATGTGCTATAAACAGAATTAATGGAAGTAGAAGTAACACGTAGCGAATAACTATTAATAGTAGCCTAACAAGAATGCAAGATAAATTGCATTTTTTGCACATAATCTACGAACAAGATTGAGATAAATATGTACGTAATATGGGATGAGATTTTTTAAATGCAAAGGCAAGTACATCTGAGTATAGAGAAGTTGAAAATTGTAGAAGACAATAATAAAGTGCATTTACTACGTAGTCCTAATCCACATTGCGAAAGGGCACAACAATTGGCGTAGCATCAATAAGCACTACATAGTACATATACTAGAAGAAATGAATGAGATTTTATTGGATGGGAGTGCATAGGATGCGAGATGCTCCTTTAGTTATGGACTGCAGCAAGAGATGCGAATTATCAGAAGAGGAACTCGCAAATGTGTATCCAGGCAAATCATCACACGGAATATCAGTTCTATTTAGTAGGGAGGAAAAGGGAATTACCAATAAGCAAGGTACCTAATGTACAGGTACAATGCATTAGTGCATAGAATCATGTGGATGGATAGGAATTAAATGACTTCTAGAGATATGTACAATAATGTAGTTAGTTCTGCGAAGGAAACTAGCTTAGTTTGATGACACGCTTGGCTACGCTACGCTAAGTTACGTTACCACAGATTTCCTCTTTCAGCTGCAAGCTTCGTAGTAGTCAGTCTCAGGATGTGCTTCTATGATGGAACTACATACTACGTACACATAGACGATCGGAATTGTTAAATGTACACCGTGAATACATAATAGACAAGTCGACTTGCCTTTCAGTATGTGTCTTGCAATATTAGACACCGAATCAGAAGGTGTGGAAGCAGATAGATGAAGAGAAGACTCGAGGGATGGAAGGAAAGGTGAGCTATAAAAAACAGTTAAGGGAGTTACTATTATGAGACGGAAAGGTAAGGTAAGATACCTAAATAGTACACATGTACTCCGACATACATTATGCTACCTCTTCTCAAAGAATCCAAGACAAATATTGTAAATGTGCTATGCTAAGGCATGGATATTGATGTCTGAAAATGCACCCCAGTCACATACCCTAATAGACTTTGCTAGTTTAGCTTTACATTCTCACTCACTCTTCTCTTTTTATTACTTACTTTTGTCTAATTCGCCTGAAGAAATGCTGGGATAAGTGTATAATACTACGCTACATTTATTTTATACTACCTCCACTTTATACGCCTTGATAGCACTTAAAAAAAGAATGACTCATACTCACACTCTATCTCTAAGAGCTATTCATGTATTATCTACGGAGTACCAATATCTAGAGGTATTTATTTACCATACTACACTCACTATCGTTGCTCTGTAGTTTGTAGTAGTAGTACTTCAGCTTATACATACGCTTTAGTACTGTATTTCACAAGAAACAAGAAAAGTTTTTGCTGGGCCGTGCACTATTATCTTGTAACTTGCAAAAAGTAATTAATAAAATGAAATGTGTGCTAAGTAGCTTTGAATTGTAAGTTCCTACAATTTTAGTTTCCTTTACTACCGATAATACCTAGTCTTACATAACACATACAAATGTGCGTGTAGTAGATAATTTTAATAGCTTAAGAACATTTCAAGTTTTTATATGTTGTGCACAGTTTTCCTTTACTCACGATGATTACCCATTGATAGTAAATATAAAAGAACTGGTCTAACACAGTATTTACTATATTAACTCTGAAAGATTTGTTTAATGCGTAGTTTACACTGGTAGAGGAGAAAAGTATAATTTTCCGCTTAGAGTAAGTACCTGTAATAGTTATCCATTTTACTAGCTAATGAACCATGAAATCCTTCACAAATCTTATCAAAAATGTAAAATAATCAGGCATTTTTTAATTTTATCAGATTTCTAACAAGTATGCTTTGATAGATCATAGACCTAAGGCTGTGGGAACCATCACTATTAAGTAGTTAGATTTGATAATGATATTTTTTCAGCGTGTCTTGTTATGCATACTTCATTTACATGTTTGACAGTAAAGGTTAATTGCAAATTGGAAACTTTAAGTTAAAGAATGCATGTAAATCTATGGGAGAATCAGTGTATAGTTTTATTCTCATACAATATAATCTTTTAGTGGATGGCAATATCTGTCTTGTAATTTATATTACATGCCCAAGTGTAGAGGTGAGTATCGCATATTATGTAAATGTCGAAAACCAGACTCTATTAGGAATGACAATGGTAGCCATTAAATGTAGTTAGAGCGGAATAGTGGGAAGACAATAATGTCCACCGTTTAGAGTTACCAAACGACATCATTTCTTAGAAGAATGAAGCAAATCTGCGTATACTCGTTTAGAAGTTTGCAAGTAAAAATGATTTTGTAACTCTGCTACAAATGGAATGAGTACCTATATACTTATTTTGTATAATGCAAGTGAAGTGAGTTTAGTCAAGATAATCATTTTCAATCTTGCGGATAACTACTACACTCTATTAGTAAGATATTATACCTACCATTTGGAGCATAAAGTGTTTAAGAGCTGAACTACACATACATTTCTTTCTCGGGTAAATTGCCCTTGCCTTGCCCTTTGCTTAAAACACGAAGCCATGGCACTTCCATTAGCATTAGGATACCATAGCAAGAGCATGGATACCACCCATGAGCATTTGCCTACAGGGCTCAGTGAATGTGTTCAGATACAAATGGAGAGAATAGTAAAGATCGTAGCTCTGTGAACACTGAACGACACTTTAACCCTTTCATTACTTTACTTCAATTCTGTAGCTCTCCCCACTTGAGTCGGAGGAAAGCTAGCATTTATTGCATAATGGATTGGATTGGATAACTTTTCTGAACATACACGCAGAGAGCAAAGGACGTTTACATTTGCATTTGGGTATGTTCGTGTGGTATGGAGAAATACTGGATAGAGCTTAACTGACATCACTGCCCTCCTATTCAAGATTAAGAGACTATTTCATTTGCCATCTCAATTGCTTCTCGTTCTACCCTGAACATTTACATAAAAAGTGAATCCTTACAATCCGCTGAGCTTGTCTCCTCACGAGAAACAATCTAAAACGAAATTACCCACTACTGGTTTGCTTTACTACACGATATATATCCACTTGCAATCTAGAATCATATGCGTAAGTGTATAACTTGAATTATTGTATGGGAAACACATTTCCATACAATACAAAAGCAAAGTTTAATTTAACATATGGTCCAAGACTATTTACGTACATAATGCATTAGCATTCGGTGTGACTTGAATGGGCTCTTTTTTTCCTCCTTGGAATTACATGATCAATGAAATCACATAAAGGACGGGAAGAAAAGGAACAACTGAGTACAGAATGGATAGCACAGCACAACTCAGCGTGCCACCGAAACCAACATAGAAAAATATAAATTTCCACTGTCACACTCACACAGTTGTGTCTATAAAGTATGTCTATTTGCATAGGTACGTAATAATAGGCTATATAATGCAGTTGCATCTTGCACTAGCTATTTCACTACTACTATGTACTCTATGCCATTCCAATAATACACAAAGCGTTACTTCAGCCCAGAATACATTCTGATTTGCAATAGCTCTTACTTTTGTGATAAAATAATAGTGCATACTCTACATTGATTCTAGCTCTTCCAAATTCCCATTGTACTAAAGCTACCAACTATTCTTGTACTTGTATTGTGCTCCTTTCAGTTGATAAAATGTCTCCATTTTCCCTCTCATTAACATATTTTTCACATAAAATTTTTCTTGTTTGTTTTCAGAGGGATTGGAGAGAAGGCAATTTGCTTCTAGGCTCCTGTAAACTACATCATCTCATTAATTATCACTTGTATCACCCACCTACCTGTATTTCACTCACTACGATATCCAATTCAAACACATTGCGTAATAATTCCACTTCTCCCATTCTTGTTGAATGTACAACTGTGGACCAAATGATATATTACTCTAACATACGTATTTTAGTTCAAAAATGATTTCATGACAATCTTAATTGTGAATACTACCTAAGCAAGTCACGTAAAAGAGTAGGAATTCTAAATCAGATTAAAGCGGTTTGAGATTTACTACACTACGTTGCTCAGTTGGACAAACAAATTTTCCAACTCTATACCTCCTCCTGCGGCAAATATTTTAATCATTTTTGGATACTTGTGTCAAGCAATTTAACACAATCTTATGATTACAGACGGACGAAATGGCGAATGACCTAGTCAATCTATCCTAAATATATATTATTTATAAATCGAGTAAACATTTTATAATAACCGTCCCCTACTTTGCAAAAAAGCCTTAACTATAGATGTCACTTTTCGAATTAGGTATTTGTACCAAGAACAAGTTACAGTGAATCTATTGCGTTGAATGAATTTAGGTTATTTGGCCAATAGTGTGCCAATTTGGTAATTAGATTTTATCTGTATGCAGTCGAAGTTATTCTGCTACATGATTTTAATGCATGCCTGAGTCTCCTAATAGTACAATCTCTGTGGTTTATTGTGCATCAGAAAAGACGCACTATGTATCATACATTTACTGTCTTAGTGTACAGATACCATTTATCAAGCAGTACGCATCATGTATAATAGCTGTGTGTATAAAATAAAAGCTGTGTTACTAATTAGGGTGGATGCAGTGCAGTAGGATACCAACCAGCATTCGACATTAATGTGTGATGGTGTGGTAGGCAGGGGCAATATATTAAATTTCATGGCCCAATGATTAATGAAATTAAACCAAAGCCTTAATTTCCGCTTCATCCTACCCCTCGGCAGACAGGCATTTGGCAGTCAACCACAAATTCGTCTACTTTCATTATCTCAATTCGGGTTCGTCGGCGTCTCCGTAATTCGAGCTGCTTTGATATTGACCGGATTTACGATGTAGATGTAGGTAAATCGATATCTTGATCTAAATGTTACATCCTTTATCTACCTTTATAGTAGTACTATAGTATTTATGCATGTGTGAACTCCTAACACATATACGACATATGGGTAGGTTGAAAATGCATTATTAGTGACAAAAGAGTTTAGTAAATCCTTCTTGTATTTACAGTTAAGCTTAAAGTCTTAACTTTGATGTGTGACTTGAACTGAGCTGACGCGAGACTTTTATGTGACCCAGACACAAGGAAAAGCAATCAAAAAAACCAAAGAAGCCCTATGAATTGACAGTAGTCATATACCTATCTGCACATACAAGTTAGTGTATCCTTTATATATTAAATATGTCACTGGTGAACCTTCAGTGAGTCAGTACCTTCAAATAAACTGCCGGACACGAACAACTGAACGACCCCAAAACAAACAAACCCCTGCCACTGCAATATCATGGTGACAACAAACTAAATAGTCTCACCGCACCATACCGACATTTATTTTGTGTCTCTCATTATTCACGACACATTTATTTAAGCCATCCTTTGTACACTTTTCCGTCTCCGATGACAATGCAGTCAGAATGTATGTGTAGAAAGTCTTATTCCTATTATCAGTACATTACATTGTATTATAGGACAACAATGACAACGATGGTTATCTGACACCCTCTATCACAACGAAAACGACCATACACTTCTGTATTCACACTTTGTAACTACATGTAAAAACTTAGATAAAATATACAGAGTTGACCACGCAGGGCAAAAGAAAGCATTGGGTATATGAAATTACAGTCTAAAATCGTTGGAACTACCTGCCCACATACTACATCTTCACAATAATGATATGGACCTATTTTTATATCAATACGAATTATATTATGAAAAACCTTTATACCCAAGTGAATACCTATGACTTTATTTTCAAATGCATTATTAATGTACACCTCTTACAATAGATCACAATCGAAGATGCTTTGACTTTAATTGTATATAAGTACGTCTATAAGTGATCATTGCCATTACCATACTATAAGTAAAGGTAAATATAATACTAAAACTGTAAATACAATTACCAAAAAAATATAAACCTATCTAACAAGTATAGCACAATAAAATGTTAAATAGTTGACAATAAGGATGTAGCGTTAGGCTTAGGAAGAAAAGCATCATTGTATTTGTTGCTCATAAATAAAAGTCTACATCCTATCCGGTCTACTCTTTGTAAGAGAAGGGAAGGTAAGTAAAATGCTGATTTGATTAGACTTTTAGAGTCATTGGGCAAAAGTTATGTGGTAGATTTAGGACGAAGGAAAAACATGTTTACTTATTTTTGTAGCCATCTTTATGTTGTTGCAGTTCATTAGGTTTGTTGAAATGATGGTCTGAGATGTCATTTGTCGTCTGCACGTCTGTTCTATCTCATGTAATAATTTCATAAGAAACTAAGCAGCCACTATCAGAAAGTAATGACCAAAGAAAGGTAGGAGTGGAATAGCCAAACAACTTTCTCAAATATCCCTTCTAATATAGCCAACACAATACAAATATAATGGTTACAGAGATAAAGAAGTTTAGCTTATGATTATCATATTACATTTTTGCGGCACAGTGCGTCATTGCTCCTTTATGTAATACATTGTACATTATTCTCTTGAATCTTGCATATACGTAGCTTAGTTCTCTTGAATCTTTCATATACATCAAGTCAAAGGCAGCGGAGTCCAATATGAGTTATGTAGGTAGTTTGCGTATTTTGCATGTAATATTAATATTGTTACGAGATACAAGCTGCAATTCAACGAGGACGTAGTTAGTTGCTATTATTTTATTATTATACCTTCCCTTGCTGTTGCTCTCAGTACAATATAAGTAGAAGATCCATTAAATCCGCTCAGAGTCAATGCACTTGAGTTTGGAAGTTCGCTCAGAAATTCTATAGGATCTGTACAATATTGCTCTATGCATTCTACTTGATTTCACTGTTGGAGATGTCAGTCTCCTATTGAAGACAAGACAAGATAATTTTCTACACACACCAACTACACATAACATTTCTTATGGAGCACTATTGTTGTTCTGTTGCAGTTTATTTAGAACTAATGTAGTAGAGTATGGAGATAATATACATAAATGTAATGTCAGCTTTTGGCTTGAAATTGATATGGTATGCCGTCTGAGATAAAAGAGAAGAAGGAAAGGTAAAAACACCCTATCAATTTCATTTCATTACAGATTTATTGTCATGATTCTCCTCATCTGTACTGTGTAGAATGTACACTGGCTGGACTCAATGCAATCACCTCTAAGCATGTCCTGAGTGCTAAATGCGAAGACTGCACATAGAAACTCAACTGAATTGTGTGGAGAGCACTTTAGGAACTGTGGTTCGACTCTCCCTCTCTGAAAGCCATGATATTACCTGATAATTTCCTTTTACTTGAGAAATAGCCACGCAACATGTACAGAAAGCAGACTATCTACGTCTGCCAACCAATTCTCTACAGAGATGAATTGACTTGACTTATTGCATCATGTCATGTCTTGTTCTTCTAGGATGCTATTCTCCAACAATGTTCTACTACTACCTTCCACACAAAATGTAGGATCTCAACGTGCATGACAAAGGCGTATAGATACCAAATAAGAAAATTGATTGTACAAGATAGGCTTGTGGTCTGTATTTTCTCTGTCTGCAATTCAAAATGCTTATTTACCTATGCCGAGTGCAAATAAACAATTATATGTTTATTACTGGCAGCAGTTCAATCTTCTGTCCACAATTTACAATTACAAACAACTACAAGTGCATTATTATTGTAACTTCAAAATGCACAGCGTCTCGCGGCAGGAATAGACGCCCTGCAAATAAGGTGTGGAGAATATAACTAAACCCATTACTTATGAATAAAATGACCTGCTGATTTGAAAGATGAAGAATTAAAAATCTACTTACCTAACCACATTTACAAATACATGAATTACAAATAACACTTAAATAAGGACAAGAAGGTGAGTAGTACTATTGCCTAAATAAAACTAGGAAAGAGAAATTAATAATATTTTTTTATATCAATTGAGTACGTGAAGTAGTATTTCATAGCTTTTTTCCGCGTTATGCAATAGCTATAGTAGCGAAAGAGCTATGGCTTTAGTTTTTAGCACCGCTTCTGCTAAACAAAAAATTGCTCACGTACTTTGGATCCAGTTCCTAAAGGAAACCAATGCACTACTGGGCAAGAACGAGCATAAAATTTTTACCGTGGGAGAACCTATGAAGATTAATGTAATTGAAGAAGAAAAGGCCCATTTCGGTAAAATGAGAGAAAAATTGTCTCTGAGATAGAAGCCGTCAAAAATTCAAGTTTCTTGTATCTTTAGTGCGCTGCAAGGAAAACTTTGCATGTCTGTTATCTCTTGTTGTAGCCCAGAGTACAGATAGTTCATACATGTTTTAAAGTTATGTACTTTATTGTTAATATTCATGTAGACTGCTCTATATAATAGAAATTCTGACGAGGGAAGGAAGATATGACAAGGGGTAAGTAGTTAGTTTATAAGTAGTAGTTGGAGTACAGTTCTGAAATATGGACATCATTTACATTTGAAATACATTTCATTACAAGATCTGGTGAGCACGGAAGCAAGAGAGGGAGGAGGGATGCTGCATTGAATTACATCTCCACGTTATTTTCTGCATATTCCTCTCTTCCTGCTCTGACAAGCTACTACATCAATGAATGCCCATGGCTCATGCCATCCCACCCTCGCTTCAGATCATCAACTAACATGTAACTTAATAGGCCTGACTTCCTCCCTATCCTTAGTATCTGCCCGAATTTGTCATTTTTTAAACCTACACCAAAAGACAACACCAAACCACCAACAGAACTATCTCTTCTACGTGGATGAGCACTCCAATTGTTTTTTACCTTTGCCGTACAGGAGACAGCAATTTCTCTTCAGGAGAGCGATCTGTCTTTGGCAAGTGTATGTATAATGTCCATCCCAGCGTGAAAAAAAAATTATGTGACCACCATAAGATTGGTAGATAAGGGAAGGTGCAATACTATATACCTTGACTTCTGGCTTGACTTGACATAACTTGACATGACATGTCGTGGCTTGGCTTTAGGTTGATGGTAGTCTTGGGGTTTCCTCAACCGAACTAAAGTTTACTGTCATGTCATGTTAAGTCAGGGAGAAGAGTTGAATCAAGACTAAACTTTTCCATTCTTTTCTGCACTGTGCAATCCTCTCATTCTTCGCCAACAAACCCCTAGAACCAACGACGAGCTCTGAATACAAACAAGAATTAATTCCCAATAGTCTCCCGAATTTACAACTCCCTTGCCTCCTTCCTTTAGTAGTCATACCACTAGACTCTGCCACTTCGTTTCAACTCACAAATCTCAACAATAGTCTTTTTCGCTATTCATTTATACTATTTGGTCTTTTGCTGATCAACTTTAGATTAGCTACTCGCTTCAGCTTTGTTTCTCATGTGATGAGAAGTTACTGACTTCTATGCACCGCTGCACTTATATTCTTATTCCTACTACATTTTTCCAAAATTTGACAGTGAATTAGTGAAGTCAGAGAAGTAGAAATCCTTTCATAAGAAAAACAAAGCCCATTTTTTTCTTTTTACCTCTTTCACTGTCAATAAACTTTTAAAGGTCTGCCTCTAGGGCTCCAGGGTTCTACTAAATCATCCATTCTTTTCGTTACACTCGTTTAACTAAATTGCCCTTATAATTCAATTATTTGTGCAAAGACGCAATATCTTACTAGTTTATATGTAGCAGAGACACTATATAAGGGTTACTCTTGTAGCAAACTAGCCTGTGAAAATGCAAATCTTTAGATTTCCAGTCCACATTAAAGTTATACCTATGTCTGGGCGTCCCTAATCTACGACAATGATTTTTATGTGCACAATGATTATTAAGTAGCTACAACTACAACCATTCACATATTTATACTATTCAAATCTTATAGAAAGATTAACTATCTAAATTGTCGCATTTAAACCATAGTTTAGTATATTTAACCTATGAATAGTAGTTACGTAATAAATGAATGGTACTAATAGTAATCTAAAGACGCTTAAGTATACATTTTTAAGGAATTTCAATGCATAAATTATTTTAGCTACAAAGATTGGCCATCAAAATGTCAACATCACACCAGAACGAAAACCCATCAAGCGTCTGACATGTAAATTCCATTTTAAATCTGCTTAAGGTACTCCTCAGTGATCGACATAGGCAGAAGATAATATCATTCAAGATGCAGCTGCATTTTATTAAGTTAGAGCCAAAAAAGGACAGGCGAAATTTTACAAACTTATGTTCGATCATGGTCAAGCCTACAAAAGAGCACTTTCGTACTATTTATGGGCACCATAAAATGGCGAGACTCCTCTCTATTCAGTAAGCACAAAAGTGTAGGGTACTAGTGTGTGGCTGTTTTTATTCTGCAACCAGTAAGCACAATATGCTAAGGTATGCACCAGAAATTCTTAAAATACTTACGGTGTATGCCACAGAGGAATAAAAGAGTGTTATTTTGCACACTCCATACATCTGCCAGGGTAAAGTGCTCACTTTTTCATTTGTGTGTAAGACATGTCTTAATAATTTATAACCAGATTTGCAACCCAGGAATTACAATAATCAAATTCGTTTAGTATTTGCCAAGCCTTTAATTTAACTACAACAACAGAGTTACGGATTCTATACGCTAAGAAATTCGTCAGCCTCAGCCTGCCGGCTTATTATTCCTTCTTGGAATGAAATCAGTATTATACGCAGGAACTTAATAGCAAAACATCTGTAGGTGAGGATAAACATAATTTATTCCTTAACCCAAACGAGCAAAAACAACTGTGCTTCGTGAAAAACAATCCCTTCAGGATTTTATAATTTCAAATGAGATTTTCCAGTGTATTACGTAATACAAATGTGCACATAGTACTTGCATTCAGAATCTCACGTTCTTCCTATGTACTATTTGATAACTCAGTCAAATTACAATAACACACATACAACAAAAAATTACTTGTGTCTGCAGCGTAGTATCTAACAACATCCATCCACAAAATCATCTTACACGACCATCTTACAGTATAACTTATAGAAGAGATGTAGTATTATCATTATGGAAGATTATTACATATTGTACACACTCCAGTAAATATAATGAAATGATGCAGTGAAGTATGCATTGTAGTTAATAGAAAAGTCTTCAAGATTTGACACGGGAGTTCTGTCTACCTTGTAGATTTGAGATAAATGGCTCCAACAACTTTCCTTTGCTATTTTATAGGATAGTCCTATATTTAATTGCAGGTATGTTATTGTAAGACCTTATCTTACCTAGTTTGTATTCTATACATACATGTCTATTCTTATGTTCATGTCCACAATAGTTTACAACTGTGTAGTGAAGCAAATTCATGCATACAATTAGATGCTCTAAGATAAGAATAAAAAGATTTGCATGCTTTACTAGAAAGAAACAATAAAGTGTCCAAGTTTATGATCGACTTGGACTGGAACTGCGACTCTGCGAGTGACAAGACAGAAAAAGTTTGAAATGCAGAAACAAATGGTTTATTTCAATCTCCTCTCAAAGGCCCCTTTTAGATTTTCTAGATCCATGACTAGATACATTAAAGAATTACATTTTTTCATTCAGTTTCTAATTTAGAAATTCCACTTTTGTTAACTGGATGTTTTAACTTCAACTATCTGCATGCTATTACTAGTAATTGCGAATTTTAACAACGTGGATAAACAATTCCATGTTTAGTAATATTGATCATGCCACATAAAATGATAAAAGTGTCAATAACTTTAGATATGATTATGATAGAAAATGAGCAGTTTACTAGAGGTTTGCAAAGAATGGTGTCACCGATGGTGTTTTTATTTTCACTAACTTGTACCATGCACTTATTCAGAAATCGCCAGGCAGTATTATTCCCCAGAAAAGGCTTAAACAAAACTGACAGAAAAGTGTAATGTTTTTATTTGTGCCTACAAAACGTCTAGTTTTTGTTGTTGGACTGTCTCAAAAGTGTTTGAGTTATTGAAGAGGAACGTGATGGGCTCAAAGTACAGTTGGTTTAATAGTTAGTCAGTAGAGTAAATTTGAGAAAAGAGCCCTTCCTTGCCAAAACTACTTGAAAAGAGTATAGGTACTTCTAGGCACGTAGGAGTGAACTCTCAGACTCCGAAAGAGTCTACGAGTTCACTTAAGCTTCTCTCGCTCAATACAATAAACACGTATGCATAAGTATAACCGACAGAAATAAAAGTGAAGTCCATAAGAAACGAAGGAAAAGACGACACAAGAAAATTCCTATGCAACTCTCCCATTGTTCTTTTTCTACGGCACAGAACAGAACCGTTTGTCAATCTTTTGTCTTTCAGTTATTCTTAAGTCTTTCAGCTATGCTAATGCTAAATCCATTCTCAGTATTTCTACTACTCTAAGTACAACTACACAATTTCAATTCTGGAAGTCTAGAATGAGAATCCACATAAAATTTTGTGCATACCTACGAGGTACATTCAGTTTAATGTATTTTCAGACATCTACAAAAACATTTTCAAACAGTTAAAGACATACTTTCATAATTTATGACTATTATTTCAATTGCATCTGAAGGTAACTTAATTTGGCAGTACTTGGCCTATAGCACTATTTTATAAATGCTGTAGCAAACTGCTTCTAGAGAGCATGAAATCTGAAAAACTATGGTAAAAACAAAATATTTGCTTATGTTTAATCATTGAATAGCTGCACAACAGTACAAATTATGTAGATGCGGAAATCATTTTAAAACTATGGCTGTTTTCAATGCACATAACTAATACCCTAATCTTTCATGGTTGTAAAGGCATAGAATTCGCATGAAGTTCAATAGGGAGTAATCTTGAAATTAGTGATATAAGTTATATTGGGGGGATACATTATCCCTCAACCTATCATAATAAATAATAATCTAATCATGCAATTAGAGTTATCTTCTCTAGACTACGTACACCGGGTTGTCTATTGTTATCTATTCATGCTAATGGATGTAGTCTTACCTATCTTCTATGTAAGTTATAGAGATACACGAAGAAGTTCACTTCCATTACGAGCTCATTTCAGGTGATATGAATTTGATAACCCAGATTGGCAGTTCTGCTTTGCTTCAAAATAGTGCACTCTCAGTCCAAGGCTTCACAACGTGCATACACAAACACATTTTTTATTCCTCTAAACTAGACCAGTAATGTAAGTAATCTATTCATGTCTACTTTGGTCATTATAGTACTTATATAACAGTAACCCGTATACTTGAACTAAATAGAGAACTTTATTGAGCTTTCCCAATAGTAATCCATACCGATTAACTATTTATATATTTATATAGATTGCATACATGTGTTGTCCTTACACTCTGCACTGTGTGTACTACATCTGAAGAGCAACAGGAATTCATGGGGAAGATGCCAGGAAAATGTGTGCTACTCTTGTCTACTTACGTCTGCAGTATGGTAAATACCATGCCTTGCCATACCATCCCAGAACCAATTCCAATTGACATACAGGCTTAACTATCTTACTTCATAAGATGCCGATACATTCAAAGGGTTACTATTTTACTACTCCTATATGCTCCCTATCAGAAAGGGATTTCTAAAATACTAAACGCAGCTTCATGAAAAGACTTACGAGCCAAACTTTACTTAACACTCCACGTGCTGACAAATATTTAATATAAAATTGTGTTTGCGACGCATATTCCTATAACGTCTCATAAACACAGTTTTATAATGCTATATAACGCTCGTATATTTCTACACACTTCCAATATACCTACATAAAAGTACTTATCACCGCTATGCTAAAGAATGTGTGCTTACTTTATTATTAGGCAGTTGATACGAAAACATACTTATGTGTGTGTGTGCATACAAAACATTTGAACCAAGCGAGAATCAACAATACGTGCAATGTGTACTTACAATATAATATATTGCCTACACTTTATGGATACAGTTGGATGTAAGATAGAGGCACACAGCAGCCCTTGTATTTCAAACGGCCAATTTACTCATTTACGTAGCTTATTAACATAAAGTGTACGATAGAATCCAGCAGCACGGAACAATACTTAGATGTATCTACTAATTCAGCATAATATGACTGCTTATTATTAGTGAGGGCATCTTGAGGAAAGCCATAAGACCCAAAGTACGGTAATGGTAAAGTTGTGTTAGAGTTTTAAAGATCCCAGTCTCGTTTCGTCTAATTGGCATGTGCTGTGTTCTATTTAATTTTACTTCCTTGACATTATCTCATATATATCTGCTGTTTAAATCCGTTTAGCCCTTAAGTCGAACAACTGAATCTTTTATCGTATTCGGCATAGCCATGTGTAGTAGTAACTACGAGCACGAGCAGTATTTAATTTTTGGTGGTTTAATTTTCTACTTTTCATGTCTTCTTGTCTCGTTTAATCTTTAAAGTTTATCTGCGTCTACCATCCCTTCACTATATGTACCTAGCACTCTTGAGATAAATAGTGTGTTGCACGCTACATTCGTAGCTTTTCATCTTTAGTCCCTTTTGTAAGAAATGATAACTGCATCTTCGTGAGCACATGTGTACATTGATGAGTGTGCATCCAATTCCAAATGTCAACTATTCCGTCCATGAATGTGTTGTGTAATTGTACTTAGGCACTTTGTTCTGTTTTAAACAGTGGAATAAGCCGAGGTTATCATCACCCTTATCATCTTACTTCACAACAGAGCATAGCATAAACAGTTTTTCACATAATAGAACGACATAAGTAAGGAAAGAATGCCTCTGTGCAAACAAGGAAAGCACTGTTCACAATCTCCAATAAAGTAAACGTAGCAGAAAGCCTAAGAAAGGTGAGTTAGATTGTGTGCGTGGAAATGTGTACAGAGCTTTACTTTATCTCTCCCTAACAATACCCTACCTTATATGTCACATTCACAAAGTATAAATACTTTACACAGTCCCTCTACCTTTACGACACTTTTTCTCTCCAAGGAACTTTAATTTTATTTAGCTGGCATTACAGCGCTGAGGCAGCTGGAGTAAAAACGTTTTTACTCTTTACAGACCTCTTAGGCAGCTCTATTCCCACTGTGAGTTAGTTACAACTCCATTATTACAACCTCCCGAATATTTAGGTATACTCGCAAGTACGCAACGAATCCAGGAGCGGCACTCCTATTTTCTAAAACAAAGGCTAAATAAATACAATAAACAACTTCTGCATTAATCTAGAACCTATTATCAAGAGCTACCTTTCCTTATATCCCACTTCGTATTTTCAAACTGTCAAGTGTTCAGATTTATTCTGCTTTTCTACCTCATTATTCCTTAAAAGAAACAGAGAAGCCTTACTTGGATAAGTAGACTATTTTCTTAAGTAACCAAAAGGGAGGAATGTTAATCGCTGGATAATGTCTCTTGTGTAAACAGTCAGTATTACTTGATATTACTATATATTATTACTACACAACCGGCTATTACAGCTTGCAGTTGTATAACATACATACAAATATATACCTAAACATGTACATACTATACATCGTATACAATGAGATAGCTTAAAAGAGTAGTAAACATTCTGCCGAGATCTCGCGGTATCTACTGTTGACACCTGGTGATTAAAATTTGATATATACATTTGCACAAATTTTGCGAGAGTTAACACCGATAACACCTTAATTAACAACACATCCATGGATATATCCGTACGTCAAATTCTTCCTTAATTAATCTTCATCGAAGACTTTCATCGCAAACTGGCAATAATGTTACAACCTAGATCTATGTAACATATAGAGATGCAAATTGTTTAAATACAGAATAAATTGTTGTCAGTGAAGAAAATATGGCAAAATACATTTACTAATGTCATGAAAAATCTTAAAAATCCAAAAGTAGGTATTTAACTTTATTATCTCAATCTTAGGTATATAGTAATTTCTTATTTCCTTGAGTACTGCTTAATTTGATACGTAATAGCTGAGATAACAAGGTAATGTAATATCTTATCTTAAGCAGGATAATCATGTGAACCACAGCTGATGATGGCCTGATGATAGTATCACTTTGTCATTATTGCATTATTACTAGGTGTGTACTAGTATTACATGGTACATATAGAATGAGGTTCAGGTACTTATGTCTGTTTACTGTAGACTCCTCATTCCAATACTACGTAGCATGTATGTAACAACTGGTAGATATGGGTAATATTATTCCATCTGACCATATTGTATACATTGTTTTGGCCATTACTCACTAGCTGTTAAAATATGCAAACATCCTATTATCTGCATACGTGAAAGAGAGAGGGTTATGGATAATAATGAGACTATTTACCATAAATAGGAACCACGTCGTATTTGCTTATTAACACAATTGAATGCAGTATTTGCTAAAAAGCTTTCTACCATGCACTCGGTGGGTAAAAGTAGTACCATATTGTATTTATTAGCACCATTGTTATGTCATAAATAATTACGATGCACTAAAAAACCTGGCCAACTCGCAGACTACATTTTGTAAGTGAAAAAAATAGTTTTTTAATAAGAGAAGAATTCACACGCAGAATAGAAACTGCGGCTAATGAAAAGAAGGAGGAAGAGAATTTACCTGTGTAGTTTTGTAGGCTTAGGGAATTAGAGAGTCAAGAAAATGTAAAGTACGTGAACTTTTGTTTAATATAGAAAGACGGACGTTCCTCTCGCTCGTGGACAATCTGTAAGTAACTTGTAATCACAATGGTAATAAAAGGCAATGAAATGCTGTCTTCTCTTTGTGTTTTGAAGAGAACAAGTTGTTTACCACTTGCACTTTCGTTCCAATTACATATAGAAACTTGTTATACTGTATTATGTACACAAGCAACACGTTAACAGCCGGCTAAGGCTATGACAATGTATACGCAAGTTACGTAAGTACCTATTGGATATGCACTCACAGTACACAGAGATTAGACACTCGGCCAGCCCTGCCCAGTTCAGTTCACTTGAAAGCAATCCAATTCAGGTAAACAATAAATTACAAGTTTCTGATTAAACCAAAGACAATATACGGCAAGTTTCTGCCCACGGAAGTAATCAAATGAAAAGTCTTCTTTCCTCAATAACTTTAATCCTATACCAACAGAAATAGAAACACAAACAGAGACTACACTACGGAGATTTCTGAAATAAAATAGGATTTTTATGGAAAAGAATGAATGAGAGGACAGCTACAACAATTTCATCAACTTCAACTTCACTTGAACCCAACTGTTGGTTGACTGAACTGGAATCCACTGAGGCACACAATACATATAGTCAGTACACAGCAGAGATACGACGTTTCTCTTTGCTCATTCACTTCTCTCCTGTGCTAGACACAACAACACATAGCCTGTAGTAGTACATAGACAGAATACTTTACGTGCAGAGCTGATGTGATGTGCTGGCTTATGTTCTTCTGCCGTCCCTACTTATCTTCTCTGTCTCTCTCACCAGCAGCAGCATGTGCATAGAAAAGTGGCAATCAACATTCAGCAATCACACCACAGAATAACATACTACTTAGATAAGTGATTCTTTTTAGGACTTTTCTTAAATATATATATATATGTCACATATATGCTACTATTATGACAACAGAAACAGTTATCCATTAGCATATACGCTCCTTCATTGATGTCATTTGTATAAATACACATACGTGAATAGAATCTATAAAATTGTTTTCGTGAGATTGAATTGATTGACTGTCACACTGAACTAGTAGAGACACATAAATAAGGAACAGCAAAAATGATTGTAAATTGACAGAGACAGCTAATCGCTAAAGAGGATTCTTACTGCCATTAAGATTCGCTACATTTAGCAATGACAACTTTGTAATTGGGATTTTAGAGATCCTTTCATCCTTGTAACTTACTAAGTAAACTTTGCAATTAATAATGATTTATGCGAACTTCAGACTCCTCTACTTAGATATGTTTCTTCACTATCTGTGACACTTTTCGAGCTGCATATTTGCATCCTTTCTAATCATAGCCTTCTTATATTAACTTTGTATACTTATTATAGCTTTTTGTTATGTGATAATAGCGAATATTCTGATTGATAACACTTTCTCTTTAATTTATTACAGAAACGATTAAATGGAAACAAGTGAGACCACTCTTTCAAAGGCAATGTGCACCGGCTTATCTATCTATGTTACGCCTCAATGGATGGCTTGAGCAAAAGTCAAATCAACTCACAACTCAATCATGATCCACTATACCAACCACAGCCAACTGTGTTAACTCTGCTAAAACTCAAGTGTCCGTCTATCCAATATGATCTATGTCATGTTATATATCATATGGCACTTCTATATCAAAAAATTCACAATTAGTATGTATGTATTTACCCGTCAAAACAGCAGACCATCTATATAACATAAATTACAGTATAAATTAATAGTAGAGATGCAGTAAATAACTGACTTGTAAGTATTCAAATTAAGATGTATAGTTATTCATGGTGGTGATCCAATTCTTTAAATTCTTGACAAATTCTAAGAATGATGCTGATTGTTGATGTAAATGAGCCGCCTATTTGTATCTACTTACTGTGGCCAAGACAGAACAAGACGCACATCAATTTGTAAATATTTATTAGCAGTATAAATGAGTAACGAATGTTCTGGTTTATTTTTATAATCTGTAATTTATGTATTTGTTTTTATTGCTTGTTTACTTGTATGTAAGCCGAGCGAGGAAGGAAAATATTATGTAGAGTAGTAAAGCAGTAATACCAGAACCAGACCAGTTGTACGTACCTATACAAATATGGTATGGGTCTTTTCTTCTAGGATTGATGATGTAAATAAAATAACGTGTTGAGTTGAGTCTTTACTCAGTTTGTTTTATTTACGAGCGTGATGAATTGAATCAATAAGGCGAACTGGTTCACTAAACTAGGTATTCAACCCTTTATAGATATTTGATTGGTATGTCTGGGCACTATACAATTTAGTCTCTTGTTCCCCAACTCTGTGCTGACTTAAGTTTTAAAGGTGAACACTGAATACCAATTGAACTTTAGTCCAGCCTTGCTAAGGCTAAGGCTTTCCAAATTTAAACACGAACAAACTGGAAGTCACTTTGTCTGAGCAGAAGCCGAAAGCTAAACTTTGCTTTTGCTTACTAGATTTCTTGGCGTTCGTCTGTATAATCCAACACAATGTTAGGGAGGGCACACTGGTATGTTCCAAAAGTCTCACTTTTTCAAGTGCACATGGAATGCACGAACATAAACAGAGAACGCAACGCACGCCGGCTACAATAAGCAGAGCGTTGTCAAATGGCAATAATAACTGTATCTCGCCAAGAAAAATCAAGACAAGACTTGGGGAAAATATTATGTAACAATAATAAGCAAGGGCGACTCCGAGAACGCGTGTTCCTTTTCTAGAAGAGAGCAATAACGAGAATGGTGAACGACAGTGACTTTTACCAACTGAACCGCGTTCGGTAGGTCGGTTGGCATTTCCCTTCCCAGCTCTTTCCTCCATACATTACAATATCATGCCTAAAACAAGTCAGTGCAACATATTAAAGTACACAAAATATTGTACACTATAACACATGGTAATAATAACCTATGTAGAAGGTTTCTAGAGTTCCTATGGCCAAAAGCAGTCATTATTATGTATAGGTACCCAATTTGGCATGGGGGTTATAATATTACAAGCCGACCATGCCTCAAGTACCTATCTATGTAATATTTAATTCGACTCAGTCATATGATTCCCTATCTATTGCCGTTGCATGCCAAGATACAAGTATAATCTGAAATGCAATATAATACGCAATATTAGTACAATGCACATTTGTACCTAAACCAAGCGCGAACTGAAGCCAAAGCTCTCATGCACAAATACACCTACTTAAGTAAATAATATTACATCACAAACGCAATAACGTAAACCATGTTTATGTATCAATTTTGTACCGAGTCCAATATAAACGGAGGTTTACTTTAGATTTGAACAAATGTGTAGCATGTAAGTAAGTACAATGAAGCTATGTCTCGTAATGTGTACCTTTTACTCACGAGCAAATACCTTATAGTTACATTAAATAAAGCCAGTGCTACATTGCGTGAGATAGGTATATAAAACATATAAAGTGCTTAAGGGCACCTTCCATTATAGACAATCTAGAGTTTCAGTGTAGTAATTGAATGGGAGCTGGAAAAGTATGTGAGAAATAAGTAGATGGCCAAGCAGAACTTTATATTGTTCCTTGTACGTAGGGAAGTGTGAAGTTTGGTGCATAAACCTTTATAGTGTAGGTTTATTATATTGTTAGTTTAGTTGCTTGAATTCGAATGCACTGTATATTAACTTCCAGGCGAAAACTGAGGATCAAGTAATGTACTAAAGTAATACAAAAGTGAACTAAACTACACGTTCTGAAATGGACCTTCATTGGTTTCATGCTCTTCATTCAGTTATATAGTGAGCATATCTGTGAAGACAAAAGGTAAGTAGGTACATATATTTACACTGTCATAAACCCTGAGTAAAAGAACGAAAAGTTTTAGAAGCTAACCTATAGGGTACTATTGGGTATTATTCTACGGAAACTATTTCATACCTTCATACCTTTTCGCACTATCAGAGAGAGAAACAAGAGAGTATTACAGTGTGAGCATGTAGCATTATATACCTAGTTTCCTTCGAATGTAGTGTAGGAGAGCAAAGCAAAATAAGAGGATCTAAACAGAAGTACAGACAGAGAACTAAAAGTCTAGCATAACTTGGAAACTCAACTCAACTCCCTATTTCCATGGGAAATGCCTATTTCACTACAATTCTCTGTTCTTTTCAGCTCTGTGGAAGAGTCCATCTCATTCAGAATGAAAGGGGTTGGTAAGCAAAAGCCTCGTTGGCTTAGCCTGTCTGTAGTAAAGTAAGGCAACCATAGCCAAGCCATGGCATCATCATCATGGCACCGAAGGATGGCGAAGTGTGGTAAAAAACAGCACAGCAATGGCAATCCTATACTACGCTCTCCTATGTTATGTCACGACTAACTCTCTCTACGACATCAAGCCACACTGCATTGCTTTGCTAAAAAACGATGATGATACTATGTGTATCTTTTACTATGTGTACCCACACAGAACTACCGACACATCTCTTAGGCTTCTATATTATAAGGGCCATTTCAGTCACTGAGTCACTACTGAGACTTGATACTAACTACAGTCATGTGTATTCTCTACAATTCTGTGATTCTACGGTTTTGTTTGATTTCTATATGTGTGTAGCCAAGCCGAACCATGAAGGCATGTCAAAATCAGTCTCACTGTACATTACAAAAGAAAGACTTAGTCCGAATACCTCTTAACTCTTAATGTTTTCAGTTGCCTACAATGTGGTCCTGCTCCTGCCACATTTTATACGGGATGTGTCTCTGTCACTTTGTACCCTTTATATCAAACACTACATCGTTCTCCAATCCCAACTCAATTCAATCCAATCCCATTATTTTTAGGCAACTCGCCTCACTACCATGTACCACGTCCCGTTACGGCAACTGCTATATGACTCAACAAGAGCAACAAGCACACACACCCACTACAATCAACGCGTTCTATATGCTATACAAACGATTTCTCATTAAATTTAGTGTCTGAAACAGTGCCTTTGTGCCTTACTAAAATTAATACTTTTTCGGAATTCATAAGACTTGATATTAACTACTGAATAACAGTCACATATATAAAAATATACGTTCAACCTCTAATGCGATTGAAACGGAGTTTAAGTCAATTTTCTTAAACCATAATGAATCTCAACATTGTTAGCAAGGTTTAAACTTCAAATTTTGACAGCAAGATCGCCAATATATAAGCTTCGTTTTTCGTCCAAATACTTTTCCACCGTTTCTCACAAAACGTTACCTTTGACTCAATTTACAACGAGTGAGCGTGGAAGTCTTTTGATGACAGAAAATATGTACTCGAAAATAATTACATGTTGGTAAATGCAATTCAAGTTGATAATGACACGATATACTTATAAAAAAATTATCTCTATTTACAGTTTAATTATCATCAAGCTTCTTTCATAATTCACTAGTAAATAGTATTTCCGCGATTAAGGTAACCTGCAATATTAATTCGGTATGGAGAAAGAAAAGAAAGTGACATATTATATGCTTATTTATAAATCTTTAGCAGTACATAGTAAAAGTTCAGAAAAGACATTTGTTAAGACTGTGTTAAGACTGTTAAGAGGTAGAAACTTGTGGAGTCAAACGAAAGAATAGGAATTCTGATTGCAAACAATATTAGTTTCAAAAAGCTACAAGAAAGACTGTATTTTGGCACAGGGAATTTATAGGATCACCATCACCTAATGTGGTTTGAGCAAACTCTAAACTTGCCATGTTTTCATTCATGGATGGATGGCACTGCTGCCGCTGTTTCTTTTTCTCTACTCACTTCTATTCTGCTCTAACTCTAATGCAATGTTCCATTCAGATATTTACTACTGCTTTCGCTGTGCACAAATTTCACATAATTCATTCACCAATTTGTCGAGACATGAAAGATTGTTAAACTAAGGCTATTATATATTTTATATAATTACGTTGACCTTATTATAAACTTGTATCAGCAATTAGTAAAGTTTCATCAACTATAGATAAAGTGAGCTATAGAAAGTTGTAGGTAGTTTTCCAACAGCAACTCATCTCCCAGTAAGCAGTACTTAGGTGCATAATGGATCTTTTTAAAAATGCTAAATACTAACTAAATACTTGAAGTAAATTGCTTTGTCCTATATGCTTTAGATTGGTTTACTAATGAATCATTAGCTAATATAAAACCAACATAATTTATGCATATTATTATGTACCTACGCATACACAATTAGCGTGTCTTACAATAATTAAGGCAATTAGTAGTTTGTTTGCCCTACTTATCTAAAGCTTGCGTCAGAGAAACCACCATAATGACCAAATAAACCCAGGTTGTCCAATGGTTTATTTTTAAGAATGATGTAAGTGCTTAGTTGACATTGAATGAGTTGAAAGGTGTCGGTAATCCGTAAGCCGATTAGATATCCTGAGTAATGGACTGCCCAAGTAATTAATAGGTAAACAAACGATACCAAAATTAAATGGGCTTATGTAAAGTGCAAACAAATGGGAGAACAGTATTTGCTATACATAAATACACTACTCCTATATATTAAATGCATAAGTGTACTCAGACGACGTAAGTCAATATAGGTATACTTTATTATATTATAGATAGTATTCTACAGTGCATCTATTGATATTTCAAAAAATAAATGATGCTTCTGTGTTGATTTGATAGGCCACCTGTCGATGAGAAATAGACGATGACAGAACCCATTGAACTTTGTGAGTTTTTCTATTATTTGGCTAGATCCAAGCTAAATGTTTTCCCGATAAAAACGTTCGTCGTACTTAAAGATAAAGATATGAGCCATATGGTTTGGCAACCACATAGAAGCCTAAATGTCAATGCCAACTGAATTCCATTAAGAGCAAAATTACAATTTCCTTACATATAGATTGTAATACTACCTGAAACATACCTTGAAATTGCTCTCTACCGGTAGTATACATTTGTGTTTGCAAAGTCACTGTGGCTTTTCACCGCAAAGGCCAGTAAATTGTTTCAGCTTTACCTATCCATCCGTTTCACTATGTTTAAGCTACCTAATTACAAAAGGCTTCCGTAGGGCACCTGTACATATAACTCAATTCATCTTTGAGTGAATAGGGAATTATTCTATGTCTACCTTCTCTACTTTTATCTATAGGCAAAGCTAATAATTATGTGCCTATAACTGTAAACGAAATTACACTTTCTCAGAACGACAATCATTGCCTTCCTGAAATGAGAAACAGAATCAAAGAAACTAAGTAGAATCTATTTGTACCTTTAATGTTACGGGAAAACCTTATACTGACTACTAAGTTGCTGCACGTCAATTTGTAAATTCACCAAAACTACGAACCTACTATATATATTTATATAGGATGGCCATAGTATGTATAAAATTCGCAGTTTATTATAATAAATGTTTATATACCTAATTTATAATTACATACTTTTGCATCTGTACCAGACCGGGACAAGTGCAAAGTACATGTAAATAAATTAGTACCGTAATAATAAACACATAGAAACAAAAATGATTTACGATTAGATTGTCAATGGGCAAAGCGTTAAACTAACGTATGTGGACTGCATGCTGTGGCTGTTGATTTCTCTGCAAAACTTATTGCATAAATGAGTCATAAGCCCGACAGCGCAGCAAAAAGGTGTTTTAATGATGGTCTGATTGAAAGGCAAGGTAAGGTCAAAATCAATTTGATTTTGCCAATTCCCCGCTGCGCTAACTAATCCTGCACATGAACATCATAGTGTATGAGCTAAATTATCGAATATCTATTAGTTCATACAACAATGAATACAGTGCATGTTTGCATGATTGCTACCATTGAGAGGAAACCAGTCCATAGTAATAAGTAGTAAATGCTATACTATCAATACGTTTACACATAATTTATCTGTGCTGCATCTAAAATCACTAGCATTAGACTGTGTACTTAACTTTGTAATATATGGAACATTTTAGTATTCGCATGTTGGTATTTGCACAGTTTTATTATTATTCTTAGCTAAGGGACCTACTTATCAATTAGCTTATGCATCCTATCGGTTATTATGTGTTTGATAAACTGCTACAGTAAGTAGTTTCCACTTGACTTTTCATTAAATCCTTGCATGTCGGGACTAAATGCATACAAATACGTACAACTGTACAACGCATGCAATTCCTTTTTTTTTTGCATTATCCACTGTGAATGTGGGTTGGCTTTCATTGTAAATTAGACACGAAATATATGCAAGTCTATTGAGAGTCATCACTCGTATGTATTAATTATCTGCAGCAATGTATAAAAAAAGGTGAGAAAATACTGCCTCAGCGGTTCTTCAAAGTTAGATTACTTGTCCGAACACAATTAGGGATATAATTTATTCAAGTCAAGGTAGTAGCAAATAATGTGTATTTTATGTTTGTAATTAAGTGTGTATGTATGTAGGTATTTAACAGAACATGTGGACTACCGTTCTCTCATCCTCTTCTATGCATACGTAACCTAAAACTTTACTAGAGGTACTATTGGGATTGGGACTCGGATAAGCCATATATCTAATCTGTCTGCTGTGATTGTAGTAATTGGGCTAAGGATAGCTAATGTTTCAGCTACCTTGCTGTGTTTTTCTACTAGTATGTACAATTCGATTCCTGCAAAACCGGATTGATGATGCTACATACATTGGTGCATTTAATTATACTGTACCATTAAAAACTACATAGTGATTAAATGTCATTCGGGTGAACTAGTGGGATGTGACGGGATAATTTTCTACAGGTATCTTTTATGTTCGAATGGGTGTTTCTCCTCCATGTCAGTTTCAATTCAATTGTTGTGATATTTACTCAATTGACATTTGATGGGATTTACAAGGATCCCATTATTACTCTAAACTAGTTTATTTCTTATATTGCAATTAATTACGTGTCAATTTTATGATTCCGTGCAAAATTCAGAGCCTACATCTGATAGTTCACCATCCTTGTTGTGGCAAGAACGCAAAAAATGTAACAGTTCTTCAATTTAATTCAAAATAGAGCAAAAAATTATTGTTGAAAGAAATGCTTGTTTGTAGAATCCTGTAGAAAAATGCTACACTTAAAATTAAAAAGTCCAAGTACCTTCTCTCTCTGCACAGTTCGAAGAGAGATAGTAATCTGTACATGCAAGTCCTCGAGAAATAGTGTTTCTAGTTTTGTAGGTTAGTTAGGTCGGTGCAAAAGATGAGGGAATAGGCTCTTACCCGGAAATAGTGGAGTCTTGGGAATCATTAGCGTCGATGCCAACTGCTCTGGCAGTTCCATTGGTCAGAATGGCTCCGCTTCCAGTCTTCTTCACTATCTCACGTTCTTCTGAAACAGGGCTTTCATAAATGAGTGTTTCCACCATCGAACCTTTGGAACTTCCGAAGGAAACCCTGGTGAAAAGGAAATTGGATGATCAAATTTAATAAACTCAACATTTCCGACAACGCAACGCTTTCAACTTGTATTATTCCTTTGCATTAAAGTTATTTTCCCGTACGGTACAATTTTGACATTACATCAATAGCATCCTAAGATCACTCCACTCCAAAATTAGTCTTCAAACTATACCTTTCCATTTATCGTAAAATGAGTAAAAAGGGAATTTAATCTTATTTGTTACCTTTCAAATGTTATTTAGTTAAGGCATGGAAAAAGGAAATTGAGTTCATGCTGCAATTTATTCTGTTTCGAAAATAGCTTACTTTCATCAACCCACTCCATTAAGCATACACATGCTGTTCATTTTAAGAGAAAGGTCTATTAGAGTACCACTTAAGGATACCTATTAGCTTCACAAGTGTATTAGTAAATCCTTCTTTCAGCATCAGTACAACGATTTCCCTGATAAGTACGAAATACAAACGAGGTTAAATTGTTGAGCGCCTGTACAACTTGCTCACGAAATCTTAGTTTAGGAGTAGGAGTCATAAATGCAAAATTCATGTAGATGCGAAAGACAAGGAGAGAATTTCGAGCTGCTCGCAAAAGCACTTTAACGCACGTGCCCGATTTTGCAAAAGTCGGCTCAACTTTTTTCTCGTTTGTCGTTTATCGCTAGTTTAAAGTCTAAGCTAACTTACTAGCTTATGTCTATTTTCTGATAGCTCCTAAACTCCCCTGTCGTTCCAAATCGAAAACATACTATTTCTGCCTTTTAAAGCGTCTCGTGTCTCATCTCAACTACGCTTTTCCCCATTATTGACTTTCTTAGGGATTGCTTTGCTTCATCTTCGCCCTTCCTCCCTATTCTCTACTTTATATATGAGACATGTAATGTGCAGACATGTGAAGAAGCCTGGACGAGAATAATAAATAGCATTCTTTACTAAACAGGATAGCGCTCGTAGAAATCATGGAGATTCTATCAATGCTTCTTTAAGGAGGAGATGGAACGCGGCTTACATCACAAATTGCGTAGAAATTGTCTTTTTCTAGATAAAGAATGCTATAAAATACTACATCTGTTGTACATACGTTTAGTAGGCAGCTCTCGATTGTGCTAGTACTGCTAGTAGTACAACAATAGTGTTATGATTCAGAAACTACTTTTTCAAATCCAGTTTTCCAATTTGGTAAACGATAATAGTACACATCATCATAATCTGGATGAAACTCATACCTAAATGTATGTAGTTACGCACAGAGAAAGAGAAAACCTTTAATAACAAAACCGTAAACGAAAGCTGTGCATAGGATTTTCTAAATTACTAAGTTCAATTACTTATAAGACGAAGGATTTGTTTCTAGCAGAGAACGATATCATAACGGAAGAATATTTGGGACGAATGGAAACTTTCACGGGTAGAATCATTTTAGAATGTTAGATTATTGATTGTAATGTAATACACGCGTTCTATGTTGACAGAAAGAGGACGAAGGAATCACTACTTGGTACTCGGAGATGCGAACAGTACTGTATCGGAATCAAACGGGAGGAACTCGAACTGGAAATTCTGAGAACATACTCCGTTATTCTCCGAAAGATGGGCTGAAACCCGCGTCTTTCTCACTGACAGTTTCTAGGTAGTAAATTCTCCGAGTTTTCGGGAAACCTTGAGTCGCAGTTTGTAAGTATAACCACAGATATCTTTGTCACATAAATAGAAGGGTATATATTACAATGTAAACTGAGATATAGAATAGAAAGTGAGTATTACCTCTTGAGACCCGCATGTTTAGTGCCATTTGTCAGTTTTCCGTGTTTGGGAAGAGGATGAGCGGAATTAGTTGGAGTTCCGATAGTTGAGTCGGTGCCCACACCGATAGCGTTAGTTGTAATCGGTGAAATGTTGCTGGAGGCATTGGAAATGTTATCAGTAGTTGTGCTGGTGGCTGAATTCGTGGTTTTAATTGGAGTAGAATTGGCAGAAATCCTGTTTTTAAGATTACTCGTCATCGTCGAGGCGTTAGTGTTCGGCGACGTTTTCTCAGGTGTCAGCAAAGGAGCTTTCTCCATATCATTGTGATTATTTTCAGGTTCTTCCGAGTTTTCTTCCCAACACTCCTCAGCTGTATTGTTATCATGGGAGTTATTGAAGAGACTCAAACTCTTATTTGACACTTTGGAAAGGACCTGCATGGTGGTGGTTGTGCTTTGGGATTTGATTGAATTCGGTGACATTTTATTAGTTGAAATAACGATTTCCTCCGTGAACACTCTGTTGCTGCTTGTGCCACTTGCATTACTCTCGTTATCCAGTAACTGCATCGTTTCACTTCCAGAAGCGGAAATCAAGTCGAATCCATCATCAATGTGCATAATATTTGTATTGGAATTGGAATTTAGATTGTCACTGAAGTTGACATTTCCGTTACTTCCATCTTCGTCAGTAATCATCACTTCAGCCGACGAGTTTTTGATCATATTTGAAAAGAGGGTGGGTTCTTCAGTAATAATTCCTAAATTGTACTGCTGATCCTTAGGTTGAAACTGGGAGTGAATATTGGCCGCAATATTTTCCACCACCGTGGGAGTTGTGCTGCCACTGCTGGAGGACGACGAGGAGCTGTTCAAGCTGTCCTTAATATTGACAATTGTGTCAATTGTATTAATATTTGGCTCTGTTGAGAAGGCTAGCATCTTGTGCCGGCCTCCCGCATCCGAGACGTGGACCATTCCGATTCTAAAAGATACAAAAACACACTACTTTGTAGTAGTAGCTGCAGATTTACTAGTCTTTCCAATTGGTCCTGAACCACCTCCAGGTTGTCAATATTTACGAGAAAACTAACCCGTAAAGCAACCTTTTCCTCTCTGAATTCAAAATTGGAGCAGTCAAAGTAAACAGGTAAGCTATTTTATCCCTCCAATTTTATTTCTTGGAGACTGGAACTCTTCTATGTAACTTTCAAACTTTTTCACTCAAGTTTACTTTGGATCAAAAGACAATAATCTGCTCGAAGTAGAAGAACTTGTTCAGTGTTTATTCAGTGGAAGAGTAGAGCTGTCAAAGATAATAAAGATTTTACGCGACGATAAATTGCCAATTGAAGGACAGTCAAGGAAAAGAAGATAGAACTCGATGGACAAGTTGATTATTAAGTTTCTTGGTATGTCTTTTAAAACTTGGATAGCTGATACTAACGATGATACACAATTACGTAAGACGAAACTTTAGCTTGATGTACTGGAAGTGGCTTTCAGAATAACTTCGCACAAAGACAACGCACAATCCTATCGTCACAGTAAAATAATTCTCGAGTGATGCTACGACTTTAGGTTTGTTATTTCCTATTGTATTTCTTGTTAGCGTATGTCCTTCCAAGTGTTCTGTCTCAGCGAAAAGTTCAGCAAAGTACTAAGTCGGTATTTTTTGCACACAAAAGTTCCCAATAGTCAATCGTAGCTGTGTGTGGTAATAATTTAGTTTTTCTCTCTCACTTCAACTTCACTTTGCCCACTGAATCAGTGAAATCTCTAACTGCGCTTTTTCTCTGTCTCGAATGATTTTCCTTTAGACAGTGAGGAGCGAGTAAACCAATCTTCAGTTCATTCAATTGAATTCAGTAAGTATCTTCGTTCAGACCCTTCTGCAATAACAGTAATGCCTAAAGAGTCAAAGGAGTGAAGGAGTATCTCTTCTTTTTAATAATACATTCAGTTGAGTTAGGTTGGGTCTTTGGACGAGAAGAACAAGTTTTCAATGTGCAAATGGATTACTTACTAGCAGTAGGTATCTGTTGATGCTGTAAGTATGTATGTTTTCGTCTACTACCTGACTAATATCGTGAGGTTGCACGTAACACAATAGTACGTGTTAAAGAACGTCTCATCTAATCTGATAGTTGGTAATCCATATTTCTCAAATCTTGATATCGAATCTCAGTTCTCACCCTGCAAAAAAATCACAAATAAAAAATTATTACGTACTACTCAATCTTGTCGTTCAATTCAACTTTAGTGCATTGCTTTGCAATAAACCTACCTATATCATATTTCATACAAAAGTTCAAGTTATTTTTTATACCAGGGATTTACTATGCATTTCTACCATAAGTCTGCTTAGACACTAACCAACCCAACGTTTTTATATTATTATGGAATCTATTACATTTTATATCAATTGTATAAAAACTGTAGTTTGAGACTTAGGACACTGTGCATTGCACATTGTACAAGTACTTTACCTAGCACCTAGTTAATTGTACACTGATAAGATAAGATTATGATGATGAATCAAAAAAGCACTGTAAACTAAATGTATTTAAGCTTAAGTGGAGTATCGGCCCAAAATGACGTGACCAGAGACTTTGTGGTCTCTTTTCAATAGGTATATGTATCATAACTTATAATAATATACCTTTGCACAATGACATCAACTCACTACTATCAGTTTACATGCATAATGTACTCACTTTATATTTATAAGTTGTCAAAAGCAAATGTAGCGGAACTCATTCGCTTCCAATTTGACTTCTATAGCCTTTTCATTGCAAATGAGAATACCAACAAAACATGATTCCATATTATCCTTAAAAAGCTGCTGTCTATTTGTATTGTGCATGCCCATAAATGCTAGTCGGGGTTTTAAATAAATGCTATAGGGTCTCCATTCAAAAATTAGCATATCTAATGAGACAGTATGCTTGTGGCTGCTGACAGATATTCAGCAAACTTTTTATGAACCTCTATGATTCAATGAGCAAAGACAAATATACTATTTATGCCAATGGCGTTAGTATTATGTCACCTACACTAGCCCACAATCGCACATGTTCTGGTAAATTGTATCGGTACATTTTAGATTTTGGGAAATAAGAATGAAAGAACGAGGAAAGATAGCTTTATACACCAAATATCATAAAGTTGAATCACTCCATCCTATTTATTATGCCTTGTCGACGTGTCTACGTATATCTGTATACGTATACTCTGATATCAATATCATTTCAATAAATATAGGTAATGTACTCTATATACCTCAATGTAATAATAATACTGTAACTAATACTGTAAGTTCCGTTTCCTTTTTGAAATGATATCAATTTCATGCAAGCAAAGGTTTCAAATGACATGTCTACTTGTACGATATCTTTATGCATACTTTAGGTATGCATTGATGTCAAAAACGTATGCATCACGAATGTATATTTTTACTCAGAAGACAGTACTTAACTTAAAAGAAATTGGGGTAATTTTTGACTGTCAGACAGAGTAGAGCAGATATACTGTATAATATAATTTATGCATGTATACTTATGAACGATAAAAATGTGGTACACTTCTAGGTAAAGAAAAAATGTGAGATGCAATTTCTAACATTTTTTACTCCTCGTAATAGTCACTGTACATAGATAACGCTGTCTTATTGTATCTACGCTTACAAATTATAGTCCCCAAGCGCTAACCTAACTTTTGAGTGTTTTCAATGTCACAGTGGTGTACTGCAGTGCAGTAGTTTCCTAAAGTTTTGTTGGCAAATAAATTCACTCGTAAATCACGATATTCAGATTAATATACTCTGAGAGATAACTGATACATTCATAAATCTATTTGAAAATAAAGTGCATTCGGAAATCGGCTTTCCCGTTACAACTACTCACCATGCAGCTGTGTAAGCTACAACAAAATGTACTTGGTAGTTCTTTGTGAACAGTAAGCACAAAACAAGTAAGCGTAATGCTGGTAAATAACATGGTATAAATTATAAATTATACTTGTATAGCTTCGCATGAAATATATTAATGGAAAAATGTTAAACGTAGAGCGAACTTCGTGGCATCATGAGAAAGGAATTACAGAAAGTTTACAACGAAAAATTATTTTCCCTGAGACTTAGATTGGGACCTGAAATAGTAAAATTTAATTTAAGAGTTTTCCGATTAGGAATTCCAAGGGAGCTCATAAGACGACCCACTGTGATCTCAAGATCGCATAAATAAACTTAGTTGCAAGAAGTAAAACATTGTTAATTCTGCATGAACTAAACAGGGAGTATTACTCTAGGAATACTAAAGTTGCACAAAGGATAAAAAATTACTGTTAAGAAGTACATTTTTCAATTTCGCAAGAAATGACTTTAGCGCAGGGCCTTTTTATGCAAACTACATTCAACAATTCTATATACTTTAAATGTAAATACTTTCACTACCTTTCCTCTGAGTTGTCCTACTACATACAACAATCACAATAATTGTATCTCTGCAGTAATGTTATGCTAAGTGCTTATGGTAATATAGTGTGATTATAATACAGAACAAGCTATCTAAATTGTATATGTAGTATGTACAGGGCGGAGGCGGAGAGAAGAAACTAATATTTTATTAATGTCACATCCTCCTATGCAAAAATTAGCAATTTACTAAGCTATAGTGCTTGTAGAGGTGTGCCAGGGGAAATGGCAACAGTGTCCATATACTTTTACATAATTTGATCATTATTCGTGCAAAGGAAATGTATAATGCATATAAACGAGAGAAAACAAAATCTCGAGTTTTCAAGCACTGATAAAGAAACAGAATTCGGGTTTGTGAAGCAACCTTCATGAATTTCAAGTACTATTTTCTATTCACAGTCGTCACATCACACAGCCCTTTGAGTAAATTTGAACATATCAAGAACCAAAGAAAAACTGGTATGCACTTCGTCTCGGGATGATACTTATAAATGTATAGTAGCTTAATTCCAAAACTTGAAATAGACTAGTTAAATTGTGTACAGATATAGGCTACGTGTAATTCCGTGAATATATTTTTTTATCCTCATGACTCTAGAGATATATATGCGTGGGCCATTGTAAAAAATCATAATGCAGAATACATACTTTCATCAGCTGTATTCAAAATTTGAGTGACAAAGAAACTAAATTGAGAGAGTACTATAATAAGGGATTTATATAGTAGTCTTAATACTATAAGAAAGATTTTTGAGTAGTGAAAGTAAAAGTATAGCCATAGCTGGCATATGCTTCTGGTTGGCTAAAGCAAATAAGAAAGTACATAACAAAGGCTATTGTTTTGGCAGAATGGTATTCCGTCGCACTGTTACAGATAAAGAAGCAATTTCCTTATGTCATACCAAACCAAGTTGATACAGTTTAACATGTTTTTGAATTGGTACAGATAGACTTGTATAGGAACATTATTACTTGATCATACTTAATAACAGTCCAACTTTTAGAGCAATTTGGCACTGCAAAATTAAGCTTTGGAGTTACAATGACATCAAATTGTTTTTATGTGAATTGCTATCCATGTAATTGTAGTAGATTATAACATTGAGTTTGGAAGTTCAGATAGGGAGGGAGTGAGGTAGAATATATTTGTAGAACTGTGTCGTATGGAAATGTAGAAATGCCATTCAATTCAGCCTACATTGTGGATATTTAAATGTGCCATCAGTGCCATGAAATTATATTCTAGCTTGGCGAGTGACTATCTAATCAAAATCAAATAGCATCCCATAAGAAGAATATTGCTTCATTTAGTTCTGAAGAACTTGGAAACTTTGTAGAGAAAAGAATCGATATAAACGGACACAAAAAGTTGGAACATTTTTTTCCATTGCTTAGCTCTTCTATACACAATCTTTTTATATCGACAAACACTTTTGTGTGAAATAATGAAGATTGTCTCTAGAGATAGACATATGCGTTGAAGAAAAAGTTGTCAGTACATACCTATATAGTGTCTCTGTACATATTGTTTTATTAGGTGCGTTAGTAAAAGGCAATGAAAAGGCTGAAAGACTGAAAGGTAAAACAAATGGGATGTGATGAGATGAGCCTCTCTGTTTAAGTATACACAATCCCTTCTAAAATGCATTCCATATAGTAAATTGTCAGTCTAATGGCCCAATTCTGCGAAAATGACTCTTGCACCGTTGCACAAATTCACTCATCGTTACACAAAACAACACTCACAATCAGCTTAAGCTTTTCTAACTATTCAGTCGAAGCCAGCAATGTGCACATTCTCCGTCCATATATCCTTTCTACTGTGTTACAGAAAATCTTTACTTGAAAAGAGTCACAATCATCTCTAGTTAGTATGTGAATAGGTAAATAAGGAACGTGAGATCTGTATATATAACTACTTTACGTAGACACTTTTGGTATATCGCTCTTACTTTGTTAGAACAGAGTACGACAATAGCTGACACTTAACTAATCCTTTGAGCTCAAATGGAGCTGAACGCTAACTCTGGGTAAAGCTACTTTCTATGTTTATATCCTACCAAGTCATGCATATTTCTTTCCTGCCTAGTCCTTACATGGACACAGGATGGAAATGGATATTGATATTGCACTTTGCACAGAGAAATATGCATGTTTTTGTTTGCCTTTCTCACAAATGTTGGCTTACTTAGATTTTACTACGATTTACTACCTTAATTATACCTTTCCACATGCTCATACTGTTTGTAAAACAACCAATTTATTACAACTGAGGATATACATGTCGTGTTCCCAATGCAGTTACTTCTGTGGTGAGAATCACAGTAGTAAGCCGAAAAATACTACGAGAGATTGGAGCATACCTCCCATCTCCATTTATTTCTATCCACAGCTACTAATTTCGCGATACTTTTCTATGTACTGAATCTACCGTATTTGCCCAGCTTTTTCAATTCCTAATCTATTTCGAATTACCAAGTAACGCCCTTCAGCTGCCCTTTAGATGTCAAAACAGAATATTTCTACGCAGTGAATATAATCTACTGCTTTAATTAAAACCTCATTCTTCCTCACAGATCTGTTTACTTCCAGATGCAATAACTTGTCAGGAATCTCATTTTCTAAGCACCTGTCCAATGTTATTGTAGAGCAAATGGAATCCTACAAATTTATGTATTAATAACAAAATACTTGCGAAAATACTTACCGATAGGTATGCACAGTGTAGTAACCCAATTTCGCAAAATTAATACTTATTAACAGAACAGGTAGATATAAATTGAGAATCTCTTACTCTGTCCCTACACAACTTATGTGGGATGTATAGCGATAGCTATAACGACATACTACTACTACTACGACACCATGGAGAAGTGCCACCCAACTCCCACTAACTGGACAAGAAGGACTTCACGGGAATCTACGAGGGAATCTCCAGTTGCTCTTTAGCCTGCGTTTGGGCTGAACCTTCCTTTTGGGATCTTGTTGTGTTTAACAGGAACAATTACATTCACTAATAAGTCTGATTATGTGATACAAAGATTGAGTTGAATTCTCATGTAGTAAAGTAATATTTGTGTTCATAATTTCCTGTTGTCATTCCCGTTTTATTGGATTCATCTGGACATCGGCTGCATTCTGGTTTGGTACTCATTACATATTATTTATTATTAGTATTTGGTAAAGAATCATTAAGAGAACTATCTGGGGAGCTCATATTATGGACCGTAATCCCTGAGCAATTTAATAGTAAGGTCTCTACTGCATTCAACGGTGGCAGAGATCGTTACACATTTTGGTGCCGATCCCGGTCTTAATTGATTCTTTCACCGGAAAACGTAATAAATAATCACTAAACCATTGATTTTGGGAATTTTATTGAAAAGATTACGTGTAATAATATTATTTTACACTATGCGAGTATATGATTTTACTTGCTAATTATTATCTGATTGATATGAAATTAATTTTAACGTAAAGAGCAGAATTTTTCAAGCAAGAATATATAAATGTATTGTTAAAATTTTGATACTGTGTCTGAAATTTTGAAGAAATTCGGAGAAATATTTCGAAGGAAATCGATATATAAGTTGGAACTAATACCTATATCTTTGTCTCAGTAGTATATGTAAATTGCATTGGCGCCGTGGACTTAATTGTATTCGTGTACATTGGATTCCCATTACCCCTCCACATTGGATTGCCATTACACCTTCACAGACAACTTGGCCGGATACAAGACAAAGACATATCACCATCAAACATCAAGGTACATAACACAACTTACATATACATATACACACAAATAATTTCCTTATCGGGTAATTGTAGACATCTAGCTAAGATTAGTTGGAATATAAAATTGTGCAGTGATAGCTAGCCGTGTATGGTTGGCAGCATAATTAGTGTGTTAGCTGGTATCGTTTTATCGGCATAGAGACGAATATTTCTGAATATCACCACCTAATTTGTTTATCTGCGTGTAATACGTAAATCGCTACGTTTAGCAGTCAGTAGTGCGTTCAACTGACATTCACAGTATCAAGCTAAAGATATAGCTGCTAGTAGAGTTTAACTGGCATTTACATAAGTAAGACGCTGAGTTTAGCTGCTAGTTGTGTACAATTGGCTTTTACATATTTACCAAGAAAAAGCTAGCTGTGTGCAGTTGGCATTTTATTATTTTAACTTCTTGCGATAAAGAATTCGTTGACCTACAAGAGTGTTTGACTAATCAACGACTTGCTGCGATTGGCTAGTAACGAAATTAACATTTTCATTTCCCATTTTAACATTTGAATTTTAAGTCTGGGCAGAGGAAGTCTAGAGACGTTAAGAATTTGAATAGTTTAGTCAATAGCATTTTAGATAGATGAGCAGTACTTCAGAGAGTAGAGAAAATATAGAGAGAAGAGCAAGATTCCAAAGAAGACACGACCCAGAGCATCAAGCTCATCAACAAGAAAGAATAGCGCGACGCGCATTAGCCAGAAGAAGGGGAAGTCGAAGCAGAGCAGCAAGCAACTCAAGGAACGGGCAACTATTTCAGTATTATATAGCAATGGACGGACAAAATGCAGAGGAAGCTCCACCAAACGGTGCGGGACGAATGCAGGGTAATCAACTCCCAGAAGCGATAAGATTTAACTTACCTCCAGAACAACAAGCTCAAATCATAGCTCATTTTCGACAACAGGCAAATCGGAATGATAACGTCATGCATATTCAAGAGACAATTTATACCTGGGAATATCAATGTTCCTATTCCCAAGTACAACGCATTTGAAACAACACCGGCAAGCTATCTACAGGATATTGAAGCATACTATACAAGTCAAGGATATGCAAGGGAACAATGGCTATACATGTTATCAACTATTCTTATAAAAGAAAACAAAGCTTGGTTCAATCATGTGAGACAAGAAGACTGGACATGGGACGATTTTAAAGATGCATTCATTGCGAAATATGATACCTGGATTGAGAGAAACAAAAGGACTCAGCACTTGATGTCAAGAGTTCAGGGGGAGAAGGAAAATGTGGAAAAATTTGTATGGGACATGTTGCGATTAACACGTCAAGTTTTCCCCAATGAAGCAGAAGCAGAGTCAGTAAGAAGATGTAGACAAGCATTGTTACCTAGGATTAAAGTAGCAATGGGAGAAATTGGGAACTACACCATAGTAAATCTTATTGAACGAGCTAAAGCTGCAGTAGAAGATCTACGGGCACAAGACGCAAAGGATGGTATAGCAAATTCTTTACCACAGGATGCGGGAGTGCAGGTCAAGACTAATGGACAGAATAGAGGAAATGGAAGAACATTTCGTGGCCGAGGAACATTCCGCGGACGAAATAATTACTTCCGAGGTAGAGGAAATTTCAGAGGAAACGGAAGACCGAATTTTAGAGGAAATGATAGACAGGGGCAACCCCAAGGCGGTTACCAGCCTCAAAATCAACAGCAACAACAAGGGAATCAGAACAACCAGCAACAAGCGAATGCGGGGAATCAGCAACCGCAACAAAATCAGCCTCCAGTACAACAAAACAACAATGCGAGACCAAGCATGAGTACTGAAAATAATAATTATCAGAACAATTGGAATGGAAATGGACAATACCAGAGACAACGGTCTGGACCAACATGTTACGGTTGTGGAAAGCAAGGCCACATACAGCGCTACTGTCAGGACACTGGTAATGGCAGAGTTATGGCCATTCAAGACAACGAAGAAGAATGGATCAATGATCCACAATATCAATATGAAGAAGAATACTACGAGTCTTTAAACGACTAAACGGGGAGGCGGGGGAATTCTACCCAGATCTCTGTCTTCCCATTAAGAACGACGAACTAAATCAAAAATTATCGGCAATTTCAGTATTCTTTAACGACACGGCTACAGTAACTCCTTCTTTTATTGATTCGGGATCCGACTTTTCGATTATCAGAAAATCTTTTGCTCAAAAATTAGCGAAGCGGATAGAACCATGCAATTCGAAATCACTTACTATAGCAGATGGACAAAAAGTCACACCTATTGGAAAATTAACTTTGGAAATTCAATTGGGACACAAGAGAATCACACATTCATTTTATGTCATGGAAAAATTAGCAGTACCTGTAATTATTGGATTAGATTTAATTAAAACTTCAGATATGATATTACACTTTAATGGAAACAGTTTTTGGTTTAAAGACGACAAAGAACAAAGACCATACGCCATAATAAACAAAAGTCCAAGGAAATACCTATTTGCAATCAACTTTAATCATGTGAAGACAGTAACAGATCAAGATATAAAGAAAATGTTCGACGACCTGTTGGACAAATATCCTACGGTATCAGGAAAGAACAAAACACTTGGAAGAACCAATGTAGTAAAACATCACATAGATGCACCGGGTCCACCAGTATATACTCCGTATAGAAGACCAGGAAGAAAAATGGCAGAAGAAATTAAAAGACAAACAGATGATTTATTACAGCGAGGATTAATTCGACCATCGCAATCTCCATATAACTCTAACGCAGTTCTTGCACCGAAACCGAATGGAAAACATCGGATGTGTATTGCCTACAAGAAATTAAATAGTATAACAAGACCTAATCGAACTCCAATGCACAACAGTCACCACATACTACGAGTACTACCAAGAGCAGCTCGATTTGGGAAGTTTGACACAGATTCGGGATATTGGCAAGTACTAATGGACGAAGAAAGTATAGAGAAGACAGCTTTTACAGAAGATGGACAGCTCTACGAATTTTTAGTTATGCCTTTTGGATTGAAGAATGCTCCAAAAACTTTTTGCGAACTGATGAACAAAGTTTTAGAAGGATTAATTGGAAACTTTGCATTTGTTTTCGTCGACGACATTATCGTTTTTTCACAAACTCTTGAAGATCACTATAAACATGTGGAAATCATCTTAGAACGACTTAAGGAAGCGAACATTTCGGTTAACAGAGAAAAATGTCAATTTGGATTAACGTCAATATCATTCTTGGGACATGTCATAAGTTCAGAAGGAATCAGCATGGATCCAGAGAAAGTCAAAGCAATAAATGAATATCCGACTCCGAAGAATACCAACGATATTAGGAGATTTCTCGGGAAGATATTGTTTTTACAAGCATTTCTTCCATATTTTGCAACCATTGCAGAACCATTGAACGAACTACTCCGGAAGAATACTTCATGGTATTGGGGAAAGAGACAACAAGACGCATTCGACAAATTGAAATCTCTTACATGTGAACATACTGTATTGAATGGAATTGATTACGACCATCCCATTTTAATTAAATGCGACGCTTCAGGAAATGGATTAGGAGCAGTATTAACTCAGAACATAGACGGTAAAGAGAAGATCATTCAATTTGCAAGCAAACTTCTAAAACCAGTGGAAACAAAACTTCACGCTTGTGAAAAGGAACTATTAGCCATTTTATGGGCAATTGAAAAATTTTACGATTATATATGGGGAGAAGAATTCTTCATTCTAACAGATAACAAACCTCTACAGTATTTGCAGAAGAACAAGGAAAACAACTCCAAACTTGGAAGATGGGCATTGAGATTACAACCCTATTTGGATAAGATTCGACACATAGCGGGAAAGGATAATGTGATAGCGGACGCGTTGTCGCGAGCTCCAGTTCAGCCAAGTGGAACGGAATCTAACTTTGTAGAAGAAGACCCTGATGTCATGTTTGTACCATGTTTTGGATTAATGTTCAAAGGACCAGATTTGAAAAAGATTCGACAAGAGCAGAAAAATGATGAGGAATGTAATAAAATTTTGAAGTCGTTAAAGGGAAGTTCGATGGCCACGAATAACTCTGAGTACGTCTACAAAAATCAAGTCATATATAAAGTTATGGATGTAAATTGGAGAAGAAAGAGTTCGGAAGGTGAAGATTTGGAAGTGAAGGGGAGTGAAGCTGATGTACACAGCGTTCATAACCAGAAACGAAGTGGAAATTGTAACGTTGAATTGAAGAGTAAGACTGCAACAAGAAAGGTGGGAAATTCCATAGTTGGCAGTAAGGTTCGAAGAGAAAGACTTCAACCGGAATGTTTAGAACAGTTAAAGAAAAACGCTGCATCAAGAAAAGTAGGAAATTCTACAGATGTCAGTAGGGTTATTGGAAATGCACCAAAGCCTAGAGAAGAGATGATGAAAAAGAAGAGTGTTGGAAAGCCGAGTGCACGCGGTAACACTGATGAAGAGTTGGAAAATAGAAATGTTGAAGATTTGAAGGAAGATATGGAAATATTTAAAGTTGGGAGTAATACTTCGCGATTGAAGAAGGCTGACTGTGATTTAGATCGGCCATTTAAACATTTACTTCCATATATTCCAGAGAAATTGCGACAAGATATTTTGTTTCAATTTCATGATGTACCTCAAGCGGGTCATTTGGGCATCAGAAAAACGTTGAATTGGATTAGGTCAAGAGCATATTGGCCTACTATTGTAAAGGATGTGAAAGATTATATCAAAACATGTTCGGTTTGTCAAAAAGTGAAGACTTCACGGCAACGGAAAGCGGGGTTGATGGGAATTGCCGAATCAGCACCTGCAGTATTTCATACGATATTTGTTGATTTTATGGGGCCCTTGCCAACGAGTGCAGGAGGTCGATTGAACAAGTATTTATTGGTGGTCCAGGATCAATTGTCTAAATGGGTTGAGTTGATCCCTATGCGAGCGGCTACGTCTACGCAACTTAAGTATTGGTTGGAATGGATTTTTTGCCATTTCGGAGCACCGAAGATTCTTGTTTCGGATAACGGGGCTCAATTCATTTCGAAGAAATTGACGCGACTCTGTAAAGAATGGAACATAACACACAAATTCACAAGCATCTATCATCCACAACCCAATCAAGTGGAACGAGTCAATCAAACTCTGAAGACTATGATCAAATGTTTCATCGAGGGACAGCATTCAAAATGGGACGAATACCTACAACTTTTTGGTCTTGGCTTACGATCAGCCGTACACGAGACTACACAAGTTAGTCCAGCCCTACTCAACTTAGGAAGAGAAATTGCTTTACCCTTTGATCGAGCTATCACCGACTCCAGAGAAATTGATTTTGAAGCAGCAAGAGAGAAACTGTCAGAATTACCAACGCAGTTAGTTGATATTATTAACTGGGTACGAGATAACATCGTTGAAGCACAGATTTCATACCAAGATGACTACAATAAACATCATCGACAAGTCTCTTACGAAGTTGATCAACTTGTTCTCGTCAGAAATCATGTACTCTCAGATGCATCGCTTAACTTTTCACAGAAGTTAGCACCAGCTTGGAAAGGACCATTTATAGTCAAGAAACAGATTACGCCAGTAACATACGAAATTTACGACAAAGAGACGAAGAAATCAATTGGGAAACGCCATGTCTCTGATTTGAAACCCTATTTTCAGCGCCTTAAAATACCTCCAAAATTATACCTCAAAATTCCAAAACCACAAGATATTTCAAAAATTCCACTACAATCAGTCACCATTCCCAAGAAATCGAAGAAAACATTAGCGCAACTACCCACCCTTAAACCTAAACGTCACACTTACGTGCCAGGGGAATATTCGAAATTTTTCTAATTCCCGCACCATCAGTCCCATGTATATATATAGTTACCGTCCTATAGATTAAGATATGAATATAACTTAGACATAAGAACCAATTGGCAATAATAAAAAAGTGTGAACACTTCAACACAATAACAAGTACCACTTAGATACACTTGAAGAATACTCTACATGATTATAGATAAATACATATCACCATCAGTCATAATACATACAATCAGCATCAGCTAAAATCCCACTTATAGTGGAAAATATCCACTTTTAAACGCTATACGGATGGAGGGGTAATGAAAAATACTCATGCAAACCATTTTAATAGTACTTTATATGGATGGAGGGGTAATGGACTACGCATGCAATTCACTCCATTCAGAAAACATTATCCCATGCCTCACACCGATGGAGGGGTAATGAACATTCCCATGTATAAGCATCCTAATGTGTGAACACTATCTTCTACAGATGTACCGGGTTAATAAGACAATCGATCGTCACCGGAAACCACAGACATCCGAATTCACGCGGAAGAATCGTAATGTACCAACATCGTCACTGAATCGGTCAATAAATTACATGCTACCGATTCAACCTTGCGACTCCTTTCACACCAAAAAGGCAAAAGCTACTGCTCAGATCGGGGTAACTACAGTAAAGCCGCAAGATGTCAACGACAAACTCAAGGAATTGAGGAGAAACCTCAACAACTACGAGGCTTTTCCGTACACAAGGAACCCGAGAAAACGAATCATACAGGATTGGAAACCTAGTATCGACATGCTAAAACCGACACACGAAAACAAATACAGAGATACCTGGGTCGACGACATCATCACCGCAAAGAAAATGGCAAGTCATCTTAAGAAAGTGTCAATCTTTGCATTTGACATGGAAGATCACCAAGACCACAGTTTTCACGGAATGAACTCACTCATTCAGATATCTACTGTAGGGAAGACCTACATGATAGACCCTTTCCGGATGAAATCTTGGAATTCATCACCACCGAACTGAAGGACATCTTCGAGGATCCCAAGATAATTAAACTGGGACATGGAACCGACAACGATGTACGCCACTTACAACGAGACTACAACATCTTCATCACTGGACTGATTGACTTCCAGCACATTTGCACCTATTTGGGACATCCCCAACAAATGTCATTCACCAAAATGATCAAGGAAGTACTGGGCAAAAATAACTGGAAACCGGATGAAATCTGCACGTACTCCGACTGGAGGAATCGACCGCTGGCAAAACGACAAGAAATATATGCTATGGACGACACAAAACTTCTTATGAAGGCTTGGATTAAAGTTTACGGCAAGGTCACCGCAGCTTGTGCAAGATGTGAAACTGGGAAATCACCTTTTCGCCCATTTGAAGAATCCAAGAGAACAGCCTCCGTAGTTTACAAGTTCAATGTGACACCAGAACCAGCCAAAGAAAATCATTATAAGTACGTTCCAGTCGAAAACCGAATGGTTTATAATGCTTTATACGCCTGGAGATACAACTTGGCAAAAACTCAAGACGAGTCCATTAAAACCATTGCATCCTTCGATGCGTTATTACAACTTGCCAAGAGGAAGCCAACAACTGAAGAAGAGGTCAAACAAACACTCAGAACGTTCTCGGATCTCAATCTCATTCAGTATCTAAAAGATTTAACGGAAGTGATAAAGTCTGCGAAAACAGTGTCTAGTTCGACTACTCAACAACCGAAGACAGGATATCGAGACATCATCGCCGCGAAAATCGCCGAATGGAAACGGATGGAAGAAGAGGAATCGTGGGAGACGGATACAATTACGTTGAACATATCCAACAATGAATTTAGTTCACCACAACGTCCAATGTTTCAACCACCACATAAAGTTACTTCCACTACTAACATAGTGCAGAAACCATTGACAACTACCATGCCTCAAGTACAAAAATCACAATCACGTTCAATGGAGTTACCACTACAGCAAAGACGAATCGTCCATGTTCGAGAGAATGAACCGTTACAGATTCAATTACCACATGAACCAATGGAAGTGGAAATTCTACAAGGACCACCGGAAAATACACTACCGGAGGGACCAGATCCGTTGGAGACAAGAACATGCACAAAATGTCAAACACCGGGTCATTTAAGGAAATTCTGTACTAATGAGAGACAAACTTCACTACAACGGCAATATGTCAAGAATAATCATCCACAAGCTTATAGGATGAGACAGATGAAGCATAAATTGTATCAATTAAACAAGGAGATAACAGCACTGAAACAAAGACATTATTGTCAACATCCAAAACGAGAAGAAACCACAAAACAAGGAGATCATCGTCAATCGAGATCACACTACAGAGGAGACCGGAACAAAGGACATCATCATCACCCTACATCGTACTTCAGAGGGGGGAGTTCAAAGGGGGGAAGAGTATAGCGATAGCTATAACGACATACTACTACTACTACGACACCATGGAGAAGTGCCACCCAACTCCCACTAACTGGACAAGAAGGACTTCACGGGAATCTACGAGGGAATCTCCAGTTGCTCTTTAGCCTGCGTTTGGGCTGAACCTTCCTTTTGGGATCTTGTTGTGTTTAACAGGAACAATTACATTCACTAATAAGTCTGATTATGTGATACAAAGATTGAGTTGAATTCTCATGTAGTAAAGTAATATTTGTGTTCATAATTTCCTGTTGTCATTCCCGTTTTATTGGATTCATCTGGACATCGGCTGCATTCTGGTTTGGTACTCATTACATATTATTTATTATTAGTATTTGGTAAAGAATCATTAAGAGAACTATCTGGGGAGCTCATATTATGGACCGTAATCCCTGAGCAATTTAATAGTAAGGTCTCTACTGCATTCAACGGTGGCAGAGATCGTTACAGATGTTGCAATAAACATATCGAGTGCACTATTGATAACCCAAAATATTATCATCCATTAGTCCATACACAAATGGAGATAACTATATTAATGGTAATTAATCAAAGTTGACGATAAACTGTGTTGTGTACATAGATAAGACAATTGCAAAGGCAAAAAGCTTCATGAATCATGGGTATCTAATCTTTGAGTGTGCATTTTACATTTTCTTGTAAAAAATAGTGGGGCAAGGGAAATTATATGATATTAAAAATAGTAAATTACTTCTGTCATATTGAGTGAAGCCTGTACATGATATCCGCATAATTTTTACTTTAACCTAATGGCCAACGATCTAAGTCGAGACGGAGACATAAAACAACAGTTAAAGCTCTACAGGAAGAACGCAGCGCTTAATTTATGGTCGTTTTTGTGGTCGTGCTGCTCTGTTTCGGGGCACACTGTAAATTCTTCTCCAAATATCTATGATATCTATCTCTTTGCTTCATTTTAATGGTAGCCTACATAAGGTCAAACTTTTATGGGTTTATTACTTTTAAAAATACTATCAAGTTTTTGCTAATTAGTAGTTACTTCTAGTATGTTCAGTCCTGTCTCTTTTATGACTTACTTCTTCCTGGAAATTGTCATTGCAAATTGCAAGCTCTAATATTTAGGGAAACTGCAAAAATGTAGAGAATTACAATCGTAAATCAATTATTCTTAAAAATTTATTAGACATCCCTGTAGACTTATCTGCGTAGAAAGTTTTTGCATAGCTTTAAGGAGTGTGGTCGATACCAAATAGAGTAGGATTAATGATCTTCAGACAGAGAGATACTGGAACTACTATTTTATTCTAGTAAGATGGGGATTACTCCTGTTTGTCTCAGAAATAAAGTTGTTTACCTTGGTGGAAGGCTCTAAACAAAATAAGTATGCTCTGAATAAGTATATAGGACTGAAAGCAAGTCTTTAGTTAACTACAGGTTATTACAGCATATCTATCTGGTTGTTTGCTATAGTATAATAAATGGAAAAGCAGTTAAAATGGAATTGATTGTAATCCAAGAAAGTAATGCATCCTCATTTTGTGATGTAGCATTGTACTACTAATGCATCTGCTTCCGTCATCTAAAACAAGATTTAAGAATCTATGCCAAGAGCATGGCACGACTCACAGAACAGAAATTTATTGTAGTTCATTTTATGTACACTTCTCTAAGAGGGAATTAAAATTAAACTCAGCACTAGTCTCAGTTGAATCTACTCTCAGTCACTACACAGATACCATTGTGCAAAATCGTGATCTTGGTCTTCGTATGGAATGATGAAATCCTTTTAACTTTGCTATTCCCCTTTAATTTTAATGGCAAAAGGAAAAACACTAAATTGAACTAGTACGTATGTATAATAACCGGAGCAGTTCTTCTAATTCATTCTCTCTCATTTGTATTCTACACAGTTTCCAGCTCTGATTTTTATTTCGCAAATAAATACATACATTCTACATCTCAGCCTGACTCACCAACACGTCAACACTAGCTTTATGGAAGATCTGAATGAACAATAAGAATAAATAAATAGACAAGAAATGAGAGCATTGTATTTCAAGGCTTTCACATACAATTTAACCTGTCAGTGAGACGGGAATCCTTCACGTTAACATCACTCCTTTACTTACTATAAATTATATGCTATTACTGTACTTTCCACCGATTACAATGCAATCAAATCTTAAGAACCAACAATAAGCACAACTATTTTAAACTGTGAAAGTTCGTGCTGTCGCATTAGCCATTGCTTATTTATACCATCAAAATCATTTTTATTTTTGCTGCCATTTCCAACTAGTGGAGTGAATTTCGAAATAAGTTCAAGAATATATTTCCATATTTTTAATTTTTACTTTGCCATTGGAAAATTATTGTACCATATTAACAATACATTTTCAAGATAATAATTAGATGCTTAATGTTTGGCCGATTAAAATTGATTTCTATTGTCAACCATTGCAAATATACAATAAAAAGGTCGAAAATTGATTACTAAAGGAATCTGTATGCAGAACAGTAGTACAAAGGTACTTTAATAAAAGAAACATTGTGTATGTATCTACTACAAAAGGTAAATAAACAACTCTAATGAACAAAGAGACTTTTGAGAGTTGAGAATAACTAGTATCTATCCAGTTCATGTATCATGCTCTATAAATGCAGACTAAAGTAAAACAAAGATGCCAAACAAGTAAATAATGAAGCTATTTCAAAGTTTAAGAGTTTTTAACGCTTGGATATTTTGGTTTACATTGGTTTAATGATGTTTTACATTCTAGTAGAGACATAAATGATTCCCTTATTACCATCGAAATTTTTTCTAGCGTGGGTACATCTCTGTCAATGCACTAAAAGTAAATTAGACCCACAAGGTACATATAGGTAGTAAATCCTAGAGAAGTATAAAGTTTCAGAGACGAGACGACAATTTGACTTGAAAGCAAACATCCTCAATGTCAGCAACGAAGTTGATAGGTATTTCTAATTAAGTGGAAAAGTCTAAACATTATCTTATCTTGTGTATGTATTTAGGATCTGTAAAAGGTAGCAATGGTAAACCAGGTAGACAGGTCTATAGGAAGTTCAGAAATTGCAGTGTGGATGCCAATTGGCATGAGTTATCTGAATACATGAGCTATGCCTTACTAATAAGGTACAGTGAACGTTTTCGCTACGCATGTTACTCGGAAGTCTGTTTTTATTCCGCGAGTTAAAAGCGACAGAGTATAAAGAAATGAATGTCAAGTCTTGCAAACGACTAATTCTGTAGGGTTCACCGCAGAATAACTTACTAGAAAATCTAAAGCTACTCCAACAATAATAATCCACTGCTCCGAGAAAGCAAAGTGTATTTCTCATGTCTATCTACATGTTTTTTAAGAAAACACACTAACTAACCAACAAGTAAGGGGAGAAAACAAAAGACAGTTGTCAAACCGTATAAGTTCTGTGTTATGTATATATTGCTATTACAAGGCAAAAAAGTTCACACATCCTGACAAGTTGCGTTTGTTAGGAATGAATGAAGCCAAAAATATTCGACCGTGTAGCTTATAATTCAATGTAAACAGTAGTTAGACTTTACCTTTACACAGCGAGCAAATAAACAAATCACATTTTAGACTCCAACTACAAAGATTTTCATTTACCTGCCTGAAATATAAATAGCTTTGGCTATTTTGATAGCCACGTACTAATGTATATTATTTTAAGTTACTTATACTATAAACAAACACACATAAGATAACACCACTTTGCTTTTATCTGTTTCTTATCTGGAACGATTTACAATCTAGACACTTCCCACTACTATAGGCACAGAGCGAGATACTCTAATAAATTATTAAGTACAGGTGCAACACTAGTAAGGTAATTATGGTAAATTTTTTAGCAACAAAAAACGATGTAGTCCATTCTACGTTTCAACAAGTAAGTTCACACAAAGTTTATAGTATCTCTTTTCCTCTGGCGATAACTATTGAGATTTTATGAACCTCGTGGGATCTTGCTTGTTTAAAGGTGAGCAAAGTAAATATTGCTAACTCTTCGTGAGACACAATGTACATTATACACACGCGTGAAATGTGAAGAAAGAAAATCACACCACATCATTTCGCTATTTTCACCGCAAAACAAAACTACTACATAAGAAAAATAAATAAACTGCCTCCTCAAAGTATTATATGTGGTCACACTAGATAGATAGCTTGAGTTATAAGAACGTATTAAAACCTTTGATATAATTCTTTATACCTATAAATTCCAAAGATGATGTTAGATTGCCAAAGATGTTACAATTTTTCTATAAGTCTAAAAGGGTATCAATTTCACTTCAGGTTTAATCTTATAATTGCGTAAATCTTGATACTGATCTAACTGATAACATTTGTGTAGCATGCTCTTTATAATCAGTTGGCAATCACTGACTGAAATACCGATCTGTAAACGTAAACTAACATCGCCAATTTTATGACTAGCCATATGTACATGGATATACATTGTATATCATGTAGGCAGGTGCTAAACAATGTAGTTGTACCTTGTACATAAAAGGTAGGTCGTCCAATTATGAGGTTTGACTTTTAGTCTTTAATAATTCCATAACCCCTACGATTATATTTTCTTAGGGGTGAATGTAAATTACTAACCATTCAGGGCTCATATCTTTCTATTTACAACGTATGATGCAAAGTTCTTGAAAAAGAATAATCACGAACCAGATAAGTTCAGATTTTTAATGTATAAACATATTGTTCATATTTGTTCTACAAATAATAATTATAAAATTTTAATTTTAATGACACGTTGCCTACTATTAACTCATAGCTCAAGACAGACAAGCTGCAAGCTAGCTGTTTAAAGCTCAAGCTTTTTAAAGTACGAACAATGAATGCACTGGTAACGTTACGTTGCATGAATTTAATTCAATGCATAATCCACTACGGTCTACTTCTCCCACAGGAAATTAGGTAATTTGTGTTTCATTTTTTCGTCCTTTTGCCAGCAAGGCGATTTATTATAATGATCTTTCGTCCAACTCAATCTTAGAGTTGAGTTTAATAAGAGCAAAGAAAACAGCAGCAACAGCAGCGCTCTATTATATATTACATTCACAGTGGATTTGACGTCTGTCTACGTATAAATGAATTATTTCGCTCAACCTCAGCTACTTGGCTGTAACTTAATTTTTGATATGATGACGATGACTATAACCATTCCCAAGTCATAGTCATCTCAAGCAAGGTTAAACCAAACTGCCTCTGCTGTAACTTCTATTGCTTTCTTCTGAGCATTAATTGAAAAAGTTTGCTAATCTTGTTATTGTTAACATTTTTTGTGAGGAAGAAAATGACTCTCCTAACTTTCGTCGTCTGCTACGCATATTCTTTCATAATTGCACACGGGGCAGTTTTCATCTCATCTTAAGATGTCCTATGCTGTAACACTCGTTGATAGATATAATGAATTATACAGCGCTATTTGTAATGAAACGGTGGGAAGTAACTTAATACTACTACAAATTACATTATGTGTACTGTATACCTACATTATTGTGCTATGTATATACCTACCCATTTACCTGTAATAGAACAAACATACGTAAAGTATAAAGTTGCCCAAATGCAAGTGAAAATCTCACAGTAAAAATTAAAGTAGAGTGTAGATCAAAGTAAAGTTAGTGAAGGGAGAGAAGTTTGCAACTTTTGTATAAAAGCATGATTTCGGAATAGGGTGGAGCAGTAGCTGTAGAATAAAGTGGCTTCATAATCGGATGAGATGGAACTATTAGGCCAAGGAGAACTGAAGAAGAAAACTACGTGGGCGATATATAATTGGAATGGCAAAGGTGAAACCACTAGGTATAACTATAGATAGTAAGCATTACTCAGATTTGAGTTCATGTTATTTTAACCGATGAAAAGTTGGGTTGAAACATTTCTAGCACATTTCATCGAAAATGCGATGCAGTGCAACCCAACCCACTTTTGTACTTTAGCGTGCCGTGGCAGAATTCTATCCTGAAAGATGTTTCAGTTATCAGTTCTGACCTGAATCTACATACTTAGTATCTATATATGTGCGTAATTCTATTATACTTGCCGAAAGTTAAAACCAATCTGTTATGGTATATTGCAGTAGTAGAACTATTGCCCCTGTCATCTCCCTGAATAGCCCAATAATAGTAACAGGGAGCGAGGGAAACCAATATCAATAAACTACACTCCATACCCTTTGGCTCCACCTTTATAACTTTCAACCACGTATACATACAATAATAGAATCCGCAATGTTTTCATCGTTATATTCATTACAGGACGCACATAGTCTCTCTGAAGAAAGAAGCCATTAACACTGTAATTTATTACCAATCACGGCTCCTTTTCTCTCCACATAAGATTTCAACAAACATGATTACTTTGTTATATATCCCACATATTCTCGATAGTACACTTGAGTTTTATCAGGAAAAGATCCCCTCCTGCCTGTCTACAGTACATTTGAGTCTGTTTGCTTATACCCTTTATAACAAGGTCTAAAATCACTACAGTAAACAAGACAAGACTCATTAAATTAGACGAACTAACTACCATGAGTAAGTTCAGGACTACCGACTTATTACATCCGTAGTGTCCATGTCTGTTGGACTTAGCGAAGGCATTTAGCTCCTGAATACCAAATAAATTACCTTGAAACTCTATAAACATTTTAAAGATAGCTCGCATAGCCTTTCCGGGCTACCGTTACTGTAATTTCTTTCCCTCTAACTACCCCATTGGTCATCATGACAGAAAACTCGAGTTTTTCATAAAGTTCTCTCCACCGCTTCGTTTCCCTTATCCTGACAGGCAAAAACTGACAAGTAACTAAAGATAATGTAAAGCAATGACTACTAATAAATGGTTATGTGCTCTAAATGAGAGAAGAAATGAGCCGGGCTCCTAATACATGTAATAACAATGTTGTATAGCCAAATGTAAGCATTATATGGGTAGACAGACGAACAGTATTGTGAAATGGAAACTACATTTTAAATTGCCCATGCCTATGATATTTCCTGGTAGAAAAACTGAAAATAACAACTAACTGAAAACAGAGATAGTAAATATTAAAGCAAATTTACTTTACGTACGCAGTAATTGTTCACTGTAGTACTAAAGGACAACAACCTATAATACTTTCCATGTGTGTATTATGTGACATTTGCAACATCAAAATGATATAGGTTTGTAATTGTAGTTGAGTAAAACAGCAAAAAAACGAACCCAGCATAAGTGGAAGAGAATGAGTGACTGACTACCTTATAGATCTACGGAAGCGTTAAATTGCACCAAATGTACAATTGCCACTTGGAAATCTGTTAAATTCCGGTCGACTATCACTCTTCAACACTGGAAACACTTATTCACTGTCTAATTCACACCCACAGACATAATACGTATAACTCCACAAGACCACATTTTCATACCACTGCTAATGAAATGTACAATACCCTATCTCTCACAATCTTTTCCGTCCATGGCTTACACTCGACTGTCGAACATCTTAAATACACATGAGCGAGTATTATCTCTGCTGAAAAGAAAATCACAGCCAACGAAACAGACGTTTGCTCTGTACTCTGACTTAGGAAGATGGGATATACGCACAAAGGAAATGACAGTCAAGAAAACGATACATGCTGAGGAGAGAACGATGAATTGTGGTTGTCAAACTTAAGATGAAAACTGTGTAAGTTTTGTGAACTTGCACTTTTCATACCGTGACTCTCGGGTTAGTTGGCAGTGGCACAGTGAAACTGATTTTCCTTCCCTGCTCCAAAATTAGAATCACCAAAGGATGGAAAATCACTCGAATTTTAGCAACTGATACAGATTTTAACTTGGAAAATAAATTAGATTATTGGTCGCCGTCAGTCTAAGGTCGCCAGTGAATTATGACAGAGTTATTTGGTTACGTTATCTCAGATTGTTTAACAATTGGGAAAGTATTAGCTACATCAGCATTGGTGAGTGAGTGTGTACTAGGCACGTCAGGTTTCATTAAATCTCACTTTTGTGGAGGAAAAGTTAAAAATAAATGGAATCACTTGTGTTTCCAATTCACGTTAGAGTTAGGTTTCGCGGAATAAGGTGACAGAGTGCAAAACTAAGTCAATTGGACAAGGAACAAAATCGAATGCGTAATTTCTTTGCAAGTTTTCTAGGAAAGGTACGCTTAAGTTACGGAGTTTGAGAGACAAAATGTACACAATTGGGACAAGTGAAGTAAAGTGAACCAAACCGCAGCAGTGCTTAGTTTTCTGTCAAGTTCTAAGCTTTTCAGTTGACTAACTTTAAACACGTAACAGAAAGTTGAGATGAAGATCCATTGAGTATGTGTCTAGGACAAAAAGCGAAATGCAGAGTAAAACTATATCGTACAGTTGGTTCTTTTTGTTTAACCTTCCTCTATTCTGTGTAATTGCAAGGTGGTCTTAAGTCTGGTCCTGGTTTCTGAGTCGTCTTGAGTAAATACGAGGATGGAATTAACTTTTACCAACTTTTAGTTGTTGTTTCCACTAGTGGAATGGTTTGCATTCAACATTCTGCTATCTACCTAAGCTAAGTTGAGGTTTTTACATTACCTCACGTTTCGCATACATAATTTAGAAGTAGAATACTAGAGAAGGGTACGAATGCAAATCGCAGACAGAAGTCAGCAAAATATCAAGCACAGTAGTGAGCAGATAGTAGTAGGTGTACCTATGGAGCATGCATTATCTTTTTACAAGTAGATTTCAGGAGTTGTGTTGCGCAGCTCGTTATTTTATTTCTACAGCATCTAGCTGTAGGCGATGTGTAAGTATATTTGTATACTACGTACTACAAACATCAGACACACCAAATCACGTATCATACTGATGCATCTTACGATCACTAACTCACTTCACTACTAATAGAGTACCTACAATAATATTCAAAGAACAGGCACAAAAGTGTTGGCATGTAAGTAGTATACTAGGTACTCGAACATACAGATGCACAGGAAAGTTAAGAAAGATTAGCATGCGTTTGCTACGTTGAGTTTTTATAGATTTCCACGTAACAAACGTAAGAGATGAGGTAAAACTGTTGGGACGCTCTATGCAGATCTCTATAGTGCTAAAAACTCGTACTTATCTCTATGCAATGGAAATATAATGTAAATCTAATGTACAACCTAGCCAAATTCAAGAACTCATGTAATGAAGGCATAAATGAATGGAAATAACATTTGCCTCAAGAAAATGCACTGGAGTTTCGCCAAAAAATGAAAAGCATTGACTTTTCTTAAGTTTTCTTAGCTCTAAAGCTCGTTTCATTTAGGCCTTGCATAAATGGACCATTGCATCGACTTTACGTAACATTATGGATAAAAGGTGCTTATGTTTAATAGCTAGGTAATAAAGCTGGGGACTAGTAAACACCTGGTTAGTCTTTCCTAATACCTTTTCGCACTAACTTATTTGTGGCAGTCTGGCAATATTAAAACTATTTGCAGTCAAGGAATTCTGAAGAATGCATTATACTAAAATGTAATTTACTGTAATAAAGAAATTATTGTTCTCCATGTACATTATTCTCCAACTTTTCAATGTAGCTTCGCATAAACCAACCTTATTTATAATGGTAGAGCGAATATTAACTCTAAATGATGGGTATGCACTTAGAAGTTGCATAAGCATCGTCGGCTACCATCATATAATCTAAAATGAATTCAAAGGAGCTTCGTGAGCCAAATGACATTGACATTCATAATAATGTTTTGTGAGTGTAATAAAATTTGCAGCACTTTTTTCAGGCACGATACAAATTCGTGGGCAGAGTCAACACATAGTATATTTAGATGTATAATACTTTGTATGGAATTGCGTACATAGACAGAAATAGCTGTAAGTACTGAACAATATAAGGAAATTACACTCCCTACACTTTTAATGTGTCTCAATAGCCGTTGTGGAGCAATGACCATGTCATCAAAAGAGATATAAAGACTACAGGACGTAATCGAAAAGTTACTGAATGGTTTGTCATGTGTAGCTACCTACTACTAAATAGTATACAAAGTATACATACCTAAGGTGATAGTTATATTTATAATAAACAGTAGATAACGTTTTGGCAGAATCCTTTTATACCATTTTATGACTATACAAGTGTTGAAGACTGCATAATAACCATAGACTAACTTTATTATTAGCACAGCACCTTTGGGACAAAAACACTAGTGCATACGGGCATAAAAACACTTTTATCACCAAAAAAACCAATCTGAGCAACATTCTGTAACATCAATACTATCTTCACAAAATTTATGAAATCAGTCTTCTCGGCTATTCTCACACCAAAAAAGTACGGAATGTTGACATTGTAACTTTGGCACGACACGAAAAAGACATTACAGCTTAAGGTTGACTAATAAAACGTTAGTTTGAAACTGATACTCTTCTTTCCTTCCGATGCATCCTCTGCCAGTTACGGTAAGTAAACCCAACTCAGTTCCTGCCAGGACCAGCTCCGAACAAAAATTTGAACGAAATTTACAGGAATACAATTCACAACAGTGTCTATGTACACATAGTAAACTAAACTGTCAAGATCAGGACCTACCAAGGTATTTACGAGATGATTACCAACGTAAAGAGCTATCAACAACGTAAAAGACAAAAAAACTATGATTTACAATGCACTTAATGTAATATAACAAAAAATGCACCATAAATTGAAAAGAGTATAATAATATAAAATAAAAGTACCTCAATCAATTCGTGTTTCCAAATTTTGAGAAAAGCAATCTTGAAACAGAAGTTTATCGATTCTTCATAGGTAAACACTCTTATTTTCTTTCAATTAATGTTTATCCATACATAGATACATTCATTTTATATTATTTATTGATAATGCATTATTTTCTCATTGATTTGATTGTTACTATTGTATCTTTGACCTTTGGCAAACCCTAAGTGTAAGGTTGGATGTTCTAATAAGGTCTATTGTGTATATGATTACACAATATACACAATTCACTATGCACTGATTCACATTTAATCTTATGTATGCGAAACTCGTATCGATTGAAGAAACTGATTTTGCGACGTATTTTTGCACAGCTGAAAGAAAAGGAAATAACTATCAATATCCTGCAATGAAAAATGGAGCAAACAATTGGAAACCCACTGCTGCGCAACTATTGAGAGTAACAAAGGCACCAGGACAGACAATAAGTACCCCTCTACTGATAGTACGGCAGACAAATGAAATATTGATTGAGAATAAATAACTGTATCAGGTAGGAATAGTAATGGGTACATGTAAATCCATCTGACAGAACTCTCGTCTCGAGTTGAATGCGATATCCGCTGCCAGTGAACCTTTAGACATGACTGGCCTGAAGTGAGTTTTAATTTTCATTTTTCATTCATATGAACTGCAATTCAATGGCATAGGTATAGAACTCGCATACAAGTGCATTATATAGTATAGGTATACACTTACGTTAGTACATAACAATGCGTGGAACACATTGCACTAGTCAGTACTGACACTCTGAGGCTACGCAAAACATAAAGCAATCGACTAGAATGAGAATGCTTTGCAAAAAGATGAAAGGGAGTTGCTGCTCTAATGCACTGCTGAATGGTTCTGTTACGGTTTGTGTCTGTTGCTAACACATGTATGAAAATAGTTGAGAATAAAGTCTTTGCCACATAAACTTGGAATAGACAGCTGAGGCTCTTTTATATTGCAATACCTCAGCTAATAAAAGTAAAGGTAGCTACCAACACGTTGTACTTTAGCTAATAAGCCATGTATTTCTCAAGAAATGAGCCATTGCTTCCTAAATACATTTTCTTACTGAATACACTTTCGCGCTATTCAATGTTCCCCAAACATGAATATTCTATCAATGTTATCTAAACAAATCGCAAGTAAAGATTCTACAACGAAATCTGAATCCAAATAAGCACAACTTCAGCACAGGTAATTATTTCACAAAATCTTACAATCATATACAAAGATATCAATAAAATATTTAGTTTGCGCCAAGTCACTTAGTCTAGTGTGCGATGCTGATAGCAGATACCTATCTATATGTGTGTTGGTAGACGACCATTTAATTGTGCTGGCATTTGAGTGCCCAACTCTACTTAATCCTCATTACAATAATTGCAATGCATCATGAATAGGCAACATCAACTTACGATGCCGAACCGTGAGACCACATGCCTAGACGTTTCCTGTTTAAAATTGTGATTAGAGAAGAGGTTGAGACTTTGAGACCTGAGTTGCTGGTGAATTGAAAATTTAAGTGGAGAAAATTATTCTAAATAACAGTGATTACTTCTTCATATGGCTTATCTTATAGGATGCACCGTATTTGAAGTGGTTCTACGCATAATATGTCACAGTCTCAATACACTATAAGTCTGCTTTTGGTTAGTTAGTGGTGAATGTGAAACAACGGCAAAAAATACAAATGGGAATAAATAATTGATTATTGTGACGCTCTGTCTAATTATTAATTAATTTCATCGTAGCTTAATATAACATTGGGATTTTGCATCATTAAATATTGATTTGGTTGTCTTCTATTATATCATTGTTATAATCAATCAATTCCATTGAAAAATCGGTGTGTCCGTATGATGTGCTCAGAAGCTAGGTTAGTTAACTTGGCGATGATTGGTTAATCATGTAGATGTTGTGGCATATTGCGCACACATGGCCAGTGAAATATTGTTATCTTCAATCTTTAAGGCTTGTCAGATATTTTCGTAAGCATCCGTATCTGTCTCGATTCTTTTTTACAAAAGTCAAAGGAAATATTCATGAAGTTTAGATAGGATAGGCTATAAGTACTAAGTAGATCTTAGCACTCTAAAGTTTTCGTCGAGTGTGATAGGGAAGTTGAAGAGAACTGTGGCGATGGAATCTGTAGAGTGTAAATATTTCAATCATCTCAAGCATGTGAAGATAACGTAACGTTTTAATCTGCAACTTTAGACACTTAGTTGTCTGTTGATTGAGTTCAATGCACAAGCTTATTTACTTAAGTGAGAACTCATTACGATAAGTTAAGGAGCAATAGCCATATTATAATTTGGTAGGTACTGGTATACACTGGTACTTATTTATATAGAATGTTATAAGAAAGTAGGTACTTTTAGGAATATTACAAAGTAGAGATACGATTAATTATACTTAGGTTCAATAAAACTGACTGACATTTGCAAGCTCAATTATCTCTTCGGTGTTGCGAATACAAGAGTATAAGCGTTTGCTAATAATAATGATTTATATTCAGAGGAAAAAAGTCTGAGAGGATTTGATTTTGATTTGAGGAGAGCAAGTTATTTGATTAATGAATGTTGTTCGTCTAGTTACTTGTGTTAAACATTAATTTGACTTTGTAACTTCAGCAAAGGCTTGTATAGTGCAGACATTACATTAAAATGTGCAGTCTAACAACGCATTAGATGAGACGACGACGACGAAAAAACGAGATACGCACAAGAAGAGGATAATGCCTTCGACCTTTTACCTTCTAGAGATATTCACTCGGTACTATATTACACTTGATGCTCTCCTAATACTTATTACGTGTGCAAAACTGACAATAATGTACAACATTAGGGAAAGAAAAACAAGAGACTTAACACGACTTGAACATTGAAGCAGGCAAACTGAATCGGAACGGAACGAATTGTATACAAGCTAGAAATCTAATAGAAATCACTTGAATATACCTATATACTAGTTGAAGTAGTAGAAGAATGCTAAGTATAGTAGAACCTAACCTATCTAACTCACCTATATTGAGTGGATTTTGAGGGTTGCGAAAAGCATGATCTTGAGCACATCTCCCGTCCCATGTCACGTATTGGCAAAAACAACAATGTAATACAGAACACAATGACTGCAGAGATTAAGTGTAGGTGTAATGCAATGCATGTGAAGGAAAATGAATATCCTATAGAGACTCGAATAAAGTACGTGGGCAGTTCCACAGGTATCAAATTAAAGCTACTTGCTTTACTACTTATTTCTGTCTGCCCGGAGCTATACAAATAATAATTGTGATGTGAGACTTGGTAACTAAACCGGCAACTATCCTCCATTTCTTTCGCCAAATCCTCCATAATACTGTATGCATGCATCACGACACAAGAAGGATATCACATAGAATAAGGACTAGGTTAACTTTTGGTGTAAGTAATATCAATAATACATACAATTGTTCCATTATTACGACTTAGTACTGCAGCGTGCTTTCTGCTTTAGCATGACTAACATATCTAACAGCAAAGATGAAACTGACAAAAGTCAGTAGAACAAAGTTTCCCATTGTCGATTGTATTTGTGTGCTGCTTTTCTCTAACGGGCGGATACAAAGGCTGAGCAGAGTGAGAAGTCCAGTTAAAAGTGCCTCTTATTATCATAATTATTACGGATTATTGTTATTGTAATTTAATAATAGGAAGGGCACGATTATATTCAAGATGATGAAGGATTATCCGAACCTCAATCCACCATAAACAATCACATGGGACGCACTCCTATTCTTCCTCTAACTCTAATCTCCAACTTAATACTCGCTTACATATCAACAACTCTTGTCTTCTAATACGTGTTTTTGTGGGAAGAAATTGAATCTCAATAATTACTACAGGCAAAGGGCAGTTACACTTAATACACTCACTTATAACTGTCCTTGCATTCTATTCCTTACATTTCCTCTCCTGTCATATCTGTATCTCAACTTTTATACTTATCCAATTGGAAAATACGTCAAAGAAGAATAAGGTTAGATCTGATATTTCTGATTGCGATGACGAGGACTGAAGAAGAAAGGCACTGATTGCTAGTTAGCTAACCATACGGTGTTACAATTACAATAAAATAAATGATAACGCGCGATTGCGCTCTTAAATGTAACACTTCACTCTATTCTACATCCTTCTATGTATTTGTTCAGCAATCAAATGACATTATTTACTAAACACATTTTTATATTGATGATGACTTACTTTTCTTGTTATTCATAAAAATTACATACATTACACGGAAATTGGTCCCATTTACCTTAAAGTATCACTTTGAGAGGGACTGCTTTTTAAGTTGCTGCTGACTGTTGCTGTTGGGACTGCTGACTGTACTGCATGAACAACTTCATATTACTTCATATACGCTACATAAAAAGTTAGAATCCTATATCCTCTTTGATCATTCATCCCTTTTTTGGCAACATTACATATTAACCTTAATTTGTAACTGATAACGATCATAATTTTCTAGTTAATTACTACAATTTACTATCAAAAATTTTATTGAGACGATATATATAGTAATACTACGACCAGTTGCACAGTACATATTAACCATTGATATAACACTCTGATTAAGCACATGCTGACTTTTTTATTAATAGTGACGCAGATAACGCTCTGAGTGCAATTAAATAAAGATGGAGAGTTCCATCCTCCAGAACTCGGAAAGGAAAAACATGTGTGAATGTTCTTGAGCTTGAAAGTGACATAGCAATCCCTGTATAGGGCGGACGGTCTGTCAGAAGGGCTTCTGTCAATGTCAACGGAAACCAAAATCTAGCAGTAAGTGAAGTCAGAGCTTTGGTTTCGGTTCAGTAACCAGATTTCAAAAGCAGTATAGGGAATGAAAAGGGCAATTGTGTATATATAGAGTAGATGCACTAGAGAGATACATACATAGACGGGGCTTTATTTGGTGTTATTTCCACTGTATTATTCAAAAGGGAGGATTTGCAATATTAACAGCAATGGGTTTAATATTACGTGAGTTAATGCATTAAGGAGCTAGTAGAAGCTCATTTATATCTTATGGAAAGAGAAAATTCAATAGAATAGCAACAAAAGAAGTCTGGATATAATGGGAAGAATGGCTGAGAAGAGAAGTAACAATAAGCTAGAGTATTATGTGAATAAATAATTATTACGAGACCGAAAGTACCCGCATGAAAATAGAGAATGATGGACGGGTTTTGACATAAGAGTAAAAGTAATGAAGTAGTGACATTGGCAAATGGAATGTAGAATTGCTCTTTCAGCAAGATTACTTTGTTACATGGAACACTTCGTCTGAATCCCAATCCCTGGGCATGTTCACATGATTTGGGAGCGAGTCAACTTGAGTTTTGTAGTAGTTTTGTTTAATTCCCGTAATGCTCTCGTCTAGTATACCCCAGCTTGACCAAATAATGGAATTGAATGTTCTATTTATGAAGAGGCAGAGCAGAGGGCATATTATTTCCTGTGCCAGGGAAAGTACATTAGTAGAAATAAATATTGAATAGAGATATAAAGTATATAGGTCTGATGGATAAAGATACTCTTGAAGTAATGTGACTAACAAGAGCTCACTCAACATCAGCAACCTAGTGACTCACTCTCAAGAGAATGAGACGACAGAAGCAAAAGAGGCAAAAATAATCGATACGGACATTAGCAAAGCGAAAATGGGCATTATTATATAAGTGATATTAGGAAATGTTTGTATTTATGCTATAGATTTAAGATAAGCACTCCTCCTTACCATTACGACAGTTATATAGGTATTAGAAAAACGACCCTGAAAAAACTAATGCGTTTCACTTACTAATCGTTAGGCTCTTCCGCAAGTTGTTCAGACTGCGAGTGTGACACTAAGGTTGTACTTCCACATTCCAGTATAACAATAAGAATGGATATATATACGATGAAATAGAAGACAACAGACGACAACTTTATAGAAGGAAGCCCAACCCTATGCATTAGATTGCTAAAAGCCGTTGAAGCACAGAATTCACCGTTCAAGGAGAAGAAATTATAGGACCGAATTCAACATCAAAGAACAGCTTTGTCTTTCCAGTTCAACCCATAAAAAGGCTTTTCAGTGGTAGATGCCTGGCAACAGCGAAAGCAAGGCCTTCGGTTCTTCTCTATGTCCTTGGTTCTTGCCAGAGAACAAGAAAACCGATGATCACTCTTGCTCTGCCTGCGGTGCGGGATGGATGGCATGGACAGCTACCCAAGCAGAAGAATAATATTGCATTCTATTAAGTAAACTGTTGTAAAAAGTATAGCCAAGGAGTTACATTTAAGTAGCACCTCTACTACTTCCATCCGAAACTGGGAAGGAATTTTGTGGAGAAAAATTGTCCCGGAACAAACAACGGCGACACAGAAGTCATTTATTTCCTTTGCCTTGGCTTACATATCCTAGGAATGTTTTATTTGCATGTAGCAACCGAATACCCCTCCTATTTCCCGCCTTCGTGCCCCACTCCTCTTAAAAGCGGACGGACTACGGACACTAAGTAATACACTCTGTCTGACTTGTCTTTTGTCTTCATCTCCACCAGAATTCTCGTGTCTCTCTATTCCACACTTCCAGAGGAAACCATCCATTTGCTTTCAAAACGGATTCACACTCTATCTATAGTTTCCCTCATGTTGAGGCTATTTGTAGCTAGGAGCCATCAGCAATAGAAACAAATAGACACAACCTGACTCAGTGCAAGAACCCACAGATAAAATATCACCCTTCAGCCCAAACTGATGTCATCAGATAGAAATACAATACACAGACACCATTAATCAACATTTATAGCCTTTATTGAAATATGTATAAGTAGTACACGGAGAATTTTCAATATACACAGCATTCTCAGCTCTACCACTCGCTGCCTCCACTTGACAGGAAAGCATTATCAGCCTAGTGCGGATTCATGCAAAAATTCTCATCGCGAGTAATGCCTTTCACAGGAATGAAATTTTTAGTTATATTCGATATAGTACTCACCAAACTACAATAACTCCCATATAGTAAGTTGTAATGCAATAAAATCAAAACGTTTATAGCCCGTTTCTAACAGTCTATATCCCGTAGCACTCTATCTGGTGATAATTCAAATTGTACATCCTTGAGTGTAAAAAAGGGTTCTATATCTGAAATATTTGTATTGAAGGAATTCTTTTTTGGATATATTATTTTCCAAACGTCCCTTAACAATTGATATGTAAGTAGTGTGCGAATTAAAAAAGAATACCAATTAATAAGCTCTAAAGTCTAAACAATCAGAAACTGATAATGTAGCTCAAACGTAAGTTGTAGCCTTCAACATCAGACTCAAGCTTCCTTCCCTAAAACCTAATAATATCTGGCAGAAAATAGGACGTTAATTAAAATGCATGAGCAGGGACATGATTGGATCCAACAGTTTATGTAAAACGGAATTCTTAGAGCTTTAAAAGGCTGTGAGTAAAGCAGAAATCCAAGTTGTTATCTTATGAATGAATAACCACTCGCTTTGAATGCAAATGAGGAGATTTGCACATTTGGCAAATTCTACCAAAATACATGTACATTAGGTAAACTGACGAAATATAATCTTGTGATGAAATTCCTTTTCTAGAGAACGATACAAGGGTACCAACTATCAAATCAAGGAAATAATAGAACCTAATATAACCGTATGGCTTTAATAGGTACGGATATTTCAAATACTATATAAATAGGTGCATGGTGTAGGTATAAGCATGTGTATCTGATTTTCAAACACGTGCAAATTCCTGGTAATAATGCAGTGGTTCTACTGGCCCAGAGTCATGCATTTACTTATGTACACGACAACTTAATCTGCAAAACTAAGTCTACTTTAGTAAGCTGAAAGTGTAGCAAGTGTTCTTTTGCATATCGAATACATTTAAATTTATCTTTATTGAGTTTCTGATACCTAATTTACGGGAGAAAGGTTTTATGAACTGCAAAAGAGTTCTTGGAAATGTCAGCTGAATGAAAATGAAAGGAAGCACAAACAGCTCTCGTGTATGTTGAAGTGGCAGTCCATTCGGGATGTTGATAATGATAAAGAACCAGAAGTTATTTATTTGGTTATGGTTGAAGTGATCCATCAACGAAACCACAAACTACCTATGTACACGTACTTACTTGTACTAGGTAGTTATTCTTAGTAGTAGGTATACTTTTGACACACAGGAACAGAACACAATCTACATAACACTTAGTAGGTAGCCAAGCAAATCCCAGCAGAGAATGTAGGAGTTGCATTGTTTCAATAGAATCGTCTAGTTTTAGCATTTTGGCTCAGTCAGCAACTAAGTCAGTTCGGAGTTTGGCATATTACGGTACATTCGCCATAATGTGCTTTTGTTGTGGTTCGTAAACTAAACTAATATGACATGTGCCCTATATCAACAGCTCGGAAAATCGCCACAACTGCTAATAACTAAATTATGTATGAAGTTACTACTGCCTCGGCCTACTAGTATATGCTCTTGTTTTGGTACTATATTTTTAATTTGTAAATATAGGGGTAAATATTTCTGATAGATTTGAGGTGGGTTTGGAATAGTACAGTAGCGTTGGTTGATGCTCATCTATGCTCTGATATGTAGTAATAATAATGCCAAATGCCTAGTTATTAGCATTACAAGCTGTAATGTTCTATAATAAAAGAATATTCGTGTTGGTGTTTGTGCGTGGTACTGAAGCTATTTGAAATAGAGATAACTAAACTCATTGTCCGATAGCTATACATAGTAGCCTACTTTCTTTGGTATTTACGTTACATAAACTAAATGAGTAGGTAGATGTGGCAGAAACCTACCATTAAAAATATAAACAAAGGTAGCAATAGCATAGTAGTGGATCTACTTGGTTAGATCGATATGTATATTCTACACATAGTTGTGAAGTACATAAAATGACATATAGGTCAGTACAGCCACAGGTCAAAGGACTAAATCTGTCACATCACAAGTATGCATGTGTTTCGTAGTGAAAAAAGCGCACATGAAGAGAACATGAGGTTTTTTGGCCGTGTAGCTCTACTGGAATTACAACTACGTTCTGTTGCATTAGCAAAACTCAAACTAGAATAACATATCAACATTCCCGACACTTGTGTAATGTTAGTCTTGGGATAACTAACATAGAACTAACTAACTACGGTTTAGCTACATTTCACAGCAGTATGTATGAATGGTATCCTAATCTCAATGGGTTGCATGTATAGAAATACGTATACTTCAGTGTATAGCATGATTAGCTCTAGTAGTGAAGGCCGAGCGACCGACTTTGACTTGGCTTGGCAATTTTCATTTCATGCATGTTAAATGCAAGTTAAGTGATGCTCGTAGCTCTTTTTATCGCTTTAGCCAACTTTGCAATATATATTGTATGTATATCTACGATTTGGCCTAAGATACATAGTCGAATATAATCATAATCATTAAATATACACCAAGTAATAGAGAAAATCCTGCCAGTGTAACTTACAAATTCATATTCATACCAATACTAACCCATTTTATAATGCAAAATGTGCTTCTAAAGGTACGGTAAACATTCTTTTCAGTTTCTTGTTTCTGTATTTTCCCTGGCTAACTAAGAAGTAGTTTGTGCCAGAAATTTTCCACAATCATTAGTTAGATCGTGAATTGGTTCCTACGCAGAAGAAGGAACACGACAGTGGAATTGAGACATTTGGTTTGACTTACTAAATATTTTGCGACGCATAATAATATCTTTAGTTTGTCAGCTTCGTGAGTGGAAAATCAGTGCTGACAGATAAGACATGTCAGACACATTTAAATATATCTTGACAACTGATGTGACTTTATGTAACCCTTGAGAAACTTGTCAAAAATTAAAAAATCTGCACATAGTCTCTTTCAACAAGCGCCTTTGCCAATGATTATTTTAAGATTCAGAAATTAGGAATAAAGAAAGAAAGAAATATTTTATTCTCCATTGAATTTCAACCTTTGACCTATGCTTGGAGTAAAGATAGAAATGTGTAGCACATTCTAAAATAAAACATGATGTGATATGATGTCACTCTATATGGTGGCTGAAGTGGCAAGAAGAATGTTCATTTCCTTTTCCCATCCATTAGATATAACAACTGAATACAGCCACTTTATTCCTACAAATGGCAATGGCACCACATAAATTCATTCCGCGCAAAAAGACCTCAAAAGCCGAATATTAACTTAATGCTTCTACACTCACTGCCCTGATAAAAAGGATATAGGCAATGAAAACTCAGAGATAGAGCCCATCAACTCCAGCATTCACTTTAACATTTGCACTCACACAAGCTTCCTATTTATATAAGCAGAAAACTTTTAGACTTCTTCGGAGAGTGGAGAAATTTTTAGCAAAACGTAATTCCGCAGAAGATACTAAAGATACAAAACAGTTGTAGCTCATTGTCAAAATGTAAATCGAATATTTTACTCTTATCCAAGAAATGGCTCCACTGGATTACTCTGCAATGAATTATTCAACGAAGAAGGCGCAGATGAAAACATAAAAATACCCACCACAAGAAATTCATCCTCTCCACAAGAATATTTTTTGCACAAGAATATCGTTTTATTGTTTTTGTCATTTCAAATTTTTTACTCATTTCTTATTGTATTAACAACTCTACAAATTTTCTATTTCACTGTCCTAGATTTTTTGAAGTCGTTTTTCAATCCTTAGTAACTTTCCCTTGAGATGACTGCTTAAACTGGAGTCTCATTCAACTTAGATTTAAGCCTCGTCTAATAAAATACACATTGGAAAATAGTAATTCCTTGCCTAAAATGAATGCACATAGTTTTGTTAACTTAAAGTCTCATGGGGATTGGAAAAGCTGGATAAGACGTAAGGATAAACACGGAAAGTAAAACGGATACAAAGGTCGTTCAAAATGTTATGGTTCAGTGAGATTTGTACCTCTAATATTTGGTAGAAACTCATGCTGTAGCACTATACAGGCTTAATAACGAGTACCAAACTCTCTAGAGTCTTCCAGATACTTCTGCCAAAGACAACGAACCTCTGCAGGAGTGGTTTGACAGAAAATCCGAAGGATTTTGTTAGAAATTTCCGACTTTCTCTCTAGGAACAATTTTCTACGGAATCATCAATTTTCTCATTGGCTTGCTTTGCTCATCTCTTTGTTATTATTACGAAGGTACTCTCTTCTGTCATACTGGTTTACATAGAGTGCTTTTGTGGAGAGAAAACTGATATACTATAGTGGATAAATGAAAAAGCACACGGAGAATAGATGGCTGAAAAAGGGTACTTTGACAAGAAACATTGAGCAGATCCGATTCTACTATCCAATTGAAGCTACCGAAAGGAAAATGGATGGGAAATGGAAATAATTTTTATTTCGACTATATTTATATTGATATAATAGCCGTATATCCGCTAAGGTTATATGAAAGTTTGAGGTTATTTTGCCAACAACGTTACAGAGTTACGGATTGGATCACTATCAACACAGACAAGGAAAAAATGAAGGATAGGAATAAAAAGGAGCTGCTTCACTTCACGGCAACCAGAGACTGACACCTCGTTATAAATGACTCCCCTGGGGAATACAGATGATATGATGACGTATATCTGCGCAATAGTATTTTTTCATTGCAATCCATCTAACTACCCAAAGGATACTCGTATTTTCAATGTTACTCTTTTAATACAATTTTCATATATTATAGATAGTTTCCAAATATTCTTGTATCAAAATCTAACGCGCATGATGGAGCCACAGAATACTACGCAAACTTACACTATTTACACTTCTGTCATTCCCGAGGTCGAGATTGTCGCTTGATAAATGCGATTTTAAGCTGAAAGGGAGGCTGAACTATATAATCAGAAAGATGTAATATTAGATTAGTAGTTGTTCCTATTTCAACTGCGTTTTGGTGTTCCTGGTTATAGTAAAAATTTTCTGTCGTACCCCAGAAATCGATTCTATCTGTTAAAACGCTTTGTTACGACATGCATGCATGATGCATGACTGAAATATCACTAGACTTTCGTCAGACGGGGAAAATTCACACAAACCTTATGAAATGGAACAGGAATTAAAATTCTATTTAGGGTACTTATCAATTTATTTTAAAACATAATGAATTTTCTTATCTAAAAGTTATGATCAGATTGTTGTCATTTAAATAGTATCATAAACTTAGTAGGTTTCAAATTGAATTACCAAATATTGAATTACTCTTCTTCTGAATCGTAGTTGAAAGGAAGACGAATGATATAAAGTGCTTGAATTTATTTTATTATTTTCAGATGTGACAAGCTGTCACCAGGCTTTTATCATTGAGCCATCTAATGCGAAAGACAAATCGTTCTACTCTACTGATATACATGTAGTTTTCAACTGAATCGTTAGCAGGGCTCAGAATTAATCCGATGTACCAATTTAATGGTAAACTAGTGTTATGCAAATTGTTTGCGAATTAAGTATTCAAAGTTCTGAAAACTAAAAAGTTTCGGATTATAGGTTCAGAACCAAATTAGCAAGTGATGCCAATCAGAAACAGTTTTATACCAATATCTAAGAAGTTTTGTCCTCAAATCTAACACATATGATAAAGTAGGATGTTTTGTAATCCACATCATGCAAGCAATCGAGATAGATTTACTACTTCACGAAATCCAATTAATTGAGTAATTTAATCCTTTCTCAGAAACAGAATGTAAACATGCAAACATCCCATGAGTTCACGCTCTTGAGTTGCATTTATTTGACAGTGGCTTAACCGCACATTATGTCTTCTTTGTCCTTCAGTCCTAAGCAAATCACTGTCAACAAACAATTCATGTATAGACATAGTAGGATTTAATATCATGGTTGAACGATCAAACATTTCAACACAGAGATAAGTGCTTTGGTAGATTTCAAGCTAAAATCCTCCACTGGTTACTTACAACATTTCTTCCATTAAAATTGTTTGCCTTTGAAAGGCTCCATTACGTTCTCATTAAAAGCATTTTTTGGTTTCATTAGGGACTAGCTATTCCCTAAGCTAAGTAAGCCAAGACAAATCTACGCATAGAAATCAATAGTGATTCAGTATTCAGTCTACACACCAATCGGTATACCTATAAATTACAAATAACATATGAGAGACTCTGCAAATCAATTTGATAAATGTTCTTTCACGGTACTTCACTATAGAGCAGTAAAGTTGCGGACGTAAAATGAAGATAACATCTTGCAACCAATAACTATTACGTCCTGCTACAGTAATTTGCTTTCCCTTACGCAGAGCAAGTATATTCTCCCATTATAACTGTCAGTGTGTTAGTCTTCTGATAAGCATAAACGACTAATTTGCCCTCTTAGGTCCAATCTCACATTAAACTACAGTAACGGAGGAAAAATCCAGATAAATATACAGTGAGAACTGCCGACTTTCCTTTTCTAAATATCTATTTTGTGTTTATCCTACTTTGTGATTACTACCAACTAGTTCTGTTAATCAAAATCACAACCGCATCATTACTTTGCTAATCCTCTCCCTTTACTCTACACAAAAGCCAACACGTTCCTAAAAATTAGTACAGTAAGCAGAAAGCCTATTATTTACAATTAGCAATCTGCCTAGGGATTTATACATAATCCTTATCACATTGCCGATGTACCTACTACATACAGTTCAATTCAGGAATTCATTATTTTGCTCCTTCGTATATATCTTAGCAAAGACAAAATATTTGTAATCAATTTGCAATGCTTAAATGTTTACTTTTTTTAAATCATGATACTTATAGAAATAATGCTCATGTATTTCTACCTTAGAATGATACTTTAACTATAAACTACTTAGCAGTTATGCTGTAATTATCTAGTGCCTACATTAACGTTTGTAAATACTACGTAATTTTGTAAAGAAAAAAACAGAAAAGTTGAAAATAGTCAAGAATTACTGTCCCAAACTAATTTATGTGGTTGAATGGTTGCCTGAAAGTAGTGACTCTACCAAAATTACATCCCTGAATGACTGGCAATAATTTGATTTTGACAGAAGTGAAATTAGTTATGGAAATTCACAGTAATTACTATTTGTAGGAATTAATGAAAACAGTCTTTTCTAGTGACACGCCCCTTTTAATCCCAGTAGATGCCACAACTTAGATATATTGCGGCTTGACTGTGATTCAACGAGATTATTTTCATACCGCACTATCTATAGTGTGTATATATCCGAATTATAATGAAGTATAGTAGGAAATGGGCCAAGTATAGAACAAGATACGCTTTTTATTACAGTGGTGAGCCTACCTAGCCCAACAGTAAACGTAACACGGCACAAACTACTACTTCTAAATAGAACGTACTCGCACTATTATGCTGAACCTACCACTACTCTTACATTGTATTATATCTTTTCCCGGAATGGTTTTATGATCCAATAAAGCTGCCTTTGGTTTATGATTCTGCCTCTGATCTAAATTATTCTTACACGTTTTATATTGACTCATTCAAGGGCAATGCGCTATGCAATGCATTTGGATATTACGCACAGAACATAAAACAAGAAAATAACACAACTACGCAATACGATTTTCCTTTTCATGAAAGAACCCTTCTTGCAGTATTAGGTTAAAACGAGAAAAGCTAATTCACAGGGATTTTGTCTCACCGTAAGAATATTGTAGTAGAGTGTAGTAAACGAGTTAATATTCTTGGAACACATAAATAACACAACACCCATGCACACAATCACAATCACGAGATGAACTAAATACTAAATGAATTCATCTGTAACAATAACTCACATTTGATTTTGACTCACCCAATAAATTCTGTCTTATCCACCCGGTACTTTCACAATGTCTATTCTATGGTCCTATAACTTGTGAATATAGATATCATATATCAACAGCTGAGAATATACTTAAATTATTTTTGACTTGGTTGTAAAGTAAATTAATCCCGTTGTTTCAGGACTGTTGTTGATTTGATATGCGCTGTCTTTTTTTATCTATTTGGATTCACAAAAGGTATATGGAGAAGACAACAGGAGAATAAAATAATGAAGTTTATGCATGTAGATTGAGTATGGGATGAGGAGGTGCTGTTTACACAACTAATACGATAGCAATACTTGCAGAACTACTTTTCATACAAATGTAACACAAATATCCCTGTCCATATCCATACATTATTATTTCTTGAATTTTCTGCAAGGATGTGATTATCTATGTAAAAATGTAAAAACCTACGTCAGCATGCAAGTTTAAGATAGTAATATAGGTATATAGTGTGTAAATAGTGAGCACTATGTCATTAAGGAGTAAAAGAATGCTTCAAATATAATTCTTTACAATATGCCATTTTCTAAAGGCCGAGCCAGAGACCAATAATGCATAAGTAGATGGATATTTAAGTTTGAAATTGCTAATAGTTGATGAGATGACATGAAATAGGAAGGTAAAGTATCAAGTGATTTCATGTTAAGTATAGGCTGTAAACCTTCAAACTGACAAGCGAGCGTAAAGTAAAATTCAATAGTAGACATGATATCCATATTCCATATGCAGTGATGAAACAAAACGAGGCAACATAAATTTAGTTGAAGTTCGGCTTGAAATGCTGCACAGAACCGCCTGTAATGAATAGTATTAGTGTTCTACATGCATATAAGTAATCCTGCCTGCCTGGTCGCTCCGTATATTACACACTTGTTAAACAGTAGGTAAAGATCAATTGCTTGATAAAGGTCATGATCATGACCTTCTTTAATCAATAGAATTCGTGCGGCACAGCTTACAACATTTTATTCTAGTGCCTCTTATACATTCTATAACATTCGCAAATATGTTTACTTCATTTAATGCTAAATAAAATTCTGCTGCAATAATTTGGCAAAAAAGAAGCTCCTTCACATCACAATTGATAAAAATGTTACCTTGTCTTGTCTCACATCTCAATTTTAGCTTAATTTCTTCTAATTACTTTGTACAACTCATATTTCCTTAGTCCCACACAAGAACTGGAACGCAAATGCAACAAAAAGGGTTATATAGTACGGGTGAGAGAAAAATGTGTTTTTCAGCTGATTTTAATAATAGTTGAACTCAAAAGGACGCATCCTTTCGTTCCATTTCCCTATTTTTTACAATTAAATGCACGGATTTCGCATTATTATAACAGTGCACTTCACATCCAATGGCCATGCATGAAATGCAGTGCAACTTGGATTTAAGTTGACTTGTAATTTGAGATAAGACGTAGTGCAGCAGTACAAGTACAAGGTTTAGCAGTGGCACTCAATAATTTGCAATTACAGAGCATAGAGAACTTGCATATTATAAGTGCACAAGTCTCAGGGGAAAATCAGCCTCCATTAAAGTACAACTTGTACTAACACTTTTCAAGATGCACGAAACTGATAATTTGTAACAAAAGAATATTGTTTATCTCTACAGGGGAGATAGTATCTTCAATCTGGACTTAAAACATTCGTAAAGATGTTTATGTTTACGCTTACATGACAGGATCTTGAAAGTAAAGCAGGCAAAGGAAGACACAGTTGCTTATTGATTCCGCACATGGCTGTGTACAGTGGAGTTAGGAACAAGACACGAATATAGCACACTAAGTATATATCATTACATTCCCAAGTAGAAAGTACACACACAAAACACAAAAATTTGCTTATTATTGCAATCACAAACACAATACATTCATTATGGGCATTATTATGTATTTGCATATTATGTTGTATCTCCTGCAGTTTAAATCTTGTATTGGTATGCAAAAACTCAATTGGATAATTATAGGCCGAGCTAGCAATAGTGTTTTTTTTACTGTTTCGTTAAAAATCGTTTATATGAATGGGTAGTAGTACTTGTTACGTTTGTTATGCATATTTGCAATTTGGCATTTGACTCGTTTAGGAAATAGATGGTGAGTGTTGATGTTGAACTGGCATCACCGGCGAAATAGAAAGGCTAAAGTGCACATTGTAAAGAACTTGATATAACACAGAAAAATTTGAAAGGAGCGACACAGAGCTATAGAAAGGTATTTTATTGCAAGCTTTTCAGTTTAGCTCTGCCTACTTCACCGTGCAAGAACGTTTTCTGTGAGTATATCGATCTCTTGTGTCTATCTTTCAACACGAAGTTTCACACTCGTACTGTTATGAAGGCTCTATTTCCTTCATCTATTTACTAGCTGACTAAGCGAGATTCTCTCTCCCTACACTAAAGATTCAGCTGGCAGTGGTAGAAGCTGTGAGTTCAGAGATAGCTCACAACTCCAGCTTTGTACTATTTAAATTGCCTGAACTGAATTCAGCATGCTTAATACTATACGCACTATCAACTTTAAATGCATGTACATACCTGACTCAAGCTTAAGACTATATATAGTACGAATTATATATTATACTGCTTGAGCTGATTCACCCTTCTACTTTCTACTTCTCTGCGATTCAAAATCCAATTTCGTAAATTCTCTTCCAGAATCTCTATGAGCCATGCTAGTAGGTACACTCAAGAGTTAGCAACGTGACGACTCACCCAAATTATACTTAGCAGAATGTAACTTTTCACAGGCAAATGCCGAGTGTAACGTAATTCCAAATCAAACCTTCCAGTCTCTAGACAGAGACAGACAGTTCATGAGACAGATATATCTGTTTTGATTGTAGTTAGTTTAGCATGAATATTAGCACTAGTCATTTTCACTATACAATTCCCCAACTAAACACGCACTGTCACGTTCTCATAGGCAAACGAGTAATACATTTCCATTATTGCTCTGCTCAGTCTCACTTGTTCTAATGATGAGCAAACTGATACATGATTCAACTTTCCTAACCTAATACGAACATATATATCGCATTAATAGCTAATGTTACTAGTGTCAACTGATTGCCAGAACAGGACGTAAGGGATTTTACTAAGAAAATACGTTTTCATGTTTCAACATCAACTTCTAGATAATGTACGTGTGAATACACTAGTTGGGAACTGATTCAGATTAGATATTCACTAGTTTCTTTGCACTTACACAAAATGGAAGTTTGTACACATTAAACCACTTTTCACTCCTATGTATCTGTTCAACTTCTTGTGGAATACAATTACCTACTAATATAAAATATTTTTAACTCACATGATTCATCGTTCCTTTTTACCAAAAAATTGTAAATCTCTATTTTGGCTCTAGAATGCAAGATGAAATGAATTACCACAAAAAGTTGCATAAATTATGAATACGCAGTTTGATTTGGAGACTTTATCTACGAGTTAATACTCAGAAAAATAGAGTTTTCTGCCCTGGCCAGCATGGAGTCCGACAGAAGTCTGAAGCAATTCGTTTTGTGCCTACAATGGTAATAAAACCAAGAATTATGGCGGTTTCATTCCATTTTTGGTTCTATGCCTCTAGTCTATCAGATAGTGGAGTATTTTTTAGTTTTTAATAAGCACGTTTTATTCGAGATTCATAGCAATGCTTTAATATTTATGGTTATTGAAATAGGAGGGAATAAAAGAGTGAATTTAAATCCTTATCTAAAGCAGTTATACATATTTGAACGAGTAGAAATGCTGGGTGAAAGTAGGAAGTATGAAGAAGACTAGATTTTTAGGGTAGAAGCTTGAAGAAATGCTAAACAAAGTAAACACGCAGCTAACTGAAAACCCAAGAGATGCAATTTCTCCTATGCTTTAAACTTGCTCTAGTATTTCAACATATTCTACAGATTCGAATGAACTCTTTCTGGTTCCTTACACAACGGCAAGGGTGGGTGATCCAGCTACAGTGTACACAATTGTAGAAAAATTCCTATAAATCCTTACAGTTATTTCTTCTATATCCCCCGCTTAGGGAGCCTTATCCCCTTTTTTGAAGATTTAGTTAGAGCGTATTTTCTTTGAGTGTCTCATACAAAAGGACTAGAAAGTATTAAATATAGCCTTATAGTTTTTATATGTGTATAGGTAACTGTGTCTTGGTAATGTGTACACATTTGCAGTAGTGGTTTCGTGTTACCCTCTGGTATACAATGCGTTTCATTGTAAACTTTTCCCTGGGGAATCTTGTGGAAGAACTTGTACTTTCTTGCTTAAAGTAGTGTGTAATGAAAACGTGCTTTTAGAATTTTATATGAATAGGCTGCTATTATATTATGTATGTGAGGAATAGAATTACAAGAAGAGGGCACGTGTTATATAAGGAGGGAAAAGAGTGCACTGCAGTGTAGTACATACAACTATATGGCCTGACACATCCGTTGTATGTACAAGTAGCATTATGCGGGAGTGGAACTACTATTTTCCGAAAGATAAAGTAAACTAGATTCCATAACTCCCTTTGTGTCATATCGTGCATGTCCTTTTTGTATGGTAAATATAGTTTATTGCTTCGAGAACATGGTGAGTAATAAAGTATGGCGGGTGAAGAAGGAAAGAAGGATGATTTTTATTTACGTGAAATTCCTCACATCTTGTAATCTGAGATTGGGAAGCTAACAGCTAGCGAAAATCCTGAATGTGATGCAATCAAAATAAACTGTCCGATTTCCTTGCATAAATGTCAGCTTGGATGATAGTTTCTGTTCAATATCAAGTTTACTTAAGCAAAAAGGAGGTTTACTATCGAATATCAATAAAGAATCTACTATGTAGAAACTATACGCAACGATAAACCGCTTTTGGAGTAACTGAAAATGGTTGGATTCGGAAAATGATGTACAGATGCAATATCATTCCGTGTAGGTATGCTCCAAATGTTTATTTCCGTAGGTACGTATCTCTTTAGGCAAATTATATGTATAACTTGGCAAGAGTTTACTACGTTTGCGTACCAAACATTCCTGGTAGTATAAACTCTGAAAACGTATGGTAGCTCCAAAAATGCAAGTCTACATCAAATGACATAGAATGTAACAGAAAATATGGGACCAATAAAGAGCAAATAATATTCAGAGATGATAACTTCTCAGTCAGTCTCTCTCCCTCTCGTAAAAGAAAGAAATGACAGAAAAAGGGAGACGAAAGAGAAAATTTAAATACCAACCAACTGTTTCCCTTTAGTTGTTTTCTTCCATAAAAATATACAGTTGCAAGAGTATTAAGTGTGGAATAAACATTCTCGCTGGTTTTCATGAAGAAATATGCTGTAATGTACAGATAAAACTCAAGGACCGTTTATCCGGTTTTTTCTATGTCAAATATCTTGGGTTTTCCTATAATCTACGGGTATTACTCTGCACATGTTGTCATCTAACATTTGCTTTTGCTCAAGAAATAGAAATGTGTAGCTATCAACAAAATATTTTCATAGTTTTTGGCAGATTATGCCAAGAGGCTTGTGCGTGTTCAGCTGCAGGATTTTCACATGCCTTGTATCTATTTATTTCTTAATGTTCCTCACACATGCAAATAGATGCACATTTACTACTTACCTATATTGTGTATAACTATAGGCAAAGATCGTATTTCTGCATAGTATAGTAGCTTGCCAATATTTATAAGTCAATGTAATTCCCAGAGTAGGTACTCAAAGTATATTTGTTAGTAAATATATCGTCTAAAGCATTCGTTACATTTTCTTACCGTATTTTTTCGGTCAATACTTGAAGGTGCAGGGCTTCTGTGCAGTGTAGTGTGCACTATAATGTCTCTAATCGCCAATGCTCGTACAGTCTTAAGTATGTGTGTCATTTACTGTATTATTGACCCGCACGAATTACATTTGGCTGTATCCTACATAAGTAGTTCAATCTTTCACTTTCTCTTTCTTGAGTTTTACATGGTGGCAGGTGCTAATATTCGCAAGTATTCTACCCAAGGGTTCTGGAACTTGAAAGATACGGATACTATTGAGAAGGAAAGATTTTTACTGCGTCTCACACAGTCACAAATTGCACTTTGCTACAATAACGGAAAGTGCAAATGGTGCCAAGTCTAATATTATCAGCGATTGAGTTAGCACAAAGAAGTTAGCGTAGCAAAAATAATACATACTTAAGTCATTTTGAGAAAGGGGATTGACGCCCACATAAAAAGCAGAACTTGGACTGATGGAGTGTGCATTGTGTTTATTAGTGTCTTGGGACAATGAAGAGCGAAACGAAGGGAGCACATGCACCACAAGTGACTCTACGTAACTGGAATCACAAAGATAACGACACGACTCCAGATGCAGTTTCAAGCTTCGTATTACAATTGTGACATTTCCCGATAAAGTTCAATCGATATCCGTTCTGTTTATGTGTATAATACACTACAGGAGAAATACGGAGGAGAGATGCCCGGGAACTCGTAGCTCGTACTCCTGATGACTGCCTGGGAGGAATAGAAAATAATGTGATGCACTGATGCACCCACTATAGAAAGTGATGAGCAAGCAATCGGGAATTCTGGGAGCAAAGCAAAACTCAGGACCGAACCGACTTGGATGCTTTCCTACTCTCTTCTCTCCCGACTTACGATTACTATTACACTTTCCCACTCCTGTACAGTGACTAGTAGCTCTCCCAATATTCCTCTTGATCCGAATCCGAATAAGTAAGTTGAGTGAAGTGAGTCTCTCCTTCCTTACCCAACGGATTTTATATTAAGCTTTGTTATATACTGTTCCTTTACTCCTCTCGTGTCCGTATGCACATGAACAGCTAGCTCTAGTCCTCGTGTGGGCATGACACATACACACCACGTCCAAATACATATCCTCCTCTACTTAATACATTGAACAAGCACACACCAGAGCAGTCAACAAACAGAGAACTCATTTTTCGTAGGCTTTCTCTTGGCAGCTTCAACATTTGGATTTTCATACAGCTTTCAACGTTATCACCATCCAACTCACAATTTTCCCTTTCCTTGCACCATGTACCTATAAACTATTTTCTTTTTTGATTTATATCTACCATAGTAGTCCTTGTACAAAAACCCATATTTATCCCACATACTAATAAACTGCATGTTCCTCGACATGCATGCATTCATAACAAAATAAGTACACCACAGTATTACTCAATATACTAAATAGATATTTCTTATTATACGTAAATACATACACTTACTACGTATTACTTTGCATTCGGTTGCAAACGCCGGACGGAACAGAGCGACCGAATGCACTGCACTAGATCCGAACCCATTCCCAAAACTGCGCAATGCAACTGTGCAGTGCATTGCATAGGTAATTAACATTACTTTTACATCATCTACTTACGTATGAATTACTCTACTGCAATTTGCACACTTCTGGACATGACCGCATTGTAATGCATTTTATATATACTCAAGACCTTTAGATAACATTACATACTTACTTCATTGCAATTGCAACGGAGTGCAGCAAAAACTGTATATAAACATTTATGGCATTGTGCGTTTGTTGTTGTGATCTCTTGTTTTTTGTAACGCTCTATCAACAGTCCATTCACAATGGACCATAACGACGTTAGCATTTGCGTATATATCTCTGAATTCGCATCTCTGGGGATTTAAGAAAGATAATCTCAAAAACTTAAGACTATATGAGGTGCGTGTAACATGTGGTAATTTATATTGCACATAAAACCTCATTAGACGAAATGCTAAATGATGACCTGCATAAGTTAATAATATAAATAAATAGGATTTAATAATTTAAATGTAGGGCTTAATAGCATTTCCAATACAAATTATTTCAAGAATGATTTTAAAACTTTTGCTGAAAAACTACAAGAGAAAAAACAGGTTATGTGCTATAGTGGGAGAAGGGGAGAAAGCATTTGTAATTTAAATTCAAGATAAATGGTTTACACTTTAAGTTGACTTTGTCTTTGTCTCTTCCTCAAGATGAGTCCAACCACAAAAGAATGGCTGTGAATGAGATCAATGAGTTGAGCTACAGAAAAAATCGACTGCTCACCATATGCAAACCAAACAGTAACTGTTAATGGTAACCCTTTCCACTTTAAAGACTTTTATCTTGCCCTTCTCCTTTAAGTTTCTTCCGTACTCAACTTTTCAAACGCTTGAAATTTATGTGGATAGGGTCCGGAATTCTAGCTGGCAGTAAAACACAAAGCAAAGTTCTGCTGTTGAGAAGGGGTGCAGTAAGCATAGGCAGTGAGTATTATGCCCCTGTTGTTCATGTGCATGTAAACTCGAAGAATACATACTTCACTACAGAAGAATAGCAGCAACAAAGAAAAAGAAAGGAGATGTAATGCAGACCATGTAGACGTTAAAATACAATTTAAGCTCCCTCACTTTCCGTATGACATGGAATGACATACGAGAAACTCATACATGTAAATGATACTCCAACTAAGCATTTCTCAAAGCCCGTATTTGCAACCGCATTTACTAATACTCATAAAACTTTTCACGATTAATTTAACCATTTCCCAATTATAAAAAACCTACTTTACACAGTACGAGTTAATCAGTAGCTACATTTTAATTGGTTGGACGCAAATTACGGAGAATTAGAATGTGCAAATACTGCAAATACTTATACTACGGCCATGTATGAATGAACTGCGAGAGACAATTGATGCTTGTAAATGCGGTGATGTAAATCAGACACGACAAAAAAAAGTTAAACCCCGACAAGCGGGTAAAGGTTTATGGGACTAGCTATTTTATATAGAGTATGTTAAGTATATTCAAGTCACAGTAACTTTTGGAAGTTCAGTAAACATTTCTGGAATTTCCATTTCAAAATCTATTGTTGATAAATTATTTAATAGACACAGGAATTTTGCCTTCTAAAAATTTTAGAAAATGAAATCCCAGTTAGCTCAATTCCGTCTACTGAAGAGATTTTAGCAACAAGATTAAAGCTTGCGGGTGGCAGCTGGTAAATACAGGATTTGAGTAACCATAAGCCCTCGGTTGGGCTTGAAATGACTCCTTCTTTTACCTAAACACTTGATATGGCTCTAATGTACAGCATGTGCTATATGTATTAATGCCTAAAGTGTATTGCATGCATCGTCTTCTAGATTGGAGAATAGTCTGGTGTCTCCACTCCACAATAACCATCATTATTCAATACATCATAATATTATATGTGGGGCACAATGCTATTCCCTTTGCATGAGCCTTGTGTCATGTACTGTACTCACTTAAGTGGAGAAACGCATAAGTTGGCTTTTATGAATTGGTGTAGGATGCGTGTACTCTGCCTTCACTACTTGGAGTGTGCATTGCGTTCCTATTTAAAATTCCACCCTTCATTTCATTACACATGATGCGTGTGAGAAATAAAGTAAAATAGCAGTTCTTTCACTTACGACACTTACTCACTTAGGATACCAAATACCCACTAGCTATACATGTCTTGTAAAAGAACTACAATGGACCTATTTGTTCGTTCATTTTATACATAACACTATAAAAAAGGAAAGTTCTCGTAGGATACCATACTCTACTCATGCACGTTTATTGTCCTCTCTATAAGGACATGATAATTTAATTTTCTAGTCTCTCGAAAATGCATTTTAACTTCTTTTCTTAATTAATGACATTGTTGCAAGCTTCTACTTCAATGTCATCATACACATGAAACTTGATACAATTATAGACTGCTTTTTATAATTTTTTGAGTAAATTCAACCAGCTCAACCAATTCTCAACAACAATTGAGACAACTGTTAAGATATTTAATAAGAGAACTTTGCAGTAAACGGTATGCATATCAAATACTTTCAACATTTACTATACATATGAATACAACATCTTTAATCATAAAGAAGGAAATATCAAATATCTAACTGAACTACTCTGTTACTTATTCGTATGTGCTAAGAAAAAGTGAAGTAACTGAATATCATAACAAATAGATGCTTCCGTGATAAATCAATATGTGTATACCTAGAGCTTGCAATTCCAAACAGTCCATATACACTGACACTATTAACTGTACTTAACCTAAAAAGTGACTTCGTATTATGTAAATGGTAACTTGCAAATAATGTATTTAATGTTCTGCTGATAAAAGAGGAGTTGGGCTAACTTAATGCTTTGGAAGAAAAACTCTAAGGTCTCACAACAAACAGCTACAATGAAAAGGTATTCTCTACGAAACGAAATCATTGACGGGCAAGTTCATGGGCATTGGACAACCTCGTAAATTTTTTACATCTTCCTTTTGTTCTTTTCAGATCTCTTTACATGTTTTGTTGATCTTGGTCACTCCGTGCGATAGTACTAAGAAAATCCTTTTATTTTCATGCAGCTGCATTTCAATTATTGCCTATGGCTATATATACAAAGTTTATATTAAAATGTATACAAGATAATGTACAGTATATCTACATTACTACACAAGCATTAGTCAGATGATAATATTACAGAGTTCAGTTACCTAAAAAGCTTTATAACACGTTTCAAACCAGAGAAATCTTTATTGCCTTCTTAAGTAGGTAAGTTTCAGAATAACTTCATATATTTTTCTTCACCTTTTTAGGTGTGTCGCGTTTAATGCATCACCAAGAAGCATCTGGGTGCATCTAATCAGCTTATTTATAACACAGATGGTTTTAAAGAATTCTTCATTGATTTTCATTTGCGATAAAACAATAAAATCTGTATGCATGTAATATGCTAAATTCTGTCAGTCTACATTCCTTCCATACCACTGTACATTAACATATGAATGACAAACTCGCAAGTGCAGATGTCTCCCCTATAAATCAATAATGCAACCAAGAGAGAATCATAATGGTTCCATGTCATGTCAGCGTCACAACAGAGTGATCCTTTTCCTTTCACAAAGAACTACCCACTTGGCTACGTAACAAAAGAAAGAAGGACACGTAATTATAAATACATTAAAATTATTAGCATGGAAAACAATACAAATTAACAAATTCTATTTTTGTCAGTAAGATTTTCTATTTAAAATTATTATTCTACCATGAATACTGTAATGGCCAAAAGAAACTTGTAGATAGCAATGTTCGGTGTTGTACCAGAGCAATCTCCATTATATATGGATGATTTGGGTTTTCTTAATGTCTTTCATACATATTTCTAAAATGATTGTTTAATGCAAAGTTGAATTATTAAAGTTTCCCAGCTTTGTAAAGTCAAAGTCATTATTCATTTATGCATTATGCAACTGGGCTCGTGCCAATACAGAATGAATGGTTCTCTCCATCTACATTAGCTAGCTGTGCAACTAAAATCCAATTTTAGCCATTTTATGCTAAATAGGTCCATGTAGGTACAATAATGTACATCTTACAATGTAATTAGTAATTACTACTTAGGTGTAGTTAAGTGGATATTTCTATGTGATTCTTTATTTTGCATCTAAAAGTAAGATTATCCACATTCTTCATGCAACAACACCCTTTTGGCTTGTGAAATGAACGAAGGCTATTATTACTTTAACGGCTTTTCACACATGGAGCAGCTCTACAGTTCTGTAGCATTTCATTCATAATAAGTTCATGGTACGTGGAGGCTTAAATGGAGATACATTAACTCATCTCGCCTAGCATCATGGATAGTTGCGGCTATGATGTCTTTCTAATGTCTCTGGACTTTTGAACTAATACATTTGACTGCGTATCTTTACTTAAGAGGAGATACCTTGCATACTGAGATGCAGGACTTGAGCTGAGCATCATGAAAACAATAATTATGAAATATGCTTTCAGCCGTCAGACGTTTCATCCTCATCCTAGCCCATTATCTCATTTTGCTGCGCAACAAAATTACCACTGATTTTCTTTCGTTAATGTTTCCCCTCAAAATGATATTTTGATATCACTGCATTCTGCTAAGATGATGCTTAGTGTACATAGTGTGGTTTAATTTCAACAATTATATCCATATAGAGAATACTATATACTTTGTTCTATTCTAGGCTCTTTCGTTTAGTAAAAGAAACAAACTTCTTCATCTTTGCATCTATAAAAGACATAAATTATCTGCTGTACTATCCAGGGTTGCATATTGAAATAAGTTATTTTCCCATTGGACCTAATAACTTAATAAGGTAAAGAGTCCAGTCCAAATAAAGAAAATTTGGACACAATCTGTACTCCATACTGTCCCCTGTACATTTTTGTCCATGTTTTGTATTTAATACTGCATATTTCTTGGCTGTGAACGTAATAACATGGACTTAATGATAGTATGGGCTGAAGGAATGCATAAATTCCGTAAAATCCTACTGTTGTCCTTTTTTGAAAAAATCTCCGAGACGTAGCTAATACCTCGCACTGTGTTTTTGACTTTTATAGAATGACAAAGGAGGATCGTTAACACAGAGAGAAACAGTAACACAAATGACATTGAAATAGAAGAATGTATACATATTTTTGTATACGTATTTAAAAGTTGCACAAGGAGAGTCTGACACTGACACAAGTGTCGTATTTTTTGAGGCTTATAGTTTACACAGAAGGGCTTTCGAAGCTAAATGTGTGGTACTTGTCAAGGAATAGGAAATACAGATCTTAAGAAAATGTGAATTGTTTTCCCCTCGCTGGAGCTGTGACTGCAATAACACAAGTATATGCATTATGTATAGTTTTGTACAATAACAAAACGCAGAGTAGTGTGACCTTCTGAAGAAAATCCATATTTCTTGTACTCTGTGTAGATACAAACCATTCTCGCACAGCATTACACACAAACAGTACATGTACAGACCGTCAATGATACTTCTTTACTTCTATAGCACAATATTTCTGGTGCAGATAGTAAAACATAATATTTATGTACATTACAGCATGTAGCCAAGCATGGAGTGCTGCATTTAATATTAAAGATAATGAATATGCTGGATATAAAGCGAGCAGGTTTTCTAAGTTGCAACCCTTGCTTTTGTTATTAACAATTTTACGAGTGCTCACACAACAAAGAGAAGGAATAATGATAGAATTGCAACGTATCTGTGAATTGCACTCGGAAACATTACTAATGAACTTTTATGTAGACTCTCATGTGGAACTGGAGGATAATTTCATACACACAGGCAACTATAACTACAACCAAATCGTAAATGAAAGATCACCTTTAACATAACAATTCCTCATTAGCTCATCACAGATCTCGTAGCAGTACACAAACCATCAGTCCATAGCTGCAGAGTATTATTGGAGAAAGTCACGCGAGCTAAATATCAAAGTACCCTAATCCCAGTCCGCCAACAAAAGTAATTTATTCATTCTACTAACGATTAGTTAACAGATGCATACGAAACAAGTTCGAAGCACCAACCAATATGTAAAGTAAAATACTACTATAATTTAGGCTTTGTATACTTTGAAGTTGAATTCCAGAATAGATAGCATTGACAGTTTTTCCAATTCATTTTCATTTCAATTCTAAACACATAAATACACTTTAACTTAACTAGCCTAATAAGAGATGGAAACAACACATAAGTATTACTACAATAGGAAGCTATGATGTGTCGTCAATTTGAGAGTTTCAGGGTCACGTCAAATATATCTCACTGTAACATCGCATGCAAATGAAGTTAAATACGTTATTGGACGCCTGTGTGGTAGTTGTCCGTTCATTCATACATTATGTACTTAAATTCACGTCCATATCTCTAACACAGCGTGATGAACAGTGACACTCAGTATCCCACAGCTTTCAAAGACTTAAGGTTTTATACCATGTACATTTTTTGACTTTTTGTTTAGAAGTATTTATAACTGTCGTATTTACCAATGCTATCCCCTATGATGTTATGTTCAATCTCCGGGGCTTTCCCTTCCGCTCTGCTGCTACACTCAACTTAATTTTGTCTTATTCCAGTAACTTGCTTTATTGTATAAACCTACAAAGCTCCAGCTTAGCGATATTATAACTGGCAATGAGTGAACTATACGCACAATTCACTTCGTATAGTCTCTACAGACCATAACGATATTTATTTTCATTCCTCGTTCCTTCTCATGCTGCTTTCTGTTTCATTTATGAACAAACTCTGTTCTCCTTCTTATTATACATTATGCTGTATCTAAATAATGTTATGTTACTTTCTCTTCCGAGTTTGAGTTATTAGTATACTGTACACGCGACCGAGGAAAGTTGCTCCCCACGTCCGATTTGCATGCTGCCTCCCGTCATGTCCGAATTCCAAGTTTTTGTATGCTTACGAGTTCCGCTTAATGATACAATATAATTTCCTATTGTCGTATACGGCACTTGTTAAGGAAACGAAAGTGAAAACACAAGTTAAACTGTAATCATTTCATAACGAAGCTAATAGACAATTAGCGTCGTTTGCATTTATTCCTTTCTCAACTTCGTCCGGAGATGCAAAACAAATACATATCTAAGGTATACTTTATTAAAGCTAAATTACAATGGTTATGCTAAGTCTGTCTACTTGATAATTGCAAGGGAAAATATCAAAAATTCTCTGCTGTACTACTTTGTATTATATGGTAAATAATATCTCTACATTTCACATTTGCAAGTGTGATCTCGCTTTCCACGAGTAAATTATATTACCCTTTAACTCTTGCACGGAAACCCCCATTTTTTATGTAGTACATGTTATTCAAATTACCTTTCCCATATGTATGAATAATTCTGTAACACTGCTAAAACAGTTTTCTTTATAGATGCCGCAAGGAAGTGAAACCCACTCCATACAACATTGATCGATGAATGTAGTAAAATATTTAGGAAGTAAATACAAAAACTGTCAGCTTACCGGCTGCGGTGACCTGATTTTGTGGAGTCGTGTGGCAATTGTAGTATTTAAGAAACTTGTGACATTTACAATTTTTTGCACTGGTTGTGAAGTTCTGTATGATAAAAGTTTATGGCTTACAATGGAGGGAAAAAGTCGCAAGTAAAATTCAGCAGGGACTAATTATGAATTGAACCACACCACTTTAGCCTCAGTATAAGCAGCAGTCTACTTCGCTTTATTTCAAAACAAGTCCAATGGAAAAGTTTGGTTAGTGTCAGACAAAAGAGCAACCGTGTGTGACAGTGACAGGACGCTGTGACACTGGAAATGTAAAGAAAAATCAGACCAAATGTAGCGATGTCGGTCGGTCGTAGTACTTATGTATGTTCTCAGACCTAAAGACGGTTCACTTATTCACATAGAGTTCCGAAAGTAGGGAACGTGCGCCGAAAGTAAAATCAAGCGAATGGGATGATGACAGTATGTTCACAATACTAAAATTCTTAGCTAGGTATGTTCGTCCTAAACATGACACGCACATGCGAGTATAGTAAAAAAGCAGGGTGTCGCATGTGGAGTAGTAGGAAATAATAAAATTCACAATAATATAACTCTCATGGTACTTTTACAACTCAGCTCCATTGTATTATAGAGTGCATTGTTGGGTACCCGGAGAAAGTTCAGTCAATAAAATAGTGCATGATGAAAATTGAAAATTAATACTTACAAAACCCGGTCCGTTTTATAGTAAATATCGTTTTGGCTGAGAAATCCACTATTTTGTGGAACTTATAGTTTTGTCTCACAATAAGAGTGGAGAAAATGCTTTTAATCTCAATTTAGTGAAAGTACTCGTTTCAGCTTTGTCTTGATCTCGGCTATTAAAAGTGCATCTTTCACCTGATTACACGCAGTATATTTAGTGTGGTAGTATGTATGGAATACTTGATTCTGACTCAGCGGTCAGTTGATAACAAGTCTCTTCAACGACGGTGGGGGGAAAGAGTGGTATACTTCTTTCACTATGTCTGTTCCAGAAGAACCATTTCTCGATGAGCAAAATACGAAAGGGACGAGAATTCGGGATGTACCTAACTCCGCTCTCTGCACAAAGATGTATAACTCTCTTTTTCCCTCGACTGTGCTCTCCAGCTAAATACGTAGTAACTTGAATTCTGTTGGCTCGGCTCTCACTCGGAATTCTCAGTTCTTTATACTTACTTCGTTTAGTTCAGGAACGCGCAGGCTGATCCAGCTTTACTATATCAATGCACTTACTACTCTACCCTCCACAGTGCTGGAGGTTTTACAACACAAGCTTTGTGATAACAAGACTGACTAAGTTTTACTAGAAGACTACTCTTGCCTGACTTATGCTGGGCATAAATGATACAGTGCTATACGCAACATGGCCATTGTACTCATTCATATGCTATACATCCTGAATGAAACTAAATTGGGAAGAAAAAGAATTCATCCAAAGTTTCTATAATGCAATTAATTCAAAAGCAGTTACACACCTTTGACTTGAGTTGAGACTCGATTCCCATCTAATTCTTTTAAACTTTTAGATAGATTACTGAAGGAAAAGGCTAAAATATATTATTAAGACTATATACTAGAGGCTATCGCTTCAAAGTGAGATTTTAGTTAAAAATGCTAAAGGATATAATGAGTATAGATCTTGATTACTGGGTACAGGACAGGATCATCATATTAAACGTACTGAGAAAACTATAAGATTAATAAATATACTTATTTTCAGGAAGTAAGGTGTCAATTTTTCTTACTTAGCTCTTAGCTTCACACTTAAATGACAATGTCTACACATATTATGTCATAAAATGAATAAATCCGTTCTATTGTAGATTACATACATAAGCATTTCGTAGTCGCAGTTGTGTTGATTTAAATAAAGAAGATATCACAGAACCATCCTTAATAATGTCAAACTTAAAATACTATATAAAACGAAAATCGGTGAGATGAGGATGAGATAGAAGACTACATTACAATACTGCACTAGTATAAATACAATTATATAATATAGTATACAATCTTCAAGTAAATACCTTGACTGAGTCCTTCTTCATTTATTCCCCCCTAATCCAACTATTTTGCCAATTCATCAGTAAAGAAGACACAGGAGGAAAACTACATTACACTAAGATAAAGCACTGGCCACCCGAAGATCGCACAGCGCAGATTGTAAAGTGCATATAAAATCTCGATAGATACAGACTGCCAGTCGACAATGTGAGTGTATAATGCAACAGTGCTACCATGTGCTACTAATAGTAGAAGTACTAATGTACATCGTTGAGAGTTGAGACTGATTTTGATTTCTGATTGAGGCGGACAAACGGACGCTGACGCTACTGACTCTAGTTCTCTTTGGGTGAATGTGTCAATGTCAACCAGGCCAAAGGAAAGTGCTAATTATTTTGAAACAGTATAATTAATTACTTATGCTGACTGGGGCTTAAGACACAACAGTTTTTCTTTTTTGTCACTTGACTTGTCACTTGACCCATCTTGAATAAAAATCAACTTCCCGGAACTATTAGGAATTAGGGACTAGTGCGAGACAACAAATCAGTTGTACACATAAATCATAATCGCAGTATGGCGGAAAATAATTATTCACGCAATAACCGAAGAAGAATTACAGATTCGAATCCTAACCATCAAGGATATCACAATGCCCAAAGTGTCAACTACGGTTCTAATTATCACTTTGTTTTTGGACGTCCAGGGAATTATAACGTCAGTTTTGAAGGGGTTCGTATGATGTACGCTGATCAAGTTAACCTTGGTCAAGCTCAAGTTCCAGGAAGTTTTCCTAACTTTCCAAATTCAACAAGATTTCAAAATCCATCGTCTAATTTGCCCGGCTTTGGTTACCAACCGTTCCAAACCTATAATTCTCAGCCAGGTCCTCAGGCTTACACTTCGGCTCCTAATTTCTCCAATTCTGCGTAAGCTTGTTTAACATTTTAGTATTTGATTGTGAAAGCTAAATCTAAAAGGTTGAAATTGAAACTAATTATTTTGGGATGTATAATTTTTTTTTGTGATAAAGGCAACTGAATCCAATGCTTTCTGGAACATTTCAGCATCCGAATTATGGACAAACACAGCAACATTTTGCAATAGGAGGTTACTTGTCACATATTATTTTTATATAGCACCTAGCTGCGTCTTCTGTATTACATTTGGTTGTTTGATGCTATGTTGTATGTGATGCAAGAAAAATATTTTTAATTGATGTGTGATGAGTGATGACTCTAATGATTTGGCACAGGAAATTCAGCGTCTCCCCGTTTCAGCTGTCAAAATCTTCCGCAAAGTGGTGAAATTGCCAATCTTAGCCGTAGTAGCTCCTCTAGTAGTGCACTTAGTGGCGGAGGAGGATTTCTTCCTTTTCCAAATCAATTAAACGAATCGAGACGCAGGTATTTTTTAGCTTAAGTTGCAAATATTATATTAATTAGCTTTTAAATAATCGAGAAGTAATACTTAATTAAATGTATAGACAAGCTATGACAATGGATGATGACGATGATGACACATCAACCATAAGCAGCAGCCAAGAATCATATCAAATTCAACGACCTCGTGCATCCAACGCTTCTGCATTTGGTCAAAATGGTCTCCAGTACCCAGGGCAGTACCAACAGTAATGGAATTCAAGCAAATTAACAGACCAAGACAATAACTTAACGGTATTTGATACACAATAATAAGTATTTGAAATGCTTATTTACACCTAACTTTGCTTATTAAATACATGTTTTTATAAGCACAAAGAAGGACGATAGGGTATAACGTATAATCCGACTGATAATCACAACTAATATTTACAGTTTACATACACTTGCGGTAGGTATTTTATGTTGTCACTTTTAATTTAAAATAGTATTGGTGTAGGATTTTTTGATTATTTTGTTTTCGTACCTTCCTTATATTATAACTTAGAAAATGTAACTAAATGGATTTTAATGGAAGACGCTATCTTAGTAGGTATAGGTTATAGTTGTTGATCACCAAAAGTCCCAATCTAAAATAATAATGGCAAAACTTTAGCCCATTTTTGTTTAATAAAAAATTTATTATGAAACTGTAAGCTACTCTGATTTTAAAGTAGTGTTCTTTTAAAGTATGAAATTCAGGTTACGAATTCACTTCTGGCTAGGCACTACACTGGCAATAAATAATTCATTTTAATAATATATTCCTGATACGTCTTTTCACAATGAAGTACGTTGGAAGAATGCAAAAATGAAAAGGTTCTATTGACTTAATCTAACGTGGACAACAAGTATATCATAATGTGTTAGTTTTCGCTTTATTAATATTATTTAGTATATAAACTTTAAATACTTTACATTAAAAATAACACAAAGAACAGTATTTATAGTCAATGCACAGAATATGCATTTCTAGTTGTTCACTTCATAAATACATGAAAAAGAAATACAAATACAAGGATGGCGATTTTCTACCGCACTTACATCTAACATACAATCATAATTAAGACAAAGACAGTAAGAATAGTAACAGAAAACTTTGGAAGAGTTTGCTAATCACAGATTGCAAAGGAATGAGTAGATCTTTTGTTACGCAGCAATATTAGTAAAATATTAGCAAATACAGTAAAGCAAACACCAAAAAGTGATATTGTACATACTATAGAAATAGTTTCTACATCATATAAAGACAGAACCAACGTTACAAATTAGTTTATTTGATATTAGTTTCGAAAAATACGCTTAATTGTCATGTATGTTAGCAACATGTATGCAGAATGATAAACTGATGACGGCAAGGTTCTTTCCCCTAGCCTGCGTTTTAAGCTTCTTGTTCGTCCTTATCCTTGGCCCCGTGCTTAAGAATGCGAGTAAATTCAACATAATTGAACGATCCATTCTTGATTGGAGCTTCCCTGAACATTTCATCCACCTTACAAAAACAATTTTACAATCGTAAAGTTATTTTGCTGGATAGGTAGACCAAAAGAAATGTATAAACTTGCAGAAAAGTTGTTATAAACTACTTACCTCTTCATCTGTGAATCTGTCCCCCATAGAGCTACATATTCATGCCAAAATAATGAATTAAATTGCAACAATGGAATATTAATTACATGAAATATGAAATATTAAGAAATATTACAGCACATTATTGTTTTAAAATTTTGCTTACCTAAGAAGCTCTCGGAGTTTATCTTCGTTGACATAACCTGTGTTTTCTTCGTCAAAACAACCGAATGCATTTTTGATGACATCTTCAGGATCGGTTCCCTGAAGTCTTTCTCCGAAGAGTGTAAGAAACATAGTAAAATTAATTGGTCCAGGAGCCTCGTTCATCATCCCTTCCAGATATTCATCAGTTGGATTCTTTCCTGTTGGAAAAAGAGGAGTTTTAGGCACGCTTTCTTTTAATACGCTTATTGATATTTGGGTATTGGAAAGCTTTTTGATTCGTTTCTCCTTGATGTAGGTGGCTAGCGGATGAACGTTATTATTAATATCTACTTCTCTTAATCATTTAAGCCAAAATTTTAGCTGTAACTAAAAACCTAATAAATATTACCAAATAAAATCTGGATATACAATGCAAAAGAAGTTTGCTTTGACATTCAACATTTTGCTTATTTTTTCTTAGCCTGTCAAAATTTCTAGTAAAAGTAAAATTGAGGATATTTAGTAAAAGTAAAATTGAGGATATTTAGTAAAAGTAAAATAGAGGATATTTAGTAAAAGTAAAATTGAGGATATTTAGTAAAAGTAAAATTGAGGATATTTAGTAAAAGTAAAATTGAGGATATTTAGTAAAAGTAAAATTGAGGATATTTAGTAGAGGGAAAATTGAGGATATTTAGTAAAAGAAATTGAGGATATTTAGTAAAAGTATAAGTGTGATATATCGTAAAAGTACTTACGCGTAAAAATAAATGTTTTAATCTTTATATTTATTTTCTTACCCAAAGACGCGAGCATGTCATGTAAATCCTCTTTATCTATAAAACCATCTCGATTTTGATCAATCATATTAAATGCTTCTTTGAATTCTTGAATTTGAGCTTGGTCAAACATGGCAAAAACATTAGAAGTGGCTCTTTGAGCTCGCTTCTTAGTGACTCCACGACGTCCTGTTTTCCTGGCCGACATTTTTACCTTCAAACCAACAAAAGTTTTAATTTAGTACTTAAAATGAGATAATAATTGCATTAAATGATAAAGTATTTGAATTGTAAATTGTATATAGCGTCAACATCAACTGTCAAGTCAAATGAAAGTAAAATTTGAGTCCCCACATTTGTATTTAAGTAGTACATTATCAACTATGCAGTCCATTCTTGACTTAGAGTTTTTATTTTTTAATTTGCTCCTAAATTAATTAATTAACTTATACACGATTCACAATTATAACAAAATACAATCTTACCTTGGTTTGTGTTTGTACGTTCAAAGCAAAAACAATAAATTGATTTTGTGAAAGCTTGATTGAAATTAGCTAAAACCAAGTTTACGTGTGTAATAATATTTCTGCTAGTAAGCAAACAGAAGTCGGGAAAAGAATGTTCAACTGTTGGGTTGGGACAAGGATGACTGTATACTTAGAAAATATTGATGTGTATGGAGTTTTATGTGTGTAGGTATTGTAAGTTGCTACGTCTTACTCGGACGACGTCATAATGTATGAATGACTGTACTTTCCTGTGTGTACTTAAGATTCTAGTCAAATGGGCCATGTACGTGTACTCTTCATAGAATTTTATTGCACTCTCCAAACGTCCAATCTTCTACAACCGGATGACAAACAAGGATACCTCTACACAAAGGTCTTTTGCTATATGCATAGCCATGCATAGATTCATATAATATTATGTAGCTTTAGGACGAATGCGAATATGGTTCAGCAATTGATATGATACCTTACATGGGATGTGAAATGAAAGTCCTAAACCTAAATTTGGTAATGCATTCATTGTGTTTTGTTCTATCTGCTGATACTAGCTAGCTATCTATATGATGGAGTGACTGTGTGGCTGTATATGTGGCGAGAATCAAGCGAATGACAGTTTAGCCAGGGCTGTAAAACATCACTTGCTTAAATATGGGAATTATTGGCTTTAATAAAAATTGTCAGTTAATTTAGACCACTGCAATGCAAACAATCAATTTTGGCTCCACAGATCCGGACAAAATAAAATACGTGAAAAAGCCTTATTTCATATCGTTACATGGCAAATTACCCAAATAATTTAACCACTTCTGTAACAAGGACATATTCATATTCATATTACAGAAGTCATGAAAATCATACTATTCATATATTCATACTCTGTTCAGTCTGTTCTCATATTTATGTTATACCTTATGTAAAATCTGGATCCCCATAATTAATTCCCACTGTACATAAAACTCATTAACGGACAAGGCCAACGACTATTTAAAGACAGTTAATACACGAACATTTTTGAAACCCTTTAACTTTTACCCGCACACGGCTTAACCTTATCGACCGACCAGTGGAGGCTTATGTATAATATTATATATATTTATATTTTCCATATACTTCATTGTGTTGAGAAAAATACTATTTTCATATGGCTAATGACCCACGATTCACTCATGACACAGCGTCATTACATGTACATTCTAATGTGCACGTAAAATGTAAAATTAACTCATATAACATTGCCTATAGTATTTTCATTAAGTTCAAACAAGGATTTACATTGCACTTATTTCATTACATTGTTGGGTTGGGACGAATAGGGAATTAACTCGTTCGTGATGTATTAATCAGTTGCTATGAATTCAAAAATTGGAATAATTTAGTGATTTTCATGGTTTCGTATTTTGGAAAAAAATTGCAGGGCAAAAGACACTACTTTTGAAAATAGTTATCAGACCATGTTTACTTTATAGCTCGCCTGAGGAAACGTGCTTATAGAACCACACAGTACGTGCGTCTGCCCGCCAACCCTGTAAGTTTTGAATGCATTAACAGAAATTGATCAAACTCGTGACAAACGTTGCTAATGGACTAGTGATGTATGGTTATGGTCCCATTCATTCAATAAGTTGCAGAGATACCATGAGCTTACTTAGTCTTCATTTTGAAAGTCAAAGTGAAAAATGGTCCAAAACAAAGTCTAAACGTGTTCTCAGTAAATTGTTAATCATAAAGTTTAAAATTTTGCATGCCGCTTCTAACACATTCATGGTATAGTGCTACCGAAAGCATTATGCATTAGTTTGCCTAGTTCCACATTCTGTGCTGTACTCTGCCGAAGCGCTCTGCCTCCTTTGACAGACAAGTACAGCGCGCGACTCTGCACTGAGTGGTTCTTCGCAGTTTTTGTCTGTACTTCTCATGCAAATTCGAAAATTTCAAATGCTCATTGATTTATTATTATAATTGATTTATATCAATAAATACTTTTATGTAAAAATATTTTGTTGGCATTTTTGGAAACTCTGATTTAATACCAAGGACTTGTGTCTCCAATTCCAATATTATTATTTGTCTCTTGTCAAAATTGTTAGTCAAGGAACCGCGCCACTTTTCTGGCAACTACTTTTTTTGAAACATTAATTTCTCCTAAACTACGAACCTTTATGAAAATATTGAACACACAAGTCCTAGTTATTGAAACATAGTTTCTAAAAATCTCAACCAAAGAATTTTTATAAGATATTTATTGAGTTATTTATGATATTTATGATCATTTAGTGCACAAAAATACATGAGAACGCTTATTAAGGGGCATTGTACAGGTTACCCTTAATCTAATTTTAATAACCAATATTAATCAACTTTAATTTCTGTTGATTCTAATGCTCAATATTATTCAACTTTAATTTCTGTTGATTCTAATGCTCAATATTATTCAACTTTAATTTCTGTTGATTCTAATGCTCAATATTATTCAACTTTAATTTCTGTTGATTCTAATGCTCAATATTATTCAACGTTAATTTCTGTTGATTTTAAATACCAATATTAATCAACTTTAATTATCTGTTGATTTTAAATACCAATATTAATCAACTTTAATTATCTGTTGATTTTAATACTTAATATTAATCAACTTTAATTATCTGTTGATTTAATACTCAATATTAATCAACTTTAATTATCTGTTGATTTAATGCTCAATATTAATCAACTTTAATTATCTGTTGATTTAGTACTCAATATTAATCAATTTATATTTTCTGTTGATTTTAATGGTCAATATTTTTGATTTTCTGTTGATTTTAATGGTCAATATTTTTTGATTTTCTGTTGATTTTAATGATCAATATTTTTTTGATTTCCTGTTGATTTTAATGGTCAATATTTTTTGGTTTTCGGTTGATTTTAATGATCAATATTTTTTTATTTTCTGTTGATTTTAATGGTTAATATTTTTTGATTTTCTGTTGATTTTAATGGTTAAAATTTTTTGATTTTCTGTTGATTTTAATGGTTAATATTTTTTGATTTTCTGTTGATTTTAATGTTAGCATAAAAGCATTTTAATGTTAGAATAAAGCAGAAGCAACAGAAGCGAGCTTCTGTTGCTGCTTGAGTTGAGGTTACCTGCTAGTATAGTTAGCTTCTGCAACGCATTTACCGTAATCTTATGCGCATGATACCCTGTTAACGAAGCAAAATGAACGGAATGAGTAATTTGGAACTGTTTTGACTGTACCAAGGCGAAGAGATAACATTTTGTAAGATGCACCCAATAAAATCGAAACGCACGATTTTATTCCGCAATAATTTATTACCAAAACGAAACCATGTTGAAATTTTCCTGAAAAATACCCCTTAGTTACGAAATTAAAATATTACGAACGAGTTAATGCCCTTTTAGCCCAAACGGTTCATATACCTTATTAATGTTGCTACAATGTAATTTTTTGCAGGTAATTTTGCAATTTGTAGTTTCGTGTCGGTCGGACCTGAACCTGAATGAAAGTACTAATTGTCACTTAAATCTATCTATTTTTTAAAAATTCATTATGGCATCTCTATTTATAATCGTTTTAGTTCACTGATCAGTTTTGTACAGGGTTTGGCATTTTTGCCTCCTATATAATCTCTATGTTACATTTACCAATCTCTACCTGCAAAATTAGACCACAGACACAGAAAGGAGGTTTCATATTATTTACCTATTTTTTACTTCACTTATTTAAAGAACAGTCCTTCAGTATACTGAACTACATCTTACAACTTATATATAGCACACAGACGTTATGTCCATGATGGATATGGGTATATACTTTTTATAGATAAGCCTATTTGAGACAGCTGCCTCGAACTGGCTTACTTACTAAAAGAGCATTTATAGCACTACGAAAAATAATTCAACTACAGTACTGCAGAAAACAGCAAAAGTCTTACTTATTTTTATGATTTGATGGGCTACGCTATTTATTAACTTTCTCGATCACACTGTATGTATCATTTTCATCACAATTATAATGAGAAACATGAGACGAAGAAGAAAGGATAACATCATCGAACCTATGTACAGAATTTTTGGAAGTATTAACTATAATATTGGATATCCTATATTTCAGTAAGGGTAAAAATAAACTGGTGACAGGCATTTCCCTTTTTTGTTCAAAACAACCAAGAGGATGATTTATATAAAAATACTTGTACAAATAAGATCCAATGTTATATAACTACAGAAGTCTATTTAGCAAAAGATTTTATTTCTACAATATATTATACATACATGGTTTCATTTACAATTGACTGTAAACTGTCACTCTAAAATAGCTTTTGACATTTTCGAACAGGTAGTGTAACATTCCAGTTGGGATACAAATCATTTTGCAGTCTTATGTAGCACGAATAACTTATGCTGTTATAAAATTGTTACATCAAGCAATAATCTCAAGACAATGACTTCATCATTACATTTTTCGAAGTGACGATATTGATTTCACAAGATAAATTTATCTCGTAGAATGATGCCCCATTACGCAGATATGCGGTATATTATTACTATTAAATGCGTTTTGCACTATCCGTATAAGGAACATTACGATCACAAACTAATTACTACAAACAATTACTTTTAAAGCAAACTATTAAAGTTAAAGCGGTCTTTGCCTAAGGAACTCAGTGTCCAGAAATACTACGGTTGCAGTAATATCATCTCTAAATAATCTAACGGCATCATCAGGTAAAGTAAGAAGGTGACTAATTTTGTTATGGTCTATTCCATGATCTGTATTTCCCAGCGCATTTCTGATCAAATGAGTAGCAGCGTTTACATCCGTAGGTTTTAACTTTATAAATTCCATTCTTTGCATTAGAGTTTTATGAATGGCACCAAGCGTGACTTCTTGATTGACAGGTAAACAATAAGGACTTAAAATAGTCTTCCCAGACATATGCTCTCCGACTAGTCGTACAGCTTGACTTGGTGAAAGTAAATCCCATAAACCGTCAGTAGCAAGGATAATAAAATGATCTTTAGCTCGAAGTTTGTGATAAAATACTTCCGGTTTTGCTGTTAAATACGGTGGGGTAAAATTCCCAGTAACTATGGCCTGTTCACCCAGTAAGGGCACTACGTAATCTCGAACCTCACCATTGGTCCACTTAAACCTGTAATAAATATTGACACAAATTATATAAGTATCGATATGTATAGTATAATATAGAATATAATGAAATTAGTCAAGAAATTCAGACAAAGTCCTATCTGAGAAAATGGGAAGTGGAATTGGTGATACCTGACATCTCCAAATGCTCTCAAAGGGGCGAGTAAACCCAGAAGGCGGTCGTTACGAATAACCGAGTCTTGCTCACTCTCTGGATGTTCCGACAATATTCTTGTAACTTCCACTGTATTGTCTGAGTTATGATCTTTTGTTAATGGTTGAGCAATCCAAGATTCTGACTTTGAGCTCCAAACCCCCAAAACTGCTTTACAATCTCCACAGTTAGCTACATGTAAATGTTCTCTATCAATATGCGCTACACAGGCAACAGCTCCAGAAAGTGCTACTGACAGAGTTTTATTATGAAGACTATCTGCAGCTTTGGTATTCTTAAGGTCATTCTTTGTAGTTTTTTCTAGCTTAGCTTCATTAGAAATATCTTCATCTAATCTAAGAAATGCATTTTCTAAAGCTGATGTCATTAAAAATTCATCTTTCTTGTTTTCTGATAAATACACCATAAAGTTATGAAAACTTTGGGAATATAGCTTTTGAAGATCTTCTACCAAATCAAAGCGATCGTTGTACGAAGCCAGCAGTTCATATCCCTCTTTTGGAATATTTGGGTTCAAAATCTTGTTCAGGACATCACGAGGCAAAAATGAGGCAGCAAGATAGTTGAACAATCTTTTTGCTGTGACTTGGCCGGCAGCTGGTCCTCCATGGCCATCAAACACCCCAAACAACATTCCTAGAAACCCAAATATGATTATAAAACATTTCATGTTTTAGACGTCAACAATTTTAGATTTCCAGATCAGCCCATGATAAGGATTGGCTTGAGTATTTCAATCATTATTATAATAGGCTAGTTCCAAATTATATTATGTCACTGACGTCATTTAGTCCTTCATTTTGATGTTCTAGAAAAAATAAGATGATACTGATTAGTAATTACCTGTGGTTAACAAACATCGGGCTTCAGCACGAGAATCTTCTACAGGAGAGTTAGAAGGAAGCTGGTTAGTATCAAAACTTTTCACTGACCCGAAATTTACTTCCTCACTATGCTCATTGGAACGTAAAATGCCAGTCACCTAAAAGAAAATGAAAAAGGGTTATAGTTACAAGTTTTATGAATTCTCATTGTTTGTTTTGTTCTTTTAGATATCGACATACCTCATTAGGAGACAATCTTGCATAGCACCTTACAACTTTATAATTGTACTGTCGTCTATTCCAATCTGATGTGTCAAGTAAAATCCTTGTTTTGGAGGCAACATTCTCAAAATTACATTTGCATAGCACAACACATTTTCTAAACGCCATTGAGAAGTGAGAATTGACAATCCTGATTATGAGCTACGGCTGAACACGATATACTGAGGAAATAGAGAATTATAATCAACATTTTGTAGGACAAAATTATGTGTAATATTATGCACAGTGTAAACTTTTGCACTGTTTCAAGACTATAAAAACTTTGTTTTTCAGTTACCTCCCCGCTTATATTTTAAGTTTTCCGGTTAATGACTGGCACTTGTACTGGAACTTCTTGTTAATCTGCTGAATAAATAAAGAACAAATGATGCAACCATATTAGGACTTTACGAATTGTGCGCACCTGCCTAGCAAATAATTGGCAAAAATCACATTTGAATATTTTATAATTGATAATAGTAACAAAATCTAAATCTTTCCTTGTGTTAAAAAAAGTTTATTTCATATAAAATCCGGTCCGTATTTGAGACATCCTAATTAAATAACGGAAATAGATGTAGTTAGACTCCAAATTGTTAAGTTGTTGTTGATATACTAATCTTGATTTTGATATACGATGCTCAAAAGTAAACAAGAAGTTTACACAAGGTGCATCCATGGAGTCTACACAATTTCCGTGCATAGAATCATGAAATAACTGTAGAGGTATTATTATTCATAAGCACAGCTAATAAGTCATTTTACTTATACACTAGCCTTGGCTAAATTCAAAGAGGTTATAGAATTACGTACTATGCTAGCATAAAATAATTAGACAAAATGAATTAATAGAGAAAGCCAGGAGAAAGCTTCTCTGTTTCTGAGTGCCAAATGCATTTTTGCAGAAGGAAAGTAAACCTTTTTTCAAGCGCAAATTAACCACTATTACAATAATTATAACGGTTAATAAAACAAAACACAAAACTTCCCTAGATTTCTTGCTTTCTCCGATAACATTACCCTTTCACAACTAACATGTGCGGTTGGAATGCAGCAAACGGTGCGTGAAAGTTAGAGTTCCAAGCCACCTCTATATCTCGGAATATTTAGACATGACCCCCCAATTTTTCATCGGATCTTTACCGGACATGACCTAAAAGGTCATGTCTACACCCTCCCCACCCTCGACGGGGGTATGGGGAAAATGACATTCCACCGGTTTTGGACCTAAAATCGGTCATTATGTTTATTTCATTTAGGTTAGGTTAGGGGGTGGGGTGGGGAGGGTGGAAACGTGACCTCTAGGTCATGTCCGATAAAGATCCGGTGAAACATTGGGTGGTCATGTCTAAATATTCCGAGATATAGAGGTGGCTTCGGACTCTAACTTTCACGCACCGTTTGCTGCACTCTGACCAAAAAGTGCACAGTAACACTCCTTTGTATCAAAATTATTTGACAACAATAAATTAGAATATTTTGTGGAAAAGTATGTGTACTAGTATATAAATTATAGTACCATGCAAAATAGTTATAACCTTTTTGCATCTTTACAAAAATCTTACAATTTTCAACTTCTGACTTCGTAAATAAACATTCGACTGCTACTTAATACGACGGCTGAATTTAGGCAGCGGGGTCTCGTTTCCTCTGGTGCTTCTAGTTTAGCCACCTAACCTATTACCTTAATATATTGCCTCCCAACTTTTGCCCCATTTTTGACCTGACCTAATTAAAATTACTGTTAAAGCTTAACAAATACGTAGCATGTTTATTTTTAATTAAGCTGTAGGTTAAGTCAAAAATGAGGGAAAAATAATTACGGGAAGCAAAATGCAGAGGGTGCAATAGACAACAAGATTTCCTGCCTAATTTCAGCTAATGCTGACAATAAATTTACTTTCAATTAAGTACCTGAACCAAGAACCAGACACATTTGCTTTTCTATGCCACCAATTGACCCATGTTCCATTTCGTTAATTTATGTCTCTCCTCCTCTGGTAATAGTTTTTATCCCCGCACAACAATTGACAATTTTATATTTAAAGCGTGATCGTCCCTTTAATCTTCTAATTCAGATTGCCAGTCTTCAGATTCTATTTTCAAAAGGAGACCACAATTTAATCATGATGAATGAGCAAGGAATAATGAACGTCATTTAGAATACGTTGGGTCATGGGTTATTCATTATTAAGCAAGAAAGGCTGGCTTCACACTTACCAAAAAACGGGCTACATTCTTCAGGTTAATAAGATATTAAGTCTTAATCTTCAGAAGCTTATAAAACTAAAATAAATATTTTTTTGTTTTTCGATTCCTTATTATGAACATTTGAACATGAACACAAAATAAACTCCGCTAAAATTATTCGCTAAATTATTGTTTTCAAAATAGCATTCAAATGTGCGCGGTGAGACCACACATTTTGTAGGGTCTTCGTAGCTTAATACTATACTAATTGACTAAAAACTAACTGCACAAAAACCAACATACATACGCTTGGAATATTTTGGAAACCTTTGGATTGGAACTTTGTATGTGAATTGTAAATGTAATAATATAATGTACATTGTTAATGTAGTAGTTATAATATTATGGGGCACTGTGACACAATTACTTTTTGATTATGGCCCTTTATACTCGAGAACATAAATAATATTATTTCTGTTTCTGGCTAAACAATAAATAGTTATACTTTATACATTGCTGAATATTATGAATTATGATGATTAAGAATATTTAAGATTATTATGCATTATAGGCAACATTATAGGTATCTTAGAATATGTATCTGCAGCTATTTGATAATATTGGATAATATTCTTTATTCCGAATTTCGATTTTTGTGCATCAGCACAAAATAATATTTTAGTCCAGTCGTGTTAGGCATGTAAAATAAATGATACGAAATGAATTCCAAATAAATTGTCAAATAAAAATATAGCGCAGCAGATACAAATTACATAACATTACTTGAGAATGTCATATAAAGGCATGATGTATCATTTTAGCAAAAATCATTAAAAATCTATCCCTATAATCATAGCTCAGCTAAATCATTATATATGCTGGCTTTTGTTTCTGTTTGGCTTACAAAATGCAAGAGATTTAAAATTTGGGGGAACTTGTTAAGCATTAATAACATCATACAACACTCTACTAAATAAAAACTTTGAAAACTAACTACCTAAACATCGATGGCTTTCGTATTCTATGATGAAAATTTACAAAGGAGATTCAAGCAATTAATATTATCGACATGGAATTAAACAAATTCCAATTCAGTCTTGTTCCGGAAATGCAAGAGTACAAATTAACCCTTGACATAGATAGGAAACATGTCAGATAATGCAATTAATACAGTAACTACAAAATTAGCTTGAGATTACAATAAAAGTTACATAACGCACGTTATTCGTTATAAATATATACACAAGTAACTTTGGACGTTACGTAATAATACCTCCACTGGGGTACATTATGCATTAAACTAAACTATTAATTATTAACATTTAATTAAATGAATTAATATTTACTGACAGAGTTGAGACGCTGTGGCTCAGTAATATAATATTATTATGTCCTTATTCTATTAATTGGCATTTGTAAAGCTGGATTTGTATTTCATAGTCTTATCCGTTGTATTTATCATCAAATATATTTACCTCTGCACTATTCTCAAGTATTTAGTAAATATGCACATTAAATACAATACATAATACATATAGATTGATATTGTAGATACTTGTAAAATACAAAGAAACCATAAATTAAATTCAGAATAGTGATATAGATAATAGATAGATGTTATAGAGCAGACTATAAATATTCATTTTATTATTAATAGATAATTTAATTATCTTTTTTATCTTTACTATCTTTCTTGTCTTCTGATTCGGAAATTTTTTCTAAAGTGTCCTTAATTTTTGTTAACTCAGCTTCAGGGATATCAATTCCACTGTTTTGAATGAACTTGGCTACACTAGCCCTGTACAAGTCAGGTCTTTCTTTTACCAAAATATCTAGCCATAGCTGCATAAGTCTCATCTGTTTCTCAGTACATTGTAAGCATTCTCCAAGTAAAGCTGCTTTTGCTCTAGCTGAAAATGATAACGAATAGTATTATAGTTTTTATACTTTTAGAAAAATATACTGATTAGCTATTGGTAAATTACTACATGCTTATTGAAAATTAAATGTTCATACAATACAACTCGAGTACATTAATATGGCGAACGAACATGCACTTAATAGTCGCTTGAAATGTTAAATAAGTTAAATAGTTTATATAGGTCAGGTACAAAGAAAAATTGGGACTTTTTCATTTGGAAAAGACAAGTGTTTAATATAAACTACAGTGCTACGTTTTCAGTCAAACAAGGGTAGTATTGGGGATACAGATTATAAAGCATTCAATTATCTATAAAAAATCCTTTTAACTTACGTTTTGCCCATCTTCCGACGACATCGCATGGTCCATTATATCTGCAATAGTAATAAGTAAACAGGTTAGTAAGATTGATATTCACCATCTTTTGCATTCAGAAAAGACCTAGAATTACTTACAAGATGCATTTAATTTGTAGATTTAAGTTTCTTGGATTTTTTACATAAGATTCCACATCAATCACGTCTAATTCAGGCTGATACTTCAAAGGGTATTGTTTCTCCTCCGCTGGGCGACAGTTCACAGTTATAATTAAAACTGCCACAGCGAAAATAAGGGCAAAAAGATTCATAATTGATATGCGATTGGAGTTGAGTAGCGTTGATGAAATATGCGAGGGTAAAGGTGGGGTGGATATGGAAAAGTTATCTGAAATATAAAAAAGATCATATAGAAGAATTGGTAATAAGACTCTATTTCAACATTTCGGTTATTAATACTACAATTTTTAAGAATGAAATGGTTGGAAGAAAATGCTCTTAGACTCTAAAAAACGAAAATGATAATAGTGAACAGTGAAATAAGTCTAAATCATGAATACTACTGCTTTTGCAAATATATCTACGATGTTATCTTATTCATGATATACACGTAATACTAATACTTAATTGAATCGTAGTCTCACCTTGTTTTTTAAGTTTATATAAGTATGAAAATGACGTCACAGGCAGTTCACTAACTCACAAGATACACAGGGAACGGTAACTACACAAAGAAGACGGTATGACAGTTAGGATTTCTGATTCTTCTGTAATCTTTAAAGAATGACATGCAAAAATGAGACACATCAGATTTTCAAGTTCACGCTCACTGTTCAGATATTGAAATTTAGAGAGCAACAATCAATACAATTTAGCACAAACACAGAAGAGGTAATGAATCCTCGTAATTGTCGTGCTCATTTAAATACATTTTTCAATCAAGGGCAGCAGGACAAGATCAACACACTAGAATTTTTTTGATCTTGCTCTTGTCTGTTTTGTATATACATATTGTAGTTTATTTATAATGATGTATAATAAGTTCAAATTACACAAGTTAACTTATCATATGTACAATGACACATATATGACACTCTACTCTACAAGTCTACATTGACAATGCCAATGCATTGATCATTTAATTCTAAGATTGCTTTAGCAAGCATTAAAAATATTATCTAATAATATAAGGTAATTTTACGTACAAATACTCGATAATACAATGTTAATTTAGCGGTCAAGTTTCCACTAAACATTTACTATTATTACCTTTGCAGTGCCATATTCATATCAGTATAGTCATAAACAATATACATATACAGATACAGTAGAATAATCTACAAATAAAAATAAGCTGAAGTACAGTACAAGTACAAGGGAACAGTGAAGGCGATTGTTGGTATTGAGATTTAGACAGCACGGCAATGGCAACATACGTATGTAATTAGCACCTATGTCTCATGCTACAGATGAAAGGTGAAGCATAAGGATGCTGAATTGTTATTTTTTGCTTGCTCAACCCCAATCACATAGGTAATTGAAACTTCCCTGCTCATTTTAAAGAATTTTTGCCTGGTTGATGGTCATGAATCATGTCGTTCACGTAACAAGCAACAATAATAATCATAAAATATAAAAGTGATAAAGGCTACCAATATATCGTGGTGTTTTTATAATATGTAGGTATGGAATAAAATGTGGAAGTTCTTATCACAACGTATCAAAAGAATATTTTACTTTGATAGTCCTTTATCTACTGTACGCATTATCTAATGTCTTTCTTCAGGATAAGAATTTAAGATATCGTAACATAAACTTCAACTAAATGGCCATACAATAACTATACATAGACAATATACGTTTGCTACCTTGTAATACAAAGAAGTTAGACTATTATCCTGAAACATAATTATTACAAATTCTGGGCCGTTTTCATTTACTTGATGAATATGTTTTTACTTCATGAATGTTTCCACTCCACAGTTGTTTAATTATTCCCTTTGCATGTCCATACCGGAAATGCGGAAACGTATAAACGTACAAGAACTAAAAGTGTAAAAAAACAATATATGTAATTAACATAGAAGAAGTCAATTTAGTACTTGAAACAACTACACTGCCAAGAAACTCATTATGCACAGAAGGCCGGAGATAAGCTAAAGCAATTTACAATTAATGATTAAAATACGATAAATCGGGTATAATAACGATGTTCCAGACATTATAATAAAATTATATAAAGTGTTTAGCAGATATACACGGACGCAATTACGCTATTTTGACATTCTTATCTGACGAAGGAAAACGATTAACTGTATTTGATGTTCCAATAAATAAAATCATGTTCCAGACATCAGACAACATGTAAAGACTAGGACTAATCCTACAATACATTTAGCATGTAATTATAGTTATTTTATAGTTCCTTTAAAGTAGTACATACAAGGAAACTAGCAAGCACGTATGCGAATAAAATTTTGGCGTTTTTTGAAGGAAATGATTCAAAAATGGCCTAAAAATGGCAAATAATATTAATATATACATAACGTAATTTGTTGGTTGATTTTTTCGGTAATGAGCTTTGTTTGATAAAATTACTTTTAATGTTGTTTCTTAGATGATGAATAGTGAAAACTCCAAAAAGTGCACCGACGAAGATGACCAGCCCTGTTCATCCAAAAGTATTGTTCAAAACGTTTTCAGACCAATAAGTCCTAGTCCTGATAAGTCTTCCGGTTCCTCACCTCCATCTCCTCATGATTCAGTAAATCTTAAATTTTTTAGCCAGTTATGGCATGCGGAGGGGAGGGACGGGGAACTTAAAAATCTATTATGCAGGCCATTTAATCCCAGGCTCATTACTAGTCCAATGTTGCAGAAGTGGCATTTATTCCCTGTCGAACAATATCAATTTCAACATAATATTGGTAAGTTGTCGATTTTCGAACTTGTTTCTGTTTCAATAAGTATGAACAAAAGTATATAACCAGTAACCACAACCAGTTGGTGAAAGGGTTTTATGTAAAGTAGTAACAAACGTAATATGTAAGTTACATATGTAGGAGGACACCAAATTATTGTTAATTTTTAAAATATATTTCTTTATGCCCTTGGAAAAGAATTCTCTAAAGCGAAATGCGATAATGAAGAACTAGAAGGCGACGTCCAAACAACTTCAATACAGACACAGAGTTGTGATGAAGGCGCTCCAAGTGCTAGTCCACAAAATTTCTTCAGTACTGCTGCGGACAGAAAAACCAGTAAAAACAATGGAGAGACGCTGGTTATTGACTTAGGCTCAGATTGAGTCTACAGCCAAGTACCCTCGTTCCGGAGGTGTGTACTGCGTACTTTTATATTATTTTAAATTTTTATATTGCATCAAATTCTTTTGAAACCTTTCTTTACAAAAAAATATTTTAATTAATGTACTTATAGAACCAGTAGTACTTGTAGAAGATGCATGTAGGATATTCGTATTCCATGATTTTTGACTAAGAGTGACAGCTCTGCGAAACAATGAATTCTCGCTTTTCAGTCCTCTAACTCTTACCCCAATGTCAATGTCAATCTGTCAAAAGCAGCAAATGATCAATTTTTGGTATTCTAAATTCATTTAAGTTATCAAAGTAGTAATACTAGTACATTCCATTTTCCGAAATACTATTTCAAAATGCATTAAACCTTACATGCAACATATCATTATTATTATATAATATATAATATTTTATACGAGCTCTAGTGTAGGGTAAAACATTATGTATTATTAATTTATGTATGTATTGTGGTACGAATGCAAAGGGACTTTGCAAATGTGATTGCCAAATTACGAAATGCGATTTTGTGATAGTAAGCTCTTCTAAACGAAAGTGTATTTTTCAACAACTGTTCAACGTCACTCCTGTCTCACGCGCATAGAATTTTATATAGCGTAACAATAATTTCCCAACTTTCTCAACGCCCCAGGACGCTGTATTAGTCATAAAAGAGGGAATTATCAATGATATTCCGAAGCATTAAAGCTACCGGGCGGGAACTAACCTCCTAATTTAAAAATAGTTTTTAGGGTAATTCAGTAATATTTTTCTGTCAAGATTTCATTTAAAAGTTATAAAAGCTGAAAGAAATTTGTCAAAAAACAGTAAATTATAATTGTGGATGGATAGTTTCATCATTGCGGATAATTTTGAGCGGAGGTACGGACAGGTCAAGGCTTAAATGACGCTAGTAGCTTCGATGCTTGACTCACCGGAGATCTTTGGCAGATAAATACTGGAAAAAGTGACAGTTCTAGTTTTGAGTTTGTTCAGTGTAATAACTGAGCACTACTCGGGCTCAGTTGTTCGTGTTTAGAAGTTGTTCTTACTGTTGTGCTTTTAAACAATTAGGTCGTCAAAATAGGGAAAGTAAAGAAAACTCGTAAGGCGGACGGAGGTGGTGGGGAAGTGTCGTTGTTAGAGCGTGACAAGGACAACAATAACCACCGAAATAGAAATCACACCAACGCAAGCAATGCAACTAATTCTAATAACGCTAAAACTGACAAATTACAAATTGAGGATTGTGACATGAAGCCCATCGAAGATGACGATGGATCGTCACCATCAGCTGTCCAGTGTCCTTCAGAGCAGGATCAAACTGCATCGGTATCTATGTCTTTGAATGTTGAAACTCAAGATCTATGCTGAATTAATACTTAAAATATGCACATAATTTACTCTTCACTCTTATGATTAATAATATTATATAAACTAACAATCCATCATACAAACAAAGTTGATGAATATTTATATTATTGTCGCCTCTGCCATGTGTAAACTATTGTAAAAAATATTCTACTGATAGTCCTGCTCGCCTGCTCCTCTGCCTGATCTGTCTCATTCTCATCTTTACTTTCATCTCTACTCCCTACTGCTAATTATATTATGAACTTATTCAAAACACTTTAATATCTAACAAAAGAACCGAAAGTTTGTACACTTCAAATTTAAACATTGTATAACAATAAGTGAGCTATCAGTGTTATTCTCATCGCAGTTATTTCCAATCTTGTCTCAAAACTGTCCTCACTGCAATGTTTGACTTAATTAGATGATCTTGCTTTACATATTATATGTACTTTAGTATTGTTGATTGATAATTGTTGGACTTTGGAGCGGATCTGTTGCTAGTATCCACATCAAACTCTCAGTATTCCTGTTTACGAGTTACTGACTTGACTGTTGACTTTCTGCTTTCACCTTATTGATGTACGAATATTCTATCCTAGTCTGTTAGAATTTTAGAATAATATTTATGACATTATTTAAATTAAACTAAAAATAAAATAATAATACCTATATGTTTTGTAAAAATGGTACTTTAACGTATGGTATCCTTTCAGAATGAAGTGGAAGGAGATGGGGACAAAAGTGACAAAACAGAATCAGGAAGTAGTCAGTCCGTGAGCACCGTTAATACTGTCAGTTCGAATGGGCCAATTGTGAACTTTTCAATGCCGACACTTACTAAACGGAGTGTCACGTTGCAAATGTTGCTAGCAGCAGGGATTCTTAAACCAGGCGAAGGGACCATGAGCTTGGAATATCATGTAATTTTAATATTTCATTTCTTATTTGTTATACCAATATACTATGTGCTTCAGCGTTTCATGTTTTAATTTAAAAAATCTAATTGGTATTTAAGGGGCAAAAGTTTCTTGGAGATCTACTAGAAAATGGTCAAATACGATCGCAAGAAACATCACAAGTTTTCACATCACCGTCGGCCTGGGCTATTGCCTGTAAACAAATAATAAATCCTGAAAAAATTCTTAGAAAGTCAGGATGCGGCTGGGCATCTATAAAATACCGAAGTAAATGACATTTATCGTAATATTGCTACATAGTATTGAACAAAAGAAGAAATGAAAGACAGTAGTTTAACCACATTCCTGTATGTTTTTTAGGTTTAAAGTTGGATTATTACAAAACGGTATGGTTTAAAAGGCTCCGTGAAGGATCTATAGACATAAAAAACATTTCCAACGGAGCATCCTCATCTGATGATTCGGATGATGATGATACACCTCATTGTGTTCTCAAGTTTGGTGAGCATTTCGATAACAGCCCTGGTTATCAATCAGCACTAACAATGGGAGCAAAAGTAAGCTACCTGTGTTTCATTATACATTGCATTATAATTACCAATACTTTATTGTAGTAATTTTTACATGTATGCTGCTATTGAATCAGCCATTACAGATTATAATTTAAATGTAATAATTTACCTTTACAAATAATCACGTCATGAATACTGGCGTTATTCTTCTATATTATGCTATATTAACTTATGTGGACATGATTTTAGATATTGATCTCCTGTACCGAATTTAAAGAAATGGAAAGACTTCAACCGTTCCATGTTAAGATTTCTGCCGAAGCTCTTGCCTTAGCGGATTTTCATTGTAACATTACTAATACAGAAACCGTTGGGTATATCTCTGGGCATTGGAATGGAGATCAAAATTGTATGTACAAATTATAAGTATTGCATGAGTTATGAACAATTTATAGCATTATAATAAGACGGTGGATAATTGTTTCTATGTATTTTTAGGTTTGAAAATGGAAGTGATACATCCTTGCCGTGTGCTAATGCCCCATTCTAGTTCAATAGACTGCGACAATGAAAGAAATCGGGTTGCATTGGACATTCAAAAACTTAACCATGAAGTTGTCGGCTGGTACCATTCCCATCCAAAAGCTCCAGCACAACCATCCAAAGATGATATTTCTCGTCAACTAGATTATCAAATAATGATGAAAGGAGCTTCTGAATCATCATACATTCCATGTGTTGGAGTTATTATCTGTAAGATTTTTTGTTAAATTAGAATAGCTTTTTAGTTTATGTATTTGCATGCCCATAAGTTTAATGAATATTTATAAGTTTTGTAATGTGTATGTATGTAGCTCCTCTGAGTTATTCAAATCGGGAAGACTCAAAAAAGTCTACAATACAATTTTTTTGGGTAATGCCTCCACCTGAAAACCGTCCGATGGAAATGGGCCGGCCCATGCATATCGAATATGACACCTTTTCTGAGAGCAATTTCGATACCAAAAAAATACTTTTGAAAATGGTTAGTTGTCAATCTATAACCTGTCAATTTTTGTTGGGGTTAGGTTTTCATTACATTAAAAGAAGTTCTCGAATCAAAATATTAATTTTAACAATTTAATTTTTAACATAGGGGACTTTAATTAACTTCTACAAGGAAAGAAAAGGAATGGTCGACTTACTCGATATATCTACAGTAAAGTTAGAAAAACTCAAAGTATGTATTGGTTTACAATGTGTCCTCACTTTATATCATTTGTAGCAATCAATCTTCATAGCAATTTTCTCATACTATTTTTGTTTACAAAAGGAAACATTTTCATCGTGGCTACCTGAAGTAAAAGGAAATGAAGAATTTTGGAAAGAAGTAAAACAGTTATTTATTGCGCCTTTACCACCCCCTACTGTAACACCGCTGGCGAAACCCCCATCACCTTTAGCTTCGACCTCTAAGGCACCAACACCAAGTTCTGCAATATCTTCAACAGCACCTTCTTCCACATCAGATGCCGCATATTCTGCATTAACTCCATCAACTGTGCCAACCGATGATGCAATGGAGTAAGAGTTGAATCCTTGGCTACTTTTTCTAGACAAACGTAACTCGGATGAATTTGTTTGTCTCTGCGTTCGCATAATTAATTATCAATTTTTTAAGTATCGGAAACTATATCATGGTTTAGTTACAATCTGACAGTGTCGAAATTGAGAATTCCTCGCATTTCATTTCTTAATTTGACTATCTTTGACTTTGAAACATAAGCAAAAATCTACCAATCAGTAGATATCTCTTACCTTGTAGCATTTAAATCATCCGTGGATGTACTTAATCCAACTAATATGAACGCAATGTTAGTTGATGCATTTAAAATACAGCAGATAGATACTTATATAATACATAATACTAACCGGTAAGAAGTAATGAGCGTGATTGTTTGATCATTCTTTCGTTAGCGTATTTAAATTATGATTATTTATTTGGTATTGGTATGAATGATACCGTCGTTTGAGTGTCTTTTGTATACTATTCAGTAACTTGCATTTTATGTTGGTACATTTTGAAAAGCCGAACATGATATTTCGCCTGGTACAAACTTATTTTACAGGAAGAGCGTAGAGTAGATGCTCTCTGTTTAGGTATACATCCAAAAATGTGTTAGTAATCTACGTACGCAAAACTACTAAGCAGCTACATCTAATTCGTAACTGGTAGAAAGTTATTTAGAGGACTTTATTCAAATTCTAAAATTAAGTAGTTACTACAACCGAAAACCCACCTAACGTGACTAGATTATTGTTTAATTTCACTTCTAATAGTATCCGGATGATAAAACATTTTTACTCATTGTAAGTCAAGTTAAATAGGTTGTAGGTTGAATTTAATCAACCGTGAGTATAAAGATAAACTAACTTTCATTTAACTTCATGCGTTATACGATTTATAGGAAAGTTAATCTTTCCAGTCCGTTTACTCCCGCCAAAAGAAACTCAATAAGTAATTCAGTATTTATGCAATAAGATATGATTACAAATGTACACTTTTTTATTACTCACTGTTAAATATTTTTGGGGTGAATTCTCTGGAATGCTAGAACCGGAAAAGAATATGTATTCTAATTCTATACTTTCAACTTTCAGTTGGTAATTAGGTATAACTTATATATAACGTGTCAGATACGTCTACGTCTATCTAGATTCTAGATATTACGATTGTAAGTATAGTTGTTGTAAAATATTATATTATGACGGATTGCTTGTTTTTTTACATTTCTGAAATGATTAGGTATAACATGAGCAATATGGATTGTATTTTATGCAAAAGTGTGTTAGTATATGTGTTACTGTTAGTCCTAGTTAAATACCTAGGTACCAATTTAATTAAATAAATGACAATTGGTGACTCAATCAAAAATTTACTCCAAAAAATGAGTAGTTGGCAGAATTGTCAAAAATAAATAAGCGTAGTGTATATAGTATATGATAATATGTACCTTAAAATATAGGTACTTATAAATAGATTTTTTTACTTGCAAAACTCATTTTGTAAAAACATTTTTAGAATAGTACGATGAAAACTATGTACGAGAAGATAAAATCCAAAATCTAAACGCTGTATACTATGTACTACAGATAATATGCAATGATAATATTTGATTATACTTTCATCTTCTAGGGTATTATTTAAGTATACTTGATGTGGAGATTGTGCTTGAAAGAGAGTCTAATTATTGATATTGTGTGAGTGTATATCATTGTCTTTCTACTCCTGATCCCAGCTGTCAAAATGTGTCAAGTGTCATCTGTAATAAAATCACCATTTAACCAGTGTTTAGAAAATAGATTAACGTATAAAATGAAAAAAATCGGATGAGATTCACAGTAAAAAATAAATGCTTGATGTCTTGAAAATGTTTTTTTATGAAATCTGCTTCATTTAGTAAATATTGCGCAGGTAAGAACGGTAAGATACAAAAAATACGTATTTTTTTGTTTCTTACCATTTTGATACCAGGTTCTTTCGTCAACAAACCTAAAACTTTTTTAGGCTACCCACCTTTTTGTCCTGTTTTGTCAATGGAAGTCTTGTTCGCTGCCTGAGATTATAAATTACGTTAGTTAAAAAAGAATATAAGTGAAATTGTGTTTGTAGGTAATGCTAAGCCACATTTTATATGAGTTAAGTATCAAGACAGTTAAGTGCATATCTCATCATCGCATCTCATAATCTCATGTCTCATTACTCATCACACAAAACATGCTTTTCATCATTTGTCAGTTATTGTGAGTCGATTCTATAGTTCGTTAGCCGATTAACAAACTTTTCGGCTGTAGTATCTTTAAATACATTGAATTTGGCCACTGACTTAATCTAATTATTAACATGAAGAAATTCAAAATGAAGCAAATTGTATCAATATTATATTCCATCCATATATTTAAACCCTATGAATCCTTTATGGTATTATGATGTATAATGTAAAATGTGTATACAATAGACATGAAACGGGGTAAAGTGATATGTGAAATATCAAATATGTGACACATGAAAGTGATATCATTTTTGCAGTGCAAGTGATATTATGCTTTTTAAAATACATGCGTAAATGTATAGAATAATGATTATTTTAGTGAGTAGCTTAGTTGGTAGTTTTGTGAAGTGATTAGTGCATAGTTAAACATTACACTGAAGAGGCTGCATCAAGTAGAGGAGTTAGTAAATTAGAAAACATGTCACAATGATTTACAATATTTTTAAATTGGAAATATTTGGGGTATGTGTGACTGTTTGGAGATACATAAAAGGAAAATAATATTATTATGTGCATGCTGGCTAGCCACCAGGTAATCACGCACACCCGCTTCAATCCTTTACCTCCAAGTTTCTATAGCTTCCATTCTGCAAACAAACAGATCGCATAGTATGCTACGCATAAGGCAACTTTTGTGCTTTTATGTGAGCTAAAGTACCGAAACGGATCAAGAGGCTACAAGAGAACGCGTTAGAAAACTTGGAACTTTGGAAGTTCATATTATATCAATATTTTTCATTCATAAACCCATTTGAATTTGGTCTATTTCGTTTGCTTTTTATCTATTTATTGCTTCCCTTAGACTGTCGGGATTATTTCTGAAAAATTGAGAGAAAAGATTTTCATTCATTGTCAAGTTTCTCGGCTAAATTAGTACTAATACAATACAATATAATAGTAATAGCATAAGGACTCCTGAGTCCTGAGACAATAAGGATCGGAAATAAAAGATGTCAATATTCACATGCTATACCGAAAGTGTCGTCATCCACTACAGGTCCGACTGGTTTTCCAGGGCCACTGTGTTCAATATTTTGATCATTCTCACGACCATTATTGCACCATTCATGATAGCTTACCGTACGCAAGGTTGGTTTCGTTTCGCTAATTTCATAACTTCATAATGTCATAATAACATTTTTATGCCAAAACTGCAAATGCATTAAACAGTTTGTTTTTATTTTAGGATTTTGGACGAAACTGGAAACTGTCCGTGAGCAACCAAATGTTTTGTTCAAGCATCAGGCATTGGTAAATTTAGAAGTTAAAAATGCTGACGGTTCGTACGGAGAGCTTGTTTGGACCACATTTCCGGGTCTGTATTCAATGTTAGAGATGGGGGCTAAAGTTACCCCTTTCATAATGGCAAGTTAATAAAATAAATAAATTTTTATTTCGCAAGTATGTAGGCAATACGGAATACTGAATAACATACAATGAATTTAGTCTAAACCGAAAAAAATATTCAAATTACAGTCTCGTGAAGGAGATACGAATATGGATGGAATGAAGGATTTTCTGGAAATGGACCTATACATTCCATTGCAACATAACGATAGTGTCATTGGAGTGAATATCGTATTACTATTTGATTATCAGCTAAAGGCATGCACCTATATAATATATACTTATTACATACATTTACTATAGCTGTAAATAGTTTTGTTTAGTTAATAATTTCCATCCTCTGCTTCTATTTAGGATAGAAAACTTACTAAAGAATTTATTTGCTTATTTCAGAGACATGCTAATTTGCAAATGGAATCAATGATTTTTTTAAGTCATTTGTCGGCAAGGACGGGAAATCGTTTTGAGGTCACTGGAGATTTAGGGCTTGTTCAAAAGCAACCATTGTGGAACAGGTTAAGGGATGATAGATTCACTAAAGATGTCATTCCCAAAAACAGTACCTCTAGGCAGGACTATCACTTCTCAAAGATAATTCGTGAATATGCATCGAGAAACGGTACAAAGACAAATAAGTAACTTCATGAAAACCACTTGTTATAATAATATATGCACTAAAACTGTCTTGTTAATTTTATCGTTTTTGGATGCTTTTAGTTAGTACCAAGTTAAAAAATAAATACGAACTTTGGCAAAACGATGGGGACATCAGAGATGAATTTCTAATCAAAGTCAGAGTTGTATACATAGAAGAATCCTACGAGTGTTGGGCAGGATTTTGGACAAATTTGAAGTGGGCTTGGATTCAATATTTTGCCGTATTTGTTGCAATTTTTCCCTTCCTAAAACTGTTTCAAAGAATTGTCTACAAATCAAGAATGTTTGAGACTATGTTATCCATTCCATGGGTCAAAAAAGCAATGTAAAATAGTCATAACTTCCGTATGCAGCAAATCTGAAATTATTGTTTGTTATTTTTATTATGAAAACAAGAAGACTAGTGATAATAATAAGTAGTGAATTTTGTTATGAAAAAAATAAACCGATTTTAATCAGTTAATATGTACAGACTATTCTTGTGGATTAATTAGCTCGTTTCATAATGTATTATATAAGATTTTATGCATATGTGCATGTAAATACAATCAATTTGTATAAACTTTTACATACTTTTGTGGTCAAACAAAATCAATAAAACTAACAAGCTACGATGTGTATTCAAAAATTGACATTAATTCGACGAGGTGGATAGCCATCAACATCAACTATCAAGTATACATACTCATAGTTTCCTCGGTCGTTCTAAAGCATAAAAGAAATAAAATCATATCTCATATGGTATCATACAATCATACATCATAATATCTTTAAAGGATCTAAAAATTATAATATTAATATTAAACTTACCATTTTCTTTTCGACATGAACAGTAGCTTTTCGAAATGTTCCTTCGATGTAGTATCTCATCCTTAGATATTTTGTGTTGTCTTGAAGAAACTCCGAATGCCTAAATATTTGTTTAAAAAAGTAATGAAAATCAGTTGATTCATATATACTTGTTGACTTGAAGTAGCATTGAAATTGAAACTAAAGTCATAAGTTATGACTTTAGTTTCATGTTTCATGTTATGACTCATAAATGTTTAGATATAATATAAATCTAAAAGACATGGTAAATCTTTATTACGCAACATGACGCCGCCAACCCCTGCGTGTTTCTTCTCCGTAGCATTTAATAGGGGCCCCCAACACATCTTGGACATCCTGACTGAGTTTACAAAGTTTAAAAGAGTGGGTATAAATATTATTGGGACTGTTTGAGGAAAATAATTCACTCAACAAAACATATAACATAGCCCCTGAAACGGCTAAACCAACAAGTATAACTCCTCCGTAAGTGGCAGTCTTCGCATTCTCCTTCACTAAAAATGTATATCTACATCATTAAAATGTTTTGTTCTATATATAACATCATATTATGATATAACTAAATATAATATTATCTAATAATATGGTATCAGGATGTTTAGATCAGGATTTCATGTGCCTACCTTTTTCCCCCAACGAAACTGTAACTGCTCCTCTATCTCTACTTTCAGTTAGAGCCTGTGAATCTGATGTTTCTTTCTTTTTCAGTTTCTGTACAGTAATTGGAGATGTAGTAAATGTTCTACTGCTTATTGAAAGTCCAATAATCCTTCTACTATCAGTACTACCGCCACATTCACACATCATTTTTTTAGGCTTCAAAACAACTGCTTGATTTGGAAGAACAGTCTTCCAATCGTTGTGTCTCAATGAAAAGTATCTTGATCTTGTTTTGTAGCCAGCAGTGGTGGTAATCAAATTAATATACTTTTGAAACATAATTGGAAAATTATTTCCCAATCGGAATCCTGAGTTGATTGACCTCATCCTGACTTAATCTTCTATCTTCTATTTCAAGGCTTGTCAAAGGTTTGCTCATTCGCGATCAACCGGTCAACTTGTCACGATTACCAGAAGATTGACAGCCAACAGTCAGTGCAAATCCAGTTTAAATCTAGGATAGAAATTTCGATATCGTTATAATCGTTAACAAATGACAATGAATCAGGTAAACTACCAGCTTTTTAACCAAAGGTTTAAAATCTTGAATATCTAATTAAAAATTTGTAATTACCTTTTTGTGTCAAATTGTCAATCAAGCAATTGTGACGACGACTGCGGCGAATAATCAGGAGGAAAAAAATTACTGTTAGATTTAAATGTAAGGGTGGTTATATATATTTAAATGTTTATATATTAGATTCCATAATTATAATGGGAAATTGCACCGAAAGATTCTTAAGTTATGTGAATAGATGAATGAACCGACCGACCGAACTGAAAGAGATAGAGAACTCACGTGCGTGAGTGTGAAAGCATCGAAGTGCTTGATTTGATTTTCATCTGTTGTCTGCTGCTGATTGCTTTGCTGATGTGTGTCTTGTCTGTGCATGATTTGATTCTGACAACATACTTTTCTGTCAATTATCTATCTGTCTTCTTGTGGCTGTCCCTGTGGATAATGCCAATTTCAATCAGTGGTCAGTCAGATCAAAAGGAACAACCAGAGTCAACGAGCCGAAATCATCTTCATAAATCATATTTCAGCTAAAACATGCCGCAATAAAAGTTCGCCAATTATATAGAAAAGTACATAATACAATTCACTTGGTTGGTCTTGGTCATCATTGCTGTGGGAGAAAGTGAATGTGTGTGAAGCAATTTTATTGAAGGTAATTTTGAAAAAGGCATCTAGCATTTTCCTTATAACATATAATTCAAAATTAGCATTTTAATTTTGTTATTCTTCGTATATATAAAGTTTGTGAAAAGTTTGTTATGTCACTTTGTGATAAACGTGTTCCGTTAATGCCATGTTATCCCACTATTTTCTTTGTAACATTACATAATGCAATATTGTTGTCTGATTTTGTAGGCGTACTACTAACAACTCATTTGTTTGGAACAAAAAACGCCAGCATCTGTCTGAACTATTCTCTCCAGCAGTTTGTGTACTGTACTTCATCCAAGGGCAGTTTTAAACTGCTTTTAGTTGTTGTATGCATCTGTAGTCTATCTACCTAGATAACTACCTACGACTTCACTTTGTCATAAAAACGCGATTTGTGAATGTGGTAGGAATTAGTTTCTTTCTACTCTATATGGACATGACACAAACTAAAGAAAATTCTGTCGCCGTCTGTTGCAGCCCAAGGTATCCTATCCTCTGTCTCTGTTAATTATATTATTATTGCACTAAGCATTCGTTATTGGTATATTAAATTTCGAAAAGCTGAAAGTTAGGCCCAAATATATAAACATTATATTAATTTCGAAAGATACGATTGCTAATCTAGAGTGGAGTTTATTGCTTGATTTCATAAGCATTGCATACGCATATGCTATCTAAAATTTACCAGTTTTACTTGCAATCGATAATCGTTTGATAGCTCCGAGACAGACTTAAAATATCTGCCTATGGCCCAGGTATTTATCTATATAGATAATCTATTTTCAATGTTTACATGGAATGATTGATTTGCATTATACGGAGATTACAAGTAGAAAAGAAAGTTAAAAGGAAAGATTAAGGATGAAAATAACAGACGGTTATTATGCTCAACCATGCTCAACTGACAAAAATCAAAGCAGAACATTAATTTACAAAATTACAAAGAAAGAGTTTATACAGGTGTAAAATAAAGAATAATCTTAGCCTTTATTATAAATGCTTCTTAAGAGTTTTATGACTAAAATTCTAAATTCAACTAACTATTCTCCCTCTTAAAAACTTTGGGTGAAAATGACTAATTTCATTTCGTAGGGTATTATAGCTATTAACAGATTAATGATTAAGTGCTAATCTGGAAAAGTTTTGTAACATGTTGGTCGAATATATGAATCATTCTATCTACAAGTGCCTCATGTGTATGCAAAAATGTAATGTATAAATTGGGCACGGATTATGTCGTATGTGAGTTTATTAATATATTTTGAATTTGCTTGCTTGTATGTATCCGTAGTCTGCTCCCTATACTTATGCTTTTCTCATACATGTAGCTCAGAAGCCAAGCACTAAGCATTAGGATATTTTTATGTATCTATATTACATTTTACAATCTCTGCAAAAAGCTTTTACCGAAAGGCAAGCAAGGTACTGCAGTATTAAGTTTATGTTAGGAAGCTCTAAGAAATCCTTTTTGCTTTGCATTATACATTACACGCACGACACATGGGCACGGATACGGACGGATACGCCGAATTTGTACGAGTACCAATCACGACACCCTGTTTATCCATCCAAGGCTTAAAGAAATCGATAGTCCTTGCTCATAAGTACCCTTCTTCCTTAAGAGAATCAGAAGGATAGGTATACCATAGTGCATATATTTAATAACTCGTAAATAAAAACAACGTGAGTGATATGCATTAGGTACTTCCTTTGTCAGTCTGCATTTATCTATTAAGTAGAAACGTCAGTAATCCAGCACAAGTCTGAAGTGATCTACATTCTGACGCAAGCTGCATTGTACAGTATACTAGTAAAGTTACCCGTCCTACGGACGGGATAGTAACAGCACGCTTGAATTCCTTAAAAAATTTCAAAATTTTCAAGAGTAAAATTTGTAAAATTTATTCTGATAAATGTGGAGTGATATGTCGAGTAGAATATGAAGTAAGTGTGGAGTAGAATATGGAGTGATGTGTGGAGTGGAATATGGGGCAAGTGTGGAGTGGAATGAGAGGCAAGTGTAGAGTAGAATATGGAGTACGTGTGGAGTGGAATATGGATTAAATGTGGATTAGTAAGTGTGGAGTAGAATATGGAGTAAGTGTGGATTAGTAAGTGTTGAGTAGAATATGGAGTAAGTGTTGAGTAGAATATGGAGTAAGTGTGGAGTACAATACAGAGTAGAACATAGAGTAGTGTAAGTAGTACAAACCTCAAGGGAGCGTGAAGTTACCCGTCACCCATCATGAAGTTACCCCCTGAAATTGTGTGTCAAAATTCGATCGGCCGTGCAATTACCCTTCAAAATTCTACGTACCCCGTAAAAATCCCACCTGCCGTGATGTTAATCGTCAAAATTCCACCTACCGTGCACTTGCCCATCAAAATCCCACCTACTGTGCACTTGCCCATCAAAATTCCACCTAAAGTGATGTTACCCGTAAAAACTCCACCTGCCGTTATGTTAACAGTAAAAATTTCACCTGCTATGAAATTATCCTTTCCCTATATAGTTCTACTTGTGAAATTACAGTTAAACCTTTTCTGTGATATTAAACGCAAAAATTCCACCTGCGAAATTACCCGTAAAAATTCCACCTGCGGAATTACCCGTAAAAATTCCACCTGCGGAATTACCCGTAAAAATTCCACCTGCGGAATTACCCGTAAAATTCCACCTGTGGAATTACCCGTAAAAATTCCACCTGCGGAATTACCCGTAAAAATTCCGCCTGTGAAACTACCCCTAAGATTCCATCTGCGAAATAAGCCATAAAATTTCCACCTGGCTTTTTTGTATTTGCTATTCGGCTCTCGTGTAGTCCGGTTTTGCATACCGACTACATGAAAGAAATTAGTTTATATTATTGTTTATGGGAATTTATCTAGACTGATAGGTTTTGCAAACAGTAGTTACCTAATTTACTGCATTTTTCTATTACCATTAAATAATTAAATGACATATTTCATGTTTTACATGACTTGAATGGCAATCAATTAAAATTTACCCAAATCGTAAGCTATTGGATATTTAAATAGTTTCACAATACTTTATTTAATTAAATTAATTTGCACTATATCGGCTTGGTTTTTTGTAAATAAAAATACCATGTAATTTGACAAAATTTGGTTAAGGTGCAAATAAGTTTAAAGAGACTAAATTCATTAGTTATATGTAGTTGAGAGTGGTATGGCTTATAAAAATTAAAACCTACAGCAAGCCGTAACAGAAGCTCGCCTGAGTGAAGGTTACCGTGTACACATTTTGATAGACGAAAAGTACTCGCACGTAGCACAAAACCGAGCGTGCGGATTTTGATCAAACTTTCAGAATTGAGTCTTTATATATATATCTACGACATATTAAAAATTTAGAAATTGATATTGTAAGGAAATATGAAAACCGAAAATCAAAATTGATTAATGTTTACTATGAAAATCAACCGGAAATCAAATTTAATTATGGACTATGAAAATCAACAGAAAATCAAAATTGATTAATGTTGACTATGAAAATCAACGGAAAATCAAAATTGATTAATGTTGACTATGAAAATCAACAGAAAATCAAAACTGATTAATGTTGATTAATGTTGACTATGAGAATCAACAGATATTCAATCTTGATTGATTATGAGTATCAAAATCAACAGAAGATTAAAATCGGTAATAATGATTATTTAAATTTAAAGGAAATCAAAAAATGGAAATTTGACTATAAAATTGAATAAAAATCCAAAATAGATTTTTTCCATCGTCTAATAGTTATTTTTTGGTTTAATTTGCTTTATTATAAAATCTCAAATTTGGTAGAAGCAGATTGAAATAGTTTATACTATCCCTCTAACAATTTATAGGAAACGCCATTGAACTTTTTAATGTCCATTTAATGCCAAATTTTCATTTTGACTATCAAAATGAAGATAAAGTGAGCGCGCGGTATCTCGGCAACCAATGGACCGATTTACCCCCAATTCAATAGGGATCGTCAGTGGTCCGTAGGCATTGTTTTTGCCAAGTTTGGTCAATATCCGTCATTGCTTTCGAAAGTTAGCGTGGGGACGGACGGACGGACGGACGGACGGACGGACGGACGTACGGACGTACGGACGGACTGTGTGATTCTATAAGCTCGCTTTATCAGGCGAGCTAAAACTGATTTCTGCAAACGCACTGTTCAATATAATTTGTGTGATCGGGAGTCGACTGCAAAGTAGTTAGGTATTGTGTTGGTGGGAGTTGGGTATTGGGCTAGTGGGATCCGGGTATTGTATCGATAGGTGTCGGGTATTGCGTTAGTGGAAATCGGTTTTTGTGTCGGCGGTAGTTGGATATTGTGTTGGTTGGATTCAGGTATTATGTTAGTGGGACTCGGGTATTGTGTTGGTGGGAGTCGGATATTGTGTAGGTTGGATTCTGGTATTATTTTGGTTGGAGTCGGGTATTGTGTTGGTGGGTGTCGGGTATTGTTTTGGTGGTAGTCGGGTATTGTGTAGGTGGGAGTCGGGTATTGTATCGGTGGGAGTCGGTATTGTATCGGTGGGAGTCGAGGATTGTATCGGTGGGAGTCGGGTATTGTAACAGTGGGAGTCGGGTATTGTAACAGTGGGAGTCGGGTATTGTATCCGTGAGTCGGGTATTGTATCGGTGGGAGTCGGGTCATGTGTTGGTGGGAGTTGTCGGGTCTTGTGTTGGTTGAAGTCGGGTGTCTTTTTGGTGCTTATCGGATCTTGTGTTGGTAGCTGTTGCTTTGTATTGGAGTGGAAGGAGTGAGCGAAGGCTTATAGTAAAGGGAGGCTTATGGTAAAGGGAGTCTTATGGTCGCAGCATTAGCATCCGCAGACGACGACGACAACTCCACTACAGCTTACCATATACGATCTTCTGAATCAAGAATCACAGCAAACAGAAAAGTAAAAACTTTATTGTATCTCATTGTCAGCCACTGCAGATTCAGTGGACGTTTCAATATTATTTCTCCAATACCTTGTCATATAGCCAGAAAGCTTTAAAGAAACGAAGCAATCATTTTTACAGTACTTTTCTCATTAGATATAATAGTTTCATACAGTTTCAAAGAAATAGAAAGGTAAACTTTTTAACATACAAAAATTGAATCGGTAAGATGGGAAATGCAGGAAATGTTGAGTGTCTTCTTGTAGCTCGAATAATCTTCCAAACTCTTTCTATCCTTACTACTTTTACTCTGTAGGACTATCAATATTTGGGTTGCAACCCGGGAAAAGAAAAGACGGATAGACAAAGTCTGTGCGAACCTTTTATTTTCAATTTTTGATTTCTCCAAGTTGTACAAATATTTCAAATTGAGATTCTTGTATTTAAATGTTTAATAGTGCCCTCGGGGAGAGTCTTGGGCATTTTGTAAAGTATGTAAATTTACTTATTATGTTTTGCAATAGTAATTGTAAATAAATTATACTTGAAGGACTTCTTTAAAATTTTCTCTTCAGTGAAAGTTGTATATAGTGTTAACTGCGTCTTGAGGGAAAACAACTTTCTCTCGTAGCATCTCATATACCTATCTATATAGCTGAGACTCTAGGAACTGTCTTTGATATGTTAGATTGTGTACTATAGATTCAAAATTACTAATACTAATATACTTACTAAAAAGATGTGCCAGTTTATTGTAAAAATACCTTCGTAGTCAAAAATCGTATATAGTGGTAATAAAAGGCAATAATAATAATGTAAACTAGTTCTTGATACTTTTTTGCAATACAGTGCTGAAAATATAAGACGATAATTTTTGGTTTTCAGACAAAATACTACAGACAAGGGAAACTAGTGAGAGCTGTTGCATAAGTTATCGTTCTTGTGAAATCTGAAATATTTCACTTTTCAAAAAACCGAAATGGAGATGGAATTTACCCTTGTATCGCTAATATCATGGATAGCTTCTTTGGCAATGATTTTTGGTGGTGTATTTCCATACATACCTCAATACAATGAAATCAAAAAGTCAGGAAATGCTGAAGGGTTCAGCCTATTCGTCTGTTTGGCACTTTTGGCAGCAAATATACTTCGAATATTGTTTTGGTAAGCTTCTATTCATGAATCACACATTATAAATTTACCATTCTGTGTCATATAGCTGGCATGTCCAGTTTCTACATTTTTGGATCAATATTCATATTTTATTAAATGTACATGTTTATAATTCAGCAAAAAATATATTCTATTCCAGGTTCGGGAAACCATTTGAAACTCCTCTACTGCTGCAAAGTATTCTAATGAATATTGCAATGCTTTTGATGGTTCATCTGTGTGTTACTGTAAAGGCCAGATCAGAGATAATCAAGAAGAAGGACAAAGTTTTTACTGGTTGGTTCTATCCTTTCTTTTAGTAATAACGCTTTGATTTGTGTTACCGTATAAATGCTTGGGTTATTTCACCTAACACCTTTTCTTTGTGCTCTTAATTTTGTCGCATAGCCGTGCCATTAGCATGGTATACCTTAGTAGCAAGTAGCATTTATGCGATTAAGATGAACACGCAAGGCACAAATTCTGTTTTCCTATAGGCGTGTTTAGCTGCAATCAATCACTTTGTTTTCACCTAGTTTACTCTCATGGGAATTTTCATAAGGGTACTTTGCCTTAAGTAGCGTAGAAAATGGTTCTTTCCTTTTTGTTTTTTACTGTTTTATAGCTAGCAAAACGTTGTTTTATTAATCTGGCATTGGCAGATGCCATGATTGTTCGTACGATTTTGTCTTGGTACTTAAACAAGTTTAACATTTAATTTGTCGCACGTTTTTCTTAACTCTTCCATTCATCTTACTATTCACTCACAATTAGTAATTCCAGGAGTTCTCCTTTAGGTTCTTCTAGTGCTGATGACAATGCGCAACTCACGAGACGTACTTTTCGTGGTAAGGGCTCTATTCTACTCCTCTCCTTATTTTTTGTTCAAAACTGGCAACTTTTTTAGAATATCAACTAAACTAAACTTATCTAATTCGTAATTATTAATACACAACTAACAAGTTACTTAACACAGTTTTCCAAATATTAACCAGTTGCCAGTTATTTTATTTGAGCATGATCATCTTGGTTTTCTTTTCTAATTTACTTCGTACAAAAACAAAAGTCTTGTAAATTGTAGAAATAGATATACTTAACAGTATTTTTAGCATAATACGTAACAAATTACTAAATCAGTTGGTTGTAGTAGTGACTTAATAGTTATGGTAGCATATTATATGCACATGGCACATAATGTATAAACATCCTATACCCTTTAAATATACTCACTATTTTCTTCGTTTCTATCCAAAAGGGGTTTTGTGCCTATTGTGTGGTGTTGGTGGATTGTGATTGTACTACTGTAAAAATATTAATTTCATGTCAAATAATGTCTTTCTCTACTCTTCTGTAGTTATTAATGTGTGGTCTTTGTTTTGTAATCTGCGTTTACTAATGCAATTAAAACGCAAGGTGAAAGGTGTGTTTGGCTTTAAACATAGTTAATATAAATAAGTGTAATATCAGTGGTCATTCACAGTATCTGTGCTTCTACTGAATAGTCAAGAGTCTTTTGATGTACAGTAAACTAAAATTCAATTATTCGTCCTGTTCACAACTCAAGATGGTTGTTTTGTGTTATTAGTTACATACCAGTAATGCAACTTATGCTTAGGTATTTGATTTATTGATACCTCAAAGAGTTAAAAACTTTAACAGACATGCCCAAGGACCAAACTATAGGATTTATCCAATATGCTTTTAATGGCAGGGACAGTAAAATGCAGAGAAACTTTATGGATATGGATAAATTATTGTTTAGTACCGGTGCGGTATTGGTAAGTACTAGACTTAGAATATAATGCTGTTGTACTGTTTGATTTGTAAAGTGGACTGATTATACTGTGTTGTTCATGGGATGAAGTCCAGAAGATCGTCTGACAAAATGTGCCTTTACGTAACGTTTATTTTGGAACTTTTAGTATTCACAGATGTAAATGTGTCAAGTCCGTTTTTGTTTTAACCCCAAACTTGCAAGTAAAGTATAGTATATTATTATAGTAGTTTAAAATGTCTGTACTACATGTTTTAATAGAAAGCAACTTTGCAATGCTATAGTAAAGAACGTTATGCTGCTGCCATGTTGTCGATAGTTCCTGTTTGAAAACAAAATGTGTACTTTTATCACATTTTCACCCTCGATCACCTAAATGTTTGTTATGTGTGTGTACCCAATGAATTTGTCTTCTACTACTACTAGAATCCTTCGTCAATAGTCAATTCTTAATGCCGTACATTAGTAAGGTACCAACTACTGGTGCTGGTTAACCATTGTACATATTTATGACCTGTAAACTGTTTTTGCAATGTACAATGACACCATTGCATAGTATGTACACATGTAAATAAATATTTTTAGTTTACTTGCAGTAAAATAATTCACATTTATGCCAGTTTCTGAAATTTCATTTGTCTTAACAGATTTCGACTCCAAATACTTTTGGGATTGGACAGATTTTCAGTCATACGTGGAATGCATCTTGGTGTTCAGTATAGTTGGCGGCTTATGGTATGTTGGTATCTGTTATGATATTATGTGTTTTATAGCTCGCAATATAAATATTCAAATATTTTTTAGCATGTACCTGTTCAGCAATATCAACGTGTTCGTTGAGTCTGTTGGATTTCTTGCCGTTTTTGTGGAAGCTATGTTGGGTGTTCCGCAGTTTCTACGAAACTATAAAAACGGTTCTACTCGTGGCATGAAGTAAGTCTAACATTAATTATCCAATATTCACGTCAATTTATGGCATAAACACTTTTTAATGCACTGAGACAATCTTGCAGGATGTTTAGCATAATGTGAAAAAATTCTACGCAAATGTAAAAAGAAGTGACAAATGGTACTTACTTGAATTTGTGAATCTAACCGTTGTCATTTTTCTATTTTCAGTCAAACAATGGTATTGATGTGGACAGCTGGAGATGTATTCAAAACTACATATTTTGTGTTGAGAACTGCACCGGTGCAGTTCACTATTTGTGGATGCCTGCAAATCGGCGTAGACCTGGCAATACTTTCACAAATTTGGATGTATACCAACAATGGTCCTCCACCTCATGTCAACTGAATGAAATCGACAAAAATGCCAAATCGGATAATAACGATAATAATAATAACGTCACAATGTGTTTTCTGCTCTACCTTTCCCTCGATGCAGTTCAAAAGTTCAAACAATCAGCTTCACAAAAATAATACAATGCTATTCAAAAACTGTTCACTTAGCAGCTAAAGGTCCCGTAGTTCAGGCTGACAATCAAATGCTCTATAAAACTGGTAGAAGTAATGCGCAAATATTTCCTGATTCATCCCAGTAGTAATAGAACATAGATAGTCAGCCTTTAAATAATGGTCAAATACCTTGCACCCCTCAAGAATTGCTAATTCACTCATCCTCTGTAGTCAAGTATAAAAAGTGCAACGTACTATTATTGTTCTCGTTGAAATCACGAAAATTCCAAGCTCTGTAGTAGTAAATAATGCATTTACGTAATACTGGAGTAAATAGTTAACGATTCTATCTACTCCATCGTCCTAGGCTCTTGTTTATTATAATATTTAACTTAAGACTTAACTTCCCTGCATGTTAGATGTACAAAGTAATCATCACTAATCTAGGGGAAATAGTAATGTTAGAATAACATGTAGAGGAATATAGTGCACGTTGTAATAGATATCAATTCTGTGATTTAAATAATAATGCCGTACCACGCTAAGAATAACCTAATTAAATTGCTCATCAGCTTTTTGGGCTTTGCAGTAAATTTCAGTAATAAACGAAATGCTTCTTCGATTATAATGTTAATGTGTCCCTTGGTATTGTTAACAATCCATTTGAAGTATTGTAAACAGTCCAGGGAAGAGTCAATTATGTAGACTGTGTAGTGTATAGGTTATTCCTTAATGCGTCTTTTGTTCGTGTAAGTTTTTGTATTGATCAAAATATAACCATAAAGTTTGAACAATGAAACCACCTATCTAACCTTTCCACTCTACCATATCACAATGTTTTAAAAATATTTAGTTTCTTTAAATAGTTACTTCCAGTTTTGTCTTGTGTTTTAGTAGATATCATTACACATTTTTTGTATAACATATAACTAGATATAACATTAAGTACTGTTCATTAGAACATAGTCATGGCAAGCAGACATCTAATTAGTCTTGGTCTTGTGAACTTAATAAGATTATTTGTTGAGATTTGAGTTGTATGAGTAATATATTGTGAATTTGAATGCTTAATTTCGATTGACCTCTTATAGAATTGTTCATATCTTATTTAATATGGTATTATATCTTCTGTAACTACCTGTCACGTTTTCATGTCGGGACGAATGAAATGTATTTTATTGTATTACAATTTAACAATGTATTATGTGCGAAAAGTATCGGTCTAAACACTATTACAATTAAATATGCTATAAATAATATAGTAATGTACTCTATGCATTTGAGATGTTGTGGATTTTTAAATATGTACTATTTACCAATGTCGTTTTATTAATTGATATTTTGACAGCTAAAGGTTTTGTCAATTTTGTATTTATGTAAGACAATATTATATTGTTACAATTACAAGGTTCTTTTTTATACCAAACTGTACTGTTACTTACGTACAAAGGATAACTTAATGTATTGTAATAAATGTACATAAATGTGGAAAGCCTGCATACTTAATGTGCGCCCAGATTTCATGTACAAAGGGATATTTTTTACCTTATATTTCTTTGCATGACTAAACCAATTTACATTTTGTTACATTGTACTCAAGTCCTTTTACATTACATATAATATATTGTCGTTTTTAACTATTTTACTGTGATAAATAAATACAATTATTCAATATCATCGCAAAAACTATTGAACGCAATCAATTATTTATTACCAAACAGCACATGCTACTACAATCTTCTCTATTCTATAAAAATATTTTTTATCCTACAAATGTTCTAGCTGTTAGCATCTTTCCCTATTCCAAATAATTTTAATTTGCTTTTCGGTCCATGTGAATCAAAAGTAACTAAAAACCACTTCAATGAATTTACGCTCGTATACGAAAACTTGATGCGCAACAGAATTGCTCTCACAGTTGTAGTTAATTGGATACAAATGCCAGTACGTGGTCCATATAATTTGTAATATGTATGCATAATGCTACATAATGAAACAAGCTACACGCAACTGATGAAGCATGTAACTTGTTTCGTTGATTTATGTTTGTATCAATACTGTGCCAAAAATCAGGAATACAAGTGCCACACAGGATTCAAGGTACATCGAAAGCAATTTAAATCTACGTCTGTAATGAATATCATATTTCCCCTTTTACGGTTTTACGATATTTAGCATGTGTTCGAAACTATACACACACTCCATAAGTAAGTAGTAAATAAAATGATATAAGTTGTATAAACTTTTAGGCAATGAAAAAAGGGTTAGCTCATTACACGCAGTAATAATACGGCTAGAGGAATATTAGCAGTAGTATGTAAAGCATGTAGAACCGTAAAAGCATAAACGATGGCAGTTCATTTGAGTTCAAAGAGTCATGTCAAGGTTTTTGCACGTTTTATACTTTGATATGAAATGTCTACACTTTTTTCATCTGCCGCTTGCGGACTTGTAATTGTTTATACACTTCTGACATCATATCGTGTATGATTTTATGAATGACAATGTACCATCATCATCCCACAATGTTACGTTCATATTATTATGTTTTATAATCTATATACCTCGCCACAATGCAATTTAAAACCGGAACTAAAATTGCTTCATTGTCATTCAATCGGTTGAGAAGGACAGCAAACGCTACATTCCTCCATTTTTTCTGCGCTGATGGCTATGGCCAAATATTTTGGCAACAGGTAGGTCCTAGTCCCAATAATTACTATAATTATAGCGTATTCGTTGATAATTGCGGTCCTCATCTCCAACGTGGAGCTCTTCTGCTTTCTTTGTTCTTCCCTCGTTTTCTCAATGCTGAAAGGTAGTCCATAGGAATGTGAGTTAGTATATTAGAAAACTACATAAAGTTGTTGCAATGAAATTAGTAGGACCATTTTGCTGAAGTAATTTTTGGAAGATGTCGAATGTAAGACACTGGGATGAGAAATTGGGGAAGATCATGTGATTGGCTGTGCAGTACATAATTTTGGATTCACATTAGGTCGGATTTTATGAAGAATCCAATCTGGAAATCAAATCTTGTGTCATTATGTGCAGTTTTTCTCAAGGTGAGTAGGCATGTGATTTAAAACCGTGACATAATAAGCGTGAGTGACAAAATATGTTTTGTTTATAAGGTGTAGGTTTTTTTTTAACGTCCGTGGACACAGGTTTGGTGTTCATGCAATTATTTCTCCAGTTGTATAACTGTGGATCAGCAGGGGATATATAAAAGCGTTAGGTATATAATCTGCCACTTATGTGGCTGTGACGAGAAGTCTCTTTTGATGTCAAATTAAAGGTCGGCAAGGTTTTATTAGTAAGAGTTAGACAGATGGGAGGGCAAGCACTCATTAATTCATTCCATTCCATAAAATGTGTTTGCGTAGCAGATTTTATTTACCTAAAAATCCACCTACTCTGGGATCTCTCGACAAATCTTTTGTGATTAGTGAGCTGAAGTGTTGTAGTTGATAGTAGGCTTGCGTGAGTAAAAAGAATATAAGACAATGACTTCAGACTTCGGTCAGGGTCAGATTAGCCACCTAACAATACGTACCTACTCAATGTTGATGAAGAACAATGGGAATCTTATAATATTTTGTCTTGTCTACATCAGTCTACTCTTTAGCTCCAACTGGTTCAGTAATAAAATGAACAATTTTATAATGCTGAATTCCTAGTTATGATTTCAACTTGCCATAAACCTAAGACCGCTTTTTTGATTTTCTCCCTTTTACTACTACACCTAGATGCGATTGGATACACTGATTTAACTACATGCACTATTATTGTTAGCAGTTCATCACAAGCAGCATGTAAACAATATAATTCCGGTATTCTCTGGTATTATTATGTACAGTTCTTGTGTCTACTTTGTATTACATTTTTTTGGTAGCTGTCCGAAAACAAACTTGTTGTCCGCAATCTGCGATCTGTAAGCTGTCTTTTTTCGTCTCACTCTACACAATGCAACATCACATCGGCAATCTCATTTTAAGTCAAAAAATAATATGCTTTTCTAAAATAAATGTTTACTAGACGAGTTGATTTGGGTGCGCTCTATGCTCTGAGTGCTTATTTACTTATCTCTCCCAGAGTCTAATAAAACAATTGCGATGCACTTCCATTTACCATGCATGTCTTTAATTTAGTATAGTATAACAGGGATATCCTGTCTTCAAGTGTTTCTTTCATGCCCCACGAACTTCCAAAATTTTTCTATTTTTCCATCTCCTAATGGATTATTTAAGTAAATGATTTTTTCCACCATTTTATGATTGCCATTAAATAGAAAGGCACACTTTAAAGGTTTTCTTCATTTCATAGACTACGGGATCAAATTAGTTTCAGCAAAAATCACTATTTTTAATTTATGCATCGATTGTTTACACAGGAAGACCAAAGGCTTAACTTCATGTAAATACAAGTTACTTAAATTTATTACTCTAGCTATTATTCTCTCAATTCGCCTTACACGGTAAATTATCTGGTATCTACTGAATTCTATCTGTTATGATCCGCAACAGATTATTTTCAATAAAACACAAGATGAGTTCAGTTCAGCTTTAAAAATGACATTCCTTAATACTATCTCCTCAGTCTCTGTGTGACTAATGTGTATTAATTGAATCAATTAGATTCATTTATATGTTCCGGTCACAAAAATCATGATTAATTATTTTCTTTGTCAGATTCCAATTTACGTGCTTTTCTCCTTCCTTTTCATACCAATTGTTTAAAAGTGAATCACAAAAGATCGTAAACACAGAACAAACTTAAAAAATTGTGAAGCAACATTTACTCGGCAAATGAGTGCTTAATTTGTTACTGACAGACATGTTTATTGGATTTAAACCCATCAACCCCAAAATTGGATTTTGTTGATGACAAATGATAATGATAGTGTCCTTTTGTAGTACATAAACAAAAAATAAAATTCTGTTTACCTACTAAGTATCATTGAGTATCATGTATCATTGAGTTATGAATATGATTGGGAAAGGATGAACTGATTGTGAAGGTGTAAATCAAGAAAAAAAAATTTATTATGCAGTTGGACAAGTACTTTGAGCCTTCGCCTCTCATGCATCCTTGTTTAGTGTAAACTGTTTAACTCGTTGAACTTAGAGATTTCCAGTTCAAATGTGCTAAGTCCTTTTTCGATGAATAAAAATGAGAATTCATAGCATATGCCAAAGTAAGCGATGTGTATAAATAAAAGGTAGCTATGAAATGAAAAACGTGTATGAAAAAGTTGACCCTTGTTGATGTGGCTATCCATTTGATTCAATTGAAAGAGTAGTAAGCCAATTTTTTGACTTGAGGGTAAGTGCACACAGGATAGTCCTTGGTTTGAAAACTGCCAAGTAGCTAGCACGCATTTATAATGTAGTATTTATATGTATCATTTGAGTGTATATATATCGGGTTGTGTATTAAAAGCTCATTGCACTATATAACTACTATGGAGCATACAATTAGGAATATTACTACGTAGTAATAACATTAGTTGAGTTGGAGAAGTTTCCGAGGTGAGGGAAGAACGGATTATTCTTAGCCATCCTTCCCCCTTTTTATAGATGGAACGTTGATTTACATAGATACTTTACCTACGCAATGTGATTGAATCAAATGCACGCTAGACTGCTTCTCGAGCTAGCTTTAATGCACTCACTCAACCTCTAATCTTTTGCATCAGTCAAGTCTTACTTCAATCAACTCCTCTGTCTACGTTAGTTAACTCTGTCTGTCTGTGGAGAAGAAAGGAAGAATTAAGTAGCTGTGTACTCTAATGTGCAGATTACATCGCATATATACACACACACTATACGTACGCGTGCAACCATTACAAGTGTGGACCTCTTATCTCTCCTGATAAGCTTTACAATTACATACAGACTCTTTTTCTTTCCTTTGCAAATATTTTAAGATATAAACCAACACACTGCTAAATTATTCTGGATTTTTCGCAGTCTCTATAACATGACCTCACAATCACTTTACTATACTCACTACTATAACCTCTATATTCACCTAACTATTATTATTGTACTATGTCAGAGCCGGTATTACACTTTTCCTGCCTCACACCAGTTAATACTAGTTCCCTTACATATTCTCTCTAGTTTATTACTACAAGAAATGTAAAAGCATAGAATTTTAATCATTTTTACCCAAAAATAAATAGAAATTCTTCCCAAATGGTGTTCAGGAGTGTGAAATAATAAAAGACGTGGTAGCTGATTTTGTAGGGTGAAAAGTATTTTGACACAGGGCCTGAGGAATCGTGTAAGCCCTGTTATTGTAGATATGTGTAATAAAATATAGTTTGCTGAGTACTTACATTGCAAGGTGCAGTGCACTGGAAAGCGAGGAATTAAAGCAATAAAGCAAGTCTTGATTTCTTTTCAGCATAGATCCATGCACAGAAGAACAAACATAAGATGCCCTATTACACTTGGATGGCAGAGATTTTTGCTAACTTTGTTCTGCTCATTGTAGTTGTTGTGTGGTGGTGGCAGTCACACGGTGGGATTCGCATTACTTCATCAAGAGTCCTTATAAGACTGTCGGCCGAGAAGCAACAGCCGCTCTCTCCGCACAAGTACTTCGCCTTGTCAGCAACTCATTCTCCTATCTCCGCAGATTCGCAACAAAACTCCGCTCGTTCTATGTGACTCTCAACTTTTAGTTAGTTCCCATAAGTTCCCAACAAAACTAGTGCGATTACTTATTTATCACAGCCTCACGTCACGTCCGTACTTAATTATAGTTATCGTTACCACTTTTGACTTCTGCTCTTACACTGTCCAACACTACCAAACTCATAATTACATTATTCATTAGCTCCAATAAGAAAACTGATTTTAGACCATGGACACAATTTGTGAGACGTGATCATCAATTTTTATTATCTATAGTACATCTATATTAATTACACGTCTCGATGAAAACTATTTATTAATTTCTCCCGTATTCTCAAAGTTAACGAGTTATAGTACAGAAGTTCAGAATTCAAGACATCGGACGACCAAATGGCAAGAACGACTTGGGTTTGTATAATTTCACCCTACATGCGTGCCAGAATAGCATTTTTGCCGTAGTTATTCAACTGGTGTAAATGCATATCTGGTACAACATTTAGGAATGAAATAATCTGCAAAATACTCTCCCTTTGTCGTTGCCATTTATTCACACTCATCCACCAACCATTTCGCCCGTCTTCTCAGGTAAGGATGTAAGGTACAGTGTGTTTTTATCAGTTATCGGGAAATTGAATAATTACTGAAACTTTATCATAATTCGTGAGATAAACATTTCAATTTGCTTATGTACTAAACAAAATAAGAGTCGGTCCATTTTGCTAATACAATCAACAATATAGACATTTATGCCAGAATATTTTTATTCGGCACACCCAAAATAGTTGTGTAATCTATTTAGATAGATTTATAGGTGTATTGTAACCATTTATAACACTTAAAATATTTGTATATATATAAGTATGTAGTATTTACTAGGATAAAACAATTCAGGAGCCATTAGAATTTGAAAAATTGCCTTCTAAACACAAAAAAGCATTTATAACAGTGTCTTTGAATTATCAGTTTATCTGTGTTCTCACTAAAAAGCAACTTTTGCGTATAATGGATAACTATCATTTTGCAACTGGAGATTTATTAATTTCAGAATATCACTGGATTTGATTTTGATGACATTCTGAATTAACTTCAGGTTTCTGATAAAACATTAAATTGAAAATCTACTAGATCTCACAATTTCGTAGTAGTATTACCGCTAAAATAATTCCCTACATACTACATACTCTTTAACTCTCACTTATTGTAACTATTTTATTTCTTCTCTGGTAACAACATTTTGGATAACGTAATAAGTTATAACGGATATGACACGAGAGTTTCAGTATAAATGTACCATGTTTATAGTGGATGGAGACAGGAAAGAGGTAAGTAGCTGATTTCGTGTCAGACAAGTGTAATAATCTTTAGATTAACCATCAAGACAGTTTTAAAAAACAATGGATACAGCGAACAATGAAAAATGTTTGAATTAAGGACCGATGTATCTTATCGTCGATACTCGCGTCCGTAATTCTTGCCATTTCATTATAATATTGACAATACTTACCAACTCAACAATTGTATCTGAAATCTGTAAAAAGCAGTTTTGCCAGTTTTCAATTTTATGTACTTTTTATAGCACAGGTTGTTTGTGTACAAGACTTCAAATCTTGGTCTGAAGTCTGGAAAATTGCTTGTAGGTAGTCAAAGCCAGAAAACACGTTTGTGGTTTGCCAACAACGACCTGCCCTCAAAGCCGGCAACCCAGTCCAGAAAATGTTAGGCATTTTGCTTTGTCCATCCATACATCCTCATACTATTCAATGTGTGACGAGTGTCTTAGTTTTCGTTTGGTTTAGTTCTAAGGGCAAATCAATTGATAGCCTTGAACTTGGCAAGTTTCTACCTATATAGAGATTAGTTTATGGGAAATAGTTTTCCTTGTACCGAGAATTAATCGAGTCAATCCGGTCGTATGCACTAGATATATCATTGAGGTAGTTCATTATTGTACATATATTATACTGAATGCAGAAATAGTCAATGACGGCTCCTCCATCCTAAGTAGTAAGTAAATGGAAGGCAAAAAGGATTGAAAATCTATTTAGTTACCTAATTGAAGTAGCTAAACAAGTAGGAGGGATTCTCTCACTGTGCTGTGTGTGACTGTAAGGAGAACAAAATAGCAACCTTTTGCATAAAAACGTGCAATTACTTACTACTATTACTCCCTGAATTCATTCTGTACTGTTGTGATTAGTAAATACCTTACTATTTGATTCACCACCAGTTCAACCCCACCACTTCATTCACTTCCTATAATTTTCAGTACTAATTACGAAGGGATTACAACCACCTTCATTACGGACCTACTACAGTTGATTATGTAAATGATGCTGATCCTCCCAGAAGGGAATACGTAATTTGAACTTTTGAGCTTACTTATGTACCTAAGTACAGAAACAAGAAGAAATATACAATCTATATCAGTTTTAAATTAAGCAAATGATAAAGCTTGTTTTAAAAATTAAACAGAAACAAATCTGTCACAAGCCTATTAGTGATATAAGTGAAGATATTGAATATTTAATACTATGGCTAAATAATGGCCAAGAAAACCCAACAGAATGCTCACATTTATTACAAATAAAAGCACAATCATTTCTCAATTTAATTCATAACACATCTATAAATACTTTTGATTCCACGTTTTCTAAATCATACGAAATCTCATTTTGTTGAGACAAAGCACAAACATATTTTCAGGATGCTGTACACAAACAAAACACAACCTGTTACATTTATGTAATTATTATATATGCTACAAACCTGTGAAACATCTCTGCTCTGTGCATCATATCATAATGATGATGTCTAGTTAAGAATCGTATCCTGCCTGATTAAAATATGATTTAATGAAAAGATACAGCAACTAAAAGTAAGATCCGTGGGTTGCATTTCAGCAATGAGATAGATAAATCAGATAAAATTGATATTTTCATTCTAGTTAACTCGATCGTAGGTTCACAGGTGCAATTATCGTTAAAGCAGAAAATAAGGATTCTTATACGCGTTTTAGTGTGGGTGGTTCCTCATATGAGTTCAATAGACATTTACTAAATCGGTAGTGGACATTTCTTATTTACTACTTCCTTTTCACTAATTCTAGAGGTGGAAGATTTAATTAAATATCAGGTAAACACCAAAGATTCTGTGCTTCAAATACTTATAAGAAACAATAACTTCGATAATAAATATAAATATTTCGATAAATCATTAGAGAATCATAGACCTCGTAGATTTGCTTCGTAGTTAGATGCTTATAACCTAACACATTATTCCATTAGCATTAGATGTATTGCTCCCTAAATTGGCTTTTATTGTAGGAGGGACTTGTTTTATAAGAGTATAAGATATAGACATAAATATATGAATGTACGTGTATAAGATCGTCTCAATAAATTCACACTTCATGAACTGAAGTTGGTTTGGAGTAGGATGTAGGCAGAGGATGATGTTGATGGTGAGCTTAACTCCTTTCAGGTTTCACTGGACCCGTCCGGTCCTCGTCATTGTTAGCTAGCCATGCAAAATACAAACCTGCCGTGCTTAGCGTAGTTTTTCGAAAAGTCTGTTGTTAATTACTAGTGCCAATCTGATAGTAAATGCAGAGAGTATACTTAAGTATATTTCAGTTACACTTTAGATTCATAATGCGCACAGACTAAAATTTACATTACTACACTTTTTATTTAGGTTTCTATTCTAACCGCGTATCTTCACTATCCAAAAAATTAAATACAGGTAAAAAATAGCCGTAAATTATATCCTGCCTTAAAACATTTAAATAGTATGTACGTATATACTACTGAAATCTGAAATGTTCAACCCAATATGATTAAAGCTATCTATACCATATTAAATCTATACCTACTTGATTAAGTATAGTTCTGGCAGTTTTAGTACAGACTGATGGAAGTAGATGTAGAAGATTTCTTCTCTCTTGATATCAATCTATAAACCAGATAGATTTTTACTATCCTTAAGATTGTAGTGCTTCATGTGTGTATGTTTTCGTAGTTCTATGTTGACTTTTAACCTTCATGTTTGTTTCCCATTAAAAATGTAAACACAAAAGAGTTTGCGTTTCACGAGTTCGATGTAATTTTTCTCTAGCTTATAATTTTTAGCACAGTGTTACATGATTTGTTTTAATTGGTTAATTATGATTTTATGTACCATGTACCAAGCATTTTTCCTTAGGCAGAGTTGAATGTTCTACTACTTGGGTTGCCGGTTCGTTGGGATGTTGTGGCTTTGTTCAACGTACAGTACCAATATTTAAAGCCTTAACTTCTTAATAATTGCCCATTTCCTTTAAATTTATCTATAGCTGGACTCAGAAAAATAATTCCATGTTATCTTTCACATTTTACATCGGGCTTCTTTGGCTTATTTCAGTGAAGCACTGTTCCTATGCAATAAATACATTTTTGTACATTTTTAAGTTCATCCTTAACATATCTCTATTTTTGGAAAGAGGCTATCTTAGTATTGTTTACAGTACAGTGACTCGGTTGTGATTGCGTTAAAACAGATATGCCAATAATAAAGGACTAGCACAATACAATAGAGTTTGGTAAAGCCTAGGGTATTCTTTGATACTACATACTAATCTTAGCTAGGAGTGTTCTATTTGGAGATGCACGATGAAATCACTAAAAATTTGCAATTAATGATTAACTATTAACTGTATTTACATCGCATTTTAAATCGCTGTCTAGTTTAGAATGGAAATAAATATATGTATCGCTTAATATCTTGATAGCAAAATAATCCCTCTACATTCCTCACCGATGACCTACAGTCGTCTCATTAACGGAGGATAAACATTCAAGAAATACAGAAAGAGTATACAATCAATGCTCTTACACTTTGACACATAATTACAGATAACTGCCATTATAACGTGACTAGTACAGATAGTTTGATAAAGGAAACAAAATGGTAATTAAATAAGACTGCAAACTTGTTGATAGTACCTTTAAAATGATGTGCTTATGGGTGGTGCCTTTATTTCTAGCCCACCCATTATACGTACATCGTTATCGAATCAGTTCCTAGTTTAATAAACATGTTGAGGCAACATTCTAATATTTTTATAGGCTATATTAAATGTAATTCTAGTTAAGAATTCTACCTAATACTAACGAGCATACTATTCCACCAGGTAGGTATATGCATAAGAATTGGGACGATATAATCGAATATTTGAAAATATAACAAAACCCAAACGTACATGTCCAACTAGAAAAAAATCCTCTTCCAAAATGTTATTCTGCATAAGCATACACGCCTTGAAATAAAGCATTGCTAGTTCATACAAATCAAAACCAGTTCAGGTTAAAAACTACACTAGCACATGGGTAATAAAGTTGAATTGATTTGAACGAATTCAATAGCAAGGAACATGATTGACTATACACTTGTCTTATAATAATAACTGATTTGCATAAGGTCATGAGTATTTACGTGATTATCTTAGTCTATATACCTTCATATTAGTATGTAATTACTTAACAAGGTACTTAGGTAGGTAGTTTATAATGCAAGTAGCGCAGTATAATGTTAAAGCTGTACTGGCATAAGCTTATTTACTTTAATAAATCTGATTGTTGGCAGGGCACAGAGTATGAAGACTAAAACGTTTTGACATTTTTGTATAGAGACACCATTCATTAGCATTATTTGCATTCGTAGTCGTGATTTCCTTAGCACATTCAATAAAGATAAAAATGGTAAAATTATAACTACCTTGGCAGATGAATTATCGAATCAATTCTAAGGTTATTATAAGTACACAATTGTGACAGTAGTAAATTACTTAGTTATATGTAATTTCAATAGAGATAGAAGTACTACTTGCTCTTAGCACTTTACAATACTTAACGCTTGGGTACCTAATATCGAGAATACCTTTAGTATTGATTGATTTTGATTGGCATACTCATTTGGTAAAAAGGAATTTGAATAATTATCAAAATGGGTACTTTGGACATGCTTCCTAAATAATTGAGTCTTCACATTTATACACTGAGAGTGTTTCCTTGTACAACTAAAGTTATTTGTTTCTTATATACACGAAGAGACGTACCTGAAATATTAAAAAAATAGATTCTAATAAATCTCTAATTCAGGTAATTATTTACATCGCTTAGTCTTCCCATTAATTGATTTGACTCCTACATTTTAAAAAGTTGAATACTCATAAGTGCAATTGCAATAAATCCCAGCAGTAGTTAGCATTGACTTTCAGGAGTGAAAAAAGATTTTAGGTCACACAAAAACTGTATATCTGCGTATTGTCTTACGACTTCAAATTGATTGAGCTTTGATATGGTGGGAGTAAGGTAACAAAACTTACTTGCCTTCAGTCCTTGTTGTTGCTAAAATGATACGAATTTTGTGATATGGGTATAAACAAAATGAGAATATTATGAATTTTAAGAATTTATTATTTAAACAAGTATGAAGATACATACGATTATTTACTGCTAAATTTATTATGGCTATTTTATTAAATGAACAGATTTATACTGTAATTATAAGGGTATTTGGTTATAAATACTTACAATAAAATATTGGAAATGGTAGGAATATTTCAATATTTCAATAAAATAATACAACATATTCTGAGACAATTTAAGATTCTACTGTCCAATTACAAGCATAGACATATAGCTTACACGAATGCTGTGGTTTCACAATCTAGATTTAGACTACCTAGTGTACCTAGATTTAAGTAAATAAATCCGTCTTATTCCAATCAAAGGGATTAGTAAGTATCTCTTTAGAAGACACTTTGCATTAGATAATTAGATCCCACTCACTCACCTTTGGTAATTAAAAGATTCTACAAGCACTATGCTCTGAATGCTTTTGAACTCAGAGAGAAACAATTATTTGTGTACCGTATGTAAGGTTTAAAAAACGACGACATGTTGAGCTTCATTTTTTTTGGAAAGGTGATGGTATTTCCATGTAGCTATTAAACTATTTTTGACTTGTTAAGACCGACACACTACAACAGTAATCTTGATGTAATACATACCTAGATTCCATTAAAATTTCATGTAAAATTTTCCAATGCATATAAAATTTACCATAATTATGAAAAATAAGTAATCATGGTTGGTTGGCTCATTGAGGTGAGGTCAGTTCGCTCCTTTATAGTTCATTCTTTTAATGTTCACTTAACAGCTTCTATTAACAGGACTAAATTTTTCATGTTATCCCACTAGCAGACTAAGAAAGTATGTGTCTGTGAGACTAAGTAGGCTCACTCCAGTGCAAAAATCTAATTTTTAATTAATACACGTACCTATATGCCAATGAGAGATTACAGGTGTTAATATGGAGGCATTGGAGGGTACTAATATTTGTAAGCTAGTACTTATCTGAGCTAATAAAGAGATTTGATAGGCAAACTACCTTTCGGTGATAATTTATCTAATCATAATGAGTTAGTTATTCAAATGTCCTTAATTTAATTATTTTTGTGCAGGTACTCTATTAATTATATTGTATGTCTAAATATACCTGTCTATATGTACTAGTAGTTGTTACATGATGAGTTATATATAGATACAAGGATTGAGCATATTTATAGGAACATGTAATGAGGAAGGTAAGTACCTGAACGCATTTCTCCCTTTCCTAGCACCTGATATGGAGATGTATTTGTTTATTATGAAGTAGGACAGGATTGTTAGGTAACTAATTATAAATTGCAGCATATGCTGGTGTAGTAAATGTAAAAATAATTGGGTACCTCACTGCTACAAATGTGGAGTTGGACGATTGACTGGAATTAATGAATTAGTCAGGCCAGAGAGACTTTGAGGCAGTTGAGACATTATCTGGAGGAAAGGAAGATAGCATTATCAGACCTTTCCTGCTGTGCTCTCTCTGTTATCTCCTCTGTTATCTCTTGCCTTGCCTTCTGTTCTGGTTTCTGAATTGAAATACATGTAAAGTAACCACAACCTCGGCTCATAGTCCTCATATGACAGATAACAAGATTATCTACTCCCTAAATGCATATATCCACACTTGTACTACGGTAATATTTATTTTGGCAGAAACATATATCTGCGTTATGTAACTTACATCATTTATGTAGACTATAAACAGTGTTACCTTGTACTACAAGTGCTTACCTAAATACATTTACACGTAGTGTGTTAGTGACCTTGAAATTTGAAGTTAACTCTTCAACTGAATTCCACTTTTCAACGGTTACATTATTTAAGCATATAATATATAGCGAATGCAATTCCGAATTAATGTTAAGAACTTTCTGGAAATTGTGGTAGATTGAGAGTTCATGCGAACTTATGTTATCTGGAAGAGAGTGCAAATATCTCAACAGACCTTCAGAAATTATTATTAATAGCAATGAATTGTGATACACAATTAAAAAGATACGATTTGATTCACACTTGCCATTATTACAGAATTGCAGCAATACTAGAATTTGCAATTTAGACCCATTTACCTATTTATACATTTTATTCTTCATTAAATTGATACACTTAGGCAGATCATGAATATTAATAATTATAACTATTACAGAAAAAATTCTTAATGTGCTGCACCGAATAATAATTTTGACCAACTGATTAACAATGTGTAATATTTTATAAGCAGATAAGTCATGGTCACATAAAGTTAAGAAATTAGAAGTAGTAAACATTCAACTAATAGATCATTTCATTGGACATAGGTACTAACTAAGGAATGAGCGAAGATCTAATCTAAAGGTATTTGCAATGTACATTCCCAATGCCAACTTTACAGAGCTACGTGACTTGCTACGGAATTATATCCATGTAATACTAGATAAGGCTGTCACATCGCATAAAATGATGGGTAATGAGTAATGGTATTACTTGCACACACTTTTATCGGCAAACAGAAAAGTTTGTCATCACATCTTACTCTTTGGCTGCTCTGCATAATGTAATGATTCAGAGTGATTTTACGATATAGTAGCGACTACTGTAATAGTATGAGATATGAAAGGGTAGTTTTTATACAGTCACAAGATTCCATATTTACATTTAGAGTAAATACACAGCAGCTAACAAAACTCTGCACTGCTCTTTTACCAATACAAGTTATAACCGCATAAATTTCATTTAGTAGAGGCATTCATACATTTGTCATCTGTATTCATAAAACGTGGATATAAATACCTAAATATAGTGCGTTAACAACTGTAGGCAGATATAACACATTTTACCAGGTATGCCATAATTGGTTTAAGTTAAAAACACTACACATCATTAATTTGTTAAAGCGCAAGTGAACAATTATACTAAATTCCCACCTTGTATAATAGTCAGAAATTGCATATTTACACGGTTTGTTTGTACCAATTGGTTACAACAGCCAATTTGTCGAGTAATACATAGATTTGATAGAATTGTGTTCGTGGTATAATAAATCTTGGTATCCTGACAAGAACAGTTCAGGAATTCAGAACAACTTACATAAGAGATACTATAAATCAATAGACTCTTCAGAATTCCGGAGATTAACATGACCACGACGAGCAAAGGAGATTGCCAACTAGATGTTGTTGTTGTGGGCTCGGTTTTCATGGACTTGATTTGGTATGAAAATGTACTACAAGATTATAATGTTCACAATACATTTATATATATTCCATTACTCTCATATAGCTATGCAGACCGACTTCCGAAACCCGGCGAAACTATCGGAGGAAACGACTTCAAAACTGGGTACGGAGGCAAAGGAGCCAACCAGTGTGTAGCAGCTCAACGTTTGGGAGCAAAATGCGCATTTGTTGGAAAAGTAAGTTTTACTTCCTAGTTCACTATTCATCTTTATGTGAATAGTATTTCATAGCTTTTGTCAACAACCTTATTATGACTAAGATATTTGATACGTTTTATGTTAATGTCCTGAAGGTAGGTAAAGATGCTTATGGGGAACAATATTATAACAACCTAAAATCCGAAAAGGTAAATGTGGATTGTGTGAAAACTGAAAGCGATGTCCCCACTGGTGTGGCCTCTATCATGGTTGGAAATGATGATGGTAATGAAATATATTAAATTGATATCCATTCATTACATTATAGAGATATTTTTCTATATTGCAGGACAAAATGTAATAATTACTGTCGCTGGAGCAAATGGCCTTATGACAGCTAACTATGTCCAGGATTCGGCGGAGAGTTATATCTCCAGAAGTAAAGTTGTTGTAGTACAACTTGAGATTCCTACTGAATGTTCACTTATAACTTTGCAACTTGCTAGAAAACACAATGTAACGTCTATATTTAATGTTGCCCCTGCTCTGAGCAATCTTCCAAAAGAAATGTTTTCTTTGACTGATATTCTCTGTCTAAATGAGTCAGAGGTTAGTGTCTTTTCTTTATGATTGCTTACAACTCAAGTACCTAGTTCTTAGGAAACACAGAACCAACCTAAAACAATTAAAAGTAATGATGGAGTAATTGTAATTTTATTGATAGTCAATGCTCTTAATTTTTTGTAGGCCGAACTTATTACCGGTTTGGAAAGTATAAGAAATAAATCTCAAGCAGAGACGGCTATAGAGAAGCTGAAAACTGATTTTCATTGCAACAATGTCATCATCACTTTAGGATCTGCAGGTGCAATTCTATGGGACAAATCTTTGGCAGCTTATCATTATGTAGATGCACCAAAAGTCACGGCTGTAGATACAACCGGCGCAGGGGATTGTTTTGTCGGGACATTAGCTTTCTGTATTTCAAAAGGAGATGACCTTCGTTCTGCAGTTCAAATGGCAGTGGCAAATGCTTCTGATAGTGTTTTAAGAAAAGGAACACAAAGCAGTTTTCCACATCATTTAGTTAATTAACACTACAGTGCCTCCTAAAACGTACATTATCCAAATTATGTGCCAATGAAGTCTTGACTATTACCAATAAAAACATTTAGCAATATATATATTGAATCTATATGTTTGCCTTACGCATACTGTAAGAATTTGCATTATCATGTAATATTTGCAAATTGCATACGAAAAGCAAAGTAAATGGTCCATCTTGGTCGTTGTTCCTACTATGTAATAAAAGTGTTAACTATGTTCATGTAATTGTAAGGAAGAACCACAAATAGCCATTTTTGCAGCACTCACTGTGTACATTCGATATCAAATAATTTTCTAATGGAATTAGTTCTACTAGTAAAATAGAATGCTACAGATGAACAGAACACAAAAATAGGGTACTTTACAAGAATTTATGCACATTCATATACTAAAGTGGTATAAAGTAACCACAGAATTCTATTTTTCTCTGGAAATTCGTTGTTTACACAGGTAGATGTATACAGGTGTTCATCATGAGATAACCACAGAGAGAATGGAAGAGAAATTATGAACTATCAATACAAGGTTTTTCATTATAATATATGGACTAGATATGTAGACGGTTATCGTTTGCTCCATCGTTTAATTTACATCAATTTCTGTTCAATCTGAATTAAAAATTCCAGAAAATAAACACATTCAATGCAACTTCCAGATCCAGTCCTTGAGTTCAGCTAAAGAATTTTTGCATCATTTCCACTCTTCAGTCCATAATAACCTCAGTGGAAAAGTGCTTAACAGAATCTGTGAATAAAATTATTCTCTTTCGTTGTTTCCAAACTTCAACATTTTATTCCATGGCTTCTAAAACCTTTACGGTAGGAGAAGAGGTGACCAAATCGGGGGAGAAAAGCATTTGTGCAAAAATCTGCAAGTTTGGATCGATTTTGATAGCAGTAGCAATCGCCATTGTTATAGGCATTTACGCGTTCAAGAAGACATTACTCGGTGACTATACAGGTGGGCTCCTAGCAAAAGTACAATATATTAAAAAATATAATCTAAGGTTTTGCAAATTTTGCTAACAAAAAAACTTTCAAATGTACCCCAAAGCATACTTTTATAAGTAAGGTACGTATGTTAGGTTAGGTTACATAAATGAATTTACCAATTGATACTCATACAATGATATTAATCTAAAAGGATGCAACAGTCCCCCTACTCTAGACGATAAAGGTTTCAGTAATTGGACAGTGGATGCAAAAGTTGTTGCCTTTGGTTGCTTCCCCGGGTATTTCATTGAAGAAGGACAATCTGATATTCTCACATCCAAATGTATTAAGGATACATGGAAGCCACCGCCTCCAGCCTGCGTAAAATTCTCATGGATCTATTCATCGTTTTATACATGATGATTATCTTTGATGCTTGATTTATGTATTCGTTATTTACGCAGAATTTCTTACCGATGCGTCTCAACTGTAAAGTTAATGGGAGTGGGCTGTTGGGAACTATTTCCATGTGGCAGAAAACAAATCAAGATCCGACTCACATATCTGGCTCCGTCGATTATGAAGCTGCAATTAAAACCGAAGGACATTTACTGGAATCCATTTTCATTTCCAAAAGCAACTGTACGGTGACTACAGATGTGGAAAGTAGCATCATCAATACATCGACGACAACTTCAACAATATCCACCTTGCCGAACAACAACAGCACTGAAATCACAAATTCTACAACAAAAGCTACTCCTAGAGACTCTTCTCATGTTATTCAAATTGACTTCGTTAGTTCGGAACTGAAAGCTTATAAAAAGGCAGAAGTTCATATCAACATGGTATTCTTGAATTTAAATACCACTGCAACGATAATATCCGTTCGCCAAGGTACTGTCACTTTAGTCATGCCGTCTACATCTCCAGCTATGTAGTCAAATTTTATGACGGTATAAATAGTTTAGCTAAGATTTTCCTTTGATTTATAAGATGAATTTAAGATCGAATGTAAACTTACTATGTAGCGAAAGTTGTTATGTCATTAAAATTAAATTACCATTAAGATTGAACAATAATTTATTGCTACAAGTTCGCTAATAAAACACACTTTCATAATTTACACGTGTCAATTCAGGAAATTTTATTACCATATTATGCAACATGCTTCACATTACAACTTGGTTAAATAGTAAAATCAAAAAACGTAGTAAGGTTTCAATTAAATTCTGTAATAGCCTACAGTGTAAATAGGTAACTAGTGTAAGTAATAATTTATCACAATTATAAATATAGGTAACCACTAACCAGCGATCTTTGGCACAAAAAATCATGACCACAATAAAGGTATCTACGTCAATACTAAAATACATACACTACATAGCAAACCATCAAAAATTAACTTTACCAAACCTTATTTAATCTATTAATCTCCTACGTTTACACTAAAATAAACATCAAAGTATACCACATCTACTATTGAAGACGTATAGTAAAAAGTACAAATTACAAATGTATCAAAAGAAAGACAAATCAAGACCCATATTTCTTCTAAATATACCAGAAAGTCATCAAAAGAATATTGATTATAGCTTCTTGAAAAAAAGTGAAATACTAAATTGTATCACAAACAAGGCAGACACTACGGAAAACAGAAATGTAGGTATCAATAATCAGTCATCATAGTACTAAGAATCTTTTATGGAATAAGCATTATAACAAACTAATATTCATTTTCAATAACATTTTGTGTACAGACAGCAGGAATCAATACCATAAATCTAACGATTTGTTCAGTGTGAGCAAAAACGAAGTCTATTTTGACATGATAATAGGTGTGAGTATCTGAAGGGTTTATCTCCATTTTGAGTTTTACTTTTAATATTTTCAAGATTGAATTAGATTGCTTAAAGGGAATGGCCTTCCTTAATAAGAGTTTAATATTCCGCTGTCAGAATGTTGCACAGCCAAAATATATTCGCAAGTGAATTTCTACAAACGTTAGATCCCATATCATGCAACATGAATGGATAACTTGATTTACTGCAAATAGTTTTTGCTCTAAAGCAGAACTGATAACACAGCAATTTCGTTGTACCATTAAAGTAGGCATTGCAATAGTAAATATATATGAACTATCTTTAATTGAGTGTATATTTTTCATCGAAAAAACTCGCTTAAATTGTTCGCATTCTGTGTTTGATTTTGGTCATTTATGATTGAAACATTTTTGTGTAGAGATTTGTAAATGGTGATAGTGACAGTAACTGTTTCTAACCGCTATACCTGTCCTACGAAATTGGAATGAATTTATTGAGATGTAATAAGTAGACACAAAATGACGTTTAGTACAACGACTACATCAGTTGGGCAAAACAATAAGGTGAGGCAGATTGCTGTAATGGGACTAGCTATAACACATGGACATATATAATAGACAGTGGTCAATAGTTTAGTGATTGTCGTTTTGTAATAAAGAACGATAAAAATGAAATGAAGGATAATAATGAGTTTAAAAAATGCTCATTGGTAGTTGAACGAAGCTGCACATTATTAGAGGTACACTTTGTACAGAAATATCTAATACATAACACAGGAACCACCGGACATGCATGGTAATATAAAATGTTAAAAATAACGTCTACCTATTAGTGACTCGGTGTATTTGGTAAACTATTAATTATATCACATTAAGACTGCTTCCCTTTAAATAACTGACGTATTTCGTCCAAACTTTTGAATATGTTTTCTGCAAATCGCTTTGATGATGTCTTTAGTGAAGAGTGCTTTGAAGTTATATGGAAGAAAATTTTATGGTCCGAAGGTAACATATAAGAAACTCCGTACCCATCGTCAGATACAGGACCAAATCCCCCACCAGGAGAAACCTAAGATATAGAACATTTAATGATTTATAAACATAAATGTAATTTTAAAATCACACAAATAATATTACTTTATCATGGAAGAGAGCTAGATTAGCGTCAGGCACATGCTGAAGTTGCTGTTGAGGTTGCTGACTAGTTGATAAAGTCCATGGTCGCATTAAAATCTTTTCCAAAAATGGGCTCTTCTGCAATTTATAAATAGTCAAAACAATTATCGTTAGGGAAAAATTAGATATGCAATCTTTGTAAGTTAACTTGATAAGTACTAACATGTTCCAATCCTCTACAGCAGACATAAAGAGCAAATAGATGACGATCGATGCCTTTTCCATTCATAGAATCTCGATACAGTTGTTGATGTTTGTCAGCAGCCTTCATAAACAACCGAATCTTTTCTTCATGTGAACGACTATCTTCGACCATTGCCCTGTGGTAAATCATTATAATGACATTATTCATATTATAATCTAGTAGTATGTATTGAGAATTATCAAAGAAATTTCAATTTTATCGTACTTGACAAACTCGGCAGTTTCTTGAGTACAAGAGCGAACTGTTTCAGTGCGACCACATAGGTACAATCGTGTCATACTAGCCTCATAAGTTTGAGCAAAATTGTTCGTGTCTTTATAGTAGGCAAACTGGAGAGCAATTTGTATAAAAGCATCTGGACTAACTTTACATACTTTGATAAATCCTTTACCCCAATGATGATGGTCAGCTATTTCTAGATCCAAATCCTTATTACACTACAAAATGGACATTTTTACAATGACAAATTAAATGGAGGAAAAATTACATTAATTAGGCAATGGAATTTCAGTGATTTTACATATTACTATAATAAAATTTACGTATTAATACCTTTTGAGCAAACTGGACGGCATTATTTATGTGTTTCTGTAAACTCTCTTTAACATCCCAAGAAAGTCGTCTTGGATTATTGGATTTTCCTTGGCGATATGATTTAAGCATTGGCATACAAAGTCCATCGTCGGTGTACCACTTTTCAATGATTCTGCATTTCAATATAACAAATTGAAAATAAAGTCAGCTAATGAAATTCCAAATAAAATATATTTTGACACTAACTCTTTTGTCATGGCGTACTCCCAAACGTGACCCATAACAGGAGCATCGGCCATTGTATGTTCAACGTTTAGGCCACATCTACCATTTTTGAAAAAGAAAACATTGACACACTTGTCGAACCAAGTGGTCTTTCCATCAGCATGTAAAAGCATTTTTCCTCTTTCATTAAGAGACGCGGGGGATTCTTCGCTTAAGATGACCATTAATATTGCCTTTTCAATCGCATCCATCGTTTTCTTATTTATCCCACTTGTAAAATTATCTTTGCGAATAACGGCCCATTCATTTCTGGGGAGGGCAGTTAACGCGGATATGCATCTTGTTGCTTCAGAAATATTTTCTGCAAAGACGAGCTGACTTTAGATAACTTGAGAAAATGTTTATAAGTATAATCGAAAAAATAGCGTGAACTTTAAGAAAATTAAATACCAGCAGAAAGTTGCTTTTCGACATCCTCTAAAATCCAATCAAATTGAGTCTGGAAAGCTAACGGAGTGAGAATTTGATTTTTGGAATCGAATACGTCAACTTTATAGTACAATCCACGGTGTTGAACAACAATATGACGTGACTCAGTAGAATCGTAATGACGGAGTTCGTCAACTTCTTCTCCTGGTAGCCTACAAGGAAAAAAATTCATAAGAAATGATCTTCTGATATTTTCATGACAAGTTGTTACCCATCTTTTCTATCACCATAAATACAATTTACTACAAAGAATTACCTAATAGAAGAAAATAGCCGCTCATATTGTGCCATACAAATTGGTATTGTATTTCTCAGCACTAAAGGCGGAAGCTCTTCTCGATCAATTAATCGTTTGAAAACCATGATATTGTGAATGGTGGTGGCTGCTCGAGAGGTTTGACAAATTGTAGGGCTCCAATAGCTATGATCCATACCGTAATAATTCGAATTTATTGACAAAGGACTTCGGGTCATCAGATAAACATATTTTTCCCTTCAGAAAATTAAATATATTCTTAATATGAATTTTATATCATAAAGTTACATTTTATATTTATATCATACTTGTTTGTGTAAAACTAAGTAGAGAAGTTAGAGTAGAGGGATGAATAAAATGGAAATTTATAAATGAACCCTACCACCAATCTGTAACATAATTTGAATTCCACCAGCTTTTTAGGATAAGGATACGTTGTAGCTTTTTCCCCAATCCAAGTTTGAAATCATTCGCATCTTGAGTCAATTCATCTAATTCACTTTTACTGCAAAGAGGTCTTAAGCTATCGAGTAGCTGATCCAATGTAGAATTTAGGTTTGGTACAGGAAGACGGGGTAAAGATCTTTGACAGCTGTAGAGAGAAGGCTGATACCCTGATACCATTTTCACTAGAATGCCCCATAATGTTGTCTTCAAACTCTGTTTTTTCATGGGCTCATCTAAATTAAATAAATAAACATCTTAGTTTAACCAAGTGTATTCATATGAGTGTACATCTTTGTATCGCAAACGAACACTATCATATTTGTTTGTTGTTAAAAGTACATAGACAGATACATAATCCCTGTACAAGCCTGAAATGTGTGATAAAACTAACAAAACTGTAACGATAATGATAAAAGAATGATAACCTCTAAGTGCACAAAACAAATTCGTAATACAATCAAAATTGAATGCGTGCCTTGATTATGTACATTTTAAATTGACTATTCAATCATTCTGTCAATAAAAATAAAATCTCGAGTCTAACACAACCTAAACATCGACAAGTACAAGTTGCCATTACACAATAAGTCCTTATAAGTTGTACATACTAGCAGTAGATAACTCGAACTCGCCTTAGCAAAGTACAAAGTACAAGATATTACGATAATGTAGCTTCATGTTATGTCCGGTTCTTGGTTACCGAGTAATGCATCACAAAGATATCATTTCATAAGACTCTTTTCAATTAAAATATGGGCAATTTATCATGTAGTCTATTAATATTTTATTAAATAAACGAGCATCCATTTTACTGAAACGTGAGAAATGTAATATAATGTGAGAAAAGTAAATAAATAAATAAATAAGTGGCGCTTTTTATACATACTAGTTAAGTTACTGATAGAACAAGCGCATTGTAATATTTGCCTTTGTTTGAAACCAGTTTAGCTGAAGTTGAGACTTTGAGACGCAAAATAAACCACTACCTACGTAAGTAAAACTAATTAAATACGTCAGAATAATGAATAAACCAAATCTCAATGTTTAAGGCGTAGATCAAAAATTATTCTCCATAATAATTTGGACTTGAATTGAGATAGACTAAGGGTTGTCTGTGAAGTGTAAGCGTAAACTACCAACCAATGTACAAAGTTTGTAAAAAATAAAAGATCAACCGAACTACGATTGCGATATTATATTATGGATATATTAAAAAGGTCGAGGTCAATCATTATCGAACAAACTTACAATACCCTCACCACTTATAAATATAAAACATACCGCAATTATTTTTCGGGAATGTCATTTCACAATACATAATGACCTTTTCCCATTCACTGATAGGTCAGCCATATAAACGCATGTATCACTTTCACATCCATACCATTCATTCCATTTTCAAAACATACGTATACAAATCCTGATAGAATAAACATAAATTGGTTCAAATAGGTTGAAATTGATACTTACATAGCCAACCTCTGTACGCCAAAAGAGCTCTAAGAATGTACTGCCGAACTTTCATCAAAATAAGAAAAAATGTTACACCGACTATCCACGAGACCAATAGAGCGTGAACCCATCTCGGCGTTCCTGCACAAAATTAAATAGTGCGTTAATAAGGAATCTACGGAATTACTTGCAATTGACATGACATAATAATATATTCTGAGATGTTGCATCGGGCATATTTTTCATGCTTTATGGTATGGTGATAAAAACAAACCTTCTGGTACTGGAATAATTTTGGCCACCTTCCATAATGATTGATTCAAAGATCGTGTTGTCTCCGGTTCGCCAAAAAGTAAGCTAAATGTGACGACGAAGACAGCAACCAAATTATTTGTCGATGTTGGCCAAGTACCGTTTCTGATCGAATTTCTGGAAAAGCGATATTTAGGATAAGAAAACTTGCATGAAAAATGCTAAATTAAACCTGAAGTCAAAAATGGTAAAAAAATAAAATTAAAGTACCTTGTTCGATAGTATCTTCTAGTTATTGATTTCAATATTGCTCTATATAAATCCTTTCTCGAGTCCCGTCCTTCGTCTAAATTAGGAGGAACCCGTAACTCCCCAACTGCACTTCTAGCTTCAGCCATTATTTTGGGATTCGAGTCTGTAAATCCAAAAAAATGATTAAAATACCTCTATTGTTTAACAATTCGATATCCCTAAATAGATAAACAATATATTTGAAAAGTTTTAAAATGCTAGTAAAATAGTGGACAATAGATACGTTGTCTCAAAATAGACAGGGATTTCACAAGAGCACTCACGAACACTCACACGCAGATGATAAAGGTAAGTAAACAAGCAAAATAAAACGAAGGATAACACATAATGATATATTGCGTAAATAATAATTAATTATGATTATTATGATACATTTTACAGTACTTTATAGCATATTCTATATACTAATACTATTATATAAAATGGTTTTAGTTTAAAGTTTAAACTGTTTACACGTAGTGCTAGAGATGGCTGGATTATAATTTGTTACTGTCACGTAAGTAGAGTTTTCTATCAGTGTAACCTTCCGTCTGAGCACTGAGCACAAGTTGACTTTTGAAAGGCTATTTCAATCGCTCAATTGAAATGTGAAATCTGTATATATAATACCGAGGCTATTGATACTACACATAATATGTACTTATATACCTACCCATCTCAAATCAAAGCAGCAGTGGTGGCAAGTGGCAATGCACATAGCATTACCACATTAACTTACTTATAATATGAGCATGTACACTAGCTATTACTATACACCATCATAACACTCAACTCATGTATTTTCTCATGGCTTATTTCACACGGATAATCATTTTAACTTTACAGCCTTTATGATGATATTTTACAACACGAAGTCTATATTTTACTTCATTTTATCAAATAGGCTATATACAATAGAAGCTACCAAAGTATGAAATCTCATATTTCTAAACATTGCATTGTTTAGGTAAAAAATAATGCAAATAAATTGTAATACATATTATGAATCTTTATGAGTAGAGTACTGTAAGATTATCTGAGTTAACACTAACAATTCTGGCATAGGCACATAAACAACTAATGTAAATTGCATTAGCAAGGATTCAATTTAATCACACAAATGGAAAATATTGGTAGCTATATTGTTCCATGATATTGTTTAAAGTCTTGTCTGTTGTCTCTACTCTAATCTCAACTCTAACAATTAGCTACTGAAAATCTATCCTCCCTGTAGCAAATCCACCCAAACTTACTAGACAATAACAATAAATTACACTTTTTCTACACTTAAATGCTGGGAAACAAAAGATTGCAATCGATTAGCAGCACATAAAATGTAACATAAAAGTGAGTATAAGTAATATTAGATAGAACTAAAATAAATAACTACAGTATTTGTACAATATATAATAATATAACACTGATGACATGATTTACTTTTTTTCTTTAAGTATGGCCATATAATAAAAATAAACTCTCTGCCATTGTCATTGCTATTGTTTAAGTATTCTATTTGTCCTACACCTTGCTTTCTAACTCAAACATCTCTTTAATGCCAATAATATATTAAGGCAAATGGTTATTTTATCATAACATTATTCTGTAATTAGGACACAACTATTTTTGTCATTTTTTGAACAAAGCTTTTAGTACTTGCAGTAAGTAGTGAGCGGATGGGTTTCTGGATATTATGCTTAGTGGAAGAAATACCAGGCTGTTCCCACTCCTAAAATTAATTTTTGCAAGTGAGAAATACATTGAGTATATATTGAGATTCAGATTACTGAAAGTAGTGCAAGAGCATTTCATACATACAAAATAATAAAATAACAAAGACAAAACTTCATAAAAGTTTATGATAATATAGGAGTAGTAGAAATGAAATAAAAGCACACGATATATTGGTATAAAATAAACACACTAACTAGTATTATATGTTCAAACAAATTATTCTAAATTATATACCTTCTGCAAGTTCCCACTCACAAATAAATACTTCTAAGGAATAATACGGATAGATTACCGTAAAAAAATCAACAGCCATACAGGACAACGTAAAACTCATTAACTCATTTATGTCTAACTAAAAGTGACCAACGTGTGAGACTATTATGTATAGGTAGGCATATACATTTACTGCCACACAAACGTTAGCTGCGCTTGCGACTTTGGACTCAATATTTATTTTATGCCTATTGCCAATACTGTTGAGAGTTTCTACGAATTTTTAATTCTTAGAAATGCGTTTTTTTGAAAATAATAGTAGTATAATCACGTATAATCAAAATCATCTCATTTCTACGCTGTAGAATACGCTATACTTCAATTTTTACAGCGAAAATAAGTATAATACAATATTTTTAGACTTCTATTTTGCTAATTTACCTGTACGAACCTTGGAATGAAAGTTGAGAAAATGATTTGCTATCCTTTATCCAAAAGGCTCAACGTCCAAGTCCAAATGACGTGTTGTAAATGATCGATGAATCAAAAGCGATATTAAACTGTTTTACGAATCTGAATACATACACTTTAAGTAGTTGGAATTGAGAGATATGTTTGCAGCGAATATTGGAACGATTATACTTTCCTCCTTCTCATAGGATAGGACAAAAGTCGACGAAACTAGACTTATACTTCACGACTTCACTCGAAAATTAATTTTATCCAAGACAATCAGGTTGTTATGATAATGGTCGTTATCTGTGATTTTCCTGTAAAGAGAACACAAAATAAACACAAACCATTTTATTAAAACTTATAAAAATTATGTAAACAAAAAGCTAAAAACATGCTTTATTATGTCAAATCAGCTGTCAGAAAGGTCACTTTTATACTAAACGTTACTATTACTTTAAATCATAAAAAGAAGGGAGTTTGTAGTTAGTGGTACGTGTTACTACTCTTACTACTACTAGGGCTAAAAATAATATTTATTGTGTCATGTAAAATATTTCAATACCTACATAATGTAGTAATTGATAATGGAACAGAAACTAGGAGCAGCAGGAGCACTAAATTGACGGTGATACACCGACACAGCTAATGTCACAATGATCTCATGTATTATTTCCGAATCCTCAACCTAGATAACTTCAAAAACAGTTTTAGCTGTCACTTTGCCATATTCAATCAGAAGCAAACAGTGCCCATTATACTTCCTTATTTATTTATAATCATTGACAATTTCTTATTTACTTGAGATATAGATCGTTCCTTTCCTACTTTCAATACTGTACAAATGTGTACGTTTGCACTTTTGCGGGTGACCAGACTATTCTATGCACTTGCGTAAAGTCAGATAAACACTAACGAAAACAAGTACTTACAGTTGTCGTTACATTGTTTTTGTTACAGTTACTTACTTTGTTACGTTTGCATATATTTGCACATATAAATAACTAGCTGGTATATGTAATAATATGTGTTGTCCTATGTGGTAACACGGATATAACATTATGCAGACGAACATCTATTTTGTACCTACTCCTGTTTCTACTTTCTGTACTAATGTAGCATTCGCTTTTGTACTGTTATTTAGACTGCAGCAATAATAGAATGTTTATGCACAAGTCACAAGCTAAAGCTAAAAACTATATGATACAAGTGGATACAAGTCTGAATGACAAGTCACAACAAACTATGTATTTGTCTACTGTGTATTCTACTATGCATTTATAGTATTATTATGAGATACAAATACTTACTTTCATTCACTTTTCTATAAACATACCATAATAACCTAATTACATCGATTACAGTAGTGATTGGATTTATTATCTCTACTCGTCTACTCTATGTAAAAGTTAACCACTACTAATGTGCATTTACTTGCTACGAATCTATATACTTTTAATACTTACATACTTCTACTGAACTGTCTGAACGATGAATTGTTCCTTTGCTCTAATATATTAGGTATAATATTATATGGCAATACGTCGGTCAGTAGACTGACTAGACAACCTATGCCAAAGCTGGTGTAGTCATAGTGAGCCTACACCAGCTTTGAACCTATGCAGTATTAAAGAATAAAATCAGTTAACAACTCTCTTAGTTTTCACACGTTACATTATAGCACAGCGCAAAAGCTATTTTTACTTGGCATTCATTATATTATTATTACATTACAGTTCTTGTAACGTAACTGGACTGTAATATAACACTAAATATCGTAATAATTTCCTTACCAAATCATAATAATATTTAACCTTACATTATTATTAATCAAGAGATAATTTTACCTCTCTAAAACTCTCTAGATTAAAACTATGTTCAACTGCTAAACAGAGAATTCTGAGAATTGAAATGTGACAAAATATTTTTGATGATGATAATTCTAAAACATGGTACTTTAGATACTTCAGTATCTGTACTTGTTAGTTTAGTTATAGTTTAGCTTTACTTATACTCATACAATACAGCCAGGTATCATTACATTCATAACACTAACACACAAACAAATAATATGTCTCATCTCAAGGTACCCCACTTTTCAACTCACATAACATTTTTGAAGTTCTTCAGTAGTGCTCTAGTGCTTGCTTATGTTTCTATTATTATTCAGAGAAGATAAACTTCTCTGAATTCATCGACAAGTCATGTAATAGCTCGTTTGATATTAAAAGGCTCAAGTGGGACATTTACTACATAGGTTACAGCAATCACCTGACAGGGGAAGTGGGTTAAATCTGAAAATCCAATTAACTTCTGTACTATATACTTTGCACTAAGTCGTGTATAATAGCTAGTGACAAGTTATGTGACATTTCTAAATAATAGGTCAATGTTGGTCAGAGGTCATGTGTCAAGGATCACGTGGTTTAAGCTCAAGATAAGCTTATCTGCTATTCGGCTATTACGCTTTGCAAAGATTAAAGATTTATTTTAAAATTATAAGCTCCAACTCCAAATGCACATCTGGCATTATTATGATTATGATCATGTGCACATATCTAAAGTAATATTACTTTAGAAAGGAATTAATTGGAAAATTATTTGCAATTTATTTATTATGAATGGATTTAGCACTTAGTATTTAGTTTGTGTAAGGCATCAAAGATCCACCCCGCCCACTTTGAAAAATAGTAGGAAAGGAAGAATAAATAGAAATAACCTTCATTATAGTACCATACAGTGTATTATCATCGTCATCCCTTACATTTTTCTACACGTTCACACAATATTAACCAAGAATTATTTATACCATTTTCATTTCCTAAGTGCTTTTGCGTGCAGTTAATCAACAAATAATTACTATACTTTTATTTTTTTAAATCAACCGTGGAAAATTTTACTGTCTTAAAATACATTATATATTCCATCTACTCATTCAGATAATTTATACTGACAAACCCAATAAGAAGTGTTAATAATGTTAATTAGTGAACACTTGTTATGATTAGTACTTATTGAACTGTTATTATTAGATTATTATTACCGCCTAATCCATTCATAACAAACAACACATTAATAATTTATCCTGAACAAACTTCCCTGAACCAGTTCAGCTCAATCGAATAGATTCGTTCAAAACAGCATAATAATAATATGTTGCTAATTAAAACATTTACACCATTTACAGCTATGTTATTATTATTTATATTATATTGAACTTCAACTATCTTACATAAAATTCATTTTGCTTTGGTATGTTCCATTGCCAAAAATAGAAAATTGTTATTCAGTAAATTGCATAGATCTTCCGTCGCCTTCTAAACCAGTTATAAGAACATGAATCATGATATTATGAAATTACAAAAGCTATTATATTAATTCTTATTCTTTATGACCTACCTAAACTGCTTGTGCGAAGTGCATAATTTTATAATTGTCACGCTTAAAGCTTTTAAAAAACTAAAATAGAATGGAATCAGGAATTTTAATGTGGCACAGATTCAGTTTACCAACTATCTATTAGGCAAGATTTAGCTTTTATTCTAACTATATAAATAAATATAATATAGTTAATAGTTACTAGATTTAGTCTGTACATGCAGGGAATAGTATAGAAAATAATGTGTTGAGGGTCAAATAAGCGTCGACTTGTGTAGAATAGGGGAATTCATTAAAAAGAATTTCAACCATATGGATATTTAATTTTGATTGACAATAGAACAGTGAAGGCTGTGACATGAGTAAACTTTTTGAGTTCTGACTTATGAATGACTCTATCTAGTTAAATTCCTTCTAAGAGTATTAGTTACCTACAATCAATATGTTGTATAGAACGGTCGAAAGTTATTAAGTTATTTTGAATTAATAGGGAATAATAATGTTACCTACAAAGCATATTTAAAATAGAGCGAGATTACAGTTTTGACATCGGGTTTCTTCATTCTATTATTGCACGTTGCATGTTTCTGTACTTCCTTCTAAAATGTCAGTATATAAATCTACTAATCGGTTTCTCAGTTTTTCAATACATTTCCTCATATCTCTGACATTTTTTAAGCGTTCCAGAATCCACTCCGAATCTTCGTCTCCCACATTTGTATATTTATGTGAAGTAGAACTGTAAGGTTCCTCACATCCGGGATTTTTTATTTTTGCGCCTTCACACTGCCCATTATCAGTTTCTATATCATTATCAGGTAATATACTCAATTGCATCTGATTGGGAATTCCTATTAACGAATCCACTGACGGTTCTTCACCATGGGCAATGCTCTCCCCTAATTCAACTAGTTTACTCAAGTCATTCATGCACACGTCAACTTCGGTGGCTAACTGGATTAAGTATTCCATTTCTTCGTCACGGCGAACTATAAAATTATCTTTTCTATTCATATCAGTACGCAATTTTTCACATTCACTTTGTAAAGAATTTCGTTCTTGCTCGTGTAATTTGATTTTCTGCATTAAATTGTCTGCCTTCAACTTTGACGCTAACAGTTGTTGATTTAAAATATCCGTTTCTGTATTCTTGTTAGCCATTTCCATTTCAAAATCAGCTCTGATAGTTTCAGCAGCAGTCACTTTGTTCTTTAAAGAGCTTATTACTTTGCCACATCGAATAAGTTGTGCTTTTTGGACGGTAAATAACTGAGACATTGCATTTTCGTCCGAATAGTCGCATACACGATCATTCCAACTTTTGTTTAAGTACTCCTGTTGTGCCTCTTCCAATGGCTCCAGCTCTTTAAGCCTAAAGAAAATAGTCAAATAAAACCACCTTAATTATTAGATTAATTTCATGATATGCCTGTCAAGTCAAAAGCCTTTTCATTTACTGACCAGATAAAATATAATATAAATACCTTATTACAGCCTTTTGATAGTCGCCATCTTTTTCCAGTATCTTCATTTGCAATCGACCGAGCTCTGCCTTCAAACTGTCGATTTCGTTGTGGAGACAATGATTTTCGGATTCTAACTGCACAATGGTTTCTTTAGCTTCCTCTAATTCTTCTTTAGACGGGAGGCTATTAATATATGTTTTCATGTTCTCAATCTTGCTGTTGCTTTTAGAATACTTAAGTTCCAGTAACTGGGCATTATATTTAAGATCACTAATTTCCCTGTGACACACACTGATACGTTCAGTAAACTCTACCTCGTCTCTATTTTTCGTAGCGCAAAGTAACTGTATCTCATGGCACAGATTTTTATTTTCCAGCTCCGATGCAGCAAGCAATCCCTCCAAATGGCTCATTCTTTCAATTAAAGAGTGTTGACTCAGTGCCGAAGAGTTATTGGGAGAAAAGGAATTTGAAACTCCTAAACTGTTCGTAACCATCAAGTGTTCAAGCTGACTTATCCTGTACCGCATCTCTTGGATTTCCGATTTTGATGATTTTGGTGTATCCATATTTGTATATTATCCAATTTTTCAATTATAATCTAAAAACAAAATAATGTGTCAAATAATGCCGAAAGGTCGGTTGGATTTAGGCTTAGGTCAAAAAAGAGGCAGAAATACAGTATAGTAACGGGAAGCAAAAGACGTTTCCCACAATTCCAGGATAACACAGGCAGGTACTGTAGTCATTTCAATACCTATTCATGTTAATTTAGTGACCGGTCACCAATTGTGGGAAACCTCTAATGGCAATGATATAGGTTAAGTGGATAAACTAGGGGCAACGGGGGAGGGGGCAACGGGGGCAATTGAGGCAACGAGATCCCGCTACCTAAATCTAGCCGAAAGGTCTTCACCTTTCGGCATTATGCGGGTGAAAGGTGAAAGTGAAACACAAATTTTAATTTTTACTTACGTTTTTTAAAGTTTTACTTTCTCGTCCACCCCCTACTAACTACTGTCACTGTCCTGTTTCCCAAATGCACAACAAAATTAAATGTCCATATCGATTCACCAAACTATTATCCAATGTCCAAAATCCAAATAATCAGTTTTTCCGTTTACATTTATTAATTTTCATTTAGAATCCTCCCCATTACGCGCCATGACTGAATAAACTTACCGCGGAAAGGTTATCTATGGTTAGAGATGTACTAATGAGATGAGAAATGATTGATGCTTGCTTCATTGTCCTCTCTGGGCTCTCTCTCCTATAATAATTTGCATAATATTCAACCCGAGAACACAAGATGTCAAACAAAAATAATATAAATAATATAGTTATGGTTCAAAAAGTTCAAAATTCCAACTTCCACCGTGTATTGGTTTAACACATGGTCATAAAGATTAATTGGTTTTTTGTAATCCTTGTGGGATTTACTCTCTCATGACACTATTAACCAAACACCTAGTACCTATTGTGAAATAATGTGTCAATATTTACTATATACACTTAATAATTATTAAAAACTTCAGTCTAGCCAGGCATCACAGCATACATTCTGCCCCTACTAATATCCTTTTAGGTCGCAACTACGGAGGGACTTTTCTTTCATAAGAAAAGTTTTTATTTTCTTATGACTTTCCCTACACCATTTCGTCATTTATATTCCGGTGAAAGAATCGGAGAAAGTTTTACATAGAGTACCCATAATAAAAGAGAAAGCATTATCCCGTTTGCTTTGGTTTCAAACTGTTATACGGTACAAGCCATACATTTTCTTTTGTGGTTATTTTTTATAAAAAAACGAATTAGAAAATCAAGATGACAGTGTTTATTGTAGTAGTATGTATGCATGCTAACTCATGGACTATTGTATGAAATCTTATTATAGGATTTTTTCTTGTACCAACCAAATAATATTCAGAACAATGTTGGTCTTAATTTTCTGTTAAAGACACATGTTTATTTCATACGCGAAATAAAATATTCCATGAATTTTAGTATTTTATAATCATTCTGTAGGAGCAGGAGGGGGTCCACGTTGTCCACGTCCAAAACCGCCTCGCTGAAAAAACAAACAGCAACATGAAAACAACTTTATTCCATTGATTACGTGCTTTTTAAAACAATCATAATTAGTTTGAAACTTACGAATTCAACGGGTGCTCCGCCAGCACCAGCCTCTGCTTTTTTGTCTCCGTCTCCACCGCGTCTATAACTAGAACGATCTTCTCCACCTTTGCCTTCACCACGAGGTCCAGCCGCTCTTGGTCGAGCAGTTTCTGTTCTCTGCTGCCGATGGAGAGTAGCTGGAACAATCTACATAAAGCACAAGTTTAAATGAAATTTAAATTAGCAACTGCAGTTCAAAAAAATATTCGATACACATTTTAGGCTTTTTTAGTCACCCTTATGTACAGTTTGATTTAAATGGGTAATATGAAATAATAACTGCAACATTGTTTTTCATTGTAAGCAATTATAAAATTTTATGTAGACATTGTTTGAGTGAATTGGAAGATGGTCTAAATAAAAGTGACCTTTCCATTATAAAGAATAAAGTGCAGTACTTATGACTGCGAATGGTTACTATTTTTACTGTACGAAGTTATTTCATTACAGCAGTTACAGTAGTGTCTCAAAAAGGATTGCCATATCTGAGATATGGGTTACTTTTTCCTTGTATTGAAAGTTGTGAAATGAAGGAAATACATTCTCAGGAAAAACACCTTTCTTCTAGATCTCGATACTTAGATACCTCCTCCTAGGTATATGTATGATTGTTGCAGATAATCGTCATTTTACTTGTAATGTAACTAATGTAATCATGTTAATAATTTCTGACAATTAAAATAAAACACAACATTACTTTTTAGGATTAAAACTATTAAAAGTGGCCGTCAAAGGTGTGGGTGTGACATTTTTATTATTTAACACAAAGCTCAAAACCTTACTACTTAAAAAATACAAAAGTTAACTTAATGGTGCTCAGTAACACAGAAAAGGTACAGACAAAACACGAACCTCGGCAGGAAGATGCAAATATTCTCTCAAATATTGGATTCCTTCGTTTTTAAGATACCAGTAATAATGTCTCCACGCAAATTGTTCTGAAACGTATCCACGAGATTTAAGGGACTGAAACAAAAAGCATATTTGTTTAGATTAGAGTGCTTCTATTACTGGAACTTTAAGATTTATTATTATTCACTCATTCAATCATGGGTTACTTTTAAAACACTTTGTTGTTACACCAGTAATACCAGAACAGATACCAGTATGTACTATGCAGTACCAGTACCAGTCTACTATAAATTAATATGTGGTGAAGGCATACATAAAACACTTGGGAGAAAAATTGAAAACTCACTCTACTCGCTATTGATCACAGTAAAACCTCGAAAAAACTGTTTGAATTAAAAATATTATTTAACCCAAAATTAAAATGACCTGCAAGTTATTTGGATTCCCCTATTCTTGAACCATAAATTTCCATAAATATTTAAACTACCAACTCCATTCAAATACTATAAATTATCGAAAAATATATTTAATATGAGACTGGCAAGGTTTTGCTTTACAAATTCTTATTCTTCTCCATCCAGACAGACGGAAGGAGTGGAACAACATATTATTTTCTTTCTCATATCTCATATCTAATTCAGGTTTGTATACCAAACGTTGTCAACCTCCGATGCAAACTTAAGACACAAAATTGATAGTTCATATTATACAGTTTGATTTTGTAAGACATGAGGAGGAACTTAACATCTAATTGCATTTCGCTGTTTCTTAGCTGATAATTAAATTAAAAATATATTTTACATAATTTAATGCGAAAGGTCTTCCCAGTTTTTATGAAACTAGTTAACAGTTAATACCAACTATTCTCAACCGCGATATATTTATCATTTATAGGCTTAAACCAAAAAAATCATTTCACCAAAATCAACATGTTATAATTTAATAAATTACCCTAAAATCACACAAATCACAAAGACATGACTATAATAAAATTAAAGTTTATAACAAAAAAGTCATTATAACGATTTTATTTCGCATTTTTGGACATTTTTACCTGTAAGGCTTTGATGACATGAAGATTAGGAATTCCGTCCAACTCAGGATGCTGTGGTGCGTGAAAATCTTTCTTGGCTACCATCACTCCTTCATTGAATAATTGTTCGTAGATCTTCTTACGATTAGCTTTAGGCATCAACATCTTGAAATTTGGCTTTTAAAAACACAATTTCACTAAAAATTCGATGAAATATGAAGATGTAAAAGCTTGCCGATTCCAAAACGAGTGTGGCCGCAATGTGGATAATATGACAGTATGGCGAATTGTTTATCAATACGCAGGTCCACAACAAGATGCGAAATTCAAAATCCATTCCATGTCTCTAGTTGGGCTTCAAGTGCAAAGCAACTATACAACGATACGGTAGCCGCTATTTTTGACCATCCGTGTTTGTAACTTGTTTTGGCCTTTTTTTAGATTCGTTCGGTATATAGTATCTGTCTCCGCCTCTGAAACAGTTTCACATTTCATTTTTGTCTCCAAAGATTGTTTTTAATGTTTTTGTCATTCATCATTGTCACTGTCACCTATTCATGGAGTAGGATAGTAGGATTATCAATTAATTTATTGTAGTCATCATTAATTTGTAGTGGTAAGATATGCATTTAATTTTGGGATTTAATGAAGGTTGCAGGTGTTCGTTCCTCGTGCATCGTAGGGTTGACCAAATGAAAGAAAATTCAATGTTTAATTTATATTTTGATTTCTGTAAGGGGATCATGTTGCCGGATCCAGTTAATCCAGAAGTTTTCCAATGCATAGAAGCTGGGGCTGTGGACGACCTTAAAAATTTCACTTCCGATGACCTGCGACCTTTTTTGCCAATTTTGGCCCGTTCAAGCCTAATCCAAGCTGGCGAGGCTCTAAAACATCCTTCTCACTTCCGTCAAACAATTTTGGTTTCGTTGTCCGACATGGAGCCAGTAAATTATTTAGTCGCACTTTTATCTGTCGATTTTCAAATTCTAGAAGTTGACGTAAAGAAAGAGCTTCAGTTGAGGTAAATTAGTTCTTTTGTCTTTTAGTTTCTAAGAAAGTTTTTTTAAATACAAGTTAACATTAAATTATTGTTTACTTTTACATCTCTGCGGAATAACAATGCATTTTACATTCAATAAATTGCTATTTTAGGCAAAAATTAGGAAATCGAGAGCAAGATAGTGTTCTCATTCAAAATCTCTCCCATGGACTTGCTCTAGAGTTTGAACGTTGTGATGCCACTCGCCGTCTTCGGCTAGTGATGTCAGAAATATTGTTTGTTATATCACAGGTACTATATTTCTTGCTTTGAGCGAAAGAAACAAAGCTTTAAAGTAATTTGTATGAAAATTAAATTTCTTGTAGCGAATACATTAATTTAAACATAATTATGTGTCTACAATGTTGTTTTATGTTTAGATGCATGAACCTAGAACAGAGTACTACACTAAGTCTTCAGACCTATTCGACAATTGGGTGTATTTAGAGGATGTTTGTGACACCATTTGCATTGCAATGGTGGAACTTCCCAATTTGCTTTCAATTTGTGATGTATGTTTTCAAACCATAAAATATGTATAAAATGTGTCAAGCTCGTAACATATTATAGTAGTTATTACAATAAACTTAAATTTCAGATTTGCGAAGCGATGTTACACTTTAAGCATGGTCCCTGGATTGTATGCAGAATTGTTGCTAATATGCCAGACACATTTTCTGAGGGTAAAGTAAAATTAAGAGGGCGGTATGGTTCCTAATGACGATTGGGTTTGACTATCATATTCGCTCTAAACTTTTTTTGGGAAACTTGGATCTAGTCCGTGAATATTGGTCGTAGAAAGACGAAGTTGGTCTTTAAAAACGCAGAAAATGTCAATTTATAGCAGCTTGCACTTAGATTTCTACCTTTAACCTTCGTTTGCAAGTTATTGCAATTTTAATTAATATCTCGTAACCAGAGGTAAAAATTGGGAATCTAAGTGCAAGCTGCTATAAATTGACATTTTCTGCGTTTTTAGAGACCAACTTCGTCTTTCTACGACCAATATTCTCGGACTAGATCCAAGTTTCCCAAAAAAAATCGTCACTTTTATGCCCTATTCATTTAGCTGTATTGTCATAGAGTAAATTTCTATGGCTCTGTGTATTTTAAATCGTAGCCATAGATACTTCCCCATTACCTGCCCCTCATTGAATTTCCCCGTATTTTGAACCACCCCGGAACCTTAACAATAAATTGTTACATAATGTAATGTACTGTAAAATGTAATAATAATACTGTGTCCTGATATATTTTTACAGTTTGCTTTCATCTCATATCTAACGGTGACAAATGCGATGAGGAATCTGAGGGAGGGCTTATTCGTTTAGAAACTTTAAAAATGTTATGCAAAATGAATCCCAGACTTAGCTTGCTGATTCGATCTCGTTGTGTATGTGATATTGTTTAATAATACAGATAGTAATAGTTTTAAATATTAAGGTTACCATAATGTTACAATACCTACATGTTATGTTTTTTTATTAGGTGGAAATGTGCAGAATGCCTGCGTTGACTATTTTTTTAAGTTTAGGTAAGTCACGTTGCATAACTTTGATTGATTGTCCCATTAAAAGTATTATGTTGTGCTGTAGGTAGTAGATAATATTTAATGTTATATAAATGGGTTTTTAATGTAACTTTATCTGGATTTTTAGAGGATGAAAACATGAAGACGAACTTAATACCATTTTTGTCAGGAATCCTGCTTGGTAACGACCAGCAAGTTAGAAATTGGTTTTCTTTGTATGTTCGCAATGGACAAAAGGTAGAAAATTCACACTAATTAAATCAATTTTTAAATTATTAGTTAGTACGGAACCATATATTAAATTATATTGCATATGATTCCTTTTCCTAATTATCTGGTCACTAATTTAGGTGTTCTATAATATGACTTAAAATAATTTAACAATTTCAACAGAGAAAAGTGGATGCGTCTAATTCGTTAGTAAAAATGCGAAGTGCCATTTTTTCTTTGCTGGAAAAAATACTATCAAATTCTCAAAATAAGGAAATCGTAGAAGTTGACGTTGTTCAAGCTTCATCTCTTCTTAGACTAGCCTGCGCTCTAAAAGGAATAGCGGGCTTTAAGTAAGTTAAAACCAGTTCACAGTGTACCTTATTTATGAAAAAATATTTATTGCTAATTATTTTTGCAAATGAAATGGTTCTTTGCTAGATTACACGATGATGAAATAAACTCCTTAGTCAGCTTAATAACGTTAAAAGCACCTAATTCGGCACCTGGCTGTCGATACGTGACATTAGGACTGTGTACACTATTGGCCTGTCCGTCTCTAGTTGGAACAACAGAATTAGAAAAAAATGTCATAGAATGGATAAAATCATTGATAAAAGACAGCAATCCAATCAGGTTTTAGTAACTATATATGCATAGTATAAGAATTAGAATAGTAGCTACTCGTAATCTCCTAATGTGATTTACATTTGTCTATTGTTGGATATTTTAGTGCCGCTGGAACAAACTCATCTTTCGAAGAAATTCTTCTATTAATGGCAATTCATTTTCACAGTAATCAGTTAAACGCAATATCTGAATTAGTATGCACAACACTGGGAATGAAAATTGCCATTCGAGTAAACAGCATGGCTCGAATTAAACAGATGTTCACCCAAGACATTTTTACTGAACAGGTATGATGCAAACGTTGTTGCATTAATTTACCTTTTTGTTTTGGATGTAGTAATATATATTTATAGCAATTATTTCACTCTAAAACAGGTTGTCACTGCTCATGCCGTAAAGGTCCCAGTAACACCTAACTTATCTGCTGACCTTACTGGTTTTCTGCCAGTACACTGCATTTACCAACTAATCAAATCCCGGGCTTTTACAAAACATCGAGTTCCAATTAAGGATTGGATATATAGGTAAATAAATGTAATTTACTACTATAGTTAAATAAATAATTTATCATTGCTAAAAACAATTATTAATTTTTCACTGGTTGTAGGCAAATACTTAGCACCAAGACGCCTATTCATCCAGTACTACCTGTTCTACTTGAAGTATATACACAGTCAATTCTTATTCCTGGAACTGGAACTGTGGGCGGAAATAAAGTGGTTTTAGAGCTAACTAATGAACCACTATCTGATGAAGAAGTTCTTCAAGTGTACAAGAGTTTTCAGGGGAAAAATCTTGCCCCACAACTTCTCGTTCTTTATTACGTACTGCTGTATGAGGACAACAGACTAGCAAACTATCGCAATCCAACTGGGAAGAAACCAAAATCCTATTCTGGAAAACTATTTTCTCAAATACCTATTAAATACTTACTTCAAGAAGCTCAAAAAAGCCAACACCAATGTGGAGGTTTATAATATTTTACTTTTTCTAACTTTACTATCCTTTATACATCAGCAAAAATTGTAATTGTAAACTAATTGTAATTATTTTATAGGTTTGTTCCCAAGCTTATTGAAACTTCTCACAACACATTTCCCACAGCTCTGCATCGTAAATGAATGGCTGGAAGACAGTACCACCCTTTCGCGAGAAGAAAATAGATCCAGGAATTTTTCTAATACGGACGTTGAGATTCCCACTGGAAGTTTTAAAGTTGGTAAGTTGATATTTAATTATTTATAATTGAAATTGTATTCATTATAAATTATAACAAAACTCAGCAAATATTGGAGTAGTTGGACATACAATTAAAAATTGTTTTAATTCGTTTGAACTTATTTTAGCTTTTTCGGACTGCAATGAGCGTCCATTCGATGCTATTAAAATATTAGAAACATGTAAGACACTTTCTCCTCATAAATTATGGTCTCATTCTAAAGAGATCGTTGACCAAATCAAAACAGTTATTCAGCCTACAGTGCCAAGAAAAATTCAAGGTATCGGACTTTCAACTGTCAAATATTATGATAAAATAATGTTTATAATTTAGCTCATCTATAGCAGTTAGCTTACAATATTATAGTTTAATTTGTACTTTTTGATTAGATTTATTTCGAGACATTTGGTATGAACTCAATAATGTGTTTCCTCGACATCTTTGGGAAATGACCAGTAATGCATTGTTGCCTGACGGGTCTCTACATTTAAATGCTGATGAGCTTACTATTGACCCTCTTCAAATACTTCGATGTGACTTGAAAGTCTTTCGATGTGCTCCTATTTTGAATATTTTGTTACATATTCTGGCTGCTTCCCTTGCAGCTTCAAAGTATTATTTAAACAAACACCTTCAGGTACTTTTACATTTGGCTTCCTTTATTTATTTAATGTCTTAAAACCCAAATCGTTTGAAAACAAATACTAATCTTATTGCTGTTATACTAAAGGAAAATCCTTCTACTGGAGCTCCAAGTTTGGCAGTTCAAACTGATGTTGAACGTGAGGAATTAAAGATAGCTCTTGTAGCTGTTCAAGACAGTGCGGCGGTACAAATTTTGCTAGAAGCGTGTTTACCCACTGAAAGCGACAAGGTTCGGATTCATAGTAACATTACACCATTATACAATTCATTACTTTAGAGATCTAATTCACTTAGCCCGTTTTATATGCAGGATGGTGTGGCAAGTGATTTATGTCTGAAAGAAATTCAAAGTCTCATCTGCTCATTTCTGCACCAAATGTTTATTACGGATCCGACGCTGGCTAAATTAGTTCATTTCCAAGTAGGTCTCTTTATTACTATAAAGTTTTCGTAAAAGTAACGTTAACTAAAATGGCATTAAATTACAGGGATATCCTCTGGAACTACTTCCTGTCACTGTGCGTGGCATTCCTTCCATGCACATTTGTGTCGATTTCATCCCCGAACTACTTAGTCAGCCTGAAATGGAGAAACAAGTAAATAAAAATTGTAACTACTATGGTTGTGAAAGTGAAAATATTATGTTGTATTAAATTGTGACAAAAATATTATATCAATATCAATAATGTTTTTAAAAAATTAAACAGGTTTTTGCGATTCAGTTAATCTCCCATTTATCAATGCAGTATTCTCTTCCTAAATCTTATCAGATTGCTAGAATGTCTATTCAAAGCATGACAGCAATGATCTCGGGTGCGTTTTATTTTTTTCTTTTTTGCACTTATAAAAACAGTTTATTGTAGTTGCGTCCAATAAAATTTTAAATTTTTTTAGGTTGCGTCTCTGAGGACCGTGCTGAATTCTTTATTCCTGCACTTTCTGCTTTAGAAAGAGTATGTGTCGCTTTTCCTCCTTTGGTGGACGAAGTAACGGCTATGCTTATGCACTTGGGGAAGGTCTGTACAGCTCAAAATTCTATTGAAAGAAATAGAATGTGTAAAATTGTACGAAATAAGCTTCTTCTTCGAAGGGTAAATGAAACGTATGAAGCTATACTTAAACATGTTTTGTTGGATAGAAAATTCTTTTGAAATTACCTATCTTGGAAAACTGTCCTTATAGTGTTATTGATTTGTGTATAGTTATAATCAATTTTTTAAATACTATATAATTGCGCGTTTTCCGCATGTTTATCTATATTATACGTAATTGTACATAAGCAGATATTTAGTTATGTATGTGTAATATATATTTATCCAAATAAATAATTTGTATTATTTTGCTCTTAACGCAAGTGAGTTATAGGTATTATTAAAACTCAAAACTTAACATGCTCTGCAAATTTTTATTGTCCAATAAGAAGTTAGAGAATATTAAGTTCTTTAGATTTGTACATTAATTGTAAACAAGTATCGTTTATTCAAAATAATATTTTGTGTAGTTAGAGGAATATTTAAGATACTTGAACATCGACCCCAGTATCTAGAGTTACTCCGCTGTATTGAAGCCTAAAAGAATCCAAGATATAATTTTAGGCCAGGAATACCATTATTATACTAATTTTTCAGCTATAGCAATAAACTTTGAAAAACACTTTTATCATTTGGAGGCAATAGAAACTTACGTTCTGACGTTAAGTTCTTCGTCAATAACATTCAAGTTGATTCTGTCCAAAATAAGGGTCTTTGACTGGAAAAGGCTGCTTCGAGTGTAACGCACTACAAGGGTGGATCTTTCAGTTGGTGTTGCCAAAATACTGCTGGGTACTTCAACCCATCCATTGAGCAATTGTCCAGCAGTTATCTTTCCACTAAAATCAAATAATATTTTAGCATGAATTGAAATACACATAATAAACGATGATTTGTCCTTTGTGGACATTAAAGTTCCCAATTAATACTTACTCGACGAGTTTGAATGCAGTTGATTTAGTTCCATCATTGCGTCTGAAAGAAATAGTTAAAGTTCCTGTAGTTGCTTCTTGACTTGGAGCAACAGGTGTGTCAATTCGTGCAGTTTGGACTATTAAATAACAAGTTAGTTAATTATTAGCATTCTTTGGAAATGTTCTTGGCTAATGGCTAGTTAAAGGCATTATATATTATTATTCTCACGGCAGTATTTAGAATCTTGCCCTTCGCCAGTGTGAAGATAATAATTTCCTCTGGCAGTACGGAAATTTCTGGACCCAAATCCTAATGAATGGCAAAGGCCATCTTGAGAACAAGTGGAGTAGCAGCTGCCCCTGTTTTGTTAATTGTGATGTACAATTCTTACACATTTTCGTATAATATGAATCGTAATTGCTAAATGTGTGCTTGTGCTTGAGCTTACTTTTGGAAGTCATTGTAGTTGTTGCAACGGTGGGCAACGAAAGGACAAGTGTTAGAAATGGATTCGGCGAAAAAGTCGGCTGCACGGTAATGGCTGCAAGCCCATGGATCAAGTGCACCTATAGTAAGTAGTGTTAAAAAATAAAATCATTTTTATTAGATTATTATGCATAAACATCACAGTTAATCTATCTAAAATATTACCAAGTACTTGACTGACATGAATATACACTTTGCATTAAAATTGATTGATTACTGTTTATAACACAACTGCGCAAGAAATCATCTCTTATCATATCAATCCCAAGTGTTTGATTTACTAATTTGGTAAATTTATAGAAAATAAATTAGCATAAGGGGACAATTACAGCGATGGAAATAAATAAGCAATTAGAACCATTCCAGGGATGGAAAATAAATTATCATTGAGGACAATTGCACAGGGATTGAAAAAAGTAAGCAATTAGAACAATTCCAAGGATGGAAAATAATTTTTAGCTAGTACTACTAGTAATTAAGATAGTCAATAATAAATAAATTAATAAATAATTTACCCTGAAAGTCGAATAAGATGAAAGCTACGATAGAGGAAACTATCGTTCCAAGCATATCCTTGCATCCCGGTTGCACCTTTCCTCCGTTGGGGTAGAAATCGGCGTGTCCAATAGAATCAGTAATTCCTAATCCCAAATTTAAGTTTCCGTTTCCATTGGAATGAATGACATCTACGTAGGTACTGTCTTCGTTGTCCAGACGTACCATTTTGTCAGTGCCACCAAAATACGGGTCCGCTGGATCCAAAGCTGAAATATGAAACATAAAAATGAAATAGATTGAAAATGATACAGAATCGACTAATTTAAATTTTACATTTTTTACCAGTAATGTGAGGAAGTCTGCCCATCAGTCTGTCCCCGATATATCCGGCTATTTGGGCTCCCAATGAATGGCCTACGACCCGAACGTCACTGATGCTGAGATTTCCTTTATTTTCCAAATACCTGATCATTTCTGCACCTTGTGCTCCTACTAAACGAGTGTTTCCTACTGCTTGAAGGTAATTTGACTTAGCACCCGGGGCCCAATCAACTGACAACACATTGTAGTCACCCTGAAAATAATATTCGAAATTAATTCCTATTCATGCTTAGCTCAGTAAGCAACATCAGAGAAAAATAACCTTCCGTTAGGTGAAAGTTATACATATAGTGTTACTGCGTTCCAAGGAAAAACACCTTTCTCCTGGATGTAGGAACTCGGAAATCACTACATCAAACCTTTAATAGCGCTTCGCTCCTGAGCTTGTTTAAATAGCAATTTAGTATTTACTTGCAAAAGGAGATTGTTCTTCGCTTTCACCATCCAGTCGGATTTGTGACTGTTAGTAAATCCGTGAATGAGGAATACGGTCTTTCTTTCTGCTTTGAAGTCGGAGAAGAAAAGGATAGGATCCTATTAAAAATAGAATTCTTTTAATGCATGCATATTTTGCACCTTTTAATTTAATTAGGCAAGTTCGGTTTACAAACCTTGTTGGGCATAAGCTCGTAACCCTCGCTGTCACCATTGCGAGTGAAAAGAAGAAATCTCGTCTGTACTTCATAAGGAGGCTGTGGTAGAGATACTAATGGTCTAAGAAGGGAAGTCCATGGAGCTTCAGAACTGAAACACCCATAGACTTCGTAGCATACCTATTGACATTAATATCATAGTGATTATTTGGACTATTCTAAATTCAGGAGCTAATAATATATAACGAAATAATGTAGCTGCAACTTATGATGCACATTACCTCGCCCTTTTCTTCTCTTGTAACAAATCGTGGCCGTGGCCGATTCAATGACCCAGCCAGAGCTAAAATGAAAAATATTTAAATCAAATTAATAGCAAGTAAAAAACCTAGTAAAAGGTAACATTATTGTTTTGCAGTACCTGCAGCAAGGAATGCAAAGCAAAGAAACGCTACTACGGATTTCATGTTAATAACTTGTGTTTTAAGATATCAAAAAGTTAACACTTTTTCAAGTGTTAGAAATAATGTGAAAAAGTCAAATAAATGTGACTCCTACAACAACCTTTCGCACACTGTAGGCAATTGTCTCATCAGAACTTTATTTATAACCAATTTACAGTCTGTAATTACATAAGTAAACAGGTATTAGTATTTATTCGTTTAATATCTTGCCTATTATCAGTTAATTACTTTTGGAAATGGATTACATGTTAAATATTATTCTGTTTATTCCGTGCTACATATATTTTCCATAAGCTACCAGAAAAATGTGCTTGATAGGCACTTTAGTCTAATTGTAAGTGTAAGTGTATAGTAAGCATACTATGTATAAGCAACTGGTAATGTGACCGAGACCATGCAAGCTATTCATGCAGCTATTAATACCTATAATATGTCATGTCATGATCATTCATAATTAAAGTATCAAATGTCTATTAGTTGTCTGCAATATGTACAATTCACGGATAAAAATGATAGATGATGTATATATTTGTAAATTGATGGTGTTAATTCATCTTGACCCATGGGCATTTGGGCATCAATGTCCAGAGGTCAGGTTGCCGGAAAGATTGTTATAGGACATTTCATTAAAACTTTCAACCTCAATCGCATCCTGATCGCATCATTGTTCATTTGTTACATAAATAAACAAACGATGATGCCGTATTTGGGGTATTGTAAGACCATCCTAAGGCTTGAGACAAAAGTAATTAATTAAGGTTACTAAATTATATACTTGTGGAATTTATTTAATCTCTATTTTATAACATTTCCATTTAGCCTAGCCCTAGCCCTATAGCCAGGCGCGGTGTCTCGTGATAAGAGTGACAAGATAAATAACCCAAACGAAACGATATTATTCACATAGGTACCATTTACCATCACCGTCATATAAAAAACAGATCAAGTTGCCATTGACCAATCGTAATAACTTTATCAATTAAATGCACTTGGGACGTACACCGCAAATTAATATCGCTTTAATAATAACAAGTAATAATTTCGGCACTTTTTTGTACATGGTCCTGCCCTGACTCTGCCTTTCCCAGAGATAAATTCCAATCTTACATGAATGTTGTATAAATAGATGGTTTTTTGTTGATCACATTTGTGAATAACAAAGCAATGCGCATTTATCATAACATTTTCCTAAAATCGTTTCGCTAATGTGTTTTGTGATAAGGTAGGACAAGGAGATACATAAAATTAGTATGATATGCGTGATAGATTCACACCTTATTCCGTGTATTAATGCCACTTACCATAGAAAGCCAAAGAAGATAATTTACAGTTTATATAAGGATGTTAAACTAAAATATCATTGCATAGCAATAGGGGAGGATTCAAGACAATGATTTCAAATTAGCAGTGATTCTACTCACTATCTATATGCTATACAGATACTGTAGTGTTTACACTTTTACACAAATGCTAAACGAACCGCCCAAGCAATGAGCACTCTGGTATATAGTGGTACCTGAGACATATCAATGCATTTTTTAAAATTAAATAGAACACTTATTCATAGCTGACTAAAAGGTTAAGTCAGCAATCGTGTAATTGATAATTAATGGCTATCTAATCTATATTCAGCGGAAAGTTGAATCAAATCACAGTAATTAGTAGGTGTGGAAATGTAAGTACATTTAGAGTAGAAAAGGTAATAGGTAAGTAATTATTGTGGTAATTCCTATAATGGGTACGAAGATGCGATAAATGTGATGATAAATGATAACTAATCGAAAATAGTTATTAAGGTTTATTTTTAATTGGCCCCTGGCTTAAATCCAACAAAGTTTGAAACATAATATTAGTACGGAAAAAAATTCTTAAAATCAATGCAAATACATAAATATGGACAAAGCAGAGACGATAGAATTAACGACATGTATTGCCTTTACATAATAAAGTATATGATCATAACATGAAGATCCACCATTTTCGAAAGATATTGATTCTTATTTTGCTTGCGAATCTTCCTGAGTTTCCGTTTTCCATTGTGTCCTATATTTGGTCTCTGATAATTAAAAAAAATAAAATCCAAAATGTATATAGTGTTATTTAAATTTCATTTAAAGGTTTGAGTTTTTAAATAAATAACGTTAGTAAAAGGCTAAGTAATACTTAAGTGCGTGTAGTAATTCTTTCTCATTGGATCCAGCTTAATTAGGTTATCCAACGAAGACATTAATTGCGATTTAAATTCAAGTGAATCAATGAAACCCATTACTAAAACTAGGGCTGAAAGTGTCCCTGTTAAGAACAATGTTTGTTTAGGAATGAACGGTTACATGAAATAACAATATATTATTAACAAACAGATAGTACGGATATACATATAGATTATTTAAAAGTACATTTATTATCTGGCTCCAACTCATGCAGTTCTTGAATCCACAACAATTCTTCCCTTAGTATACATTGAAATTCAGGGGACATTGGCTGCAAAGATTATGAAGTTGGTTTAAGATGTTTCCTAAAATACTTAAATTAGTATATTGAATATTATTATTGGACACATCTTACTTGAGACCGCAATAGCCACCTATGATAAAACCATACTGATTGATCATTTGGATCGGTAAAGGCAGCATTTTTCACTAAGTCTAGCTCTCCAGAAAAATAGTCATGAGAGAGTCGAGGTAATATAGTTGATCTCAAGTGCCATGATGAATAGTTAGAAAAGTTGGACACTATTTTCTCTGTAGTAAATTGTAATTCTTGATCAAGAGTCAGAGATTTGCTATTGGCCAACAGAAAATTTCGATAATCCCAAACATGAACTATAAGTATTCCAATCAAAAATTAATTACATGCAAATACCAGGTTAGCAGTTCACCAAAAATTAAATATTTAACTCACAATTTCGGTCGTCAAGCTGCAGATACTTAGCACATATTTTTACTTCATTGTCAACATTTTCAAAATTGGTCTCTAATATAAGCCAACGACGGTGATGCCAGGAAGAATAAGATTTGGGATTTGATTTAAGGCAGTGTTCTGTAAGATCCAACTCTTTAGGAACCAATACTTTACAAAAATTTGATTCGCTGAAAAATTAAAATTTGTAATGTATAGGCTTAAGTTCAAATGAAGAACATTGTGGTTATAATTGCTTACTCTTCGGCTTTCATTTTAGTGAACACTTCACGACGAATGTTCCACAGAGTAGCAATATCCGGAATGTTGGCCAAAACTTGACTTGTAAGTTGTAGCATCTCGTTATCCAGTTCTCCCTCGTGTCTCTGAATATGTTTTATCAACCATATTACATAATATTATGTAATATCAGCAAAAATCCTTAATGTGTCTTTAGCAAAGGAAAATTTCCTTAATACTTAAACTTAAAATTATTGTCTTCGTATATAAGTGAGAATAGTACTTCAACCCAGACCCAATAAATGTGTTAGTATATAATCAATGACTACGAAAAAATTGCATACTTTTTTGAAAATCTTCTTCATTGCTCCCTGATAAACTGTACATTTCTTTTCTCTCTCTCGTTGCCTCTTTTCTTCTTCGTCGACAGTTCTCTTGACTTTTTGTCTTCCGTGCTAAATAAAAATTAATAATTATATACATAGTATACCAACATCAAGACAGGATTGAATAAAGTGAGCAAAAAATATTGAATGAATGAACATTACCATCGTCGTAGCAGAGGAAAGGAGAGCTTTAATCCTTCTTTAATGATATCACGCAGTTCCACAGAAAAATCAGTAAAGAAGTACTTTTATAGGTTGGGTATCATTAAACCTACAGTTGGAGAACAGGTTAGGTAAATGACAATTATTATGATTAGATCATTATAATTTGGAATAAATTATTATAATAAGTAACCGAAATTCACTGACAATATTAAGTTATAAGTTTCACAGATGATAGGATAGGATGAGTCAGAAGAATTCTTCCCCTCTTTACCGCTGCGCTACTTGCCACTTTATGTTTGTGTAAAGTTTAACTTCTTGTGGGTGATTTGAAAAGCTAGATGTACAATACAGTGAGCTTGGTTGGATCAAGATCAAAGAACACTTGTTCGGTAAGTCTATGCTGGCACGTTTATATTTTGTTTAGAAATCTTTCATTTTTTAGCTGATAATGGTGATTATAATTTATTGTCCTTATTAAACTGCTAGTATATTATCAATATCCTGAAATTTTAATGACTTTTTTAAGAGCAGTTGTTTTGTGCTGACTTGGTTTTGGTTGAATCATTGAGTCATCCATGAGTCCGTCCAGTCCTTGCGTACTAGTTGATTAGTATACTAGTGACTAGGTAGGTAGTGGGAGTAGATAATCAGTTCATAAGGAGTAAAGAATAAGGAAAGGAATTACTAATTAACACCGAGGCAGGGAGTTCATGATTGTCTCTGATCTCATTTCATCATTGCCACCGATTAACACTCAGAAAGTTTTGAATTCTTATCCTATTTACCACTTGTCAGATTTAGTACCAGCGTACTTGTCAGATTTAGTACCAGCGTAGAAAGCCAAAATACTGCAAAAAATGTCTGATGATTTTGATTTCAATGATGTCCCTGCTGAAACGCCTCTCAACCCCGAGGAAGCAGTCATTAGACGTCATCGGAGAGAAAAGAAAGAATTGCAAGGTAAGATAAAGAGGAGTAAAGTAATAAAGGCATAATTTTTCATAAGAATCTATGCTTTATGCATGGCAAAGTTTGTCACCAAAATATTTTGTCCACATTGTCCAATATATATGATGCTTTTTTGTCGCGCTTCTAGGAAAGATTCTAGCGCTGAAAAAAGCTGTAACAAAAAACGATAAGAAGAAAAAGAAGGAAATTGCAGAAGAAATTGCTAAACTCGAGTCAGAAATGGAAACCAGGCACAAATTGGAACTAGACACTTTTCGCCCAACCTGTGCATTCGTTGAAAATGAGAATTCCACGGTGATAATTTCTGATGAACCTGATCGATCACGCCAAAATTCATTGGGAGATGGAAACGATGTTGATGATCATGAAACGGAGAATAAAACATCTACCCCAAAAATGTCGAAAGCAAGAAAGCGAAGAGAAAAAAAGGAGGCTCAGCAGAGAGAGACCCGAAAAAGAATCGAAAGTGAAACTGAAAATCTCGAAGAATCGTCGGAATGGAAAAAAGAAGATAAGCTTCTTGAAGAAATTTTAAAGGACCTGAAGTTGAATATTGTTGATATTCCGTCGGATGGACACTGGTACATATCTTACGTGATTTTACTTACTTAATAATATATCATATCTATCCGAAAATATTTTAATTTGTTCACATTTCGCTATGTATATGCCCTCAATGGTTGATAAATGATTTCATTTGTTAGCCTTTACAAAGCGGTGTCAGATCAACTTCGGCAAACGGGGGAGAATCTGAATATTGAAGAATTGCGGCAAAAAACTGCGAAATACCTAAAAGATCATCAGCAAGACTACATAAACTTTTTTGATGAAGAAATTGCTACATCGCAAGAACAGTTTGACCAATATTGCAATGAAATTGAAGCAACTGCTGCTTGGGGAGGACAGATAGAAGTAAATATTCTATCAAATCTTTTGGAAAGGCCAATTAAGGTTATTCAAGCTGAGGGCCCGCCAATACTATTTGGCGAAAAGTTCGATAATCCTGGACTAACTCTTACCTACCATCGGCATAAACTAAAATTGGGAGCTCATTATAACTCCACAACAGTGCGGTCGGATGAAGCTGACGGAAATCCTGAAACAGACTCATAAACTGTGGATGGATTTCACTTGACAAAGAATTAAGTGTTCTCCAACCATTGTGTTAAACAATGTACTAATATTATTACTATATTATTTATTATTGCATGACTATTTTTGAAATTGGGTAAGTAGTAAGTACACATTGAACAATGGATTTTAAATCTGCTTTTCGTGTAGTACTTACCTACAAATATTGCCGCGAATTATTCAGTATTTAATTTTTTGCTAATTAAATGTTAAAAATTATGAGGAATCAATATCATTAAACGATAAGGGTTTTTTTGTGGTGATGATGAAAAGTTTCGACATGCCTAATCGATTGCGTTATCGGATTGCATCGTTTAGCCATGTTTTTCTATTTTGCAAATTAATAATAATAACAATAAATTCGTTCAAATAGAAGTTAATTTTTTTCATTTTATTAGGATTTTTTCTACAGTTCAAGATGCTGTTTCATACAGTTTAAATATATGATATTAAATCCTGTTACTTTTTTCGTAACTCGTTACGTTAACATTCGAAAGTAGTCAAATATTCACGTTAATTTAAAATGTGCTTGTGCAGCTCTTCTCCACGTGTTAATTTAATAGTTATGTTAGACATAACAGTATGTCCTGTAATTTAAACCAATGCATGAACAGTAAACAATTGCGTGTTTATCTTTACGTGATATGATATTCTACACTTTATCTAGTCTGTAGTCTACCCCTAACTCACATTAAGTAGTTAGTTATAATATTATTATACAATGTATTAAGAGGTATTAACTTGATTGCCATTGTATTTTGGTGTCCGTGTAGGTCTTTGAACCATTTCTGTAAACCAAATACACGTATTTTATGATGTAAATGTGGTGGCTGCTTTAATGTACAATGCTATCTGTTATTACAACCATAAGGGAATGAAAGTATTTGTGAATTCTTTCTATAAAGAAGATAATTATAGCTGCAATGTTTCCAATGAAAATAATGACGAATGACGCTGTACAGTGATGGAGTGTAAGTGGCGATGGAGTCGAAGAGGTTTTAGCAGGTGCTGTATTTAAAGCTTTTGGCTCACTATTTGTCAAACGAGCTTTTCGTAGTTGTGTGTGATCATTTTTTTCCCATTTGTCAAGGAGTCCCGAGTCAAAAGCCCACTTTATTATGTCACTAAAGCTCTGTTGATGTATTGATCTTTTCTTCATCATCCAAGCAGTTATCACGTATAAGGTTGAATCTGAAGAGTAAATAAAACCATGTTGTCCATTTGAAGAAATGAAATCCTTTTGTATCATGTAGTCTGCTGTCGGTTTATAAATTACACATGCATATTTTGAAATCAAACCGTTGGCCAAACAGTTATAGTCGCCAGGGTCTAAATCCATTTTTCTAAATAATGTTCCAAATGACGATTTCAAATGAGCTTCTCCCATACCCCCTCTACAGGCACCATGCATTCCAGCTTTATAATCCGAATTGGCGAGGTCGTGGAAAGTATGTGGAACTGTATCAACGTCGGGAAATGTCAAATACCCTACCAACTTGGAACCATAGATTGTAGAAATTATTAATGCAAAAAACAGCCAGAAAATGTATAAAACTCGGGTAGGCTCTAGTTCTGGCTTTGGAACATCTTGCCCCAAAAGTGTAGCAAAAATATACTGAGCTGTTTTTTTCCAAGACCATATTTTAAAGCTCATTCCTGCATCTACATCATACCTCATGTGTAAATAAACGCTATGTTTTGTAAGTAAATCCATAAAAAGTACGACTAAAGTGCTTACTACTGCCATTGCTATCCACAAATCCAATTTGAAAGCTCTGAAAATTACTGTCCAAGAGAAAATGGGCGCTGGTTGCCCCATTACAAATATGAGCCATCCATGGCCGACATACCGTGTAAAATCGGTTACATGAATTCGACTGAATGACGGACCGCAGGTGAGGCTGAAATCGGCTCTATCGGATATGACATCTCCAACACATCCCGTCCAGGAACCATTTGAAAGACGGACGCCAGTTCCTCCTGAAGTACTTTCATCGTTTTGTAACCCGGTCGACTGGAACAGGTGAGTCGTAAAATTCAGTTTACTCATAGCAGATTCTAATAAGGACTTTTCCTTTCCTCGGGTAGCAATCCAACTGCCGTTCTTACATTTAGTTATCTCAAAAAATCCTTTTATTTTCGTGGGAACGGATATTTTCATTTTATAACCACGATAGTTTTTGGTAAAGTCAAGAAATATATTCTTCCAGCTAATGTCGTCCTGTTTATCTGAGCACAACCAATCAAGGTTTATCTCTTCGAGCGATTTTGTCTCGGGCGAAAAGGGAGATATTGAAATCCCTCTAAAGGTACATTTGTTAATATTTTCTTTTTTGTCTTCAAGTGTCTCACACAATATCAGTTTATACTTCAAGTTTTTCATAAACGGATTCACGATTTTATCCTTTTCAGCACAATCAGCCAGAAAGATGTAATAATCTTCCTCAGGTCTTAATGAGAACTTTATTAGTTCTTTTTCGGTAATGGGAAACTGTTGTGTACCGAGAGAGTTTTGACTCAGAATTATTCTGCATACACCAGTGAATTTTTGCTTGTGATTGCCACTTAATGTCCAAATGCTATTAGAAATGACATAGTCAGAATCAGAATAGATTTCCATGACCGTTCCACTATGCTGATCTATAGATAATAGTTTGTCGAGAGTATTGTTTGTAGCCGTAATTCCTTCCTTTTGGATGAAAACTTTCCAACTACAATCCGGAAAACCATTCCGCAGGTTTTGGAGAAGGCTAAAAATAGGAGAAAAGCTTTGAGTGGGAGAGCAATTACCGATAGCTCTATAAAGATTGCAATGAAAAAATAAAATTAAAAATAATAAGTTCATTTTGAAACGATGCTCTAGCTGGGACTTTGGAATGACTGTTTCGGTCTTTGGAATTGGAAGTAAATTACATTGCATATCCATGGACTATATGCTTCAATCTTGACAATATTGTCGACCTCCGGGCACAAGCATTAATTAATATTAGTCCGAGTTGTCATTCTTTATTACCTACAGGGGGCAAGCAAAATACTTTTAATTATTATTTGTCAGCAAAGATATTGATAGTTTAAGATCGTAATACGCATTATTACATTACATTTATGCTACTAAGATTTGTAATGAACGGTAGGAATAGGGCTTACAAGAAATTAATAATAATAAGGTATATAAGGAAGCAATGTTAAGCTAATCCACATTCCAATCTGACTGAACCATACTGTCTATTTTACTTTATTTATTTATTTAATGCATAAATAGTGATTAGACTATCTAAGTTATTGACAAACTATTTATGTAAATAGCTGGTATACATTTCATTATGTCATTCGTTATCATAATATTGCTATCGTTTATTAATTTTGAGTGACATTCTAACATTCTAACTTTCCTTGTATAATTTTCATTTTGATTTTGATTTTGACACTTTTTCTCTGCTTTCCATATTGCTGCTAGAAATATCACCTTTTGTAAATTTGTGATATCCATGAAATGATGAAGGCAACATTATATCAAAAAGTCGGTGTCGATAAAAAAGGATTTAAAAAAGCTTTCTCTTCGGCGAAAGTTCTTACCAGTGTTAACTGGTCCTAAGGAAAAGCAACTTTCTCTAGAAGGTAGATCTAATTACAGATTTAAACACTAGCTGAAAAGAAAAAAAATGAACCTAAATTGGTTGTAGTGTGAAGTATAAGTTAAAAATAATTGAACAATATAGTGAAAGTCAATTTTCACTTATGACACAAGCTCCATATGAAACTGTATACTTAAATGTAATTGACTGAATCATTTCTACCTTTAGCTTAAAAATAAATTCATTGATAACTTGGGCGGCAAAGTGACGATTATTGTTGTCAGAAAGAATGTCAGTTGTAACATCTCAGGAATTTAACATATACACCCATTTGATCACTGTTTATTAGAATTGAGCGATGTGTTCTATAATTATGTGGGTAGGTATAGAAGATTGACAATTTGATTGGATAATTACATATTGTAGTTTCTCCTACTCTGTCCCAATAATCCCTTTCTTATGGGTGCGGTGTTTTCACCACTTAAGTAAACCTGGAAATTACTAACCCTTTATTTAAAATGATGTGAAACTTTCATAGATAATATTCAGGAGAGTAGTTATTACTTGTCATTACTAAATGCAACCTAGGAGAATGCATGTATCATCACACAGGTTCTCTGACGGATATAAATATTTAGTTAGGTGGTGTAATTTATGGAACTGCTGTACCATTTATAAGCTAGTCAAATGAAACTACGTAATCGACAACAATTTATGTTTAGTAGATGTAAAGTAAAGGTCATAGTAGCTATCGTATTTAAGAAAAGTTTATTTCACTTAAATTGTGCACTTTTATGCTCACATTATTGCTGTATGAATAAATTACTTAATTAGTTTACATTACTTGACTATAGTAGTAAATACTTGTTTCATTCAATGCTGCAAAATTGCAACTAAGAGTATGTAAGGGCATACGTAAAATATCATACGCATGTAAGTATCCATACTATACTATACTAATAAATCAACAATCAATACAGTTTTTAACCATAATCATTGGAAATAGATAATAGACATAAAGGTAGACATCCCAATTACCTATCGAATTTCTTAGATTTGACAAAAGTGAGTTTGTTATAGCTATTAAGTATCTAATTAATATTATGTATTCAAATAATTTATTCTCATTTCCTATAGGTATATTGATTTCTAAAGAGGTGCACCAAATGGAAGGAATTAAAACCCTTATTACTGAAAATTGATACAGCGGTAAATTAAAGCCTTATGCTTTTCCATTAACAACAACTTCTTCAGCTTCCTTCGGCCTATTCGGATTATTGTCCTCAGGTTTCATTGCTGGGAATAACAGGACTTCCTGTAACAAATAGACAAAAATATAAGAAAATTACATTCCAAACTAAATCACTGCATGTATGTAGTAGAAATGTTTAAAAACATTCATAGCCACAACCTTGATGTTATGGGAATCTGTGAGAAGCATGGTTAACCGATCAATTCCCATGCCCCATCCTCCAGTTGGTGGTAGGCCGTATTCCAACGCAGTGCAAAAATTTTCATCTACCATTTGAGCCTCATCGTCCCCAGCAGCTTTGTCCTAAATTTTTTTAATAATACAAATAATAAGCATAACTCAAACAGGAAGCCAATCTTGTCACCTAATTAGTGAAATTAATATTTTTGTAGTTTAAAATAACTTATGTATAAATGTATTTAATAATTTTAAACACCTTTGCTTGCTGTTCAAACCGGCTACGTTGAACTACCGGATCATTCAATTCTGTGTATGCGTTACAAATCTCCCGTTTCAGTACAAACAGTTCAAAACGCTCGGTTAAGCCCTTGTCAGTTCTATGATACTTAGCCAGTGGACTCATTGTCTGTGGATGATCTAAGATGAACGTTGGATTAATGCACTTTTCTTCAAGAAAATGGCCAACTAATTTATCCAACAAACGAGCTGCTGTTCTTGGTGGCGGACAATCAATTCCGTGCTTTTCGCATTGTTCACTAAGTTGCTTAATTGATGCAGGGGATCCTATTTCTTCATACGAACCTAAAAAAACAATCCAAATGATTTACAATGCCCATAATCAAACGCATAAAAATTATTTAGAAAATTGTTTGTATCTCTACCTAAAGATACTCCAAGTTCCGCTTCCAAATCAGGAAGCATTCGCATTCTCCTGAAAGGAGGAGTAAAATCTAGTTCATATTCTTCTCCTTCATCGGGATGCACTTTAAATTTGTACGATCCATAAATACTTTTAACGAGCCCTGAAAATATTTAAATAATAATGTAGTAGCACATACAGAAAGAAGTAAATAGTTTCATATTTTAAATACATCGTCGTTATACCCAATAACTTAATCCAGCTCAAGAAACTGCAAAGCTAACCTGATAATAAATTTTCAGTCAACTCCATTATGTCATTATAATCCGCATAAGCCATATAAAATTCACACATGGTAAACTCAGGGTTATGGGTCAAGTCGATTCCTTCATTGCGAAATTGACGCCCTACTTCATACACTCGATCGAAGCCTCCAACAACAAGCATCTGTAAGATAAATGTTACAAAAGTTGTTAAAAAAATGTGATAATCTGATCAATTCAGTTGCAAAAAGAAGAAAACCTTAACTTTATTGCACTTACCTTGAGATATAATTCAGGAGCAACCCTCATGTAAAGGTCAATATCGAGCTCATTATGATGCGTAATAAAAGGCTTAGCGGTTGCACCACCAGCAACCATATTCATCATTGGAGTTTCGACTTCCAAGAATCCCATATTGTCAAAAAACTTGCGAACATACGCTAATATAATCATAAATTATTAAATTATGAATACTTTTCCAGAAATATTCAACTTGACTATAGCACATTGAGACACAATAATTAAGACAAAAACCTACAAATGATCTGCGCCCGAATTTGAAATTTTCTCCGTACGTCAGAGTTAATGATGAGGTCTAAATATCTCTTGCGGTATCTTGTTTCTTGGTCTTTCAAACCGTAATGCAAATGAGGAAGCATATGAAGACATGGGGTCAGGATAACAAACTCCGTTGGAACAAGTGATAATTCGCCCTGTATATTTAAAATAGGTAAACTTTGTACACAAAAAAGCCTTCAACGTTTATCTTTTGACATATAAATTGTAATTTATATAGAATTAATAATAAATTTATGCAAAGTAGTTTACCAATTTGGTCTTGGCCGGATGACCTCTTGCCCCCACGATATCGCCACGCTTTACTTTTTCAGTTACATCTTCAAATGCCTCCAGATTTGGAAAGTACTTAGCATTTGCCATTATCTGCAGTTTAACACCTTCGCCCCGGACGTCGTAGAATATTAATTTAGCTCCAAATTCTCGAACAGCATGAACACGTCCTTTTAAAACAAACATCAAATAAGTTAAAATCTCAAAAATTTTCACCGTAATAAGTAAGAATCAACAATAATTAAATATTATCTTATATGCTCACCAGCAATACTAACTGTCGTATCTTCACGAACCTCTCCTTCTTTAGTTTCATTGTACTTTTCAATAAATTCTTCCAGAGAAATAGTAACGTGGAATTTGTGAGGATAAGGATTTATGCCTTTATTTTTCAGCTGCTGCATTGTTTGTAGCCGTAATTTGTAGTATTCCTACATTAAAAAGATAAATAAATTTGGTTAAAATATCCATACACACTGTACACAGCACATAAAATATTACCATAATCATTTTATATGGATGCCACTATAATAGTATCTTTATACATGCTTTATACTAACAATACGCATTCATTACATCATAATTAATTATAAAAAAGCAACACTAATTGTTAAACATGGAATTACGTTTGGCGAGATTTCCTCTTCTTCTTTTCCTTTGGTTTTAGCCTTAGGATTAGTCTTTGTGTCCCCTGCAGTTTCAGCTTTTAATTTATCCTTTTCGGCCTTTTCTTTGGCCTTTTGCTCTGCTTTTAAGCGCCGCTTTTGCTCGCTGAAACAAAAATATTTTAAGTCAATGAAAACACGCTTTGTTCAAAATTATTGAAGATATAGAAAGATATGACTTTTTCTGGAAAACAATCTTAATATTTACAAATCTATACTATAAGCAGATTTATTGTCGGGTCTAGGCTCTTACCTCACACTTAAACGAGCAGGCCCAAGACTTAAATATCTCAACGGAACTAGTTGAGGAAAATCTTGAGACCGAGAGCCTAGCCCAGTGGCAAAATTTATGTCCCCAAGAGGGCCAAAGTGACATTTGTAACTGAGGTTACTCATCGCTGGCTTTTCTCGACATACTGAACTTATCAACTTTAATAGGGCAACTCTGAGACTCATTTCGGCTTTTATTATGGCGTAACAAGATTGTATGATTTATAAATATCGGAAGTTATGTTACAACATAAAGTTGCTTTCATCAGTTAACTATAACGTTTTCTTCGCTGATAATTATTAGCCTGTATGAGATAAAACAAAATATTAACATACTAAGTACCATAACCATACATACATATCTACATAAAAGCTTTCCAGCTTATGACGGTTCATCGCATAAAAACATCTACAGATTTCTTTAATAATTAATAGTGATAACGTCAGTAGTTTACATAGCTAAAATATTGACATTGTATAATTGAATGGAATAAGTTCTTATCAACGACATAAGACAAGGGTGCCATTCATGAACTGCATCCTCCAACGCAGTAATGCCACATCATCTTATCTTTACATAGGTACCTCTTAATTAAAACGAGATCACTAAGTGCAACTACTGCGTATTCTATTTCATTTGGATGATGATGAAACTACACGTTGAAAAAGCCTTACTGGAGCTGATTGCCTTCAGAAAGTAGACATATTATCAGTATGTCATTATTCATTAAGTTGGTAAGCTATAGATAATTTAAAATTAATGTTAGTATATAGTATAGATGATAGAGAAGGGTATTTAAAGATGAAGTTAAAGCTGTATTAAGTTTACCTAGCCTCGAAACCAGATATTCCTACCTAACCTAAGGCTACAAATCAACATCTATGGGACGCTATGTGATGTGACCTATATAATAATAACCAATGATAATTGATAGTTAAAATTCACCGACTTTCGACACCATTGTAGAGGGTGAAAATGTGATTGAAATTATTCATTTACCATACATGGTATAGTAGTCAGTTGCATGCCATTTGCCATATATCATCATCAGACTGAGAGTTATTCTGTTACATATACTTGATTTTTACATCACATAGAATATAATGTCCTTCCCTTCACCCTTATGACACTTAAATCCTAACTTGTCACGACAGTTGCTGCAAACGTAAATAACATTTAAGATTTACTGGAACTGATTTGGTGGTGAGTGAATATCGTATTTCTCTGAAAATACTGAAAATACCTAATTCTGTTCAGAATTCCTGTCACCTGTATAATAATGTTGATAGTTTGCATTATGTAGTAAGACGAGTAAGACATAAGAAATACCTTTTCGACAACGCAGTTCCATCAGTTGCAGTATCAGCCATGGTTTTCAGATTTCCAAGATTGAAGAAGACGAAATAAGTCTCTAAGCTTTCAAAATGCTTTTATAAGTTGTATTTAAATTTTAAGAGGGCCTTATTTAATTCAGTTTGCAGCTGTTTTATTCCAACTATTCACATATCAATACAAAACAATATATCAACTTTCTACATGCGTTCACTGTCGCTGCTCTTGCAATTTGTAAATTAGCGAAAATGAAAACAGGCCATATGCCAATTATTGCAGGAATGCCGCCTGAATCGAGCACACTGAGTGACACAAATATAATGAAAACGACAGGAGGGCACCAAAGAGATGGAAAATGCTGCCGGAAACTTGAATTCGGCAAAATTGCTGGATTTGCACTCTTATGATGAAATGTGATAACCTCTTTGCACCACGATCAGCAGGCAGCAGAACACTTTGTATCGTATTCAGCCATTCTTTGTAGATGGAGAACGCAGCACTCTTTGCTCTTCCGCAACTTCTGTCTCAATCGACCGTCTCAAAGTCTCATCTATTATTTAGTGGCATTAGTGGTCTCTCAGTCTCTCTCAATCTCAATTTCTCAATCAAGAGTCTCAACTCAATCGCAACCTCAACTCAGAACAGAACTCAACTCTCAACTTGCAGATTTTTGTACTCATCTAAAAAGAGCATCTACATCTCTTCTTTCTGTTCTCTGATTTCTGTTTGTCTGACGTCTTTTCGGTCGTATGTTCTTTGACTAGAACTCTTTCTTCATGTCTTACCTCGAAATACTCGAAGTCTCTCTAATCACCTCATTTGAACTTAAACAGGAACACACCCCATAGATATTTAAATATAGCAGATTTTGTCGTTTACAAAATTATAATCGCAATAAGATATATTAAGGTTACACTTTGGCCCTGCATAGCAACCACAGGGGACTATCAAAATGCATGTTAAAAAATCTTTTACATCGACTATTATAACTTCCGGAGGATCAGTCTGATTTTTATGGAACCTACATTTTTGGAACCGTGGACTATCAAGGAACAAAAGTTACCATTCGGAATTTTGATATAGTTGCTTTAAATGGACCAAAAACATCAACGTTTTATAAAAAACTAAAAATGACTCATTTTTTTGGGAATTTGATTTTTTTAAATGCATTTAAAACAACTATATCAAAATTCCGAATGGTAACTTTTGTTCCTTGATAGTCCACGGTTCCAAAAATGTAGGTCCCATAAAAATCAGACTGATCCTCCGGAAGTTATAACAGTCGATGTAAAGATATTATGATGAATTTTAAATGCATGGAGGTTGACCCGAATTGCTGATGATGGAATACCGAGGGCATAAGTCAATGCAATTCCAAAAAATTAGTTTCTAGGAAACGGGGAAGTGTATTATATTATAAAGATTTCTATACTGACTTGTATAGTAGCATTTCCACCTGTCGTCATTGGCAATGTTATTACAAATACTTTAGTACAAAATCTTTTTTGTTTGCATCTTGCTTCAATGCATTCATACTTGTAAGTTTAAGTTATAACCATGGTTGTTATAACTACTATCAAAGATGTCTATTGTCCATGTGACATAAACGGCCATCAAGTACAAGCATTGACACCGTAGTCATAGTGATATAGTACTAACCAAAGTACTAACCAATAGATTTACAAATATTATACCATAAGACGGCCGTTTATGCCGCATGGAATTCATTTTGTTATTGACTTGATAGCATCTTGTTTATCAATATTGCACTGCCAAAACTTCCCCTTGAGGTAGTGGAATGGCCGGGTAGGTTAACTATGGGGTTTCGGATGTGACAATTGACGGGTTAAATTTTGGAAATTATATTTTTTTCGTTAGCAACCAACGTAAACAGCGTCCTTAAGGAGGCCGTCTGTACAGACTTGCCGCATTATTTTCCAGGTGTCGTATTGTAGATTAACAGTGCAGAGCTCAGAGATTGAACTTCTTCAAGAAGTTTGGAAATCTCTCGAAATGGCGCATGGGGTCAATGAGTTTGGACTACGGGAGGATCGTAAAAATATAGCTCCTGCCCCGGAGGAAAGTGTGGACTGTTGTGGCCTCGCTCTGGTCCTCCACCACACCACTCCTCCGTGCGATATCGCGATACACAGAATTTTATTATACCTACTAGTATATAGACTAGAAGCACGAAGCGAGCCAGGCGAGTGGATAATTACCACTTGCCTGGCCCCAGCGCCCCTTGTGTGACGTTGGGAGTGCGAACTAAACAGTAGAACACAGTAGAACACTACAACTTGCACTTCGCTCATCATCATGATTGGTGTGTTTGTATTTTCTTGGCTCGCGGCTGACGATTGCACTCAAATGTCGCCACACAAGCCGCCAGCTAAACTGTACAGTATGTTGGACAAGGCCTAAAGCAGAAGGCAGAGGCTTTGTCGCGATATGAATACAACAACACAATCTAACCACATTTGATTTGTTTGTATTAGACAAAATGGCAAAGTGAAGCCATTTCACATACACATAACACGCATCGTATAGCCTCATGTATTAAAACTGCCACCAGTCGTATCTGGATTTTTATAATGCTTGAGCGGGTCCATTGCATGTTGAAAATTCTTATAGGTTAATTTCGTCCCATTTAACCATTAAGATTTACACCATAGAATAGACCCGCGCAAACATTATAAAAATCCAGGTACGACTGGTGGCAGATTTAATACATTGGGCTATACGATGAGTGTTTTGTGTGTTTTCACACCTCATCAAACCAAGACTTCCTGAATTCCATTCTTATTAAGTGGTGTGCAACACCGCTTTATAGGAATGCCTGATCTGTCTCTCTGTCCGTCCGTCTGATTTTCTGTTAGCACGGATAACTCAAAAACGGTTTGGGATAATCAACCCAAATTTACTGTACGTGATGTAGGGATGAAAAGCAAGGTCGAGTTCGAAAATGGACTAAATCAAACACACCCCTTGCCTGTGGGCATGGTCCAAATATTTAAAATTGTTGTAACTTTAGTTATTGACAATGTAGAACGTCATGAGATATTTCGCTCGAAAAGATTATTTGTTAAACCATGTCAAGGTCAAGTCACACGTATAGAAAGGTCAAAGTTCATTGGAAAAATTCACTAAAAACGACAATAAAAACGGTTTGAGATAATTAACTCAACCTTACTATGCGTGATGTAGGGATGAAAAGCAATGTCGAGTTAGAAAATAAAATAAATCAGACACACCCCCTGCCTGTGGGCGTGGTCCAAAAATTAAAAATTGATGTAACTTTAGTTATTGATATTGTAGAACGTCATGGGATAGCACGTTCGAAAATTTTATTCGTTAGGCCATGTCAAGGTCAAAGGTCATTGGAAAAATTCACTAAAAACGTCATGTAACGTCAGATAATTAGTTCAATTTTTTATGCAATTTCACACCACTTTTTTACATCTATTTGGACATGGTTTATTATTTCACTAGGACTCCACAGTACTAATTCTGAATTTAAAAATGATTACGCATATTAAGGTTCAGGGGTGGTTCAAAATACGGGGAAATTCAATGAGGGGCAGGTTCTAGACTTAAATTTTTTTAAATTATTGCAATTAGATTTTTTTAAATGCAACTATATCAAAAATCCAGTAACTCCCTTTTGTCCCTGGATAGCCCACGATACCAAAAATGCAAGTCCTATAAAAATCGGACTAAACCGAAGCAGAAGAGAAATTGAAGCAGATGAAAAGATGTTATGATGAATTTTAAATGCAATGGAGGTTGACCCTAATTGCTGCTGATGGATAATCCGAGGGCATAAGTCAACGCAATTCCAAAAACTAGATTCTAGGAAACGGGGAACTGGGGAAGTGTATTATATTATAAAGATTTCTATACTGACTTATAATAGCATTTCCATCAATGCATTGGCAATAATGTTATTGTTATTACTATTTTTGAAGTTGGCATCCTTTCTGGTACTCTTCTTGTACTATGATCGCCAAATAACTTTGGACAATAAGATTGAAGAACAATAAAACCGATAAGAATACATAATAGGCGAGTTCGCGTTTCAGTGAGCACGAACAAAGGTGCTCGTTGAAGCACGAACTCCTGTATTTTTCATGCTCACTGATGCGCGAACTCGCCTATTATATTTTCTTATCGGTTTTATTATTCTTCAATCTTATTGTCCAAAGTTATTTGGTGATCATAGTAATAGTCACTGACTTGTCCAATTTACTTCCTCCGCCAAACTCGATGTCAGATGGTAGACGGTTTGTTTGTGTTTTGTGAGTATTAGGAAACAATAACATACATTCATAATATCGCGCACAATCTGACGTCATTTCTAACGGTCATACCATTGAGGCACCTACGAACGGATGATCGAACTCACAGAGCGAGTTAATTGTACATATTTACATGTAATTATTTTCGAAATTTATTTGCGATGCAGGGCCAATTCTACATTAGCTAGGGTGTCATGCGAGAGGTCAAAAAAAAGATAATCTAATGACTTGGTTACTCAAAGAGGCGGATTTTGGATATCCGTTTTGGGAAAGCCGTAAAGATAACCTTTGCAAGTGTCCTCACAGTTAGCGATCTAAATAAAATTTTGAAATTTCCCCTTTTGAGTAACCCCAAAATGCGATTGGCTTTTTTTAAAGCTATCATTCGTCTTTGTAGCTAGCGTAGATTTGGAGAATCGTTGCAGAGTATGAGACCTAGTCGAGCATGATTTTAAAACATGAAAAACGGCACTCTTAATGAGTAAACATATCGTATATTTTGTACAATGGGGTGGTTGACAATATATTCAGGATTCCAAAAATGTGCCACACAAGAAAATCGGGTAAGAACTTCTTGAGTAGTATAGTAGTCGTCTCTCGTATAATATAATAATATTTTAGCATTAGCGCAGTCTTCTATTCCCAAGGAAACTTACAATTTAGATCCCCGAAGCTGAATAGTGATTATCATGATTGAATGAAACAAAGAATTGATTTCCAAATGCCAAAATTGTAGCAACCGTTGTTTGAAAGGAAGATTGGTCCACAAGAATCAAGCTATAGTAAGTTTGATCAATAAACAGAGAGGAGTTGTGTGCATTGGCATCGATCGCTTAGTAAAAGAATAAATTAAATACTTCAATCAATCCAAACCAGTTTTATTTACGTCTGTCATGCTAATTTTTTACTGAAGTCAGAAAAATAGTAAATAGTTTGAGTAGGTAGTTGGTAGTTCTATTTATATACCTATCTGCAAATCTTGGCTAGGATATTAGAACTGGAACTCTGTTATACAGATCAGTAAAAAAATTACAATGTGCAGCGACTTCAGTGATTTTGATATTCGAAGCTTATCGAAACTTCTAAGGGAGCATGATCCTGGAGATAGCGATAGTGACAATGAGACAGATGCCTGTCCAAAAACGTCAACACGATTGATAGGTAATCATGTAATCGTAGAGCAAAATTAAACATAAAAATCAGCAATATTCAGAAAGGAATGAATTTATCGGAATGTTTAATTCTGTGTACTCATCAATATGCTTTCAGAAAAATTGTCCATTGTAAATACTTTAGTAGTTTAAATGGCTGAAGATCTCATTGTTGATTTTCTAGTTTGTTTTTCTTAAGACTGATTTATTAATTGTCTTAAACAGGCCCTGGGGACATAGGAATGGTGCCAGGAGAAAAAATGTCAACAGCTAAAGGATCGATTGTTGCAATTACTGAGAATGCTGAAGGTGATCGTGATCAGAAATCTTCTGTAGTAAAATCATCAAATAATGATATTTGGAACTCAGAAGAGGTAAAGAGAGAAGGCAATGAATATTTGGACCTGTCATTAATTAGCGATCCTCGCAAGACTCCACAGTATGACACGCATTATCGTCAATCGGTTACTACGGAGGATGTCTTTCTTCAGGTGTCTGCAGCACAATAGTTTGTAGATTTGACCAATTTGCTTTACATTACTTAGCATTATTTTGCATCATGCACACGAACGTAAATCGCAATGTATCCTGCATTACATAAGATCTAAAGTAAAGCTAAAGGTTTACTTTTCTGAATGAAGAAACTTTTCAGCGAACACGGTTGCATATATAATTGCGCTTTCGCGTAAATAAATAACAAGGCTGTCCAAACAGAAAGGGTTGTCCTGATACTGGAGATTATGCATTTATGTTATCAAAGTCATCATTATTTGTGTTAAATTATGTATGACAGATGGGCAACAAAACTCCTGGCAGTGCTAGCTGTGAAAATTTGATTGTAGAAATTCACCTGCCAGACGAGGACTACCACAAAGTTCAGTTAAACCTCAAGAAACAACTCCTTGATTTGAGTTCGCCAATTTATTTCTTGCATTTGGGACTGCCCCATCCAATTGACCCAAGGGTAAGATTATTGAGCATCTATTATCAAAACTTAACTGTCCGTAGCGAGCAGCATATAAATTTGATAAGACTTGGTAAACAAAATATCAAAATGTATTATGATATCATACTCGTGTTCTACTCGCTCTGTTTGACGTAAGTTTACCTTCTCTATTGTTAAAGGAAAATAGTTGGAAGAAAGAGAGAAGAAAAAGAAACTAATGAATAAGTTACAACTAGGACTGCTTAATAAATCAGAGTCAATGCCAATTTCTAAGGACAGTCCCATTTATTAGCATAGCATAGCACTACTGAATGCAAATTCTAAAGCATGCGAGATGCCTGTGTTTGACTGACAAGTGTAATTGAGTAGTTTTCTATTTAAATCAGGCTACATAATGTAAATGGTTAGATTTAGTAACCATGCTCTGCTACAGAATCTGACATTATGCAGATTTTCTGGTCTTCCTAAGTGTTTGCAACACTCTCGGTTCCGCACATGTGAAGCTTATCGCTTTGTTAGTGCGATAATTTGTAGGAATACCTACCCACCCTACCTATTTTATGAATGTGGTTCTTCTGCAGTTTAAAAAAGTAAGCACAGATTGTATAACTAGAAAAATGGAGTAAATGCTTTGCTGTAAAATTGATACTAGCTGTAGACTCCAAGTATAAACTCTCAGAATAGTAAGAATAAGGGACAAGGCAGTCCGTCGTGTCGAATCACTTCATTGTAGCATGTAGACATTGCTAATCATAATTGTACACAGCATTTGCAATAAATCAGATTTGCTTCTTAAGAATTTGTTTTGATTTTTGTGTAGGCCGGCAATGCCAAATGGGATCAAATGAAAGAAAAGTTGACCATTACTCTGAAGCTATCCCGTGAATTTGATGACCTCAACTTTTAATGATGTAATTACGTGCTTGTACCCTAATTGTAAGTCTAAACGGCCAAAAACCATTAGTGTAGAGAAAATAAAAAATTATAGCAATAAAGCTCGTAACTTATGTTTACAATATGACTGATTATTTTTCTATTGTTTTCTTGAAGTGTCAAGAGAAAACTGTATAGAGAATAGATCATAATATTTAGAATTAGCACAACTAACCAAAGGCGAATACAACTCTATAAATTTAATCTCTATTGAAAACAATTGTTAATATTTTAATTTTCCTTTTCCCAGATGAAATATTGTATGTGCTAAATATACTATTATTTCGTTGTCGACCAACAATAGAAGTTGTACAATTATCTTGATTATTTAGCACTGTACTAGAAATATAATTTTAATGTTTTACCTCTCTCTTTTAAATAGGTTCGTTTATCTCCCAATGTCGTAAGTATCAGTCTACCTTTGATTGGCAATCGGCTCAGTATGGTAGCATAAGAAAACAATCAGAATGACTATCAATTTCACAGCAGTCACTTTGTCAGCTCAACAGTCTCATTAAAGTCTTGACAGATGTTCCATTACATCAAGAGTGTCTATTGTGAGTAGGTTATATATGTTTGTACTTGAGTTCTACATAAAAGTTTATGTTGTGCACCTCTGACTGTGTCTGTATGATTTAATGACTTTACAGAAACGCAATTGACTATGTGGATCCCATATAGTGGCTTGTCTGGTGTTATTGTTAGATTACCACCTATTTATTACCTAAACCTACCTACTACCTACCTGTGTTTGTAAACTATATATAATTACGTATGTAAGAACTGACTTGTTCTATAGCCATAATAAAATGTTTGGGAAAATAAAATTTGATTTAATGATGTAACCATCACTTAACTCAAACTATGCAAAACAAGTAAGCACCTACGAAGAGAAAAGCAACGAGGCACACAGACCCTGGCCCTGTATGTACAATAAAATTACCAAAAATAAGGATTTTACACGTTTATGGAATGATTTCTCCCGTGGCACATTATGCATAATTTGGGAGACGCCGCCGCTATTCTATAGGCATAGGCTTTCTTTTGTATACATTATCCTCGTTTACTTATTACATATTTTGGAATACAAGATACTTGTATGTAGATGAACCTCTATGATATTAGTATCGCCAATCTTTTCAAGATCTTATAGTTGGCAAATAATTTGTATCTTGGGATTGACGTATTTTAGGCTCTCTATAGTTTTATGCAAATTTAATTTATGGTAGGTGTGATATTAAATGATTTGTACAGGACTTGCTCACCTGTAATTATAATTGGCATATAAATTTTGACTAGAACATTGCTTAGGGCTTTTTATCCACATAAATACACACACGATTAGTTTCATACTATACCAAACACTGTATATGAATTTGTACATTAGCAACAACATTTTTGATCATCGTTTTGCTGTTTGCCCTCAACCCACATCATGTACTACTACTATACATGATAGGTACCCTAAACACGGATACAATCCACACGTTTTCAATGCATAAATATAGGCAACAGCAGTTTATTCCGCCCGAAAGGATTCCTAATAAGCACTCTTTAAGAAATAAGAAATACACCTGGGAGTCTTTGATTAAAACATGATTCTTGTAGAAATTGATCCATCTGAGAGAAAAATGGATTTTTATAGCAACACAAATAACTTTTAGTGCGTAAATAGACATATTAATATGGAAAGTGAGATGTTAGAGATCGCTTCAAATATAAAGCGTTCAGATCGCCAATAGCATTTGCTGTCTCTCGAGGTCCAGCGTGTTAATTTTCATAACAAAGATCTTCAAGATGTTACAAACTGTCAAGCCCAAGGTTTTTACAGAAGCAAAAAATAATTATTATTATTGTTCAGCTGTTCAAAACGACTGTACAAAATTATGTGAATGAATATTTCATAGTATTAACTAGATTTTTTGTATAGGTGTATGTATGTATGTATAGGATTGTTTGGCATACAGAATGGGTATAAAGTATAGTAGTGGTATAGCAGTTGCATCAAACAAGGTAGTAAGTGCTGTAAATTCCTATGAGATTTTTTAGTTTAACAAGTAGTACAAATCTAGATAATCTCTAAATAACATTGGAATCCTAATGAGTAAAAATTGCAGCCGGTTTCAGTTTAAATCAAAGAATCTCTAAATATTTTGCAATAGGCAAGTCTCAGACATTCTTACAAGTATTTCCTATTTTGCATGGATAGCTGTAATCTCTTGGTTTTGATTTAATTTGTTTTTGTATTGTTATAATATTTTCATGTTTAATATTCTCACGGAACAGGTGATCATCCTTCGCAATTAGTATCAATTCATTTAGTGATAGTCCAGACACAATCTATTTAATGTAGTGTCTGTTGGTTGTTACAGTGTCAATCAATCACAGATCTTTCCGTAATGTGATGCGATGGTAAGTGTATAGTTACATATCCAAAATCGTTAAAATACCATTTATGTATCTGGAAGGGAGTGGAAGAGTGTAATGTCTTTGTGTGTGAATTTTGCCTACCTACTCAAAAGTAAGTCACGTACATTTGAAATGCGTTGATATGCATGGGAAACAAGGCGCTATAAAAGTATAATTTTAATCTGCACTATAACGATTGGTATTTCTCGTTATTAATCACAAATGAAAAATGAAACAGTTGGGTCTAACAGATGATACATAATTCACTACTAATGCATATAATATGAATAGATGCAATGCAGATCAGTCAACGTCTCGTTTTTCCCCACTTCACTAAAAGATACTTAAGTATATGCGTAATTCTCGTGTGACTCATATGTATATAGGGCAGGGTGCATTAACTAAGTTGTTTTACAAATATCTTTTTATATGTAAGTAACGTCATTAACTTTTATTGATACAGAAACAACAGTAAAGAATAAAGCGATTGACGGAAATGAATCATAGAATGGCTAGTGACTGTATTTATGTTAAGAAAGAAAGATAAATCAAGTGAGTTGCATTAACTGCATTGGTACTGCAGAGCGTTGCAATGAGAATTGAGTGGGATGTGGTTTTGGACTTATAACCTTCGTCTTAAGATAATGGAGAAGACACAAAGCTGCGTCAAATCCGAATTACAAGATTGAGACATACTGTCTAGCATTTGGTTGCTGGCTCATATGGTCATTACACTCTGACTCGTTCATTGACAAATAAGTACAATGAAAATACACATGCTATTGTGTGCAAAACAGTTCCAAAATGAGTTCATAAATGAATACGATTCCCATCTATCTTAACTTCATCAGAGTTACTTCATATTACACTTATTAGCATACTAGAAATAGGCCCGTTCTCCGAACGGGAAAAATGGGTAACCCCTTAATGGGCACGGTAGATCATGGGTATGCATTATGCATTAAAAAAGTATGAAAATTAACAGATTAAAATGTTTAAAACATTGCTTGCTGCATTGCTACAACATCCTACGCACGGGGAACCAAATACAATACTTATCGAATCAACATAATAATAGTAAACCAAATTCAGCATCATTTAACTAAACAGCGAAATTAAAGTTTGAAGTCCTTTCATCAGCGCCTGATTTTTATTATATCATTAATATTATATGGACATATTATATAATTTTAAATCCCCCCGTCAATTTACATCACCCCGCGTCATTTTACATTACCACATCATTGTAAATAGACGTCATTTTATATAACCCCATCATTGTAAATAGACGTCATTTTAAATAACTCTATCATTTTAAATATCCCCGTCATTTTAAACAGACGTCATTGTAAATGACCCCGCCATTTATTTTAAACAGACGTCATTGTAAATGACCCCGCCATTTATTTTAAACAGACGTCATTGTAAATGACCGTGCCATTTATTTTAAATAGACGTCATTGTAAATGACCCCGTGATTTTAAATAGACGTCATTTAAATGACCCCGTCATTTTAAATAGATTTCATTTGTAAATGACCCCGTCATTTTAAATAGATGTCATTTGTAAATGACCCCGTCATTTTTAAAAAAAGATGTCATTTGTACATGACCCCGTCATTTTAAATAGATGTCATTTGTAAATGACCCTGTTGTTTTGTTTTTAAAAAATCTCGTCATTTGTAAATGCCCCCGTCATTTTAAATAGATGTCATTGTAAATGACCCCGTCATTTTAAATAGATGTCATTTGTAAATGACCCCGTCATTTTAAATAGATTTCATTTGTAAATGACCCCGTCATTTTAAATAGATGTCATTTGTAAATGACCCCGTCATTTTAAATAGATGTCATTGTAAATGACCCCGTCATTTTAAATAGATGTCATTGTAAATGACCCCGTCATTTAAAATAGATGTCATTTGTAAATGACCCCGTCATTTTAAATAGATTTCATTTGTAAATGACCCCGTCATTTTAAATAGATGTCATTTGTAAATGACCCCGTCATTTTAAAAAAAGATGTCATTTGTACATGACCCCGTCATTTTAAATAGATGTCATTTGTAAATGACCCTGTTGTTTTGTTTTTAAAAAATCTCGTCGTTTTAAATAACCTCGTCATTTTAAATTACGCCGTCATTATAATTTAAATAACCCCGTCATTTTAATATAAATAACCCCGTCATTTTAATATAAATAACCCCGTCATTTTAAATTACGCCATCATTTTAATTTTAATAACCCCGTCATTTTAAATTAAGCCATCATTTTAATTTAAATAACCCTGTCACTTTCAAATTTTTCATGTTTTCTCTGATAATTTGTCGCCCACCCCCAAATTTTTTTCTGACTGTGGCCCCGGTAAATGACCCCGTCATTTTGTCATTTAAAATAGACGTCATTTTAAAAGACCCCGTCTTTTAAAATAGACGTCATTTTAAAAGACCCCACATTTTAAATAGACGTCATTTTAAATAACCCCACATTTTAAATAGTCGTCATTGTAAATGACCCCGTCATTTTAAATAGACGTCATTGTAAATGACCCCACATTTTAAATAGACGTGATTTTAAATAACCTCGTCGTTTTAAATAATTTAGTCTTTTAGAATCACCCATTTATTTTGAATAACCTCGTTGTTTTAAATCTATAAATGTCATTTTTTTTAAATCTCGTCATTTTAAATATCCTCGTCGTTTTAGTCATGCCTGTCATTTTAAATAATCTCTTTATTTTAAATATTCACGTCATTTTTACCTCATCATTTTATGTAGCTCTGTTATTTTAATTAGCTATAACTCGTCCTCGTTATTTCTATTTTCTACCTACCCCGTTACATTTATTAACCAATTCTATGTGAAGTCAAGTCAACCTATTCAATCCACAACCAAATGATACTGACTGAATAAACGTTGCCTTGCTATTAATAGTTTGGCTCCGCTGCGGTCGCCCCGTTCGAAGTGAAAGGGACACTAATCTCTTTACATGGCGGAGGCCTGCCTGCTTAAAGAGTAGGACTTTGTCAAATTTTTGAAATTCACTGGTAAAATATTTTCTACACAAAAATGAAAAACTGGAGTGGTTACGGTCTTCATTATTAAGTCGAGTAAGTCAGGAAGAAGTTTGGTAAAGATCGGATGAAAACTGTAGGAGGAGTATCTGGGCAGACCGTGACAGATCGGAGCGTTTTCTCCCACTCTTTCAATGTTAAAATTCGAAATTCAAAAATTCGTAAAACGATTTCTATGAAAGATATCGTTTTGAAACTCGAAGTTTGGGGTTCTGACTATGATGTGCCCATACAGTAAAAATTTGAAATTCGTATCTTGATGCTAAAGGACATTTGTGTAGCTATTATTATATAGATCACATTATCTGAATGAGTACCAATATCAACGGTACTTGGGTAAAATTGCGTTTGGTAAAAGTTATTTCAATAGATTTACATGCTACATAACATTGGTGGCGTTGTACTAAGGAGTAAAAACAATAAAATGTTAACTCCAAGTGCAATAAATCATGTCTGTTGCATTTGATGCTTGTATGTAATACATGTACATACATGTACTGCTCATCTTCTCATTGTACACTGTAGCTGTAATAATTCAGTACATAGCAAATGATGAGAAATGTTTATCTCCTAAATACTAAATGAGAATTAGGAAATTGATATGATGCGATGGTGGATTGTGTACAGTTTTTCTCATTTTTTCCATGTCCTTTTTTAACATCTCTACTCAGCACTTAGGAACTCATATTTCAAACGAGGATTAATAAAATTATTTTGGTTTTCTCACTCATCCCACGATTTTCGTGCTACAAAGAGAAACAACTTCCACATCTCACATCAAATTCTCCTGAACATGCAGACTACGGTAAATTGAGGATTTAAAAATGCTTGAATCAAAGTACCGGTATAGGTGTACTTAGTAATACCGTTTGATGAAGTTGTATAATTTAGGAATTCTTAAATACCTTAATAAAAATTGAAAAAGACAATGTATTTGTCCCCGTACTCAAATAATATTATGCTGGTTCCTTGACAAAGTAAAGGACGTTGCAACCCATTTTCTTAGCTTCAAGGGTAGTCCATCATCACTTAAAAGATAAGGAAGGTAAAGGTAAGATAAATTAAATCAATTAATGATGATGCAATCTGAAAATAGTTACTTACATAAGACAACTATCTCGCATCGAGTTTACATTCATAAAATTTTGAATAGGTAGCAGATATACTTGTCTATACAGTGTAAAGTCATACCCGTATACTTATTACAACCTCTAAGATATACATTATACTATAGCACGGTGCAATCAACTGCCGACATAGAAATGTCTGTGCTGAACATCAATAAATAATAAACAAGAAAAAATTAGGCTAAATCGTAGGCGATCTGTGTACAGTTTAAAAAACTACACATCACTTCTCTGTTAGTAACAGAATAGCAAACTGCACGGCACTATTTTGGGTAGGTAAGTACGTACCTACTATAAAGTTACAAGTAGTCTAATCTGCTGAACAGACTACTTGGAGTTGGGAGTCTTGGAACACAAACTCATGTAAAAAATCAAGAAAGAGAATCTCGTTTCGCCTCTTCTACAGGAAAACTCGTAGTCAATGATGTTTATAAAAATGCATTATCCTGTGCAAAATCGCCAATTATATTTTACCGGCTTCCATTTTATGTTGACATTACATCTGCAATAGCTGAAGGCAGTTTCATTTTACTTCATCATTAAAACAAGAATTACTGCAAATGTTAGTTCTATTTCTAGGGTTTGTCTACTGTTTCTTGTTTGCAATTGGATTTCATTACAGTGTATTACCCCTATAGTATATCATACCAAATCTTGACTGTGCAAAAGAGACGGACGACAAGTTATTTCAGGAATGATTTCACTTTATTATTATAATGATCATTCTATCCCTTCATTTGTTACAAATACAATAAAAATATTGTACCAATATTGAAAAAATATCTTAGATTTATTTTCTGAAGGTCTATTTCGATTAATGAATAAAAATGCAGTTTTATGATATTCACAATATATTGTTTTACAGGTAAATGTTTTTAAAAATAGTTTGGCTCATTTTTCATATCAAGTACCACCATTAACTACCTCTTAAATCTCGGTTCGCTTTCTATTTACCATTTTAAGTGGTTTGAATCTCTTGGATGTAAGAAATAAACGTAAAGTCCTTGAAAGAAACTTGTATGCAAAATTGTGCTGAGGGAAGGACACTTTGAAGTTGAGACTGGAGGATGGATCATATAATTTTGATCAAAGGCCAAATAGTGTCTTAGTTGGTGATTGCCTTGTGAAAATCCATCTAGTTTCATTGGGCTTTTAACTTTTAAGATACGTTAATTTATGCTGTAGGATAGATCCTTTGGACTTATTTTGCTCCATTAAGTTCTATTCAGCGAAGGTGACTTGATGGCTGTTCACTTGGAAATTCTGTTGAATGTATTCCCCACTGATCGGATTTCACTCTTGCTGACGGTACTTTTCTTTGTCCAAAAAACCGGTAAATTTCAGCTGGAAACTTGTTAAGGAAGCCGAAAATGCATCAAATGCCTTTCTAAGCTGAGGCTGCGTGCATACCTCACAAGAAGTCTTTAGAATGTCAGCAATATTTTATCCTCTTTAGTAAAGCAATGCAAAAAGCCATCCATTACTGTTAGTACGGTGGCTCTGGCTCGATGGTCTGGCAGCCATACTGGTATATATTACGACGAATTCAGGTCTTTTGAGAAGAGCCAACAATAGTAAGCCCGTTATGTGTATTCGGTGAGATAGTAGATAAGAGTCCTGTGAAAACAGAATTATTTCCGAGTTATATCATCTGTATTATGTAATGTAGTACTTAGCTCTCTGCTGCGTTGGTTAAGTACAGTAACGGCTCTGGTGGGTTCCACTTCATTGAGCCCAAATGCACCTCACTCCTGACAGCACTTGACTAATTCCACGACTACATTTTTCGGTAGACTCGAAAGTACTTAACCGATTTTTGTCAAGTTTGACTTGAACTCTGACACACTATCGACAATAAATTAAGTGGAATAAGACTGCAAAGACTCTCCTATCCAATCCCCACTCTTCCTATCTGTGACTTATGCTAATTTCTCTCAAACTTAATCTTTCAGCAGACACATTGTCATTGCATTTTATAGTTAAGCCCCTATTAACAAAACTCGCTTACTTACAAAAGTGCCTCTACTTTTATTGTTTGTTTAGATTCAACTGGAGCACAACTTAAGTACCTAACACATGTACAATGGCTCTCTTCTAATGTGCGGCCGAAAACACTCTATCCTTCGTTCAATGAGATTCGTTTCAACAAGACAATAAACCGTCAGCTATGGCTTAATTAAAAACAAAATATTTCTCTTAATCCCTTGCTAAAGAGCAAATCTATGTACCTTACCGCTACATTAACTACACAATACATATTCCTCATTTCGATATCTGAGCTACTGCCCCAAATACATCTTTCATTCATAAGGAGAACATTTAAAGAAACTAAAACAGTAGCTGTTGTGTCGTGACTTTTGTTTATTAACAAAATCTTGCATTATTCATGCTTGGCACTATTTATATCTAGTACAATAAAGCTGTAAGTAATTTACTAGTTACGTAAGACTCCCATAATTTAAGTCTAGTTTGCACCAGAAATGAATTTCTCATTGTATATTGATTTGTGGGAATAGTATGTTAATAACCTGCATATTATTGTAGATAAATGTTTTAAGATAAAGGACAATTATAAGATAAGGCGTTAGTACATTTTTAAGGTTCCATTATCAAGATCACACTTTAGCCAAGGAATTCGCGAAGGAAAATAAAGTTTTCTACTCTTCCATATGTTTTGATTATTTTGAGAGTGTGTTATGCATTAGTAGTTTAGTAGTAGGATTTGTTATAGTGCAGTTGTTATCCAGATGCCGATGAGTAGGCCAGAAAGCTAATAATAGTAGAAGAACCTACTTTGTTATGAATTCCACGATTATATTTTTAGACTTTGACAAGAATCTTAATTACATGTGAGTATAGATAGATTCATGGAGCACAATAAAAATCTCTTGCATGCTGCAATTGAAAACTCATGTCTTTAAAACATTGAGTTTTGAGTACCTACGTAGGTGGTTATTCTGGTTTGACTATTTTTGCATGGATCAATAAGGAGTCGCCCCAATGAAATGCTAAATAGAAAATGGTCTATGGCCAATATATTATGAGAGTTGTTAAGTGATAAAATTCGTAGTTGGTTAAACAGGTAGCAAAAATAATGGAAAACTGTATTTTTAAGTAAATGTGTAGTCTAACCGAATTAATCCCACTTAAACGTGTATACAATTACAATCACTTAATTAATAAGAGAGTGGGGAAGCCGACATCCTTTAATATCTAACTACGCCGCAAGATTTTCTGTCTGCACTAGACTACGCAATAAAGAAACACTTCGTGCTTCAGGTATTTATCTATTTATCTCTATCCAATTTATGTGGGAATGGTCGAGGGTGATTTTTAAAAGAAATTCGAAAGAATCATCATTATCATGACATGACTTGACTACAGACGGACTCTATAAGTATTCAGACGAAGAAAACAGGTGTGCTGTCAAGAAGATACTACGTTTAATCAACCTCCCATATGGAAAACGAAAGTTTACCAAGTCACAATCAGCAAATAAAACAGTGTGAATCCTCCCTAAGAGTTCAGCGAGATCAGACAGCGGGACAACATCATAAACATAGACAGGCTGCACACAGAATCTGGCAAAATTAAAGAACATGACACCCAAGTTGCAATTTTATTGCAACACACGAATGAGAGCCAAACTGGACGGACATTGTAGATAAACCTTATTCATTGTTTTCGTCGAGGTGTTCCTCCGGTTTTAGCACTAAGCGAATGATTTACACACAATTCAATAGTCTTTTCTCGTTTGTTTTACTCTCTGCCAGTATTGTCCTTTTGATTAAAGATCATATCTCTTTTAATCAAATGTCGTAGATTACAAGCCAGAAAAGAAAGCGGTTCCCTATCTACCAAAACCATCTCAACTCAAATGCAGTTGTCTTGTTTCTCCTAGCATTTCTACTGTATACATTCAATGTTGTTAGTGTTCGTGTCTTTTCTGTTGTTTACGCTAAATGTCCTTAATGTGCCATAGGGCCGCAGTCTGATCTCGTCTCATCTCGAACATCCCTTTTTCAATTACATCCTTCATCGTCGCGGAGTCAGACCAAGACACGACTTAGTGTGGACTGGTTAGTTTTAGAAAAGTGCAAACGATAAACGAGACGACATGCTCCTTGATGTTGATGTTGATATGATTATGATATTTACATACTATTCTCACTCCAGCTCCACATCCAGCTTCTACTATAATCGAATTTTCTTTATTACATGCTCCAACCATATATTTACTAACAGAATAACTTTTCCACCGCCTGCTACTTTATTCAACATTTTTAAAAGGATTAAATGCACAAAACTAATGTAATAAAAACAACTTATCAACTCGTGGATCAGATTTCATCTCACATCTTACACTCATGCATACAATATTTTATTTAACGGAACGATAAAGATAAATGCAATGTTGACATGTTAACAAATAAGTGATTTACGCACATTCAGCTTTACAGTTTGTGTTCTCAGGTTGTACTTCCATTCTATATTAAGTATATTTTAGTTTTCATTGCACTTGTTGCTCTTCTATCTTAGACAGAATAAAAAAAGTCATGTTCCACCTCCGTCTGTCGTCCTCCGCTTGTAAAAATAGGTTACCCCTGTCATCCAACCTCTCTTCCATGCACCATCACATTAGCCAAACTTGTCAAATGATAAATTGCCTCCAAACACACATTTTTTATTTAGGTATTTACATTATTTACATCCTTGCTATACCTATATCATATGCAGATGTTTTTAAAGTGCACTCCTATCAATCCCACATAATATATCTTTATATCTATACAGCATTGAATAGCATTGGTAGGCACGGCACGAGTAATTTTATACCAAGGAAAAATTACATCTCTCTCCAACTACATTCTTAAGGTGTATGTAATTCTAGGTAATATTATTTATGAGATTACTAAATTTATTTAAGGCTCGATCAACTTTGCTGGGATTTCAACTAGAAATTACAGTTTCATAGTGGGGTGTAGCCCTACTTTCTGAGATGCAATTTTTAAAATTAAATATTTATTATTTTTTACCAAAAAACACTGACTCAAGCTAGTCAATTGTCAATCCACAATATGTATAGTGCTTTGGTGCTTCTCGTTACAAAGTGACAGTCTCTTTTTAAATTTACTAAAGACGTTGAGTATTATTGTTAGAAATATTCGTTGAGTTTTTATAATTTCCACATAGGTATCTCCACAAATTAGTCAATAGTCACACTTCGAATAATATATTCATGATCAACATTTTAATTATTGTAGTTTTGCATAACAGATTCTGTGGTTTTTAAATAGGTACGTATTTGTAAATGATTGAATTTAGGGTAGGTTGAAGATTCAATGATAACAGCATTATGTGCCATAAAACTAGCAATAAAGAAGGTTCATCGTATTGGTTCACCTACTCGTAAGTTTTTCAAGCCATTATGCATAGGAAATTGGATAAGTGAAAAAACTGGAGTAAATCGGTTAAAACCAGAAAATATCCGCAAGTATGGGGCACATGGATTTCATTTTTAGGCATTTATGAAAACATAAATAGATTGTTTATCCTGGGTTCCGTAAACGTAGCTAATACGCACAAGTTGTGGATCATATGACTCTAGTAATATAGCGTAGTCTGAAAAATTTATTAATCTTGGATTTTTCCTACTCGAAACAAAAGGATTCTGTTGATCTGATAAAATGGTAGTGTGTGTGTAAAGTGTGGCCATTATTTGAGAGTAAAGGTAACGAAACCCCATGCTGAACTGGTAATGTAACAAATACTTGAATAGTAGAGTCCATAGTCCATGTCATAAATTTTCTTTTTATTGTATTATTCGCATTTCATTGTCTCTGAACCTACCATTACATATTTTAAGTAGACTAGCAGCAGTTTACAATTTACTCACGGATATTGCATACTTAAATGAATTGGAATGCATTGTTATTGTGAAATTGTAAACTTAGAAATACGAGGTTATTGATATTATTAGTAAACTGGAAGAATCTGGTCTGCTAGCAAATCTCGTAGCGTTTAAAGTATTTTCAGCTGAAAAGGTTAGATTTTAAGGGAAATGTGATCTCATTGTTCCATGGCCTACATTTTTTGAACTCAACTCTTATTATTTCCACATGGTTTAAACGACAAGTTAACTATAGTCATCTGAATTGTTAAGTTATATTAGTGAGAAGGGTAGGCTACAATTTGCAAACCAGTCACTAAACTAATAATATAAAGTCAACGGATGCGGTGCAAGTCTGATTGCCGGTTCTCGGGGGATGAATTCTATTATGCCACAATACAGTAATGCCAGTTCAAACGCAATAATAGTTTATCTCACAGTTCAATTATTATTTAGCCAGATATTTGCACTCAATATAGATTCAATAGGAAATGATAAGTATTAACTGAAAGAATAAAGAATTAGTAAATCAATTGTAATTCAAAATATGATTCGAAGGAATGGCGAAGCACGACAGGCAGACCACAACAAGATTGTCGTTGCAGGAGCTAGAGCCGAAGAGTAGTGGTCGGGGCCTAAGCCCGAAGAAGAGTGTTCTGAGTCCGTTGGGTTTCGTCGTCGTTGTTTGATTTGCTCCTCCTCTCCCTCTGCCGCTCATTTCTCTTATAGTGCATCAGCGCAGGCCATATTATACGGCCTAATAGTTACTATAATTTGTTCTTTACACTCAATTTTATGTTTATGTTTGTTTTGGTGTTTCCAAATTACCTTCATTCCACATACATTGCATACAAACACAGTCAGCATTTCTATTTTCAGTATCTTGTAATTGCTACAAATAGGTAGAGGATTCGCATTCATAGATAATCACTTTCATGCCACCTTTTATCTCCATTTTCTACGTTGCACGTGCAAAAATCCAACTGCAAAACGAATCAAATCATTGGCAATTGTTATTTATCCCAACAGAAATTAGTATACCTCAACATTGTGTAGTTTGATACTCCAATACGATGTACACTTTGCATATTCATGAGCTGATAAGCAACTTTATGTGGTTTATGTCTGCATTACATAACTAATTATTTAAATACATTTTTTAAATCAACTTGGGCAAAACGTGTATTTTTCCATTGGGCACTAAATAAACAAGAGAAGAATCAACATTTGCTGTATACAAATCTTTTGCTTATCACTAATCATTGCCAATAAAAATGATTAAATATGTCATATATGAATCTGAAGAATCCTAATTTGCCACTCCTTAGTAGTTAGTAACACACCAAGCCATATATAAGATAGCAACATTATGTAAAATCATGGTTTCAGGGAAGAAATGTGTGAACCAAGTGGGAAACACGGTACATAAAAATTTGATATTTTATGCTAACTTATCTTGCTCACATATAGAAATTGGCATGATGTGTTGATCCCTTCCATACAGACCAAAGCTGTGACAACTGCAGCCGTCATGCCATGTCATGCATATCAAATACAGTCAATGAAACTTCAATTCCCTCGACTAGTTTAACAGAATTGAGTCTTCACGCTTAGCATTGATTCACAAGGGAATATTTATTATTTACATTGCTTGATTATTTCTAAATAATACAGGAGATTGAAATCCCAATGAATTATTCCTTTGTCCTAATCTTTGAAAGAGCTTTGACATTTTTTCTTAAACTTATGAATGATTCATGCAAACTGTCCTACGACAAGAACTCGTTAGCATCTTAAATTTGTAGGCTCCAATTTTTATATTATGTTTTAGTCTTAAGCTGCTGTCTCACCTTTTGAGGATTAACGAAACAATACATACTTATGCATAAAATATTGTATTTACCATCTCTGTCACATTATCGGTAACTTATGCAGGAAAAAAATTAAATACCTACTATGAACCAAATAAATAGAAATTGATTTATTTCGTGTAGTTACAGGTTTATCGACATTTCAATCTTAATAGTACTATACTGGTAGTAACAAGAATGCAAGGATGTTATACGAAGCCGTCAAAAGACTGCCGAAACAGAATATGGAAAGAAATTTGAGCTGTCTCTATCCATAACTATTAAAAAAAGTGAATTAATAATATTACTAACAGAATGTGATATGTATTTAAATTGAATGACACGCATACGAATGTTTTGAAAAATGAGACAGAAATAAAAGTTAGTATTTCGCGTGGCCTCCTCCGATCAGTCATCCGGACACGGACATGGAATAGAACACCAAATGAATCCAATGCCAACCGGCTAGTCAGAAAACTGAGCAGGTCAGAGTCAGACGAATGAAGCCAGACAAGTGTAGAGCGATTAGCATTTGTATGTCCTTATTGGATCTATTTGGGATGCTGAGATGTTGATAGAGAGACAGAAAATGTAATTGAATCGCTTTGTACTGCCTTGCATTTGTGTAAATATTGTAGCTATTTCATCCCTTTGGTAGTTGGTTTGCATAAGTTATCAAGTTTAGGTAGGTATTTACGCAAATATAATTCTGAAAGCGGATCCCTATGAAGATTTTCGCATTTAGTTGTACTGGGCAGAATCTAATCTGATCTTGTGGTGGCGAACCGGTCGCTGTTGAACTCCATTGGACATTTGAATAGAATTAGTGACCCGCTCTTAAATTAAACTAACGATAAGTAAACACAATGCATTACGAGAGATTCCTATGTATTATTTTTTTGCTGTCTTCCTAAGGCAGAGCATTGTTTGGAAATGTATGGGGTGATTACATGCATTGCTTCTAATTGTAGGGAAAATACTAAAGAATGGTCAGTGAGGTTTTTGTTCAACATAGGTTAAGGGTTAAGCATGTTGTGAGTCCTCTTTATCTTCTTTCGCTAAGATTGATTTAGAATTGAGATTTTCTCTACACAAAAGAAAACAATGGGAGTCTTCTTTGGCACAAATGACTGGGAGTCGAGACGGAGGACGGAGATTATAAAAGCGGCCATGCTCTAACAAAGACATCAAGTCTCTAATCCAAAGGATGCCTGTTCCTGCAGATAATTTAATGAAACTCTTTTAGTCTTATAGCTCAGACATTCTTGAGATGATAGACATTTTCTGGAATTGAAGGAAATGAATTAAATAAAGAAAATCCTTTGTGTCATTCCTAATGCTAATTTTTTTCCTATTCAACTTGGCAAATAAGATTTTCTTGCTGACCTGTCATTCCATAAGTATGTACTCCACGTTGCATTTTCTACACCATGAAATATTATTTTCACAATGGTGAGCAACCTTTATTTTCTTCGGTCTGTTTGTTAGAGTTGAGAGCGAGGTAGAAGAGATCACTTTATGCCATGATAAATGCAGATTTGTGCATTATTGACAACCTTTTGGAATCCTGCCCATGACCGAGGAAAAAATGCCAAATAAATTCACTTTCTTTCCAATTTTTCCGTCCAGAATACACTTGTCGTTTTACAATGTATATCTCTCCAACTCTGAATTGAATTACTCCATGCACAAAATGCATATACTATCTCCTTTAATGATAAGCACTAAAATATTGCATCTGCTATGCGATAAGATGCATTTTCCTATGCATACTATAAACTTTTATTATTGTTTATAAAATTTGTAGTTTTACTGAGATTGCAAGAGAATCTGTAAATATCTCTCAAATGACCGTACTGACAATAAATCTTTCTGACTGCAACCAGATAAATATTGAATCAATAATAAATTCCTGCTTTGAATTGCAGATGAGATAATTTATACTGTTGAATGTCAGGATGAATGGTTCCATAGTCTTTAAGATTAAGGTAAAGTACACAAAATATCTGCAAACACAAACAATGGATGAATCCCATGCCAAAAGATTTTCTTGCGATGTGTTTCTGCAACTCTGAAAATTGGAAAAAGTAATCTTTGCACTCATATAGTATTATTATAAAGAAAAACATATATCCTCGCTCTAATAAGTGTGAACATTCTATGAAATATCCGTTGAGGAATATTATTTGACTTACTCATCTTCTTCCTTTAGTTCAGCCAGTCACTCACTCCTTGTAAACTGACATAACCTTATAGTCCCTAAAAACTTAAAGGTATAAGACTTTAACCATATAAACCTTCTCATAGATGAAGACAAGCCACGCCAGGCGTTTGGATGTGAACTTTGAGTCATTCAAATTTCTATATAGCTGTAAGGAAAGGAAGCATCCTATCAAAAATCAAATTCTGCCCATTGCATGCTCATTCTAATGTCGTGTTCACATAGGTGGACCAATTCTCAGAATTGATAATCACATATCATAATTACAAGTGCAAAGTACCTATTACCAAGATTTACAGATCAATCTCTCAATATTATGCATATTATTTTGTATTCTGTATATAGTCTCTGTTATGGCATATTTTAATATTTAGGTACACACACATGCACATGGTACATATCACCGAGGAGGTTGGTATTTCCTTCCTCCGTATATATTGGTATTGTTAGCATGCAACATCACACACTATCTCAAGTTTATTACATTACCTAGGTACATTACACGAGAAGATTCATCCACAAGCGTCGGCTGCGACTCTCTTGCTAAAAAGTCTTATGTATTCTTCCGAGCTTCAGTTTTAAGTTGCATTTGCATACCTTTTCTATAGTTCCAGCACACACACACACAACCTACCACTGAAACTGAACTGACATCAGCACAGTTCAGCCTCAGCTCACTCAAGTCAACTCAGCCTACATTATTTACATCGCATCGCCATCAGATCTGCGCATCAGAATTTTCTCTCTTGCCAATCCACAACATAATAAGCTAGGACTATATAGGTAGCTAGTACACAGCCTTGTATAAATATCCGATCCGAAACATTTCTCATTCAATTTTTATAAGCTATTTTTGGTATTATTACTATCACATAGTTTTTCTCAACTCGTAAAAACTCATATAGTAGTAGATTCATTATTATTATACTAGAAAGTCACTTTAGGAGATCTCGTTGTGTCTACGCCTTATCTTTTTACAGATCTACTACTTAAAGACATCCTACGTGTATATAGTAGTGGTGTAGTTACAATTTTTATTAGATTTGTTTTATGCACAATAGATTCTCGTTAACTTTGCGCAAGTAGTACGTACCTATAGTATATATAACTTACCTACATACATTATAATATTATCTATAGTATAATATAGTTCTGGAAACCAAGTCACTTTCCTCTCATCACTTAAAGATCAGATCTCGGAAACATAGTATCCCAATATCTCCTGATAAATATTCGCAATTCCTATAGAATTCCATGGATTCTCCCGTCTAATGTAAATGTAACGAATCTGGTCGACTGTCGTGTCTTCTCAAGAATCTTGAGCCAAAGGAACAACAACTACTACTGTATACATACAGAGCCTCCCATACTTACTATAGTAGTTGTCGTAGACAGATCTCGACTCTCTACATCTACATAGTGAAGTAGTTTGCTGATGTCGTTGATAGTGATGTGATGTGCAAGTGATAGTGCATCCCCGTGTCTCGATTCTTGAAACCAATCGCATTCGCAATTCCTATTCACATTCGCATTCCCGATTCGCATCACATCACACTTGAGTTCACTATCTGCACTAGCTCTCTTTTCCCCACAACATTTCAATGAGAGCTTTTGGCAGATTCAGTTGATACGGCCGTTTTGTCCTATCTAATCCTTCCCTAAATACACGGAAACTATTTACTACACAAACTATTCACTCACTCATGTCATGAGTCTCATCCTCATTTCACTACTCACTGTGCATCCATTTAGAATGAACAAGTGTTTTACATAATATTTATGTACACACGACACAAAAACACATTTATTACGTAAATTGCAAAGTAAAACATACCTTCGCTTAGATTAGATAATTCTTCTCTCACGTTTAATGGACTCTCTCTGAATTATTATTATATAATACACATTTACACTCCAAGACAGGTGCCATTTCCGAGTGTTTGTCTTCAATGTCATATCAGACTGTAGAGAGAGAATACATAAATTACAGTTAACAAGATTATAACACTCGCTTCTTCGCCAAACTGATTGTGCTCCGTTTCAATCTGTTTACATTAAAATATTGTGTTGTGAAAAAGAGGAGCTAGCTGGACCAGCCAAACTAAAGATTGTAAACAAACAAACAGGGATTAACTATATTGCCTAATTTGCATAAAGAAGTACTTACTATTTATTTAATCACGTACTTATCCTATTATTACATAGTACTATCCGTACAGACGCTTCAATAGAAATTCCAACCTTTGTTTTCCTCTCGTGTACATAACATAATTACATATTAGGACTACAAACAAATAATATTCATCCTCACTTAACTGCTCCTGCACACAATTACCAAGTGAGACACAAGACCAATTTAAAACAATACACAATAGAATGAAGAGGAGCAGCACGATCCCCACAATGAGCAGTATCAATGGGATTTTCCTTCTGTGTGCCCTATTTTTCATAGTCATCAACATTCATCAGACTCAAAGCTGGCGACATGACAGACGTGAGTTTTCCTTTTAATTATTCCATCAAATTCTTCTTTTCTATCTACTTACAATTAGCCACCACTAACTCCATGTACTACTAACAAGATAACTACTACTTAAATACAAATCGCTTCTTTATCTACAAGTAGGTCACGATTAAGTAATTCATGAACTACTACTGCTAATACCTATATCTACTCCAACCCATGCCAAATACTTTGTTTGACTTTTCCTTACCCGTAAAATACCATTACTAATTACTACTTGTACTTAGTACACGACATTCTAATTTCATTAACATCCATCCCATACCCAAATTGAAACCTGGGGAGCTGTCGGTAGAAAAACGAGTACTATTTGTTTTACCACTATAGTGGTACCACTTTTATACGTGATTCAATATTTTTGGTACCCCCTAATTAATCAATCTTCTTTGTTTTGAGGTAGTTTTATACAAACTTTTGTTGTGTAGGAAGTACTAAGAAAATGAAAATAATTCTGTTTATTATAGCTTTGGGCTTCTTACTGTCTTGTTTACCCAATGTAATGGTTTTTTCCTCGGTCTGATGATAATTCCCTAAGGTTTAATTAGTATGGCTGTAATTTGCGACCTAAATTTTATTCCTTACGCATTTACTAGTCGAGCATATGGATCCACTGATGAAAGTTCCTGGAGATAATGATGTGTACTGTACTAAGAACTACGGTATATTAGCTTTGAATTGGTATTTGTATGTATTTTAGCAAAGAAAAGCTGACCCATTTGATCGCATGAGATGATAAAGACACAAACCCTATTGTCCTCGAAAAAGCTTTTGTTTCGGGATCACTCGGCTGTGACAGAGTAAACTCAAGTCACATTACATCATCCGTAAAAGCCTTAATGTTCCGTTTAACCTTTACCTTTACAGGATTCGGACACTGTTGAAATGACTGTTTCATCCAACGTAATCAGGCTATGGAGGGTTCTAGGCTAATATTATTAGAATCTCATAAAGTATGAAATGGTAGTCTTAGTACATTAAAAGGCTATCTGTGCAGACTATAAAGTTGGTTTACTACTGCAGCCTTCAAACGTTAAACTTCATTTACGTGGATTCTATCAAGTATCTGTAAATGTCAGTTGGTTAATGTATACATAGAAAACAGAAGAGCTATTCATACAAATTGGCCAGGATCTAAGGTTATGGCTACACAGTAAAGTTACGTAGTAAATCCTCAAATTATATAATCCTTACTTTGTTAACAAGTAAGTGATTTGGTAATGGAGGGGGATTTTGAGATAGGACGACTACCAAACTCACAATTATAATATCTTCTGAGAGAGGATGGAGTGCGCAATATATGATGCCTACTTGAATTGCACATACATATGCTAAACGAATGATTTATATCACAATGCTACAATTTAAAAGGTACTTTATGACTCTGTTTTATGTTTCACTTACTCATAGTTTCAGGTTGAGATGAGACATTTAGCAAGCTGTATAGCAGTTAACTACTATTATTTACACCTTTACCTTCCTTGCCAAATGAACGCTATATTTTCTATGTCAAATCTAATAGCAAACCTTATCCTGACATAAATGGACGTTTTTTAGTACATAGGTAAATGTAAATGAGTATAATTATAACCGCTCCTTTGTGAACATGTCTCTATCATTCAATGTCCCTTAGTAAGTGGCAAGGGAGCCTTCGCTATGCTAGTAAATTGATTGTAGTTTTAATATTATCTTTGCCTTTTAAAGGAGATACACGTAGTTTGTGTCTGACTATAAGTGAGACGTGAAGGAAAGCGTGTACAGGGCAGTCAGACTCAAAATGTAAATATGTAATAAGTGCATTGTATTCAAATGATGTGAGCATAGCAAATACAATAAGAAGCACTCGGGTGTGAAGTAATCACGCACATAATTAATGTTACCATATAAAAATAGTTCAGTTTCGCACTTACACTTTTACACTTGCCAACGTCTGCCTTGACAGAGCGTTACAAGGTACTAAAGGAGAAACATAGTAATTTGGAGTTCTTAAAAGGCTTAACATGGCCTTCGTCTACATATTAACCATCCAATTATACTAGACCTACTGCTCTGCCCATTGTAGCTGTCCCCCTCAATCATTACCCATTAATCCTCATTATTTCCTTTAAATTCTCTTTATACGCGATCACTCCTTTGATTGGTTACTAGTAGTCACACTGCTGAAATTACTTGCATGACCCTTAACTCCCTTCCTCCACTGTATTTATATCTCCTCATGAATATTACTCCACATTATCGACAGGAATGAGAGCAGCGTCGCATACAAAGTGCTCATTTAAACAACACTTTTTACAGTTTCGCCTGTTTAATGTTACTTTAATAGCCTAACCTTAATAGCCAATTATAAAGATGTAATTCACCATCGGCTATATCCTCAATTTTTATTAAATCCTATAAGCTACCTGTGCACACATATCACATACATACATTAACAGTATTAATAAAATGACAATGCATATTATTACAGACACTATCCTCTTGGTTTATAGTTAACGAATACATCTTCTCTTACAATTGCTACTCACCGGGCTGAAACTTCCAAGTACCTCATACACTTAATGGGTAATAGTAACGAATGGATTTTTAAAACAAACATTTATTATCCAGTTGACGGATCAAATTGCAATCTGCAAATTGTATAATTGTGTAATTATACCTTTTGCTATACACATGCATATATAATACCTCCTAATACAATAACATCCAAGTTTCGCCATTAGCATGCGTATGAATGTCAGAAAGTCTGAATTGTAAATTCATCCAGGGCAAAAACTACCTATTATAATTCATTTAATCTATACGTCTCCAGTTTTATATTGTTCCAAAGTCATGATAGCCCATCTATGTACCTATCAACCATGCATAAATTAGCATAGTAAAGCTAAGCAGATGAAAAGTGTGAATTAATGAGGTGCACAGCTCCGACTGGAATAAATAAACCTTTCAAGCATTCGTATTTCGTAAATCACAATTCTTAAACTAGGCATATGATATGATAAGACAACAAAAATATTTTCCTGCCTCCAACCTGCAAGTCAAATATAATCGCATGAAAAGGATTTCATCTCTGAGTAGAATGAGTTATATGTACCAGGGATATTGTAGATAACCGTAGCGAGCGTGTGAAAATGAATTCTATTAAACTGATCCGACAAGAAAGAGCGCATAAAATTCTGTAACTGTCAGCAAGTGTTGCACATGGAGAGGTAACCAGAGAAAATATGACACGTGCGTGTTTCTTGTAAATCCGATATTTTATTGTAATGGTAACTCATGCAAAAAAGCTCTCCTTTCCATCATAAATAATGTGCAATGTAATATTTTAATTGCACCCCACTCTAACTTTGATATCAGCTTTTGTATATGAATGATATAGGATACTGTTTTAAATAGGTAAATTGGTTAACGGCCTTTTGCAACCTTTTGATTTATGATTGATGAAATATTGCTATAATATATTCAACTACTTAAGCATGTATTATACTTGTGTAACTGTAAACAACAGATACTTTCGTCAGAGGGGTTATGTAGGTATAATAAATAATAAATGATTGAAAGGACAGCTAAGGCGTTGTCTCTACCTAATGATAGTAGTTGTGCGGAGTAGATATGGTTTGGTAAGATGATAATAATAGCAGCATCCTTTATTAAGTATAAAATTAGATGTGTGCTATGTAAACGTATGCATAAATAGCACATCGCTAGTAGGTACTTAAACGCCCGGCTGAAAGTATCTTGTTAATGGCACAAATAAAGACGATAAGTGTGGAAAGACTAGCTCTAAAGGATTTATAAAAAGAAGGCTATGGGGAAAGTGATTCCATACAAAGATTAATGTATGACATGACATTTTGCTTACCAATGCACACTGCCTCTAATAATACTCTCTAGTGATCTACTATTTAAAGGTACATATGGTCTTCTCTCCCTAGCCTACGCATATCCTGCTATCTCGTCATGACTTTCTGACTATGAAAGTAAAAGTAAATGCGTATGGTAAATGTAATGTACGCTTTGATGCGGATGTTTACAAAATGCCAATTTTTCTGCCGACACTTGACTCAGAGCCTCTTCTTTTTATCCAACCTTACTTTTCTCAGAACCCGACAAAGTCATACCTAGCTTATTCTGTTTTTACAGTGCACCTTTGGGTTTTAACCTACTTAGCAGTAGTAACTCCCGTCCCTGAAAGTTTTGTTATTTACCCAAAAACATTTCATCTTGGAATGTAAAGCACAAATATACCTAAAATGTCGTTCGAGGCAATATTTTCTAAATTACATCCTCTGCATTATTTCAGGACCAAGATTTTACGGAAACAGAATGCCAAAAAGTATGCTGACTACAGAATCCAAAAAAGTTCAACAGAAAATAGTCGCCGCTCACAATTTTTTCCGAGGAAGCGTTCGACCCCGAGCGTCTAATATGCTGGAAATGGTATGATAAGCCAAATTATCTTGTACACATGTAACACTACGAGACATTTAGCCAAAATAAAATTACAACCATGTTACATTCCTAATACGGAAAGTGTAGATTATTACTACACTGCACGAATGTATCTATAGCACGATGAAATTCATTACAAAAATCAACCTTTCAATTTCAATGTGGCAAGTCTCTACGATTTCTTTCGATAATATTCTCATTGGATCGTAAATTACATAGCATAAAGTAGAAAATGACATTTGCTGTACAATATGCATTTTAATTTTATGCAAAACTTAGATTGTAGATGCTAAAGTAGTAGATTGACAAAAAAGTGCTAAGGACCTGGGAAAAATAAGCACATCATCAGTTTTTATACACCGGTTAAGTTTACTGGTTATTTCCAGACGGATTTAGTTATAAAGCAATAAAGGAAACTACCGACTGCATGCCAAGTCAAGAGACTCATAGTCATAATAATATCATCACCAGCCACACCATTCCTTTACTAATGCAATGCATTAGCCAATACAAATTCTAGACTTGTTTATAGTAAACAACATGAACTTCCCTTGTTTTCCAAAGAGTACATAGCTTAACCATGTCATGTCATACTTATTACTAGATGCCTTGCCCTCTATACTACCAAGTGCTACATTTGTTTTTTATATTCGCTACCATACGGAACTAGTACATACACTACATACCTGAGAGTATATATACGATCTCCCACTACTCTGATGTACAATACTTTGTCTACAGTAAGTGAATGAAAGTATAGAAAAGGCAAGTCAAGTAACTGGTACTGACAGAAGCAATGAGCTGTGGTAGCTACCTTGTATATTTAAATTACAGAGCCGAACCTTTAGTGATTTGATTGTCCATACATGTCCACCTACAGATATTTTAGCAGACTTGACTTGTAGCAGATGTAGTTTGCATATACATGTACATTTACACTCACTAGAATGCTCATAGCATAGGTAAACTAAACAAAAGACTCTTTTCTTTGCCATTTTATTATATTTACTTAATTTACATCATCCATAGCCATCCTACACAAATTGAGACATGCAAGGATTGTTTATAGCATTTCTATTTTATGCAGTCATTTTGTTCACAGTGTGCACCACCAGTCTATAGCAGTCAGTAGTACCACTATAAAACAATTAGCTACCTACTTAGACTGATTGATATATTTTTTACATCATAAATCTCAGGACTGATACTGCCACGCTTGTAAGGGAGTTCAACGCATATTTAAAAAGAAGTCTTGCAGGGATGCAGTTATGTACTGTAAATCTTCTCCAACTTATCTGCATTTAATTTCCCTACCAATCAGTGAATTATTACAGGAGGATCTTCTAATGCTCAATGAAATTCTCTTATGCACAGAGTTGGCATTCCGGTGCAGCGAAACTGGCACAGAAATGGGCTGAGCAGTGTCACTTGCTTGTCCACGATAATGCTACAGACAGAATGATCGCCCAGTATGGAATGTGCGGCCAGAATATCTTTGTGGCTACTCATAAAGTTCCATGGTAAGCCTATATAAATCTCTTTATCTATATCTTATACTTATTTGCACCACAAACTCTAATGCATCTTTTATTTATACAAAAAAAAATCTTTCATGAGTCTAAAGAAGAGAGTCAACTGTCTCATCATAGTAGTCACGTACACAATAAAATTATATTGGATGAATAACAAATTCTTTTAATGTGCACATTAAGATGTACATGACCAATGACCATAATCCCATTTAGTTACTAAAAGCAAACAATAATTCCAAGTGGGAAGTTAAAATACGTATCTGTCTAATGACAATGCTTCTACATTTGTTACAAATGCATAATTATTATCTCACAAGAAAATCAAAAAGATAGGAAACTTTCCTATAGCTCTTCCAAAGCAATTACTAATAGTACTAGAATAAGCTGTGTAAAATGATCATATGAATTCATATAGCTCTATTTACTGTAGGTGTAAGAAAGTTATACGGTTATAATGAGTTATGTTATACGAGTATAAAAATTGTCGTATGTCTCGTCTGACTTTGGGTCTCGTCATTCGCAATCACTCAGCCAATCTTTCTGCTGTCTATAAAAAAACTCGCATAACAATAACGTAACTATCTCCTAATATCACAAACTGTCAATAGGATTTTTTTGTCCTTCTGCAGTGAGTAATGTTTTGTTGAACCTTTCTCTGATCTTTGTTCTCTCGACTTTCATTTGTCGATTTATCTTTCATTCTTTCACTTAGGCTACAATTAGAGTGATTGTTACAGATGCAAGTGCACAACCTTCAAACAACGAGTCATAGCACTATAAACAGCATTTGAAATAGAAATTCTTGAATTTTTATACTTTAGCACAATATATATAGTTTCAAGCTCTGTATAACAATCTGGGATTATATTTATCATAAGAAGACATGAATCTTATCTGTGTAGCTGGCTTATTAGTTGAAAAGGGAGGAGAGGTGAATTTACATGTGATAATAAGGCATGTAACTTGTGACGGATGTCATTTGGCTGTGACACAACATGACTTAGGTAGCTTGATTTTGATTTGATCCTTGTTCTTTGAGCTCAGTTCAACTTCCTTATAAATAATTAATGCTGATTTCATACGACAATATTTCCCTGCACGCAGCCTCAGTCTCCACTCCCCAAACTTGACTTAGCAAAGTAATTGGGAAAATCGAGACAACCATTAACAAAGCATTTGTCACTGTCACAGTCATTTTCACTCACTCTCCTTCCTTCATGTATAAAATACTTTAGGCATCTAACAGACTCTTATCTGAACCTTCGATCATCTTCTTTGCCGTGGCATACCGAAAATATTATTTTAAAGCTATCAATCCATTATACTAACATAACAACCATATACCACTTAAGCTAAGATAAATTTTCAATTTTATAATAACTACCAAAGAGGTTTAGAAGTCAATGTCACTAATTCACCTTCCTAATTCTATTATTGGTTAAGGTTCTCTTGGTATGATTTTGAAAAATGTGATATGGAAAATTAATTAAAATGTCTGTGAATGGAAACTTTAAACTCTTGCAGGTTTTTCGGCATTAAATCATGGTACTTGGAACATCGCAACTTTACCTATGGATCAAGTGACAATGATTTGGGTGTCATCGGACATTACACTCAGATGGTATGGGCCTCAAGTCATAAAGTGGGCTGTGGCTATGCTCAATGCAAAACTTCGCGAGGGAAAACATTCTTTAACTATATCTGCAATTACTGCCCAATGTAAGTTATCCTCGTTTCTCTCAGCCTTTTACTCGTCATCATCTTACATCTCGCTTGGCTCTTAATTGTAAATTGCAACTGATTTCAACTGCAATTAATTGCAGTGACAATCATTAGAACTATTTGATTGCTAATCTGTTTGGATACGGAGTAATTACAAATAAAAAATCTACAAATAAAATTAAGTATATAATAATACCAATTCAATGGTTTTACTTTTTCTGGTGGTTTACTAAGAAACAAATGAAATTCCAGGTCAAATATATTACACATAATTTCCGTGATTTCTTGTCCCATTTGACAATTACATGACAAATACTGTGTCAAAAGCTAATGTAGTATATTTGACAGTATGACATTGTGGGAAGAAGGGGAATGAATTTATTTTATGATCATGTAAGTACTTAAAAAGGCAATATTTTGCATACAAACGATGACATTTTATTAGCGAAATGCTAGTTGAAATGAAGTGTCTGGGTTATTATTGTTAAAAAGCATTTGAGGAAAGTTAGGACAGTTAGGAGTGATTGTATCGTGATGTTGCCCACAATCAAAAGTTTATTATAAGGCAGTTGACTTGTTTTAAAGTAATTAAAAAACATGGAAGGATTGTTGAGTTGTGTAGTGGGTCATTCATGATTTACTGGGTTGAGGTGACGCTGACAGGTTCACGGATAGAAAACTGCCTTTTGGAAGGGTCAACATTTGTTGACAGGATGAAACCAGCCCAACTATAAATCACAATTTACAATGTGCATAGTGACTAGTGAGATGTGTAGGGAAATGTCTGATGTGACTGACAGAAAATAGTAAAAGCATGCCACGCAACTGAACCCAGAACATTTATTACCTATTTTCAAATTGTAATTCGTAGTAGAGAAAAGCTTTATTATTATGGAGAGATGGGCAAGTATCTTAATTACCAAGTATTAGTAAATGCTTGCCTGCTCGCTCGTTTAACTCCCACTCTATTTGCAGTTACTTTTAATTATACGTATGTAGGAAGTAAAAGAAGAGATATTTTCTGCAAAAAAATGCTCTTGATTTGACAGCATTTTCTAATAAATGACTATGATCATGTCATGTAGTAGTTACTGTATATTTAAATAGCCGCATTTAGCTCAATTGCTCAGGATGAACTCACGAAGTTGTGCTAACGATAATCTATTAGATAGTGAAGCACATTTATAACAATTAAGATCCATTGGAAGGGTCATTACGTCCATTTGTGCTCCTTTTTCGGACTAATGATACATGAGTAGAGAAACGAAACCACACCTGGCATCTTCTAATCAAAATCTTTCATCTACTAGTACACTGCAGGAGTAGTGAGTGAGTTACTGTAACTCGTCCAAAGACACCCTACCTACATTCAGACATAAATACGCAGAAACATTACCGTTGTCTTTAACAATAAAGTAATGAAGCGAGAGAGAACAGAAAATTGCTAAAATACATACCAAGTTAATTGCAAGCAATAAAAACTCGGTATACACAATGCAAATACCTATATACTGTATAAATGATGATGATGAAGACGATTGTATTATAAACGATGGAATTCAAACGTGCAATACTGAAATAATGTACACAGTAATAAAATGTCCTTTTGCACATTATAATATTGTAATGAATGTACTACAGAATGTTGTCATGTAGTAGTCACCACAATCAGAATAATCTGCATTTTCATGCGGAAATCATTATACATCTCGTAGTGTATGTAAAGTACAGACCCAAATGTCAAGTTTCAGCTCTTCAAGTACAAAGCTACAGGATAAATGTCTGTAGCCTCGTAATAATAGTGTACAGTAACAGTGCTCTGTGTTTTTTGAACTGTTTATGATGACAGAGAGGATAAGGCTATTTAATTTTGCATTAGCATTTAAAATTGCATGTGTCCTTATTAAACAGACTCAAACGTTCTTCATCCTTAATTTGTGTACGTATAGTTAATGTTCCCTAACTAAATATGCAATTTATTTGAATTTTTTAAACAGAGGGAATTATATGGATATTCTGGGGAAGCCGTACACAAAAGGAGTGCCTTGTGGAGACTGCCCCAATCATTGCAACGAACAGAACAAACTCTGCACGAATTCCTGTCCTTTCGCAGATCAATGGGTTAACTGTAAAGAGTTAAACACAGAATGGCCAGACTGGCTATGTCGGGATAAATCCAAGGACGGAATGAGGAGAAGAAAACATTGCCGGGCAACTTGCCATTGCAAAAATAAGATTATGACTAAGTTTAATTAAGATAGATACCAATTTCTCTATTATTGTATTCAATGGATCTGTTCTGGATGTATGTACTTATATGCTTGCTAACGATAAGTTATTGATACGTTGTCGTCTACTCCACATACTCAACAGATATAATATAGTAGGACGTGCTGGATGATTGAATTGAGAGTTAGACCAAATGCCGCTTTTCTTTGCTGGCAATCTCTCTAACTCACTCAGCTCTCTTCTTTTGCATTGTTTCATTCTCATGAGTGTATTTATCTATCATTTCGGATGACATTAATCCAATGGACAATTGACTATTCACACAACTTGAAAAGTTAATGTACATATTTATGACTAATTTGCCATTTGTATTTATACATGTACTGCCAATCGAGAGGCTTTATAGCTTTGCCATATTATGCCATTTTTCTAGTTTCACGGCTTTTCCAAGGTTTTTTATGTGCCATATTACGTATTGTGCAATGAGTAGTAGTAATCTCATTATCTAATTTAATAATAAAACATTATTACTTAAATATAGTATTAGTAAAACTTAATTAACAAGTTTACATAGGATAGTAAACACTCACAGAATTTGTAGCATTAAGCAAGTCTATGGGAAAGAGCTAAATACAATCAAAGTGTAATCTCATTATTATTAGCAACTAGGTTTATTACCTGTATTATCAAACATGAATTTATTAATTATTATGTAATAATATGCAATGGTGCGCTTTATTATGCTACATCAATAAATGTAAACCTAAATCTAACTAAAAACACTCAATTCGTCTCAACATTTTTTCAATTTGTCACAAAAAATCTGTCATTAACAACGAAGGTGAGCACGTAGTAGTTTTTATTATGCTAATAGCTCCCAAATCTACAAAACTACATTTATTCAGGGCCTACAGTCTCCTATAGTACATGATTTTATCATTGTCACTCGTGAACCGTCACTGACACATCCTGTCGTAAGGTTTCTTGGTTTCATCGATTGAATCTGAAGTGTGCTGACAAAGAGTCATAAAAAAAGGTTGCATTTCTACGGATGCATTGTTGTAAATGCAGTCATTCAAAGTTTCGCTAGATAATTCTACCTTTGAAATGCATGGAAGTTAGAAAATGATGAACGGATATAGAAAACAAAACCTTAATACGAATCATTATGCATAATATTTTTATGTTTACGAACATGAATAGCATAGGATTAGGTAAGCGAAGACAAGTTGCATCAGAAAATTACCTAAGAGTGTGTTACTTAACCTTAAACTTAAAGATGGAGGAAGGAGAAGGCAAACAAGAAAACAAAACGCTCTGGCGGTTTTCAGACCCAAAATTTTTAATGATTCATTGTCATTTGGCTGTAAAAGGGAGCTCGAGCGGAAGTGTAGTTCTTAACTCGATTCGCCTGACATGACATGACGTGTGCTGGCCTGATGCTTCCAGGCCTTTGCTTTTCGCTCCTAAATTACATTATTATACGTGAGCAAAAAATGAGATACTATAAGATTCTGTTTTCTGAGTAGGATTCAACTACCTAAGTAAGCATGGTTAGTATCACTATTAGTAATCTGTAGTAGAGAGTTTTATTTTGTGGTGAGTATATATTCTATCTGCACTTCATATAAATAACTTGTTATTACAGTAACATATATGAGGATGCATTGACTAAAGTGAGTGTGGCAGGGGAAGAAAGGATGAACTTGAGCACATGCATATAGTAGAGAGAGGATGTACAGTGTAATGCTATGAAGTGGAGTCTATTATAAGTATTAAAGCAAAGTAACTGCCTATTATAGAGATAATCTTAAGTGAAGTAGCCAAGTTTCCGTCTCAACAAGTCAAGTCAGCGCTGAAAACAGAATACAAACGGAGGAACTGAGCCCAGAATGATAATCAGCGGAGCAAAGCGATGAAATTACTGGCAAAGCGCACTGAAACTGCAACTATCCATCCTGATCATCGTGAATCCTCATTGTTAAATAGCGTAAATACTAATAGATGTTGGAGTGAAGCACTTATCTTTCGTCAAATCCATCCCAGCTCCACAGAGTACATTTAAACCATAAAGAAGACAAGTCAGACAAGACGGTGATAGCTACTTCTGAGCTTAAGATCCCCATTGTGCTGCGTCAAAAATATACCTAAAAATTATAAAGCAATCTTATATTATGTAGAATGTAGACTCGCCGAGAGGTACGGCTCAAAAGACTATTTTGCTACAGTATTATGTACCTGTAGAGGATTATGTACGAGTCAAATTCTTATTAGATTCAAAGAAAAATTATAAACAGACATAACTACTCCATAAAGATGTACGTACACACAAGTACACTATAAATTCATTGTTTGTTTTTTACAGACTTCAATGTTATCGTCTCCTTTCCGTAAATTCTAGCCTAAGCACTTCTTTCTTTATAATGAGCTACTCTGACTGATAAGTAGTGTACTTCTCTTAAGTCTAAAAGCTTTCATTTCATTTCTCACCAGTCTAAATTACAGGCTTACCTAGTGAAAAGTCACATTTACATATACATTCTATTGACCAACGAACAAACAACATTTTTACCTAACCACAACTCTAAGGATTCTTCATAAGACATCTCTACTTATGTGTCTATGTGCAGGACAAGCTAATATTTTGTTGAATGATGGCCAGACACATAAACACTTATTTCATATACACTGAATTACATTACAGGCACTTGTACTTATTATCAGACCGTTTTGTTTTGTTGACTGACAAGGAATTGTTTACAAAAAAATTGACTTATAGAAGTTTGAATTTAGACGTTGGGGAATAGAATATATAGTATCTACTAAGGATTACAAACTCGTAGATTTGTTGTTTCGCTAACAAAAACTAATAAAATACAGGTGTAGTTGCATTATCAACTTGTTATTATGACTTTTCATTCACCACTCCAATAATATGCATATTTCTATATTTTATACATCATTATTGTAATGTGCATCTTAGATTGTGTGTATTAGCGGAAAGTAAATTATCCAATATATTATGCTTTCAGACTAAATGCATTATTACTACCTCACAAGGGATGTATTTATTTACAAGCCTTTTAGGTATAAGTTGCTACTAACATACTTCATACAAGACACAATAATTACTTAGTCGTACATTACCATTAACAACTGTAGGTACAGTGATAAAGCATTAGTATTTATGTGCAAGTTTATACTTGTGTTTTGAATATCCCAAGTATCTCTTACAAGACATTCAACAAGGACAAGTACATAAACATGCATGAGATAAATACTTGACTGATCTAGAGTCTCTAATCTATTTATGTTACATGCATTGTCTTTTGTATAAATAAAGGAAAATTTAACTTTCAGATGAAATCATTCCAACTGTTAGAATATTAAGTTTCAAAGCTGATTTATGCCCTATGTATTTAGAGTTAAATCTTACGTCACTTACATGCGTTTCTTTTATTAAGATAGATTATTGTATCTGTAAAAGTACAAGTGATTTACTGTATTAATGGTTAAGATAAACAGTTTTTGAGGGCATTTCTTTAGACTCTAATTCAAAGTATCATGAGGAAAACATTCATCTTTCCAAACGTTCCAAATTCATTACATGACAGTTATAGCGTAGCGCACTTCCTCTTCAATTACTAACAAGAAACACTTTTTGATGCCGTGAGCAAAACTTAAGAGAGCCCTAAATGTTGATCCCTCGACTCTCTTCTACACAGATTAAACATTTTTTGCCCATAATGCATTTTTATGGTTTTATGATATGATCAATAAGTAGAGTAGATCCGATAGTTTCAAATATTAATACCAATAGCACTCCTGTTTTACTACTTATATGGATTCAGGGCTTTGTGCAAAACTTATGCTTTATTGAAACTACTAATCTGGGTTTTCACATATCCACGATATGTTTTACAGGATTCCTGTCAGAATCTAGTTGATTTGACACTCCTCATCAAGACAAACCACTTCCAAATTGCCAGTTATGTAAAACCAATCATAACGAAATCCCGCAAGGCAAGGACGCAACAAAATAGACAGCTACATAATAAATAAAATTACCTATATACATAACTAATACTATACTACCTGTTACTATTAACCATTAAATAAATCCAAACCAAAAACAATTTCAAAATGTACTTAGCAATGCAAATATTTTGAACTCAACTGAATTGCCTTCTAATCATACATGAAACCTATGTACATATAGATCAATCTTATTTTTTTCAACAAGATAATTACGAGTTTAAATTATAAAGGTTAAATTATAGTTAACTGCGTTCAATATTCCGGATTCTGAGAGAGAAAAGTGTAGTAGTGCAAAGTGTATCGAATATTTTTTTACTTAGTAAAAATAATAAAAGTAATGCTAATAACTTGCTTTGCATCGAATCATACTTTTCTAATATCAGAGAGGAAGAGCATGTTCTTTATCTTTTCCTGATAAGCAACTAGTAATTGTGCGTTTTAAAACGAGGAAGCGATTCAGTGCAATAGCCACTGTGTCTGTTTAAATAAAAATTAAAAAATGTTAAGTCTTAATTAACTACCTTGCAACGCAACAATGTAATTTTAGCGTAAATGTAAACAGGTCTGGGTGCCCATGTATCTTTATTGATATAATATAGCGTAGAAAACAGTTAGCATAAGAAGGATTACGAGGTGTCTCTGAATAATGTGTAAATAGTAAATATAAAAGTTTTTCTATGAAAATGCAAATCTAATAATAGCAAAGCAGGAAACTGAGGGCAAGTGTAATTTAATTTGATACTGCAATTATGCACACAAGATAAGATTGTTACAGGTATATTTATATCAACGCATAACGTAATACATTTTTCCTACTCGTTCTTCCATCACATTACGCAGGTATTACCGTTCGGCAAGCGGACATAAATACATACAAACAAAGATTATTATAATGTAATCTCACCATACGGATATGCAAAGAACAAAACAAGCCATATAAGTCAAGGCAAGGTTCAACTTCCTTCTCTCCCTATGAATATTTGCATATGATTACATAATAAACAAACATTATTATACGAATAGGTCAAGAATAATATCTCACTTTAAAAAACCTACACGCTTTACATGACTAGGTAGGTAGAATTCTTAGTTTGTTTCACCAGATAAATACCTATGGTCTTCCACAAAACATCGTCTCCAAAAAATAGGCTCATCTAAAATCGTAGGACTGACAACACGAAAATGGTTAAGAAAACCGGTAATTATACTGTTTCGCGAACCAGAGCAAAAGGGTTTTGAACTTGTGGCACATTGAAGAAGAATGAACTATTTTCATGATATCTGCTACCTAGACATTACCTTTCAGTGCTCTCTTAAACAGTGACTCACACAACCCAGAATGATGTGACGATTTAAAATAACTTATTACACAGACCTTATCCTTATTACTTGTTTCAGCGCAAAAAAAGAACCTAAAGGAAATACCTAAAAAAACTCGCGAAAAAATCTCTTGTTTTGGATTATCTGTCCATAACTCTTCGACATAGTAAAAGTATAAGTACATAATGCGAGAAGATTTGATTTATATTTTACTATAGTTAGCAAATTTTGCTAATCTCACTTGTTCCTCTCAGTTAGCCCAACATTATTTTTCTAACTAGATCATATCAAATAATAACACAATATGATTGTAATCATGAACCTCCTGTATAGTAATTGCTTGTGATGTTTAAAGGAAATGAGCCTCCAAATAGACTTTTACGTTTGTTATGACGTACTACAGATATAGTAAGTAACAGCAAAACTAATGCAAACATTTGTTACGCATTTTAAATGTAAACAATTACCTAAACAATGCCCAAGTTATGAAACTTCTCATTTACTAGGGCAGAGAAGCAGAGACAGAAAAAAAATCTTTCAAAAGTTGAAAGGAAAGATTTGGCATGTTTGTTACGGTAAGTAAAATATACAAACCGGCAATCCCAATTTGATTATGATTAAATATTCATACATCGTAAGTACTTTGAAGAGTTCAATTTAGTTTGACAGGAGGAAAAAGCAACTCATCACGTCACAATTGATCATCTTGTACTAATTCGTGAAGTAGTAATCAAAGAAATCCAGTCCACCCATTTTGATTTGAATTTAGGATGAGATTTGGTATGAAAATGCAGTTTAAAAAATGATGATGATAATAAAGTAACTTTGTGCATGTCCCTGTGGTCTAGTGCACAGTAGGATGTAGATCTTCTTCTCGTATTTTTATTTGAGTTCATCACATGGTACGACCACACCAAATCGGTTAGAATTTACAATATCCCGTGAAACCAGAGACATAACAGAATCAGCTGAAAACCACAGGGATATAGATTTCTCGACTACACAGACTAGAGAATAAGTACTTAATGAATTTTTCCTGTTACATTGCATTAAAAGGGAAGCCAACCGCGACATGAGCCTGATAAAATAAGGAACAAGTGTAGCACACAACAAGATTACATTATTATAATGTACATACTTCTTGTAAATATATCTAAATATTATGCACATACATTTCACTTGCAAGTACAAGGAGTTAGTACATTGGTAAACCAAAGCAAACATAATTCAACCGAAGAGAATCGTTATGCAATATCAATCTCGCTTATTTCCGACTCCCACTCAACTAAGTATATAGAGGAACAACAAAAAGGAGTAAATACTACACTCATGCAATATTTATTTACAAGTATCCAAATGTATGTAATTTTCATAGTACTACAATGCATTATTATATTTGTTGAAAGAAGGTAAGTAATGCAAAGTGCAAACCGGGGATCTTCCAACTGTGTATTGTTATTTACTTTCAATTAAATGTTTCGTTCATTGTAGGAAATAAAAGCAGAAGCAGAACAAATCTCCGTGCAGTAGCCTCAGAAAATATCTTCATGCATTAACTAGTTAATCTGCAACCTTCGTTCGATTTAGAGGAGAGCAGAAGAGAGGTACTTTAAAGTTGACGTATAGATAGAGAATAGACATCGCACAGGTGTGGTCTGCTATACTCGTGGATCAAGAGCATCTATAGATCCTTCTGTGTAGTAATATAATATTACATTTATTGCATCTTGGCATGCGAGTTTTCCAATCAAGGAGCCTTCACGGTTCTTCTGTCTTTCTTTGTCAGTTACCCTCTGCTAATATCATGCTTCTGAATTTGTTTGGTTTCAGTCTGAGCACAAAGGGTTGGTTGAACTGAAGCTCTGTGCATTGTCTTGTCATTGTTGTCACTCAGTGGCTAATATATGTCTTTTATATGTCACACCACATCAATCAATCCTACATTATAGCCTCTACTACTCTTTAGCATCATGACAAAAGTGCGCCCTTTGTCTTACTACACAGTTTGGGAAATATCTTCAAGGATGCTTCTGAAGATATAAGTGTGCCCAATTACTAATGTACATATAGCAGTTATTATTAGGCATTGCAAATATATGTGTCTTTGTAAGTAATTGGGGTTGTTTGATCGTTTTGCTACGATTGGATTAACACAGTAATCTATATAGTTAGGTTAACTGAGTGACTTGACATTGACTTGCTATCGTTTTGTTCGTTGGTGCAAAAGTTAAAGTGGGTGTGTGTGGTTTGTGTCTCATCCCATCTAATTTCTCTTCTGTTTTTGTCTCTCTGTGTGAGTTTAGCTACTAACAGCACGTAAATAAATGCATTTGCATTACTTTCCTGTCTAACTTGACTGTTATGCTCTTTAGCGGTGTGTATTGTGTCTTTAATGGTAGGGATTTGCTTTCGAACTCAGGCTCATTAACAACAGACAGTGCACACGAGGATGGACTTATACTTTTAGTGCAGCGTCTTCGTCGTGGTTTACCAACTTAAATCTCTGCTCTGAGATCACACAGATCACGCAATGTGTAATGGATGATGATCTCTTCCTTTATAAAAAGATATCTCTACCAGTATACATGGTACTAATACAACAGTATGCTTTTATAGAAAAATATTATATACTTTATAATGATGAACTTTCAATGTAGTATAGAGTATGTTAAGTACATTGTAAGTACACGAGTGTAATACTTAGGCATTTTATCGTAAAAAATGAGACGGTACTCTCTACCTGTGTATTCTAATAATGTAGCATTTCGTTGACAATTTCTACTAGTTAGTTACTTGTTAGGAGTAACTGCACTGCATTAATTTCACCGACATGTACATGTATACTATATACTTGTCACGCTGAGACCATTAAAATAGAATAAAGCAATTGTTTAGAGAGCATTGAATTCGTTGTAAGCAGTGCAGAGTATGGATTACATTTTATATACAGGACAAAACCAAGCTAGGTTTGTTAATTGACACAAATGAGCAGTAAGTACATAACAGAACGTTAGGTATTTTTGCTATATCTTAAAGGTATTCATGATATACATAGACATACCATAGCTAAATAGTGGAAAAGTTATTGTCAGTTAATATAAGTTAACAAAGCTACGCTGAGTGCATGCATAAAGTTGAACGTATCCGACAAACAGTAATAATAATTGCTCCTCATTTTGCATTTCACATTTCCAGTGATGAACTGAGCTGATGTGATGGTATGCGAGATTATAATGGTGAACTAGTACCTATGCATGTGTCTGAAATATCATCCTTTATATGTATATAGGATTTGTGAATAGGTAGAGTGAATATTAAGAGCAAAAAGTATACACGAGGAGTTGATGAGGATGACAACGACACTGAAATGAACTCTTGCCATTTATACACCAGTCATTGTGGCAGCAAGTTTGGTGACCAAGAAAAAATCAACCTCAGTTTTCTGTTTATTAATTTCAGTGTTTTGATTTTGGATTTTGTTCATTCACGTGTGAATTGATTCTTGAGTTACGCAGCCGGAAAGATTCTCAAAGTGCTTTCAGACGCGGATAGGAAGCATTTAAAATTTGACAGAGATTTTTTACCTCTGTACATTAAAGCTTACATTCCATTTCCTTTCTTTACAATGAAACGGAACAGAAACACAATAGAGTAGTAGAAATGCAACAAGCTCATCACTACAAAACACTTGCTTACATTATTACATTAGACAAACAGACAGATACAAATAAATCTCTTTTGTTACTAGCTTCGCTATAAGCATTCAAGAATCAGAGGATGTTTTACATTAAGCATCAATTTGTGTTTAGCATTGAAAAAAACTATTTTATTGCGTTAAATCTAACTTGAGTTAGATTAGAGCTTGAAGCACTATGTTAGATTCGTCATTGATAGTCTTTTCCTAGTGCATACAAACCTACTAATAAATACCTACATAATGCATATTGAATTAAGGAGATAGAAGAGTTGGCTCACTCAACTGAGGGCCATGCCAGGCCACTATTATACTTTTATCACCATCACCATCCTGCACATAAGCAATAAACAAGGAAGGAAAGGTCACTATTAATGTTCCTTTGGTGTGAGTGATTTGAATAGGCTATGCATTTCATTCCAGCTCAGTTCACATTCCACAGATTTACAATTGCATCCTTATTTTCAATCTCTTCCGATTCCTTCAGACTTTTATTTGTGGGCTTACCTTTAGTTTTCAAGACATCTCCGTGCCATCATGTAGAAGAAAGTGCTTTTCTAAAGTTTAACAGAAAATAATCAAATTAATTTGAAAACGGGTCCGACTAAGTGAAAATTGGATTGGGAAAGACGCTTCGTTTGTCTTGATAATTTTCTTCATGAAACTTGTGTGGGCAGCGTGAAATTCAAGATCGATTAATACCTACTTCAATATACCTGTGCAGTGCAATTTAATAATACCGAACTAGAGACCACTTTTGTGTTCTTCGTTAGTTAAATACAGGAAAAGACTTTTATCCAAATATTCACCAGCCCATGGAAGAAAAATTAAAAGTTCAAAAAACCCTTTTTACGTTTCACACATGAAAACCCTTGAAGCAATTTCAGTGAACAATGTTCTGTCTTGAGAGAAGTTATTGAACGTAAATATTGTTAAATATTTATGATTAAAATGCAATCATGCAATCATCTACACGCCTCATAGCCTCATAAATCACGACAGAATAACATTTAAATTATTTTAAATAGAAAATACGTGTAAGTAATGAAGGGAAGCACTGGAAATACCAGTGCCAGTGCATTATTATTATCTGTCAATAGATTATCATAATATATTCAGTTACAACATTCTAATGGACTTACCATGAGTTTTCTATTTGTTTTGGTTCCCGTGTATATAATACGTAATGTTCGATAGATAAAATCCCAAGAAAAGGATGCCGTGTAGCGCCTTAGTTGCAGTGCATAAAATGGAATTGGAAAAAGAAAGTGGAGGAGGGCGAGTCACAAACGTGAATTCAAGCCCTGACGAATTAATCACCCTCAGCACCTCATCATCTGCATCTTCTTCTTCGTCTGCATCATCCTCATCTTCGTCCTCCATCAAATCCGTCAAACGCATTCACCCGGCACGACCACAACATCCGAATCATCTTCAAAGAAATTATTTCAGGGTAAGAATTCATTTTCAAACTGTCAATTTTGTAACTATTCATTATTTTAGTTCACATAAAAGCCAATGATCCATCCATTTCATTTACATTTTCTTTGGTGTAGAAGAATAATGTGCAATGAAAAATAAACAGGTACCTTAGCTTACCCTAGCCTACCCTTTTAAGTTCTACAATCGATAATGTTGCAAAAATCAAGTTCTATCCTGTTTCCTTATAAATATGTATGATTTGCCCACATTGTCTTTGTATGTACATTTACTCATTTTTGCCCTTTAAACTTCATTTACACACTTAGGTACTTTAAAACCATAAAAGTACATCCTTTGATAAATGCGAAAATGACCATTTTCGAATTCTAATTCCTTTGTTTCAATTTACTACGACAATATATTTCAGGTAGATACTTACAGGAAGAACAGGTAATATTACTTGTCATTCGCACATTTGCAATAATGAGTACAATGTTAGTTACATGTTTTGTTTTATGAACCAAAGAATTTTATGCACAAAAGACAGGATTTCAGCATGTTAATGTATCCTCTAGGTATTCCGTCTGCTAAACAATGCAGTGTGAAAAATAAGTGGCATTATTGGTATTTCTATTCATTCATATCTATTTTTAATTCTATTTATTATACTACTGAAGTTCTTGCTAGTAGTCTCTAACCATTGATACAGCCCCGCACAAGCTAAACTTTACAATTTATGGCTTAAATCTTTTAACTCAAAGTGTCTTAATAATATGCGATGCTATGTGTGTGGTACAAAAGAAGAGGACTTTTTCAACAAAAGATAACTGTTTTGTTTGATTCGCTTCAAATCCTTTTTTTATTCCAATGATATTACTTGGAGTAAGGATAATGGTCGTTAGAACTTAATTGCTCTATACTAAGCCACCACAAATGAATTCCGTAGAGAATACTAATGGGGTTTCCCCTTGATTCGCTGAACAAGAATAGTCCAGTAGTTACACTTCCCTATCTAATTATACCTCAGATTAATTACCAGACAATTTGCAGCCATAATGCAATAAACTATAAAGCAATCAACTCATTGTAAGTAGGATATAAAACGCTATGTCTACGATCTTATAGCCTACAATTTGCACTGGCTAAATTAAGGTGATCATGTTGCTTCTGTACAACTCGTGATAATACTTTGTGGTTTATTGGAGCTATAATTGTACATATGTATTCATCAGGCACACATATCGTCAGCTACATCAGAATCGCTTCAATACAATTTCATTAGACTGTTAAGTGGTAAGGAAAACTATGATGACGGCTTAATTCTTGGCTGCTGCTTGTAATTTTCAACTATTTATCTGGCTTAAACCATTTTAGATGCATGCTACAAGTAGTTTTAGTTTTCTGTCAGTCAGTACCTAACACTTTTTATCAGCAACCGACCTTCTCTCGCTTTTTATTCAGAAATTATAGATTACTATCAGTCTTTATTTGCCACTGTGCAACATGATCTTGGTAATTCGACCAATGCAGACATACACTTGGTTTCAAAACAATTAAATCACAAAATATTTGACTGTTTTTAATAAAGAAGATAAGACTCCAGGAAACTAGTTTTTGCTACATTAGTCATTAAGTCATTAGTCATCACGTCACTTTGCTTATTATTTTGTAGCATTACAGTGGACCCTTACTGCTTATGACAATTATGTCACGATTCGTTTCGTTTACCGTTTACGTTTATATGGCTAATTTGACAAAAAAGGCGATTGTGATTGAAACTAAAACAATTACGTTTATCTAAGACCACCAGACACACTGATGTACCTGTAATGATGATGAAATGACCAGGATTAATATGCAATGACGCAGATAATAAAATTACGATTGATTTCATAGCGTTTAAGCAAATCAACGTTTTACTAGTTCATAATATACAAATCTCAGATAAACAACATTTGAGAACTAATTGTTGCAAGCATACTTATTGTGGTCCTGAATTATTTCTTAACTCTAAACTATCATGTTAAATACACTAAAATTGAAATACCTTTGTCCCTGATATTTTAAGGGCTGACACCTCTATGCTATATAGCTGTATTTTGAGTACCCAATTTATTGTACTACATGTACGATAATGCAACTTTGAACATCCTGTTACTAAACTGGTGTGTTAATGGAAAGCTTTGATGCATTTGATTTAAGACTTGGCTTGTACCTCTGGTTGAAATAAGGACGATGCAATGTAATATTTATGTAACTTTTAGAAACAGAGAGCAGTTGTATATTAGGTAATGTTTGGAATACAAAAACAATTTCAAGGACTCAAGGAAAAGCATCAATAAACATTTTAAAAATATTCCACTACATCAAAACAAAATGTAAAACACGCCTGTGCTATTAAATCATAAAAATCCAGCTGGTTAATATACACAGGTAGCAGGCAAAGTCACAAAAATTGAAAATGTTTTTCCTATGGAAAATAAATTTCGTCTACTGTACACAAAAGTGCTCTTTATTGAGCAATCATACGTCAGAATAGTCATAGTGGTTTCAATTTCAGTTACATGTTGATGATGATGGCATGAATTCCTGTTTAAAAAACGTGGATTAAGTATTCCCTTTATGATTTATGCAGCTTTATAAATAAAGCACCTAAAATTATAGCTATGGCTGACTTCTATGCCTGAATCTGCTAAAGCTATACTACAGGTCAACAAATGAAAAGTCAACCATTATGCTCCATGCATCGCATTATAATGATTGCTGTCATCACAAATGTGAAAGTTTCATTTCGTCGAAAAGGCATATATTTTTGGACGCTAAATAATAGGCATCACAAAGAAATGGCATGACTTTATGAAAATAACGCTCTCTTTTCATAGAAAATCAATAGGAGGAAGCTGGCTGGTTTAATTCTAACCTATTGACCATAACCTACTGAATGAAGCGTAAAAATAATAGAAACATGCAATGACATGCCAAGTGTTACCATTCTGTCTTTACTCTCCCTCTATCCCCTCATTCTGTATAACACATCTGCTTTTTGGTAGTTTATTTAACATTTGTGTACACATAGATATTATTCTCAAAGTAGAGTAGTACTAAAGTCAAAGTAGTACTCGTACAAATGTATATATGGAGTATCCCTTAAGAGTTATAGCCATTAGGCATTATATAAATATGTTGTGCTTACTCTGTGAGTATTCCCTAACGTAAGTTAAACTATTACGTGAATTGACGATAACATGTTCAACTGCCAAAAAAATACAGAACAGAAAAACAGAGGAGTTGGTAATTATAATTTCTTAGAATGTGTACTTGTATTAAAACAATGGCTTCTTTCGTTCAAGGATGTTCGTGGGTGATTGTTAATTTCCTTCTTAGCCAAATTTATGTAATAAATAAAAGGGACAAGATTTTTTCGTATACCGAGTACTATCTCTCGTCTACTGCTATATTAAATACCAAAAAGAAGGAACGTACGAAATCTAATACTATTCTATTCTTATTTCAGAATACCAGTAAAAATTACTAAGAGGTTTTTCGAAAATTAAATTGTTTCTGATTGCGTAATAAAGATGTTTTTAGATGGTTAACTAAGGAATGTGGTGCCATTAAAAGTGCATCAACAAATAAAGCGAAAGTATTTTTAGTTTATGAATAGAATACAAGGCAAGGTTTATATTACACCTAAATGAAGGCACAATGGAAGAAAAGAACAAAGTCTGATCAGTTCTGATCTGTCAGTCCCTCCGTCGCACTTGAAATGATAGGAGCTGTGCTCAACTCAGGTTAATTACCGTCATATCATGAAACTAAAAAGGGTCACGCAAGACTTCATAATAATGAACCTTATGTTTTAGACTAAAGATACACTACCCTCTATCTGTACCTACTTGCTATGAACATGTACACTTTGTGTATCTTATATATTGCATCAAACTAAAGAGGTATTACATTAAATTATAAAACTATAATATAGTCCTACAGAAATAGTTCTCCTATAGGAAAACTGACTACACTGACACTGATGTTAGCATTACTACAGCTTCATTTTGAGCACGAGATTGTATTTACATGCAATTACATTACATTAGATTAGGATATGTTAAAGTGGCAGTCTAAATGTTGATGTGGATGTGCTATGCTATTTTTACACAGTTGAGAATGCACTTGAATACCTGTAGGTATTAAAATGTTATGAAGTATGATATATCGTTGGATGCTCAGCGCATAATCGGATAGTAAACAGTAAGGTTTTATACAGGAGTGCATATAAAAATAATGCAGACAATTCATGGCAAGCTGGTTGGGTAAAGCTCTTCATAGTCAAATGCCCACTATTTATTGCATGTTATATGCATAGGATTTTATATGAGACAATTGAGATACACATTCACATCTAATATGTACTACGTTGTTCTGTTCTACGACCCAATGCAAAGCCAAGTTTCAAGGCGTTGTTTCCTCTACCATAATAACCGATGCGTGACACTGAATAGTTTTTTCGCAGAGCTACCTGTACATTGCAGGTACCTACTGCCGAATCGAGAAACAGACAGATATAGAATAGCGCGACCCAGTGCACAACATCTTATTAGACAGATAGTAGGTACTAAAAACGTTCAAAGTATTTTTGTACTGAAGGATTATTACACTAAAGATATAGTAACGTGAAAGAAATCTAAGGATTTACCTGTGTATAGTAGCTACTACTACTAAAAATGGGTATATGACTAAATCCTTTGTTGTAGAATCCCATTGTGTATTTACTTAAGGTAAAGAGGAGATCAGGAGATCACCAAGAGGAGATCAGAGAGACAACGTATATCCCTGTGCATTGTATTTGCTAATGTTTTGAGTTACTCAGTTGTTTTCTGTGTTTCGTATTCGCTCAGGTCGTTACGTTAGATTACATTAAATTACTTTATGTTACAAGACACTGAATCAAAGTGTACGACGAAAGCTTAGGTTTACACATGTACGTACAATAGAGGATTTTATTCTAGTTTTCCATTCTGTACATTGGAGGGGAGAGAGAAGTTTCGTGTGTAGCCCAATGCAGTGTGTCTTGAGTTTGATTTGAGTTAATCCTTTGATCTGAGCTTGAGCTTAAAGTGCCAGACAAGACATAACTAAAAGGAAAGCAAAGTGAGCATTGATTTATTGAGGATGGAGTGAGACTAGGACACACTCTGCTCTATTAAAGCTAGATCAGTTCACATTCAGATAAATGTACGGCAGTCAATGTAAATTACCTAGTAGATCCCATATCACACGAGAATTTGAGAGGATTTAGATAGTATGAGTATAGGGATTGTTAAATAATCAGAATCATCACATCTCGAGTAAAAGTGTTGTGCTTATGCCATCCTAGCCAATCTCTCAACGGGATAACTACCCTTTTACATGTGAGATCGAGGAACATCTTCATTCTCAAATTGGATCGGGGATTGAGTGACATTCAGTGTTGTGTTGACTACTCCAGTCTGGTGCGTTGCGTCTGTCTGTCTCGTGTTTGTAATAAGTGAGAGGAAGGAAAGACCTCATTCAATTCTTATCCAAAGACACTAATACTTACAATATCAATTTCCAACGTAAAATAAACGTGCTCCAAATCCGAGTAGGGTCTCTTCCAAGAAATCGAGCCTCGTCCATAAATATCTTAAGAGTCTGATGTGAGTGAAACCAAATAGTAAAGCCAGAGATAGAGAGGACATACTGATCTTATTAGTTTCTTAGAATTGCATGTTATGAAATAGCAAATTAGTAAATAGGAAACTAAATATTCCAGTTTGTTTTCCCTGTATTATTATTATTTCTCTGTGAAATTGGTGTCATGTCATTCATGACAATATTTATCACTATTGAGCAGTAACATAATTACACATCGACCTATCAAATTCACTTTAATTCCCTGAATCAATTGGTGTAATCTTCTTTTCGACTTCCTTATCAGCTGGATTTAGCATTAGTTTATCCATTGACAGATAGACACACATTCTCCATTAAGAAAGCTACGATTGACTCACAAAAAATAGAAGATGCTTGTAATTCTGTCTCCCCTCGGACTAATATAAATGAAGTATTTTATAGAGTATATGTGCCTGTGTATTTAAAAGTTCAATCTTTATGTTTATGTTTTTAGTGCAGTTTGCACTTTTTGCATAATACAAAGTTTACGTGTAACAGTTGGAATTGAGTGAAGTTAAAAACGAGTGCCTTTTTGTCTAGCCTGCTCTATATCTGGAAATGTTTGAGAAGTTGAGACTGTTGACTGGCAAATGATCTGCTAAAGTAAAAGTTTCCATCCAGCCAAAACGCATTCAACTTACTCTTAAACTTGATGGTGAAAGATGTAATAATAATACTAGTGAGAGAAATGATGTAACTTAAAGCAAGATATAAGCATCCAATAATTTCTCAGCTTCCTCATCGTCATTTTATATGTCTTTTGGATGTGTGTGACTGACCTATGAGATTCTGTCTATATCCTAACTGAAAATTCAAGCCCAGCCAAACGTTTTTACTTTGTTTTCATGTCGATGATCTAACAGTTTTAGGATTAGACTGTGTATTTACTATTGGATGAGGACATGAACATGTTAGCATGTTGTTCATTCGGAACAGAAGTGTGTTCAACTGAAATGAAGCTTATTGGAATTTAAGAGAGGGAAGAGTTACAAACTAAGTAACTGCCATTTATTTATGTTTATTTATCGTGGCTGTTAACCACTAAACTACTAACACACATAAATATCATTCAGTTAACATTTAAAACAAGTTCTCAAAACAAAACATCCTTTGCACTATGAAAATGGGCGAAAGTGACTCATCATGCCAAATGCACAGCTTCAATAGCTTTATAAATAATCATTGCACCAAACACAACAGTGGGAATAGTACTGTCAGCAGTACCAACAGCAGCACCAATGGAAATTATTTCAACAATGAAACGGATGGGAAAAAGTACAAATTACGATTAAAATTCGATGGAGCTTGTGCTTTGGAGGTTGTTCGCTTAAATGGAGGACATTTTCAGGTTTGTTTCATAATTAACTATAAGGACAAGAAGCGTTCTATCATTGAGAAATTCAAGCGTATGTAGTAATTATCTATCAATATCAAGGCAATTACAACAACTTCAATTATTAGTTCACAGAAAGGTTTCTAGCTTAATACCTGTACTATTGCATTGATACATTTATTTAGTTGATAAGTAATTTACACGTTATAGACGTGCATGTATTTTTACATCTAAATAAATTTAACGTAGCTAAATATACATTATCTGCTTGGTTAGTTTTATTGTAAATACTGATTCATGCAATCATTTTGACTGAACCATTTTAAGGTGGTTAAAAATTATAATTCTGAACTAATCACTTCCCTTTCCTCTCAATTACGGCTCTTTACCACTTCCAAATTACGTGCAAACAAGGATATGACACGTTATTTAGTCTAAAATAAATCTTATGCAAGTTCCAATGTGATACAACATAAATTATACAAAAGGTAAAAACAAGTTACAGTAATATCAACTGTATTCACAAAATGAATTTCATTATTTTTCCACTAGTTGAATCCTAGCACACAAAATGTGCTAGAAAATGTCGCAATCAGTAAATTTCTAGCGACTGCGCATTGGCCCGAATTTCACTAATTAATTACAAAATATTACGGACATAGAAACAAACAAACATTTATTCAAGAATAATGAAAGAATCCCATGCGCATGCCCCACTTTATGCTTATGTAGAGTAAAGATTCCACTTATGAACGTATATTAAACTAACTCAGGGTTAATGTAAATTTTCTTAGTACACACATTTCTATAATTGTACTAACAGTATTAACTAATAACTGTGTAGTGTTGTTTAATAAATCTGTATTAAATTATGTATGTATTATAAATGGGAACTCTCTAAAATATATGTTTGGCTACTTTATCATTCAAAGCATTAATAGTGTACACATTCATTTTTGTAGCAACCTGAATGCAAATACCAACGTGTACCTTGCTAGATATTTAAAATTCAAATGAACAAAGTAGAAAATAAGGCTTACTCATTTCCCGGATGGGCTTTGACTTTAGACGAAGCAATTTTTAAAATCATTGAATGAACACGAATTACGTAAGACTTAGTACCTACAATGGTCTTAGATTCTCCTTTTCATCTTTCTCACCTAGGGATTTTATGTTATGTACAATGGTGTAAACGTCTATTGTTGGAATGGAACATTAAATGTGATAAGAAACTATACTAATGGTAGGTATAGATGTGTTTGGTTGTTTATGTTCTAATATATAGACTAGAGAGATCAATGTTGTGTTGATTGCATATGAGTGCGTTCTGTAATTGTATTATCTCAAGTTGATTTATTATTGTGAATGTGGTAAACTACAGATAGTTACAGATACATAGTCTTGAGCTCAATGCTTACTAGTGAAAATCCAGTTGTTGGTTTGCATTGAAGCAGATCATAGTAATAGCCGAAATGAGATTTAAAATTCCAATAGGTATGAATTACACAGACGTAACATTAAATTTTTTTATCGTTTTTGCAATCTTGTAAATGCATTAGTCTAACCATGTTTTTAAATTAGCAGCTTCGAACAGCTTTTAGCAATTAAGTTTTAACAATTAGACGTGCGTGTGTTTAGGCCCACACTCCCAACGTACAAATACTTTTGCTAATCGTAAGCACAATAAATATTTACACAATTTAATGGTAGCATGCGTAATTTAACCTTTTTAACGAACTTAAAAAAGGGAAAAATCTTTTGATGTATACTAAAAGCTTGAACGAAAACGGGTTTAACATATAAAAATGATAATTCATGATTATAACAAATGCTCCATAATTCAAGATAACAAATGCTTATGCCAGAATATATTGTACATAAATGCGAAGGAGAAAGTCACCATAATAGATACACAGAGTAACTGCATTAATAACAAGTTGCAATATTGCAACAATCAAAATGTGACATTGTACCCCTTATCAATTCTATCATTATTATGGTTTTAGTTGAAAAATGTGTAAATAATGTTCTGCTGGTGCTTTTAATAAAAGTGTCGCAATACATGCTTATCTATAAATGTACAATACTAAGATTTATATAAATTCTAAGTTATCAATGTCTGTAATCTAATTCACTTTTCTTACTTTCAGAATTTGACACATTTGGACATCAGTGGAAACAGTGCAGAGAAGTTGGACTTGCGAAGTTTGGCTAGGCTAGAATGGCTTTGTTGTTCTAATAATAACCTCGAAGTACTGTCTTTATCTGGCAGCTCCCTAACTTACCTTGACTGCTCTCGAAACAGTAAGAAATTTATTAAAAAGATTTTGTGTACAAATAAATGACTCAGCTTAGATGTCATGTGGAGCACATTCATTTGGCTTTACCTACATTCACATATTTCTATACAACGAATTTTGGTATAATTAAATAGGTACTGTAATAATAAAGGGATTTATATAGGAACTTTCATTTTTCTTACAGATTTACAGTCCATCTCTATAGACCCTGTACCAAATAATTTGAGCACTCTCCAAATCTCATTGTAAGCAAACAAATAAACAAATCATAATCATAAAGTTCTTATACTTGCTAATTCTTCCTTAGTGAACCATGCAATTTTATGACTATATTTTATTTCAGCAACAATTTAGAAGACTTGCCCAAATGGACATTCATCGTGCCAGAATTATTTATCATTTATGCATCCCACAATCGTCTTCGGCAGCTCGACTGCAAATTCCAAAACTGTCTGTCAAATCTTCCAACCCGTGAACTACACCTTCATTGTAACAAAATCGAATTCGTTTCAAAAGATTTTATTCAGCGAGCAACCAGGTATTCTTTCATATTGTTTAGGCCCAATGCTACGGTTTATAAGCAAGATATTTAGTACGTGTATAATGTAACATGTTTTTTGTATTTGTTACTCAAGTTTTAATGTGCTACTAATTTCTATATCTGTAGAATCCTTCATCATAAGTGATACACACACTTATTCTACAAAATTATAAGGCTTTTAGAGTTGTGTTAAATATTTTATGACCGTCTGTAATGCGTAATCCGAAGTGAAGTATAAATAGCAATATTGTTATTTACGTCAAGTTACATTGGTGTTAATGCTTTAATAGATGATTCCGAATAAGCAGAAAACTATTTTGTCTATACAGGGGCTTATAGCTAATGTACTACAGATGTACAAATAATCTTCTTCGCTCTGTTTTTGCTTTATGGTTATTATTATTTATGTCACTCAGCATTAAGGACATTATAATTCTAACCATGAAACATTCAGCTTGGCGAAAGCAATAAAAGCAACTTTATTAAGTTGAATCAATATTGCAAGTAGAATTGACCTCACAGATTAGTTTTTTTAGATTCCAAATTCCAAACAGAGAGCAAGTCAATAAAAAAAAATGGCCATTTATTTTTATAAGAGCTCTTTAAAAAATTCATAACCATACGCGGCTTATAACGACTAGGGCAATTGCAGAAACTAATTTTCAACCGTGCAATTATGTTTTTGTGTGCGTACTAAATATTAACGATAAGTGCGTGTGTATGCGTATGGTTAGATGGAAATCTATGGTTTGTGTTCCTTCTGATGATTATGTACTGCAATTTACAAAATTAACTGATTTACTTGAATGAATAGTGGTAATAGTAATAATGCTGAACGATTTATACCAGTTAGGACTGGGAGTCGTAGTCGCAGCTTTTGCGTTTCAATTTTTTTCGAGAAAATGTAAAAAAGACAAACTTACGCCTTAGGCTTAATCACTAAGGCTGTAGTATAAATAAACTAGGTTTTTAACATTTACGATAATCTATAATTGAAATCGTGTTAATATAGACAGTAAAATGTTTTAAGTAAATAGTATTTTTTAGATATTGTAAGTGTTAAGAATTAGTAGCATTGTAGAATTTGCAAAATTATGTTTCTACTTATGTGCTGTCAGAAAAGATATGAACATCCGTAGTAGCAACTTAGATAAGGAACAGATATTTGTTAGCAACTCCAAAACATTTTCCTTTTTAAGTTTAATTTGTTCATTTAAAATTATCATCTAACCATCTTAGTGAAATTTAGCGGCTGAGCATTCAGGTTGTTTGTATTCTTAATGGTTTTTATTTACCAACAGACAGGTCAAGACGATAAACACTTGATGTGCAGCATATCTACTTAGATTACCAAATAAGTAACCGTGGAATTCTTAAGCATAAACTTCCAATTGCAAAGAAAGATTATAATAATTCTCTGTTAGTTTAGGGACCCCATTCAATGAAATTGGAATTAAAGGAACCCCTAGAGAGATTTTCATGCTTTGATTGACTCGATTACATCTTTTTATTGTGAAAATTTGTCACCGTCAACATAAGTACAATAAGTGGACCCCTGGTTAGGAACGCTAAGTATGTAAGTAGTATACGCTAGGCACCTACTTCCAAAATGTCAGTTTCATTTTACTTGAGAATTAAAGTTTAGACAGGTACTTTCCTCTTGGCATAGATCTGAGACCCAGATCTGTGATTTAGGAACCTAGGAACTTAAGGCTGACAATAAAATGATGATAATCGATTTAATACTGTATTGAATTAAAACAAGGTTAGATTTAAGCATGTTGTAAAAGTAAATTCAATAAATTAACAGAAGTTTATGCTAAAGTAGGAGCCGCAGGAGTCTTATCAGAAGCGTTTATGGTTCTTTGTCTTCTTTTGATGCTAACATATTTATGTAAGATTTTATTCAAGTAAGTAGGTATATAGATTGAAAGTACCTATGTATGTAAAAGATTTAATTAGTAATTGCTCCTACATTCTGTATTAATCTACTCATCAATGTTCAGAGAATAACCAATACATAAAACTGTTCTCGTTTTCCTATTTGGTTGCACTAAATATTAACTTGGTTAAAATGTGTTACGTTATACACTAGTTTTTTAATCGTGAGTTCCGACCTTGACTGTTTCACTTTGAAACAAGAAAGTTAGTGGATTTTGAGTTTATCTGTGATCATGCATGATATTTGATTAATTTATCTCACTTATGATTTTTTAGGTTAAAAATTCTCAACCTGAGTCAAAACATCATCGAGCACATGCCGAATTTTGGCAAGAAATGTAATATTCAAGAACTTTACATGAGTCGGAATCGTTTGCAAGACACAGAAGAAAAGGACGCTTTGGACTTCCTTCTAGAATGCCAGCAAATACGAAGACTGTACTTGGCTTTTAATAAAATTGAACAAATCAGTGAGCGGTAAGAGTACAAAATTCCGCTCTAAATACTGATGTGTATAATGTTTTGATGTAGAGCTAATGCAATCAGCTTTAATCTTGAATTTAACGAACTGCATGAGTGATCAACTCAAGTCATTCGTTTAGAATGATACAATTAATTACAACATAACCTTTATCATGTTAACTTGTCGAGTGAAAACTATAACAGACAAGCAATTGGAAATATTTATTACACTTACTTTAGGTACTTTATTGTTCCTAGAGGCTAACCTTTTATAACTTTATGATCATTTTATTGTAGCCCAATAACTCTGCTCTGATCGACCGAGAATTTTATTACCCCATGATTGAAAAATTCTTTTGTGTTACACATACTAATATTTTGAGATGCTAGATCTTATTTTGATTATTACTTTCTTACAGATGTACAACCGTGTGGAAAAATCTTGAGGAATTAATTCTGTGTGGAAATCGCATTCGCAATCTACCGTCGAAAATTTCGTCCATGTCTAATTTGAGAGTTCTAAGAGTTCATGCCAATCGTCTTGAGAATGCTCCCAATTTGTCTAAAATGCCATCTCTAAAAGTTGTCGATTTGTCTCACAACAACTTGAGGAAGATTAATCTGGAGAATTTAATATCGGGAGGAAACTTAACTTATTTAGACATTTCTTGTAACGAGAGGCTAACATTAAATCCAGAAAAACTTACAAATCCGCAGTAAGAAACAATTTAAAAAATCAAATACAGTGTTCTAACATTATTTTTGACTAAATTGTGAAACAAATGATTATTTTTAGTCGAAGGCCAATGAATCTAGTAGAAGTATCAAATCCAAGAAAAGTAATTTCCCCCGGATCAAGAAATAACGATTTTAAGGAATTTCCAGCAAATCCGCCATGGGAAATCGGTTTCTCAGAATTACCTGATAGAAACCAAACTCTAAGTATTACTCAATATCGAGATGTAAATTTATCAGATGGGAAAGAAGCTTTGTTCGGAATTTTTGACGGCGGAGATGGAAATCCAGCTCCTAAAACCATATCCAAATCAATTGCCAAAATATTTGCTGAAGAAAGAAATATTGAAGAGACACACAAATTCTCTTTGAAATACACATTATTAAATGCCATGAAGTACGTTGACTTATGAAATTCGTCAATAGTAAATGATTATTATACAATTTAATTTTCTATATTGAATTAATATTATTATTTTTGGTTTAATAGAAATATTCGCCAACAAGGGAATACAAAACCCATGCAAGGAATCCTGTGCCTTTTGTCTATCCAAGAAGATCCTCTTTTACCTGGAAAACAATCGTTCATGTTAAATGTAGCAATGATAGGTGGAATACGATGTCTTTTAGTTGAGACAGGAAGAAAAATAACACGACTGACAGATATCTACGATGGGGAAATGGGTAACCAAATGCAAATAAACCAAGATGATGAGAAAGATTCGGACACTAATAGTGAAACGAGCAGTACGAAGTGCAATTCTACATCAACGACAAGTGGAAATAATCTTAGTGGAAATATTCCTGATCCAAAAATATTATCTGTACCTTTATCAACTGCAGCAGAATATTTAATAATTGCAAATCAAAGTGCATGGAATCATGTCAGCGAACAAGAACTTATCGAAGAACTTGAAAATCATCGGCACAAAAAGAGTGTTTTAATTGCCAAGCGAATCACAGATATGGCACAAAGTCATTCTTGCAAACAAAGTTTAAGTTTGATCCTGGTTCGTTTTAAATGGCATGTTACGTCATCCCGGTCGTCTGGCCTTGGCTCAATAGAAAAGTCAAAAATGACAGCATTAGGGGAATTCGGACCCTTGAGTTACGGAAGTGGTTCTTCGGACTATTCTGATGTATCCAACCCTCTCGTATCAGTCACTACACCTGATAGTGCAATTGATACCGATCGAAGTTCCGGTTCAGGGAGTGTCGCCGGAAGCAAGGGTTCTGGCAAAAGTTCAGCCAGTAAAGAACATCATCAAATCATGGAAGCAAATGATTTGATGAAAGCAGGGAGAAAATCCGTTGCGCTTAGCGAGAAAAACCATAAAGACAATATCAATGACGAAATAGAATCCCTAGCTAACACATCCATATCTCAAATGTCTGTAGAACAATTTCGCTGCTGGGAATACATGTTGGAACAAAATACAAAATTACTTTTTAAAAAAGAGTTGGATTCCCTGTCTAAAGGAGCTTTTCAGAGGAATCAGAAATTGAGAAAGTCGGTTCATTTCCCATATCAAGACAGTGGCAATAATAGTAATGGGACAAAAGGTTACAAATCCACCCAGAATGTTTCAGCTAATGGACACCCTCATGGGAAGCATCACAGTAAATCTTCAGCCTCACCCGGATTCTACACTTTAAGTAAAGCGAAATCTCTGTCACACCTTTTTGCTGCGGATTCTCCAAAAATTCCTTATGAACCAGGAATCGGACATGTCCAAGCCCACACTCCACAAATTGGATACAATCACCATCCACATATTCAGCACCATGGCCATAATAATAACAATATCAATGGATTTGGAAATGGATTCGGGAAACAGGTCAAATCTCATTTTCCCATCTTTAATAATGTCAATGGTGGTTTTTTGGGAAATGTCCGATCTTCTACTCGTAGAACGATTCTGGGAGGACCTAATGCTGCTTATTTTGGCAGCTCTCAGCGACTAGTACCACCAACTCCTGCAATGCCTTGTCAACAATTTTATGATCCTGCTGAAATACAAGAAATTAAAAACTTGGACTCTTTAGAACATGATAGTCGTCTCAAGAAATATTGGGATAATAAAATTACCGAATTATGAGTTGCAGTTTTATAATTTTATCATAATATTGTACCATTCGTTTTCAAAGTCTCTGTCAAGAATGTTACACTATAGACGTTTTTGACATCATATTCCTATTGTAAAAATTATGACTTTAAAAAGACATTCCACTTACCATTCCAAAGTTTTATATCAAAGTTAATGTTATTGTTTCATAGTTAAAATAGATGTCTCCTCTATATCCTGCTTTGCTGTACACAAATTAGTTTTGTTTAGAAATCTATTGTCAAATATATGATAGTGAATTGTAGGATAGTAATTATTATGCTAATGAATATAAATAATAGCCTGCTTTTGCTAGTACGGTTTTATTTTAAGTACATCGTTACCAGTAGACATTCATTTACTGTACTGACAAAAATTTCGGAGAAATAAACGGAGTTTCTTATACAAACGTTTCGGTCCATTTTGTCTTACTTTGCATGCTTTTTATAAAGAGACATGTGGTATGCTGTAAGTATAGTTAGACGGTAAGTATAGTTCGAAGTATATAGTACATTTTAATTGTGAATGAATGAAATGTAATACAATCCAATGTAACACCTGCTTTTAATTAGGTGAACGCAAATTGCAAGATGATGATAAAAATTTAAACAGCATGAGATGATACTATTTGCAATTCTCTAATTATCATATTAATGAAATTGCAAAATTGTGCATGCACGAATGAATTGTACCTTTTATTGATAATAAATTCTGTTAGATGTTTGATTAATTTGTAAACAGTAAACCCAATAGAACAAGGAGGAATGTTCATAAAAAAGACACAAAAGCGTCATGTTAATGAGGTAGAAGTTTATTGTCTAAAGACGATGCATATTGATTTAGACAGGATATAAATACATGATAAATAGTGATTTTATGTATGTGGAGTAACACAGACATGTTGTAGAATGTAGTAGAAGAATAATGATTTACTAGAATTCAGTAATATAAAAATGATGCTGGCGATTAAATAGTTGCATAATAAGTAAGTACCATGTCTCTGAGTGCGTGAAGGATGGTTCTTCTGGACTAGAATGCATGTTGATGGACGGATGGATTAAATGGGCCTATAATTCTACACCTTAAACACGCATTCCAACAACTGACCAACCTATGTGCTGGGAATCAGTTATACAAGATGAGGATGAGCAAAGGATAACATAAAATAATCTTTAAAGAACACGCGTTTTAAACGCACATTATACCTTTGAAATGAAGTATAACAAGGGAAGGTAATGTGCAATAAAGTTTCTCTCGAGGCATTTCACTCAGCTTATCCTTTTAATACTACATACCTACTACTACAACTACAACGAATCATTATTACAATATCGTAATAAAACTACTCAGATTTACTAAATTCCTAAGTGCTACTTAGCCTCCTACAGTGCGAATTCTTTATGCTTAATCCATTCACCTTGTCTGTCTTTGACTGGCTCATTCATCCTTGATGGTGGGTTTACTTGTCGTACTATACTTTAATTCCTACATACTTCCATTTCAATACATAAAATGGGTAAAGAATTTGACTACTCAACTTGGATTTCAAATCTAAGTCTTGCATTGTATCTGTCAACTGATCCCTCCTTTCAAACTTTGATGAAAAGATCCTATTTTAGTTTTCATCGTCTCTTATGCAGGAAAGGCTTTCAAATGATTAAATTGCAAGTGTATATTTGGAATAAGATTCGAATTAATATACCTTTTCGTTGGCAAAACAAATTCTATTGCCACAATGCTTAGAAAGAAACTTTACATTTTCGTTTTTTAAAGATTCTCTAAATAGATAACCCTAGCGAACTGGTTGATGGAGCAAGTGGACAGTGGATTATGTGAATAAATGAATTCATACAAACCCTAGCCTTCTAATTAGAATTTGCTAAAAAACATCATCACCGAAAGTAAATTGTACGAAAACGTCATTTAATAATTTTTATATACTTTGAAATAATTTGTAATAGCAATTCTAAAGCAGATGGAAAGTCGAATCTTTATTCAGTTGTGGAGAAATTATGGTATTTAAAAATTAAATTGATATAATCATAATATATGCAGCGGTCGGGCTTATGATCTAGGTTCTGGTACTAAGTAAGTATGTATTTAGTATTTGTCAGTGAAAGATTCTAAGTGTCTGAGCTTTGAGCACCTATGTCATTAATCTTTGAAGAGAGCAAAGGAACAAGGCACCTGGGGAAGTGGCAGGAAGCGTTGGAAAATATGTAGAAAAGTTGGTTGTCTCGTGTTTGCATGTTTAGCATAGTTAGGTAGGATAGTCTACAGACTATAGAAACCTGTCCATTATACGGTTATAGACGCCATAGGAGTGATAGGGTAGCTAAGAGTTAGGATTGAATAGGTAGTAAAGGAACACTTAAATTGACTGGCATGGCATGCCAAAGTATGACACTCTGAGGTCCGTTTAGAATTACCTGGCAAAGTTCTTGGTTGTTACATCATAAACATAAAAGTGACTGAATAGGTTTTTGTAGTTTTGGCAGTGTGATAGGTTATTATTGTGATATGAGGAGATGATAGTGATCGAGGTGAACGGTGAACTGAATAATAGGAAAGGAAAAGATAATGGCAACAATTACACACGAGAGATTTAATTTTTCATAGCACTTTATATATTTGATGGGAGCTAGGGCAGTCCAAAGCAACTGTGCTTAATGCATTTCATAATTATTGTGCTATAGGTCCCTCCGCCTAATTATTACAGGTACCTACGCATTAGAGATTGTAGTTAGTAACAGGTAAATAATCATCTCCCCTCTACCCAACAAATAAGTGTATGTACGCAGAGGTGAAAAGGGGGAGATGAAGATGAACTTACGCATGCATGTTGGAGTGGACCACTAAAACATGGCTTAATTACTACCCAAGGAACAATTACCATTGTAGGACATGGAAAGCAATCTAGTAGGTAGACAATTAAATGGAACATCTTACCTACACATACTAACACACAATGATCCATGTATCCGTAGTTAGTTGACCAAACACCACATCATTCCACCCTCCTACAATGCACTCATTCTGATAATAACTGAAAAGCTAACTGTCTTATCTCCTCAAGTCCCATCTACATCTCTGCACAGAATCCAATCAAACTCGATTGACCAGGATTGAGTTACAGCCGGTTACAATCCTGCTCCCTCAGTTAACTTATGCTATATAATTTACTAAATAAACCTCCAACTTTTATCAATTGCTTTACTTTACTATGCATACCCAATGAATCTCATAAATCCAACTATTAAACTTCAGACTACATAATATAATATTAAATCCTTTTTTGCAATATGTAACTACTAAAAAATAATAGATTGCTTCCAATTTTCAATCCATGTCTGCAGTTCATTGTTCCTTTCTTTATAGCTCTTGTAATCCAACTAGATCTACTTGCAATAATTAAAGTCACAAATATTTATAACTCATTGCAATTACAAACAAGCTTATTGTTATGCTTTTTAGTGTTCAATTTAATTTAAGATTGCATTATTATCATTGCCAAAATGTTCTTGATACGATCTCGTTGTTTCGATTCAACCTTACACTCACATTACTTCCAAGGCTCTAAGGGATTGGACATTAAATCACACACTTGAACTATTCTTACACCAACTTTCATCTAATTTATCATCGATGTCAATAAATATGTTAGTCCACATGATCACATATACAATTTAAGCAAATGCTCAACAAGCGTGAAGGATTCAGACAAAGATTCGCAAACCTTCATTCGCATGCATACTCTAAACACAATAATACACATCTCGATAAGAGAATGGTTTACATCCTAAATACATACCTAATGCCAAGGCATAACACATAACAATGAAAAAGTAGTAGTAGAATCACAATGAATTACATTGATTAATTGATTAGAAATCAGACTGATTTTTCTATATTAATAAATTCGGCCTAAGGAACGGTTAAATCCCTATTAGGGAATTCATACTTGCTGTTTTAAATCATTCATTTATAACTAATAGATTGAGAGTGTCGCCACAGGAATTTGCTCGTTTTTGCGCCAATGTTGGAAAATTGCTTTGAAAAATGACTAAATTACATTACTTTTTCAATTTCAGTAATCACAAATTACTCTCTATTCTAAAGATACCAATTACAAATTATTCACATACAAGGAAAACGAGCCGTTTTTAATGCATTTATAGTAGGGAATTTATCCAAATCTTGAAGCAGAGGCAAACTTAATTCGTCTTTTGGAAACCATAATTTAAGTTATCGTACAGTTTGTATTGCATGCATTGCATGTTCAAACGATGGCCATTAGGCTTGTTTAAAAGGAAATGCAGAAGCAATAGTGGAGTAGCACATGAGTGAGTAGTGTCATTGAGTGCATTGAGAATTAGGATGAATGCAATCAAAATATTTCCAAGAGTTATATCAGTGAAAGGAATTTACACGTAAAAGGAAGCCTCTTTAAAGGAACTAGTTTATAATTATTCGTAGAAATTCAACTGGGACGGACTTAGATGTACGATGTAACTGTACCTGTAATCACGAGCAGGATTACTAATATTTTTATACATATACCCAGTAAACAAAGTAGGATTCTTGCTTCATTCATGAATTGTAATGCATTTCATTGAAATTCTTCGTAGAAAGCGGCCAATTCGTATGTACACAACGAACTACTGCTGTTTTATGAGATACTATGTCATTGTTCACACTTCAGACTGCAACCATATTATATGGAATTTGGTATATTGCCCCTTTATTGCTTGAAATTGCATTAATACGACATAAAGTTATATCCACGATTGATAGTGGTCACTATTGTAAGAGATGTGTATCTATTTTGTTAAATTAAACAATTATTGGTTTATGGTATACTACAAAAGTAGGCGCTTTACCAGTAAATTACTATAACATAACAATTCAAAGATCTGTGATGGTTAAAAATTCCGAATTTGCATCTGTTTTGTATTAGTGTGCAAAATGTTCGCAATTTCCTGAAAGCAATCATTACGTAAGGAAACTTTTATCTAGATGCCTTTTCTGACGGTTTCGGTATCATAGCTTTTATCTTAAGACACTCAGCAGAGTGTGTTTTCAACAATATTATATGCATTAGATATAGTAAAAGCAAATAATGACTTTATTACCCCGTGGTGATAGCAGATTGTGCATATAAACCCTTCTGTCCTAAATAGATCATTCTTAAATCAGAAAACGTAACAATAATAGCGGATATATTCTGTACCATATTTGCATTATGTACTACTATACACACGTGAATATGTAGTTACTATTGTTGTAGGTCTCAATTTCATAGTTCATTGGTGAAGGTTTGTAAATGCAAAGCACGCCGTGCCCCGTACAAATCAATTTAATATAATTGTCTAAATGATTGCGTAAAGCATTTCAAATAAGTACTCATAAGATACATATGTAGACATACTGATAACATGGTTGTAAATAGTAGAGTGGTGATATATCAGAAATAGCTATCAAAACATCATAGCCGTTTAGAAAGGCATTTGTCATTTAAAGGTGGGGTTCAGTGAGTATAGGAGTTGGGAAATGATCGGTAATCATTCCGCTTGTCAAATTGAAGTCAACTGAATTCCATCAGCATTGTATTTAAATATAGGTATCTATGGTTGGTATACCATTACAACATCCCAGACACATAAAATGTGCTACATAGGTATTTACTACGCATTAAAGTCTACATTTTGAGTATCTACAAGATAACAATAGTATGTGCGCTATTTGATTGTTTTGTGATTGCCCATCAGTGTGGCTGAACTTAAATCAATTGTATTATTGCTTCATTTGAATTCCTTTCTTTGTTTCACCCTCCAATATGATTCGCAAATGAAAAACAATAATATTTCTATTGTTCTTTGTGGTATTCTGTCCCCGGCGGTGGTTAAGAGCTACGTGTTGAGTAAGTAGTAAGTATTGGTAAAATAATATCGTTGAAAATGCAATGGGGCAGATTAATTGTAAGTTTTGCAAACCTGCATGCAATTTATTATAGCATACACCCGCATTCCTTTTGAAAATCAAAATCAAGCTAGAGAAGCCAGAATCTTAATACAATTAATTCCGGTTCACTCCGTCGTTTGCATTTAATGACCAAAAAAAAACAATAGTTGAGTCTTGTGTGTAAGTGAGACTGACACTATATGCCTTAGCAGTTAGAAACTGTCATCAACATAATTTAGGCGTATTATGTACCAGTACTAAGTTATTAAGTACTATGGGAGATTCAAAAAAAATTTGCTTATCCACAAGACATGCAACACTGGTGCAATCAATTGGTATGGACGACGGAGTGTAAAACTGGTTTCAAATGTTTATTCCTTCTTTAACCTCCCCTTTTGATGGATAACAAAGCAAGCTTGTTGTACTCCATAGTCAAGCCAAACAACACAAAACTAATTTATCCGTTAAATCTCCTACAATGCACATCTTGAATATAGAAATTGCAGAATATGAGATAAACTGTACAGAATGCATCTTACATGTAGAAAACAATAATATTCTATACTACGAATTAAAGATAGTCAGTAGTTGGGAGGAAAGAAATGCGTAATTGACTCTCGATAAATATGTAAGATCATGATCATGCATTTAACTCTGCTAACTAAGCGAGGTGGTGAATTGGTGAATGTGACTCCAAGGGCTGCTGCTAAGCTTGCAAAACCAAACGGGGGTTTATCTCTTTTCTCTCCTATTACATTCAGACACAACTAGTACAACTTGCTAAACATACTCACACATGTAAACACTTAAAGCATCTAAACCAACCATAACTTAAATACCATAGCTATAGTATTTAGTATTCTTTTCTATTTAACCCTTTATTATTATTCTTTATAATTATTTAACTAAATTGTGATTGTGAGTGGGTCATTTCATTAAATACTAAAATGCTACTGCGTGCTTGAAATAATTAAATGTTAACTCTCTATTGATTTTAACTAGTTCAATCATTTACGCTTTCCTTTTATAGCAGTGAACTGAATGCAAAGAATATTAATGCACACAAGGCCCAATTTTGTAGGTTCTAAATTTTGCATCTTATTATAAGATTACCACACAGTTTTGGTCAAAAGCACTTGATCGGTTGAACCTAAGCCACAAACGTGACAATTCATTTAACTGTAATGTCAACCAAAGACAGTTTTTTGGAAATAAAATAGTTAATTTCGAATTTCAATTACACATTCACAATGTAGACACGATATAGGTAGATAAGTTGCAAGGATTGGATTACCTATTCAAGCATAGTACAGTAAAGAATATTTAGTGTAGCCGCAACATGTACCTACTCTTCTTTCTTAGTTACAGACAACAGATGCAACGCTCAGAGCGAAAAAGACGCAAGGCATGAACCAACTGCGTAGCCTAGAATCGAAACAGGGCACAAAGGACAGGCGAGGTGGTAAGTCGGAGCCGTATATCTCCTAATACACAGCACAAGTATAACACTAATAAATGAATAAAGAAACCATAAGATTAGCATAGTCTATTGTACTCACCAGGTACATCTTGACTTTTTGGCATAAAAGCCACGTCCGGCATCATACAGATATGCATATAATGCACGCTAACATAGCGATATGCGACGAGACAAACCCACATTCTGCACACAATGTCTGAACAGACAAGAGATTCGCTCACAACAATCTAAGAATCCTGTAATACTGCAATTCATTTGGTCGTAGGGAATGAATACATTATCCACAATAATAGACAGACTCGACTCGGTGGTTAGGTTAAAACTACATAGATTACAGTAAACCTGACTCAAGTCAAACTAACAGCTAATCTGCCTTAATCTTATAATACGGACAATTGTATGTATGTAGTACAGCGTTCGTATGAAAATCAGCTTCACTCATCAAATCAAAAGAATAACTCGCTCTCATAAAAGGAATCCATACATATGTATTTACATATCAGCTATCTACTAGATATGAATATTATATTGAATATATGCGAGGATAATTCTACTTTGGAGTTAATTTGATACGAAAACTCATAAATATTATTCTTTATCATCCATATACTCTCTCCATGTCCTTCTGTGGCTCAAGACGTTATGAGTTAAACAAGAGCGGAGTTTATTAGCTGACAACTGGACTGGTGATATGCCATTCTCTCCATTATTCCGGCTGTCTCTATGAATCCATCCATGTGTCTACAAAACACAGCTTGAAATTGTACTAACAATATTATATTGGTTTACATTTCCACTGTTTTCTCGTGTCCGGCTCAAGGAGCAGAACGTTTCTTCGTCCTCCTCTCTGCGGTTTGTATTACTTATGCTAACTACAAACACTAGCTCTGAATTAGACGTCCATAAAAACAGTCTCTTTGTACAACCAATCTCAATTGCCTTACAGGATTTTGCATCTTATATAGTAAATAGATGGACATACATCCATTCTTACAATATACTAGTAAATAGATATGCAATGGAATGTTAAACTCTGCTTAATATCTCTAAGACGTATCGCTCACGTACCCAAACCATATAGTAGTAGTAGTAGTAGCAGTGCTGTATTCCTATTGCTCTAAGATTGAATTTGAATACTGCAAGTGGTTCGCAGAATGATTGCACTTTTCTTGCCAACTCTGAATACATAACAAAGTGTTAAGTTGAGATCTGTCTTGTTGTGTGCAAGTAGAGCTTCTTCTCTCATAATAAGCCCGCAGGTATATCAACATTCAGAGTCATTCTATTCACAGAGACGAAGATGCTTCTTACACGACACTCTACAATATAATATGTAAATACTTTCTACCCTAATCAGCACATACTAGTCATGCAGACAGATCTCTGGCTACTTAGACTGTACTCGTCTGTCTCTATGGTTCATTGCATATGATAACTACTACCTATGACAAATGTAATAACTCTGTATTATTATGATGCATCTTCAGAGTTGGCAAGCAAGGTGTGTGTACGCAAGCTATGCTAAATAGCCAACAATAAGTAATTTTATAAGATGCAACACACGTGAGGATTAGGGCGACCAATCAGCCCTGACCGTTATTTTTTCCCAGGAGGTCATCGAACTGGGTCATCAACGATACCTTTTTCTACACATAGTATTATACTCACTACAGTAACTTACGCTTACACTCTCCTCATCTACCTCAAGTGTGTATTGCACTCTTTTTTCCCTCCCTCGTCATCTAATCCAATCCACCACGACCATATCAATTCACCGCACCTTTAGCTCACCTTTACACATTAGTTCATTGTTGTGTGGGTATGTTGGGTCTACTGCACAATGCATAATATTTATATATATACTAGATATTGTAGTAGTAGTAGTAGTGGAGTTAAAGGTTTGTATGTACAAGTGGCTAGCGTCATGTTCTATAATGTTTGATTTTTTACTTATATGCATATGATTGTGTAAAAAACTGAAAACGTATATTTTAGTAGATGTAAACATTTCTGTGTACATATCTTTCTCCGTTTAGCCATGCTGGATAAACTCTTGAGTCAATTACGTACAATTGAAGAGAGTATAGAACAACCCTTGCCTACCTTTACCTATGAGAGTTAACCAGGTGGTTTTAAACTTTATTGTTAGTGTTAGAAGAGGAGCCTCACCTGGCTTGGGTCTGGCTTCATTGGCACTGTACACATGGCGGGGATTGGGAATCCTTATCTTACTACTCTACCTGAACTACAATATATACAACAATAAAAACTGGATGCTCTATGCACATAATATGAGTAGGTACTCTCTAGCATTGTAAAATAATATGCATGAAAGTAGAATGTACTAGCTAATAGAAAACTAAGTACACTACTACCTACTATTTTGTTTACTATATAGGAGGTTGGGATGTTATTTAGCATATAAGTATCAGTGTGTCTATCTATTCTATAGCTAAATGGAACATCGAAAGAATCTATTTGCCCACCACCAAGAACAACGCTATACGATGTGGAGGTAGGTAGATGTACATTACTTAAGTCACTGCAACAGTTTGTTTCTTGTTTGTACATACGTCCCTATAATATTATCGTGTTCCTCCTTCGAGCTAGGATTTCAGCCTTTTTACTCTCCCATTGTACAATTGCCTCTGTTGTTGCCACTTGTGCTGGATTCCCATCCAACTCAGTTCCTTTTAGACCCATACCCTTCAACAGCCAGTGTAAATTTGTCGTTGTCGTTACTTTTCCCTTTGACAGTTGATTTTTACTCCTTAGTTTGGTTTGCTATAGGTTGGCAGTTGGCACGCACATTGTGGGCTTCTATTAGTTACCTCTACTCCACATAATTTGCAGCACACCGATACACACTCAAGTGCAAACATTATGTACTGCAATAAAGCACCATATTATTCACATGGATTTTCCCATCTGGATGGCTTCATTAAATTCTTTCCTTCCCTCACCTAACAAGACTGGTAAACAAAATTCTCACAGTGTAATTTTTCTAATAGACAATCTACTTTCCATTTGCACTGATTTTGTTATCTCCGCTCAACGTTTAACGAGTGCCAACACTTAACAAGCAGCAGTGGTGACAAATATATCCGACTCCTACTACTAACGATACTCTTTATCAATACATTGACGTGTTCATCCATCCAAGCAACCTGTTGCACAGTCCACCCCACGTTATCTTACACCTGCAACAAAAACAAATATTGGCTTTCCTCATTATTACATAAATACTTCCTGTGTTATATTATCTCTTCTGTCAAATCAATCCGTGAACTCATTTCTACGGATATATATTTACTTAAGCTAGCTATAAGCCAATTGTAAACAATTCTAGCTTTTTTGACAGACTAGCTATAAAAAACTGTGTACACTTAGATACTCCAAATATTTAAATGCAGATGTGATGTTTCTCTCCACTTCTTAGATTCTACCCACACAGCCCACATCGACAACTTGTAAAATACAGACTATATATCTGTATAGTGCATTAAAAAATCATTTGCATAGCTCCTGTTGACACATCACAGATAAACTATCAGAAACAGATACGAATATGTAACGACCATCGTGTAAGTCATCTCATACAATCAGTTCAATCGTTATTTGTAGCATTATATATTTGGGAATTGCATTCCTTACATGTATGTACACTTAAATTCTTCAAGATCAACAAGTTTCAATCTAGAGTATACTTAAAAACTGTGAAAATGTGCTGAATAATGTCCTGCAAGTTATACAGATGACTAGGGAGGTTCTTTGCGTGTTTCCTTTGTTGGTTAAAATAGCATCCTGAGTTTTTATTATACTGCTGAGTGAAGAGGACAAACTGAAGAAAGGAAACCACAGGAATCATAATATTATTGTCAGTCATTTACACTGAATAGACGTAGTCCAAGTGTAAAAGTAAATCCATAAGATGGGATGTGAACCAGTTTGTGTTTAGTGGACTCAGTGGTGCAAGAAACTCTCCTTGTCTCTACAATTGTGTTCAGTGGATATTTGCATTAGTGCCATAAGTATATAGTTAGAGAATTCCATGCAAGAAAATAGCGTGTCTGCATCTGGTTCTCTGTTGTTCCCATAAAAATAATTTTCGCGGAGGTGGCAGTGGCAATCAATTGGTTTTCTTGAAAGTCTTGTTCAGTAACGATAGATTGCTGATCATATAAATATTGCCGTTTGTTTGAGCTCCTGCTCTTGTTTATAAAGGAAGTTGACACGATGAGATAGGAAGTTGCGGAAGGCTAATAAGTTAAAGTAACTCATGTGTGACCATGTTAAATGTGGCGAGTGTAGTGTGACGTATAAGGTTATCACGGTGTTCATCAGTGTGGAGATCGTAGCACATTGTTTGTTATTGGATAACTAATGCTAAAGAGTCTGCGGTTGTTTTGTAATATAATCTTATTGTGTCCTGTCATGGGTTGATTCAATCCTTTCCCAACAAATCCTATTCATCGTAATAACATTATTGTCACTGTTACTTACTATTGGACTTGAAATTCTCTCGATCATCTTTATTCAAGACACTCTTCCAAATATGGATAGACGGTTTGTGGTGACACAACAAAGCGGGACGACAGGTATATCCGCATCTCTCCATTCGTCAGGCTCACACCTTGCTCGCACATCAAATTCTTTCATCCCGACGTCTTCATCACATCACGGACACCATGGACATGGACATCATGGAAAGCATCAGTCCTCTTCATCTACATTACAGCATGGGAGCAATAATCACGTCAGTAACTCAACATCAATGCAACAACATGGAGGAGCTACTCAAAACGGTCTGCACACTAATTACTACCAAAACATGTCAAATAGCCATAGTGGGACTCTTGGCTCCCGTCTTGATCACCATCATAATCAGCAACAACTCCTCCACCACCATCAACAACAGCAACAAATGCATCAAAGAACACTCACGAAAACTTATTCTTCCCATAGTTCGCATTACAGTAATGCTCCGAACAATAGCACCGCTAATCATACTGCCTACTATGGAAATGGAAATCAAAGTACAATTGTAATGAATGGTGGCGGTGGCACCCACCAGTCCCAAAATTCATACAGTCAAATTCATCTTCAGCAACAGCAGCAACATCAATACCAACAAAGTCAACTGCAATTCCAACAACAATTACAGCTGCAGCAATTACATAGTAATCATTACCAACCCGCAGAAACGGAAGGTTTGCCGTTGACTTTAGTTGAATCTATGAGAACTCTCTTTGACATTTTAGATGACACGAAGCAAGGGAAGATTCGGCTCAGTGATATAGAATCTAGATGGGAAAGTGATGCGAATGGGACTAACGGAAAGAATAGTGGGGCAGAGCCACTAATAAAAATGGGAGTAATGGGTTACCTCCGGAAGGTAACTCCCTCCGATGGTATGCTCACTTTTGATAGATTTTGTGCTGGTCTTCGACTAGCTCTAATAACAAATAATAATAGTCCAGTAGCTCCTAATCAAAATCCAACCCAACCAGTACAAGTCATCTCTAATAATAATACGTACGAGGGAAGACATCAGACAGGACAAGCCCAACTTCCAAATCAGTATAACAATCAACAGACATTTCAGCAACAAATTAAAAACTTGGCGAATAATGTTAATAGTAGTGCAAATGGCAATAGTAATAAAATCCCAACCAACGCAATCATAATGAACGGAAATGTGGGTGGGAGTAGTAACAACAGTAACAGTAATACTATTAGCAAATCTAGCTCGAGTAATAATGGAACAGTGCCACCTCCTTCGCAAGTACAGAGCAATACTATGAACCGGATGTCGAAAATACCTAGTTTGTCCTCTTCTAGACTCCCGTTGCCAAATGGAGGATCTGGAATACCCGTATCCCCTAATAACCGTCTTAGTGGAAATTATAACTCTAATAATTCCAATAGTAGTCCTGGAACTGGAATACCATTACCAAATAGCAACAGTAATTCCATAAAACGACATTCCGCTAATCCTGAACAGGGTACTACTGTAGCAATCGTTCATCACCCGCCCAATCCAAACCCTAAACCCGTAGGCCATCATCCTCCTTCCTACTCTTCTGCTACTAATGGTGGCACACTGAAAATGACAAAGCAGACATCCGCTCCAGGGCTACACAATCGTTACGGAACCAAAAATGGCAGCTTAGATAATCTTAAAACTTCCAATGAAGAAAAAATGGGTGTTCCGACAAAGGACAGACCACCATCTGCTCCTCTTTTAGATACAGATGTAGACGATGAAAATACTAAGGACAATCAAGAGGAGTATTACACTCAGAGCAGACGAAGTCGAGAAAGAGCTCGAAGTCATGATAGAGACAGAGAAGACCATAATCATCAGTCCAAAAAAGACAGAGAAGCTTCTGAAGATGGCAAAAGAGTTAATTTTGTAACACCCAGACAAAGAACACTTAGCATGCCACAGCTACAATTAAGCAAATTGAAACCTAAATCTGCGTCTATTCTTATTGATGACTCCCCTCCGGAGAAAATCCCTCACCAACATTCTAATTTCACTTCTAACACACTCAAGAGCAGTGGAACTAAATCTTCTATGAATTCTTCCATGGGATCTTCAATCCCAACTATAGGCATGATCAACACTAAGCAAAAGGATCACTCACCTCCAACTAAAGATCCTACTTTGGTAAATGGGCATGAGGAGAAAGAAAAGATACAACCTCCACCTCCTCCGAAACCTCCTCGAAATGTCAACAGTGGCCCAACAGGACCTTCCATCCCTGTAACTATCTCCACGAGTTTATTACCAAATAGTGTAGGGCATGACCCGCCATTAAGTGGAAGCAGCACCGGAAGTGCCGCATCCAAGCCCGAGATCCGGAATGTTTTGCACACCTGGCAGAAAGGAATGACAGACAAAAAACCTGTCGAAGCCACTCTGAGTGTCGCAAGTGTTACAACAACGAGCTCGGTTAACACCAACTGTACAACTGCTACTGCTCCAGCTGCCATTAATACTACCACAGGGTAACTTCTAAGAAATATTCCTTTAACGCATTATAATACTAAATACTATAAACACCGAAATTACAATATTTTTTGACCTTTTTTAGAAATGAGGTGAAACTAAGATCAAATACAAAGAACAACCTTCGAAGGCGAGAAACCCCGAGGCGACATACGGTTCAATCCGGAATAGACTTCTCAACTTTAAAGCGTCTTAAACAACTAGAACAAGAGCGGGATGTATTACAGCAAGGTATCACCTACCTGGAGAATGCCAAAGATTGGTATGGAAAACAGCTTGAAAGTGCCGACGAGAAAATTGAACTACTAAGCAAGGGAGCTCCAACCTCCGTAATTGCACATAATACAAAAACAACCTTTGACAGTACTGATAATGCTAAATAGGTTGTATAATTTGACCTATGAATGAATTTAGGATTACTGGAGCGAGTCACATGAAGAAAGACTGAATCTTCTAGGATGTCGCATCTCAGAAGTTAACAGCCTTCTGACAGCCCTTATGGATGGCTCGTCTCGGTTGCCTCTCCATATGAACTTGCAAATACCTTCCCATCTTAGTTTGAGAACTATTACCCGACTCAAAGAACAAAATCGACAACTCACGCAGGAAGTCAGCGACTGCAGTCACCGAGTCACGCAGCTTGAGACAGAGAAGGCAATGCTTCTTAGACAGTTGTTTCATCAAAAGAATAATTTACATCCAGACGAAACTGTTTACATGTAAACAATCCTTAACGCTTATTTATGACATCGATTTGCACTATAAGTTATTTATTTACACTACAAATTTCGACTATTAAGCAGAATAATCAAAACTTTTGTAGTTACTGACAAAATCAAGTGGCTGGCCATCCAAAATTAATAAGTTATTCTGAATTTCAGCTAAATGATGAAATTGAATCACCAATACACTATCGGCCATGTAAAGAGGCAAGTTACAGAATATTATATTTACATGGTAAGATTATTTTCCGTCGGAGATCAGATGTTTTACTAACATATTTCATCAACATATCATATAGAGTGGAGGTCGGTTTCTCTGTCAGTCACCGAGTTGACTTTGGCAAAGAAATTGATATTAATACTTCCAAACATTAGCTGTGTGACCGATGAGAATAGACATTTTCACTAAAAACGGTTTTAAAAAATTAAAGCCAAGCAATCCAAATCAACAGCACGAAGTTGTTTGTTTTCAGAACTTCAATGTTAAATTCTATATAAAGTGTTTATTTGACAAATGAATCGTTTTTAACATGCCATTTATCATCATGCTAATATAATTTAGCAGCTAACCTAATTTGCTTAAAAAGTGACTTTGTTTTGTTGTTCATTTAGCTACAGAAGCTGCAATCAGCAATTTAAACATTTGCGATACAAATAATATATACTTGACAAATCAATGCAAGGCTATAGCTATATTAATAGGTAATATTATAAATATGTGCAATTATTCCGTAATTTCGTTTTCGAAGGGTTAGATATACGAAACGATACAAAATGCAATCATAAAAATACAGCTGAATCATTTAAAAAGTGCATATTTTGAGATCAAAATAGATTCTCGATAACCACATACAGGTAGTGAGTATGCAATTTTTTATTAACTCAAATCAGAAGTTATAAGAGCCACGTTATGCAGCTGTTAAGACATTATGTAGCTATATAGAATACTATTATTGTTAAAAATTATTGTTATTAATAATTTATAAGTGCCAAAAGATATATTATATTCCAATATAACTTATGAATAAACATTTGTTTACATAAACAAAGGTAGTACATCTTGAATGATTGATTGATAAGGTATCATATGATATTAAAATTACACACACTTGAGACCTCCACTTTTGTGGGACTTACTATAATTATTATAACACTTATTATTTAGTTGTCATTGTCATATGCTACATGTGTATGTATTTTAATTAAGTGCACTATATGTATCGTAAAGCTCTTTCATAGCACAAGAGATGATTATCTAACTTTAGCACTTAAAAGGCATCGTCAGTGAAATATCAGTTTATTGATTGATATCAGTACATAAATCGGCGACAAGAAACTCATGCCTAAACATGTGTCGATGTCGAGTGTCGATGTAATGTGGAGTATCGCATCATTATCTTTGAGATATAAGCATGTGAGTTCACTGGGTTTACAAATAAAAACAATAGGAGATAAACAGTTTATATGAAGATATAATACATAATACTAGACGACTAGACTTTAAGATTTAATACTATACACGTTTCACGTTTTTTACAATATTGTATTTTGAGCCTCAAGTTGCACAGGAAGGATGTACTTACTTATATTAAAGTCTGTTATTAGTACTATTATTATCTTGCACTGCCTTCTTGTAAGGATGAAGAACAAACACTATAATGTTTACAAAATAAATGTGCTATGTTAGTAAATGGAAAAGACTAGAAGTTAAATAAAGTCTGCTCCTAGGAGTATGATGGGTTGAACGTTAGTTAAATGTTGGCATGTTAGTTAACAGTACGGTATCGTATCTACTTAACCTACGTTTGTTTATGTGACAATTTATTAATATATTTTAAGTATAGTTATATTTTAATTTAAACGCTTTAAAGAATGTATCGCCGAGATTTCGTTCAACATCTGCACTTGCTGAACTAAAGTGAGAGTTCCTTTTCAGCGTGGGCTGAATTTCAACATATTCAGGCAGACTGGTTTCTTATCAACACCCAGCTAACGCGACTTTAGAGCCCTATGAATTTAGAGATTGGGACTTGAGAGTGAGCCCTTGTGACTTGTGACTACTACGTATATGAGTCTGTTCCTTGTTTCCACATTTTAGCTAGAGCCTATATGTTTACATTCAAGCACGTATTTAGTAGGGGGGCGGGGGGGGGGGCGCAGCGCTCCCCCTAAATCTGAGAAAAAGAGGATTTTTTTCTCAAAAATGGCCTAAAATTGCAAAATTTTTTGGTATAATTTTTGCTTCCGCCCCCCCTTGAACAAATTTCTATATACGTGCCTGTTTACATTACATGTGCTGCAATATATTTTATAAGTTACAACATTGTAATTATAGGTTTGGTCAGGTCCCTTTAAAGTTTCAATTATTTTTAATTGGATTAGTTTAGGTCTCTCAGTAAGCTTCAATTATTTTCATTTATCTGTAGGTTAGGTTTTAGTAATTTTAATGTAACCTCGTTACCGGGCAGGAAAAAAATATTCGGTTACCCGGCAGTAATTTTGTAAAATCGGACAGGCAGCGCTCGTAATTTTATAAAAACGGACATATTCACAAATGTGGACTTGCGGACGCAAGACCTAACCTGGTTACCGGGCAGGCAGGTTTTTGCCTGCCCGAAAAGGGAAGCCCAAAATATTTTGGTTACCGGGCAGAAAAACATTTTCTGTATGCCTGCATCACAGTTAGTCTAATCAAAGGTTCTTACTACAATATGGCAACATAAAGCAGGCTCATATAAGTTGTAAAGGTCCTGAATCTCTAAAGTCGTAGATTTCAGCACCTTTCCTTAAACATTGGAGCTGGAGGTCGACTAAAAACTCAAATAAGCCTTAACCATTGTCCCTTTTCCCTGCCCAATATTTGAATTATGATGATATGAGAAAAGTCTCTATCCAGCAAGTACTTAGATTTGGACTCATATTTGAAAGCGGGCGCTAAAAGAATATCCCAATTCAGCATGGGAAGATGCTGACACGAAATCCCAGTCTCATAAGGTCAAAATACTTTAATTATTGTTCTTTACGCGTATCGGAACTTTCCGAAGGTGTGTACGAAATTTTTAGAGCAGTGTGAAACGGCCAAAATATTCTTCTGATAGGATTACCTCCCAGAAACTTTACGGCATTGGAATACTTATATTTTGACGAACTGGTTTTGTTGTCGGCTTCAAAAGATGTTTGACTTCTGCAGGCCATCAATATGTAATTGATAAGCACCACCCAGGAAATGGCCATACCCAGCAAATTGGTTACAGAGAGAATAGTCAGGAGGGAAAAATCATATAGCATGGTGTAGAATGGAATGAATGCCTTGATGAAGAACCACCAAAACGATGTGTCCGTAAGCATCAACGTGTAGATAATATTCACCACAGTTGCTGTTTAAAAATACAATTTCAAATTAAAAATAGCGTCAGATTCAAAAGCCCATCTTCCAAATAAAAGTAAAATTAATATAATATTTAGTTACCTAATGAACTCCCGATCGCTAAATATACGAGAAGACCGAGAAAGTTAGAATGATTTTCTTCGCCAATACATGCCATTGCAAAAATGCAATGGTGGTCTCGGCGCAGGATACATGTTTTGCATGAATTACAGTGCCACGCTCGAGGGGGAACGAATACTTCACAAGCAGCACAAATGTGCCAATTTTCTGCTAAGCCGAACGGTTTAGGCATGAAGTGTTGACCTATGGATTTTGTCTGCTCTTTTATTATGTCATCGGGGGTAGGATTCCGATTACGAAGGAATGAATCAAAAGTAGGGGTTTCAATCTTTGGCTGTAGCAACATTCGATTGGCAATGGAAGAGGTTCTGTAGCGAATCAGAAACAAGTTGGAAAGTATGCCTGTGACAATCCAAGTTGTTAAGACGTATCCAAAGTACACCAACACAGATGGAAATTCCAGTTCCTCGAGAAGTTCCGGAAGCAACACATATGTCCCGTTTAAATATGTAAGGACACTGATCACTACCAAAAACGTGAATGCAGACCCATCGATAGGATGATGTAGAGTTCCTATAAATAATAAATGAATTTAGTGGGTACGTACAAAAACAATGATTAAAATCAACGCAATTTGTTTACTTATTTTTTATATTATGGTTATATATTTTGTGCTCACTTGTTGAGCATTATTATATTTACCTACCCCTTATGTAATTCCAAAGAAAATTAAGTTTAATGCAATCAATCTTCCCCATTGTGGCTTCAATGCTCTTTTAAATTTAAAAAACTTTATGATCCAATGCAAAAGCGTCTCGTCATTTGCTCAGAACGGACGGACAGAGGGCTGCTAGCTATATTCTTTAATTTTAACTTAAGATACACTTAAGTTCAATTTGGAAGTTCAAAGTTCGTTTATGTTACAAATTCCTTGGCCGAACGACAGAATAATTCAGTACTATTTTCAACTTTGATCCTCAATGGAATCGATTTATTATTCATGCGGTCTGTAACAAATAAAATTAATTAGACAATAAATTGTCAGTCTTGTAAGTAATGGTACAGAAATCTTAATGAAGTGTGCATTTTCAATTTTTTACGTTAAACTTACTTGCTATATGATTTCACCTCTTTAAGTCTTGACACGTTTATTAGCGTAGTTTGCAGTTGATACTGGTAGTCTCCTTCTCCTTTCCGGTCGCTGTCACCGGTCACTGTTCCTCCGTTGTCCGTCTGCCTCTTCTGTTCCTTTTTGTCCTTGTCCAACAGCAATAAGAATATGTGGACAAGTGACAGTACAGTCAGCAATAAATATTTATATTATTTATATCCACAGCCACAAAAACACCGATCAATGATTAACCAAACTTTCCCGCAATAAGGCAATGAGTAATTTAGAATGCATTAGCGAATCAGAAAATCAGCAGTAGACAAGAGCATCCAGTTAGATGACGTACTGGAAATGGCGGCATAAAGGAACTACTTTATATTATTTGAAATAACTTAACTTAGTAGTTAGATAGGTACATGGTAACACATGCAAATTAACCTTTTTTAGTAATCAAAAAATCAACTGTTTGTTAGATGACTGAAGTGGCATGCTGAAGACTGGAGCCTCATTTTGCAGAAATTCGATTTTTCTTGGATATCCCAGTTGTTGCACAGTGAATCTAGTTCACGAATCTAACGTAGCTGCCCGAAAGAAAAACCTTACTAAAGTAAAGGAAAATATCAAAGTTGTAAGTTGTAGCATTAGTGGGATTTCATGTGAAGAAGTCAGACGACTGAATTCATCACGGTAAGCAAAATAAACAGTCAACTGAATAACCTTATTTTGGTCACCGTAATTTCATCCTTTTTGAATTATTTTTGTCCTATTTTAATCCTGAATCTTTGAACTGACTGCTATATGCATTACTAAAGACTTACATATTTTTAACACAGAAAGACAAAAGATGAGTAAATCTCAGCGATGGTTTCAAAACCCTTATGAAGATTATAAACATGGAACTGAAGTAAAAATACATCCCGCTGGGATTAAAATGCAACTTATGAATTACATCCAACAAATTTTCAACAACACGGAAAATGATATGGACGGAGGATTATATGTGGGAGCAGCCGGATGTGCTTACTTGTATTTACATGTCCAAAAAGTCTTAACAGAAGAAGAAAAGGCTAAAGTTTTACCTTTAGCTCTTAGTTCACTGGCTGCACAAGTTGCTTATAATGATGAGATACAAAGCAAAAAGAAGGTGTCTAAGTAAGCGAAAACCTTACCTTGCATTTTTCTTTTTTCCCATTTTAAAACTGTTTTGTAAATCACATACAAAAGTTAACTATGAACTAAACATTGTTTAGAACCGATGTAGTTGGTTTCTTGCTGGGAAGAGCAGGGTTGATGGCAGTTGCTGCAGTTTTTGGTAAAGAAGTTAATGACGGAAGTGCACAAGAAAATTGTTTGAAAGAATACGTCAATGCAGCTAAAGTTTGCAAGCCTATTGATTTTTTCAAACCTGGAGGAGATGAGCTGTTAGTGGGGCGGGCAGGTTACCTTTGTGGAGCTCTATGGCTCCAACAAAACCTCGGATACCAACCGCTTCCCCGAAATGTAAATTGAAATAATACCGATTTCTATTTCAAATGTATTTCTTGCTTGATTGTTACAATTATTTAATGAGTTGTTCTGTCGTTTCGTTGTCATTTATTTATAATTTTTTTCTAGGATTTGAAGGACATTTGGAATGTAATGATTGAGAGTGGACACAATTATTCTGTCCGCAAAAAGAGTTCGTGTCCTTTAATGTATTCGTATTACGATACGGAATATTTAGGTAAATCAGGACTCGGGATTACAATAATCTTCAAATATATTACGTTATCTTTTCTGTTTAATTCAGATTAGTAAAACGTAATTAGTTAGTTTCTCTTTTCGTATGGTAATATGAAACTTACGCAGATCTTTCAGAGGTACTTTCACCCGAATTTTAATCCCTGCTGACTGCTGACGAAATTGTGGAGTTAGGGAAAGTTTCATAAGAAAAGAGAAAGTACTATTATTTGCGTTGAAATATGCCGTGTATTGGTCTTATTTTCATCAATGAGAAATATTTTATAGCTAATTCATGCCAATTTTTCTTTCAGGTGCTGCACACGGAGTGTCTGGTATAATACAAATTCTATTGTCATTTCCGATTTTCATGCAAGAAAATCATGCAGCCGAAGATTTAATAAAGCGAACTTTAGACTTTTACCTGACACTGCAAGATGAAAAGGGAAACTTCCCTTGTGATATGGGTGATGTCAGTGGCAGTTCCCGTAGGCGACATGAAAATGATTTGGTTCATTGGTATGTTCTGTTGTTTGAATGAAATACTAAACGAGTTTGTCCATTGCATTTTTAATGAAATTGTATGTTGAAGGTGTCATGGGGCTCCTGGTGCTATCTACATGTTCGCAAAAGCCTACCTATACTACGGAGACAAAAAATATTTGAATGCATGTCTTAAATGTGGGGACATTGTCTGGGAACGTGGTCTTCTCAAAAAAGGCCCAGGTAATTATCTCTTGTCATCTCTATATTATTTTTTTTTAATTGATTCGATACATCATCATAATTGGAGTATATAATGTTTTATCAGGAATTTGTCATGGAGTAGCCGGCAATGGATATGTATTTTTAGTGCTCTACCGACTTCTTGATTGCAAGGACGAAAAGCATTTGTATCGAGCGTATAGATTCGCTGAATTTTTATCTACCCCGCAATTTGTCCGAGAAGCCCGTCGACCTGATTGTCCTTACAGCCTGTATGAAGGAACTGCGGGAACGGCCTGCTTTCTGGCAGATATCCTCAACCCCTCCATGGCTGAATTTCCATTTTTTAACTTGTATGTCAATTACACATCTACTAGCTAAATTAGCTACATCCTGGCAAATGCAAATAGGTAGCAATGTATCAAATGTCTTGTTGTGTGTTGAGTTACATGTCAATGTGACTCGTTTAAGTAAATATCGTGCATATATTAATTTCTATTCGTATGCGTATATGTAGATTAATATCACTTTACTACGTACAGAACATTTCTAGTATGGAAAAGGAACTCATCAATACAATATACTACTACTACATGATACTACTAATATTGTACTTTACGTGTATAAAAGTGTGCCTCTGCAGAGAGAGCTCTGTCCTCTGTACATTAAAAATTTTTAATGAGACTATTTATAGTATTTCAGTCGATTTATTAACGTGCATCGCTGGCTGCAGGGTTCTCAGTTATGTTTGAAACTGGGGTTGGTACATAGTATTTTTATTTTACTTGTGTAACATTCAAAGTCAAAGCAGTTTGTCTGGTTTGTATACGAATATTATTTCAATTTGTCTGTCTGTCTGTCCGAAAATCCCTGTGCACGATAACTTTCCAACGATTTGAGCTAGAAGTTCAAATTTTCAGATAGCTTCTTGAGGTAAAAAATAAGACCAAGTTCGTAAATGGGTAATATCGGTACTACCCCCTGACTGGGGAGAATAACCGAAAATCGACGTTACTTCTATTTTATTCATCTTAAAACGCCGTGTAAAAGCTTTTTTGAGAGCTGATATGTTTTGCAACACTACTGAATAGGCTGCAGTCATCCCCTGATAGTGGAAGTGGGTGAAAATTGAAAATAATTGGAAGTCGACTTAACATCGTTTCTATTACAAGGTCGTAATAGCTTGTTCAACAGCTGACAAGTTGTGTTACACTTTGTGTCAAGTATGTCTGTGTCGTGTGTGTGTGGACTCAACTAACTTTGGTTAGGAGGGCACAAATAAACTGCTTTGTGTTATATTTCCGTTTTGCAATGGTTTATTTGACATCAGTTTTGGATTTGAATGGTTATAATGCTATAATCATAATATTAGCTATATTAGTATTGACTATTGACTTCATATTTATAGTTCTATATAACACCTTTAGCACTCTGATTTCAAATTAGTTTTGAAAGGTTCAGTGAATATATTCAATTAAATAGGACTGTAGTAGTACATACAAAAAAGGCTGCTTTGAAGCATAAATAGTGGCAGAAATGCTGATATATGTATTTTATAATCTGTAGCTATACATTGGTTGAAACTTCTAAGAACTCGCAGTTCTGTACATGTGGTGGGGTAGGGTACCTGAACCTATCAGTCTAGCACTAGAGCTACGTAGCACAAGTACATAGTGCATGTATGTGCATGCATGCTAAATATTAAATAATATTTTATTCCAGTTGTTACTTTGCATTTGCATGCCTTTGTGCAATCAAATCTAATCAAGTAGGACAATGTATATGTGAAACAAGTCCACCGGCAGTGTGCTAGTGTAAATATTTTTTTCCGTCCAGTGCAAAAATACTTAGTAAAAGTAATGACTTATGTGTGACTCTGTGACCTTTAATGTAATGTAATCATGTAACATAGCAAACAGGTAGTGGTTGGGTATGCATGTAATGACTATTGAATAAATGTTTTCTTTGCTTTTGTATAAGCAATTTGGCAAACCATTATCAATGGTGTACCTGTTCGTGGCATCATAGAGGGATATTAGTATTAATGTATTTTTGCTAGGTACTGCTCTACTACACAAGATGACAGACAGTTGTGCATGTGTTGTGTTCAAATGGTAATACTAGTACTTAGTACAGGTTCTGTACTCTGAGTATTGTGAGCATAGCATACACTAACTGTAAGTGTATTTTATCAGTAAGTATAAAGCGAGTTAGGCCCAAAATTGCACTAGACATGCTCACATTATTGTTCTTGCTCTTTGGCAGTTAACTTGCAATTCTGAGTCAGCATTCTACAAACCTAAGCTATGAAAGTAAACTGTAAGGTACAATACACCACTACCGGGTACAGTAATAGCAGGTAGCATTGCACTCTGATAGGTCTTTTTGGGTTCTTTGATTCCTTGTCATTGAAGTTGTACTGCTATCGTGTACCTATTTGCGAAAATCAATCTAAGCCCTTTAGGCACGCTAGATAAAATTTGCTCTTTTCTCTTTGGTCTACAGTTTTGTAAGTATCACTAACAAGTAACGTGTCTATTTATCGAAAGTTAAAGAGATCAGAGTAACAATTGGATTAAAATTGTTATGACTAATTGGCTAATTCAAACTTTCAAACTGCCATTGAAATTGCCAAATGTTATACCACTTGATATAATTGATATAACAGTTTCAATGTAATTGAATATATTTTATATTGTTGCAAGATTCTTTAGAGGCTGTTAGAAGATCAATTAAAATTTGGAAGGATATTATGACTGTTTTCATTGAGACGAAATTGCAGTATATATGTAATTCTGTGGAATGTGTGGCGTGCCTAGTTGGAGAGCAAAGTGCCAAATGAAGGCAAAGTCGAAACAAGGAGGGAGTTGAAGAGAGGTGTGCCTGAAGGAAAATACACAATAGTATAGAGATACTAGATTGGCATAGAAAACAGAACGAAGAAATACGTGGACGTGATGGTGATGTGAAGTGAGATGATCTTTGTCTGTGAGTGAACGAAGTTAAGTTGTAAGAAAATGCTGTTTCTTTTCCTCTTCTGAACTGTTGGCACAATGTGATGTGAGGTAGCGCAACAGAATATAACGTTAGATTATTATATTATTGCATTAGATGGGGAACCGAAGAAGATATTCCATAACCAAGCGTATCATCCACCTCATCTGTGATAAACTAAGCCTCTAAAGATCCACTGCCTTAAAGATAAAGCATAACTGTTGTTAACTGAACCTGCTAGAGAAGTAGGTATTCTCTGTCTGGTATTCATGTATATGTTTACATTAAAGACAAGTGGATAGCTGTATGAAGACAGAGTACTAGATAGAGTGGTGTTTACACGTAGAACTATGTATTGTTGTAGTGGAATCGTGGCATGCGACTATGTTATAGTATACGGTACTACATAGAGTGTACAATAGGATAGAGTGCAAGTAGTTGCACTGTGGTGAATGGTGAACTATTGCTAGAACGAACATTAGGAGCCATAACCCGTGGACACGTTTCACGAAGTTCTTCGGAAAAAAGAGAGCCCGAAAACTAAACTGCGACTACTAAAGCCGAACTAAGTCGAAAGTTTCTTTTTCATCATAATCATCATGAGTGTTAACATTTCTTCGCAAGTTTTGACAAAAGTTTTTTCTGCTCTCACCGAGTTTTTAGAGTCGAAATACCGGAAACAGAGTGAAATGTTTTATTCTGTGAAATCTTTTTCTATTCAACCAGCCTGTGAAGCTGCGGACAACTTCCTCAGTGCAATCTACTCGGTCAAGTTCACAACGAATCTTTCGAAAGAGAAGAAGAGTGAGAATTACGACTTAATATTCAAATCCCAATTGGTTGACCAAAATAGCAAAGGTGACGACCTGTCAAAATATTTCTATAATGTCGTTTTCACAAAGGAGATGATGGTCTACGAGGAGATTCTAGCAAGACTAGAGCAACTAGCTCAGTCAGGAGGATTGTCCCCGACTTTTGCTCTCGCACCGAAAATGCACCATTACTACAGCGAAGGGGAAGAGTATTCGTGTATTCTATTGGACAACTTGATTTCCATGGGGTATTACATTCCAAAGACTGACTGCGAACAGTCTCTTTCTCTCGATGAATGCAAAATCATCATGAGAAATATTGCAAGATTACATGCTCTTTCTTTAGGTGAGAGTTATGTGATAATAAAAAACTTTTCTCCTTCTTTCCTATTCATTAAAAGATGAGGTATAGTTGGAGCTAGTCCTCCTAACTACTCTCTTGCCAAGTCAACCATGATAATATATCACATTGTTAGGTACGTTCAGTTCAGTCTTCTTTATAATATCCTACTGCAATGTCTCGAAAGATTACTTCAATCAAACACCGAGATGCCTGCATTGTGGTTCCTTCCGAATGAATCTCATTTTTACCCTTATTACTTAGGCATACATATTGCATAACCTTATACATAAACTATTACATAAACTTGGAATACCATAGTATTTACTATAAACTTTTAGATGAGTGTAATTTCCCAAAGTTTTTCTTACCCATATACCTATATGACGTATTTACCTTGTGATATCAGCACTTTCTGTATAATTCACCAACTTCCTTTGGTGCCTACTTAGGCGTTTCAAATATTTCTTGTTTTATATTATTGCTTTGCTACATCCGTATGAATCTAGTCCATTTTATCATATCTTCCTCACAAATTATGACAGGTAGAGTCATTATGAATCTCAGTATAGGCTGCTGTACTTACACATGCCCGTATAGTCACAAGATGTATTATAAACATTGGAGGATTTCGGTAGAAAACTATTAATAGTCAGCAAAAATGAATATGAATAGGGATAGGTATGATAGAGGGAATTGTGAAATAGTGGCCGTAAAAGGATATCGTGGACGTGATTGTGAGTTTCCAGTCGTGCATGTTGATAGAGCATGTCCATAAGTTTTACTCCGATGTGCTATCCAAAGATCTGAGATGGGACAATAAAAAGGGAACGAGATAGGATGGGACTTGAGACTAGTATTAAGGTGTCTACGCGCTATATGTTATTTAAAAGTCTGTCTCAAGCTACCTATCGTGTGAAATATAATTTAATATGACCTAGTATTTTGTTTTCTTCTTTCTTGTTACTTTGAAAGGAATCCGTGAGGGAGCTGATATATTTATGGTAGTTACATATTAGGGAAGACAGAGTAGAGCTAGGTATAGGATGTGATGAAGTATAGCTAATAGGTAGGTTGTACTGTTGTAGTGGGCTTTAGTTGGGAACTTGAGTAAGGCTACGAAATTAATAATTAACTTTTATTTTCTTTATTGCTATCTTAGTGCTGGAGTCTCGAGATGAAGTTCCATTACCCTCGAAATACGAAATTTGTACAACGGAACTATTTTTCTCTGAAGGACTGGAAGCAGTTTTACGTCCGTACACTCAGAACTCGTACATTGGATTCCTAAAGCTCGTGGAAAAGTTTCGACCCGACTTGGTGCAGACAATGAACAAGTTGAATGATGATGAGATCGTATGGACGAGACTGTGTGATGCTGTGAAACCGGGAAAATCCTCTTTCTCCTGTTTCTGCCACGGGGACCCACGACTCAACAATATCTTCATAGAGAGGACAGAAGAGGGAAACGAAGAATCCGACGTTCGCGAAGAAGAATATGAGTGTGAGACTGAGAGTAGCCGAAACAGAGAGCCTACAATGCGATTCATTGATTTCCAATTGACTCGCTATGCATCACCACTGACAGATTTGCAATATGCTCTGAATGTAGCAACGACCCGAGCGTTTCGAGAAAAACACTTGAGTTGTGCATTGGAAACCTATTATAATGAATTCCAGGCTGTTTTGGCCCGTTTCCCTGATGCTAGAGTCGGCCTTCCTCCTGCGGTCGAGGCCTGGACCCTGGGAAAACTCAAAGAAGAATACGAGGCTTTCAATCTATACGGACTGCTCATTGCTATAGTTTTATTGCCACTTATTCTTCTCCGCCCGGGTGACATTGATAAATCTGTCAGCCAAATGACGAAAGACGAGAGAGAAAAGTTTTTCCAGCAAGAGAGACGCACTTTGGTTTTCAAAGTTGGTTGTGCCAATGAGACTCTACGGAATAGGCTATTTGAGCTTTGTGACGAGATGGTTCTCAAGAATGTGATTTAACTTATTGTTTACGTACGGACACCAAAGAAATGGAAACTATTGCTATTATTTTTATTCCTATAGCCTGTATTTATATGTTCATTCCAACATTCACACAATAAGCTTCCTCTCGCATTCCTCTTGTACTATACCCTAATGTAATCTTCCGAATGTTAACAGCTTCTTATACTTCTTCTGGAAAATTTTAAATATAAAGCCGTATTACAAGAATTTCTTCTACTACCACCTCATTTCATCTCAGATATTGCAGAAGGAAGTGCAAAATAGAAATCGCTCATTTAATTTATACCACTAGAAAACTTACGACTCTGCTACCTCTAGTAACAAACTATGTAGAATGTAGGTAGATTCATATATTCCCCGAATATGTATCACTTACCATTAGCATGATAGAAGAATTCAAGTGGTTCTCATTGTCCTCCTAGTACCCAGTCCACTGAAAGTGACTACTACACTGAGGAAGTAAAGAATAAAGGAATTTTCTGTAAGTACCTTACTGACTTTGCATAAAATAAAACCCTTCCATCCAATTTCAGCACAAATGCCTCTCCTCCTTTGCAAATTATCGTGGTTTCATTCAACTATTCTAATAATGGGCAGCGGTGCGTAGCATTTAAGCATTCAGTTTGTTCCATAGGCTCTGAGATGCTGAATACAAACTAATTGTGACTCTGAGCCTTTGTCAGTCTCATTCTGCTCCTACACTTTTATTAGTGCATATTATTACGTTCATGGGGAGGTACAACTACAATTTAGTATACCCGAATCTCCTAAATGGTAACGGCCACTATATATCCTCATTGTGCTCTAACTTGACTGATTGTGAACACAAAGAAAAACATGCCTTATACTTTAATGTAAAATCACTTATGGCGTAGTCACTCATCTGCTCTTCTTTATTCATTTATTCCTTTGCAAGAAATAACTTACTAGTGGCGAATCCTGCATAATTTTCATTTAAATGCTAATCTGTACATTAACACACTTATTTTATCTCCTGCACAATATTGAACTGCACTTTACAAATTGCAATTCAAGTTTTAACGTGAAGAACCCTGAATATTCTACGATGAAAAGCACCTTGCATTCACTATTGATAAGCTTTTTGGATGAACTCTCGGGGTAAATGGACTCCCCTCAAAAGCCAGACTCAAAATATCCTCTGACACTCACTACTTACGACCACCGAGTACATCCGCCTGAATTCTAATCAAGTTCTTATACAATTCCCATTTTCCCACTGACGGTATATCATGAAAAGAGAATAAATCAATTATTAAAAACCAGAACCCATGAATACATACACAACAGACCTACTAGCACAAGGAGCAAGGAACTGTCATTTACTTTAGTTTCCCAGTTAGCCTTTTTGTATTTAAACTCTTTAATGTTAAATTCAGCACTACAAAAAGCCCACTTGGGCTCTCATCTCATTGCCAGTTTATGTAATTGCATTCCTGCGCAGCCAACACCAAAAGACCAAGCTCTCCCAAAATGCATTTCCTTATTTCATGTTTCATTCATATGGTCAGATACTCTACTACTATTTTTAGTTCACTTGAGATTCAACGGAATTAAACAGTCGGCCATCCGAGAAATTATTCATCATCATCCTTTTCTTCGCCAAACAACGGTAAATTATAAAAATGCCCTTTTCTGTTCTACTAATCTTAGAACTTATCCTTTACTCGTTCCTCATTTCCAACTGCATTAATTAACACACTTCGATTTTTAATAAGCATAACTTATGCCTTCGTCTCAACTCATACTACTATACCTAACTACACTCGCATACAGTAGTTACACTGATGGCTAGAACTAAATCCACTTGGGATTTGAAATTTTAGGATAACTTTGCATCAACTTACATGAGAGAGAATAAACTTTCTGTACTTTGCATAACCTGGAACCATTAGCAAAATGTTGGCCTGTGTAGATCAAAGTTCAAAATCCACAAATGATGCAATGAGAGTTTTCCGAACTAAATCTCTTCTTTGTCAAAATGCTAGTAGTAATGACTCATTATTTTATCGAATAGCAATCAATGCATAGCTTTGTTTCATTATATTTGTTACCATTGCGCTTAAGCTTATGTCACTCTAATCCTAATACCGAAGCATATAAGAGGATTTCCATTCTCCGCCTCATGACCGATGGATTGTTGTATTATTGAATAAATGTCTATGACACATCCTACTATAATTTTAATCCTAATGGGGTTGCCTCTCCATGTATGTGTCACTCCATACCTACAGGGAATTTTAAACAAGTCTCATAAAACTTGTAATTGTGATTTCGGTTGACCATATTCCTATCAATGTTTTGCTCTATTTACAAATACTTTAAAGCTCTGTAATAATAATGGAATTCTTTATCATCACGCCTTTTCTAAATCTGCAGCTGTACTTAACCAGATTTTCCAGATGTAGTAATGACTATTACCCTAATTATAATGTAAAATTATATATATCACTGTACAATTTGCCCAAAAGAATTATTTAGAATAAAAGTTTGAGAAAATTTATATTATCACTAATTAGTAAAAGGTTCTAGATAAATGATTTCTGGTGAGGTTGGGAAAGTTTCGAGTATTACCTAAGCTGATGCATATTAAATTGTAGCCAATTCTTTGAAATTGCAAACAAAAAGGCTATTGTTCACAAAGGCAGGAAAACAGATCATTAATAATATCTACATACCTGATGCTGTGTATAAAACTGGAAAATGTAAATTTATTAGTGATTGTAAATTCAGTAGCTTGAAGCTAGGAGATCTCAAGAACTTCATTTCCTTGAAATAACATGACACCTATAATATTTCGCGAACCATATTATTACTAAGCATAATATTCAATCTTAAGGCTTAACTCAGGCTTTTATTTGTGTTAATGATTGGAACAAAATAGGGGAGTTAAGATTGTGGTAAACATAACTTTCAAGTTTACTTAGATAATAGCTTATTCACAAAGTAAAATGAATTGTGTATGCCAATTGCCAATTTATAAAGAATTATCTAAACTGGATGATCCAGCCCAGTAATTAGTGTTTCCAAATGGTAATGGTATAGTTTCTGACACATGTTTTGTTGTTCTTATGCATTATGTATCAATGTCAAAAACAGAGCTGCATGCATGATTTACTTTTCCTCCATAAAGAACCATCTTGATATAGTAGGTATAACCACTTAATACCCATTACGTATTTTGTTACAATTTCTATGGTAGAATTGCCGATAACTATATCAGGGGATTACTACTACCGCTTGCGTTCTAGGAACTAGACGCCAGTTTTCTAACAATGTGATAGAATGAATCAGCAATTAGTTTTCATGTTCGTCGTGCACGCAGGAGCTAAGCAATATGATTGTACTAATTCAATGCTTTCAGGCAATACACGGAGCATAAAATGGAACCACACAGGCAATTTACGGATACCAACTTTCCTCTTATGGCATACTGCAGTACATTTTCAAAGAAAATGAATTAACTAGTAATTCGCTACTCTGTCTGGGAGAGCACCACCTTCCATATAAAACTAAAAGAGGAGTAATCATTTATCTATAGATATACCAATCCTTAGGCATTTAAGAGTTTTAGTTTAAAAATTCTACATCATGCAAATTTCCTGGACTTCATTTAATGATCTACCCGTTTTTCTCTAGAAGATTATTAGTGAATGATCTAGACATGCAAAATATACTGTTTTACAATCCTACATTTTTGTATTTTCATTCATACAATATATATCATAACATCGAACAGAAAACCAGCTTGATTGGAATTGGATGTCATAAATACAGTTTCTAAACTAAGCCGTACTCTTCTACTGAAAAATTCATGCCATTTGTATAACATCGTTTATGATCACTTTTCAACTGTCGACCCCCAAAAACATTCTCCCCGTGTAGATACAATAACTATACGCTTTGAAAATTCGAAAGGTCTCTTCAAGGACTGTTAAACGATAGATCGCAACATATTAACATTTGTAATTTTCTAACCTAATAGTAAATTGGTGGCATCTTTCGTAACTTTGAGTTTTAAATTGGAAAATAGCTACATTTCAAAATTCATGTTTTGCAACTTTTTTAAAATTTTCGAGTCTGAACACCAATTTCAACTAAACTGGTTTTGAAAGGTTTAGGTACTAACTACTAAGTTAGTTTAGTCTTTTTAATCTACTCCTAAACCTTTCAAAACCAGTACCGGCCAAATATTCATTAGCGTGCATTGTGTAACTAATTACAAAAATTAATGAATTTTAGACTTGGATTACAAAAATGATAACAATTTACTCAAGGGTTGAAAGCTTCAAATAGTATCATTCAAATCCCTGAGAGGGGCTTTCGACTGTTGTACGCCTTGTTATTGTTGCTGCTGTGTGGATTCTCATGATTCTACTCTAAGATAACATTACTCTATCATAATATTATACAAAGACATTATTATGGTATATCCATTCTTCAGAATTAGCTAACCTATGTAAAACTTTCTATTTGGCGACTTAAGTGGAAACCCACAAAAATTGTCCAGCCAGTATATCAACTGTCATCAAGCAGAACGAAGAAGTTTCTATTAAATGCCCTTTTTCGGAGCAACCAAAGCGTAGCGACTAATCTAGTAAATGTCATCGTCGAAAATATCAAGTCATATGTCTGTCATCAGGAATCTCAGTTGAGCATTTAATAAGTATTTTATAATGTTAAAATACTGTCTACAAAATTCATTCTTACACACAACAGAGATGTGAATATTATAACCCAATATTACTTTCTACCTATACGACCTACAACAAGAGTATACAGTGTAGCCAGAGCCACCGCCACAAAAATACGTAATATACCTGCCTGACATTTGAAGTTTTATCTGTACATTTGATATTTTCACCATTAGTGAGTAGGTATACATGAAACCTATGTACTCAGCTGCTCACGTAGTATATCTAAATATAGAATAGGCTTAATTGAAAGTCCAAGACAAAACTAGTTCCCAAGCGTGCATTGAAAATCATATGCCTGATAAAGTTTGAAAGTAGGTTACTAATTAATTTTAAGCAAATCGAAAACGGAAAAGTCAATGTATGGTAGGAAATTAGCAAATGTTACAAAACACACACGCCAGGATGTAGCAATATGATTTTCTGAAGAGGATTTATACGCAGAATAATAGGTATCTCGTCGAAGTTGCTTATTCTTAGTAAACAAAATCTGAAATTGGAAATGACTTCACCAGACTAAGACAACAATATTCCTTATACTTCTGTCAACCGATTCAAATTCCCTGCCAGATCCAAATGACATAACATTATTTATATAAGCAGTATATGTAGTTATATTTAGAGCTATTATAATGCCTTGTCGACTCAGCATACTGCTCCAGAAGCAACTTCATCTATGTATTTAGTAGTGCAGTCATGCCGAAACGTCCATTCGTGTGAATAAACAGAGGCTTCTCCATATAGTGTTATATATGTGTATAGGTTAATCTCATGAATGACAGAGACAGACGATGAAATTTTCTGGTTGTCACTTGGGGTCGTTTAGCATATGTCACGACCAATTCATAATTCATCTCCATTTATCATAGTTCATGGAAGCTATCGCTTTTCGCTCCATGCTAAGCTGAAAATTAAGGAATATAGCATTAAGCAGTTATGTTGCCGGACCAAATATTAATCAAGCGTGTTTGTCGGCTTGTTTGTATTGACGAAGTGAACATCTTTTGTCCTACATAATTCTTAGAATCTTACTTAATATATTCACACTCTTCTCCAAACAAAACTGTAAGCAATCTTCAGGTCATCATTTTATTACACTCGAAATGGTCAGTTTCCTTCTTGCACAAGGCTTCCAGATATCCACAGAGATTTTACCTACTTTTTTCAACAGTGATTCTTAGAAATGTCATGCACATTTAATTTACACCTAGTAGCTCGTTAAAATTCCTGAAAGCTGCAGGTGAATTTAGCAATGATACATCTTTGGAATATTTTTTACCAGATTTGCTTCGATGGAGGTACTACTCTAGTCTACTCTGACAATAAAATTAACCCTGTTATGAAGTACCTGTAATTTTAGCAGAACTACAACCAAATAATTAAAATGCTATTCACTATTATTGTATTGAGGTATTATCTAGACTTCTACCTGGGATTTTCATTATACACAATCTCCCATATTTTCATATTTTATTTGTATTTTCGATAGAATAGAAATGATGTCGGAGTAAAAGGGTAATTAAAAATGAATAATGCAATCAGACTAATGTAAGTCTAAAAATAGTTCTTTCACCTTTACCATTGTCAACAGTACTTAGTGGTAGATTATTACACTTAATGTTAATAATATATGCATAAAGCACCAGAACTTTCTATAACTTCTATCCTGACGTTTGGTTGATGGTATGTAATTATTATTTCACAATGTCCACTCCCCATACCATTAGCACGTCTCTACTTATGTCTCTGTACTTGTTCGTAAAGACAATTTTCTTTTGAGAGGCTGTGACAGTTTAACGCGTATTTTATCTGAGATAGATAGACGTAAGCAATAAGTATGCAAGGTGATGTTTCTACCTACACTAGTTGCTAGTGCTAAAATATATTCATGTAGGTGGTATTGATCTGTCTTAAACAATGATCCGAGGTCACTACTAGCCCTGTGACTAAGGCGTAAGTGTAGAGTCTTTATTAATAGGTTTTATAGCTTACTTCGGTCAAATATTAGTTTTCAGTCAGCACATTTCATTATATTCATATCTTTGCTTGGACTATAAAACATTTATTTGTGTATAAAAAACTCATTGATAACTTCGCAATAAAGTTCTAGTGACGTTCTTTATCAATGGGATGACATACCTTCTTTAGGCATCCCTGACAGTCTGGTAAGCCCATGTAGTTCTTAATATAACGATGCACCAACAATAGTTTCAATGAATGACAGAACAGGAGTTATCGCAGCTAATCCGTCCTGCTCGTTAAAAAAGAGAGTAAAACTCAGCAAATACCTATATCTATACGAAGTACAAGTTTGTACATTCATTGACATGCATGAATCCACTTATAGCTTACTCAGAATGATGTCATACAGAGCATGTAGGTAGACTGTACGAAACGAGAATGTAAATCATTCTATACTGATATAAATAAAAGTACATCTGCTTACATACCCACATCTCTGCATATTTAGCTAGTTACGAATGTTATCACAATTAATTATAATTACTTAATCTCCAAAATTCTTCTGATAGGACAATAATTAACTATTACCTTCGAGAGTGCTTTTAAGCAGTTGATTAAAAATGACGCAAGTACCATATCGCAACCTGAGTAAGCCAATAAACTCCATTGGTGTTATTTATTGTGATGGTCAGCAAATTTTTGATAACTTCAGTATCGAAATTAATTACATCCTTCCATATGAATGTAGAAACACGACATCCTTTGTATAATTTATCACATACACGTGTCAAATTTTTTAATCTTGTTAACATAAAAATATTGAGAGCAAGAAAAAGTTTTATCAATTTAAAATATGCACAAATTGGATCAACACCTAATGAGATTGTATTGGCAGGTATAAAATCATAAGTACTATCTTTCCATATGACGTTTTACATTTACATAAACCTTTGACAACTTCTTATGAAACTGGCAATTCTTTTGCGTAGTTTGAATCTTGGCAATGTCGTGTCATGGCCAAGACACAGAACACGGGTTTTGTATATGAAATTAATCATAATATTTACAAGTTAAAAACAAAGTACGTAAACACCTTTGAATTATGACTAAATCATAACAATAGCATGCAGGTACATTGCCAAAACTGTCACAAGACATCTGCATTATGACATTCAAACAATTTTTACATAGAAATGACTAAATATGACTATATTTAATGTAACTTTCTGCATTGCATTAACAATTGGCTCTGAATTAGAAGTAAACACAAGAATTCAGTTATAATTTGGGTTTTCGCCGAAATGAGACAGTTAACGCTCCACCAACTATAAACTAGGAACTTTCGTAACTTGTATAATACAGAAATGGCGATGTGAGACAAAAGCTGCACGGCTTAGGGCGCCTGGCGAATAAAGTCGACTTCTGGAAGGAAATGTTCTATGCTATGCCCTGCAAACTTTCAGTTTTGGTTGAATTGAAGTGTGAATCTTGTTTGTGGAAAACCGAGTTCTCTTTAATCTTAAGAAAGAAAGGAAACCAGGTAATCATCATCTAATTTATCTCGCATTGCACTCGCGTCAGACAAAGTAAACCGAAATATTGCTCACTGAAAATCTGAAGAAGAGAATAAAGATTGTTTGCAAGTTCGTACAAGTCTTTGTACACATATTACTTAACTAGACTTTTCTTACATAATGTAATTCATGCCTACGTACGCTGTAGGCAGTCAGTTTTATAATCTCAAATTGCTGCGAGTGAATCTGTACATATACGCAGTCTGTCAGGACTGAAAACATGACATACGCTACTTCACTGACGCTAGCATCTGTCTATCTCGAAAACAAAATAAATCTTGGGAGAGATCTCGTTTTGTCTCTAAGGCCCCTCACACAAACTCTCGGAAGTTCTACAATGAACATTTTACACACTAGTAAATCTAGTTTCATCAAAGATTTACCAGTACACTAGCCAGTGTGAATTGTAAACATATATTTTTCTGAGTAATCATTACATATACAGTAAATAGCTACAACAAATGCTACAAAGTTGCTATAAACGTTGATTCTCCACTTTCACAGAAATGCTATGTACTTTTCTACCATCAAACTTCATCTGTATTGATGCCCTACCTACATACTACATGTATTAAAGATAGTATGGTGAACACTACAAACTTCCTTAAACACCTCAAAGGAATCTGATTTACGAGAAGTAGTTTGAGTTGACTTTAACTTTCTCGTCAATCATCTACAGTCCGTTGTCATATTAAATAGGTATACATTGTAGGGATAGGTTGTAGTAAACATTGTACAATACTACATCAAAAGTATAAAATGAAAATGTCCAAAATATTGTTGCAAATCATTGCTAGAGATATTGTAGGCAGTAACAAATAAGTCACGCTAGATGTTATTGGGCTTTATACAAATAGTAAAAACTCCCCAGGATTATTTAGGCATACAGATAGTTAACTTTCAAGGTAGTTTACTGTGGTAAATGTCTACTGCTAGAATTTGAAGTGGTTAGTAGGATGTTATATTGTCCTATGTACACTACGGATAATAACGTAGGTATCTGAACAGAGTTCAATCAATGCCAAACACAGAGTTCAGTCAATACAATTGGGATTTTCAAATGTAATTCATCAAGTCACGATTTATGGTTTCGAATCTTTCACTGGATAATTCCATATGTGTACAATGGCATTGTGCATTGAATCCGTATGAACATACTATGTACATCTAGTACCTATATAACTTATGCTTGGTCCTATGTGTAATATTAATGAAATACACTATAGGTACAGACAGGGATAGAACATGAAGGTCCTTTGGGATTGGGTCTCTTTTACGTACTATTCTCATTTTCTCATCTCTCTCAAAGTTGGGTTTGCCGTGCTTTCTTTCTGACCACCAGAAACAGACCATCAAGCATTTTAAATGGTGTCTCCACTCGACTTGACAATCCAATTGTTAATAGAACATGCACAAGTCTACTATAAGCTGAATATATTCAGTTTCAACTATTATACATTATCCACCGTCTCTACAGCCACTACCTGCTTAAAGGGTACAAACATGCCTGTAGCTGCATGGAAATTTTTTCCTTTTGCAAACATATTTTTATTACTGCACTGTCTGTGTTGTTGTCTGAATAAACCACGGGAATAAACTATAAAGATGTAATCTTTCTTTAATTTTGCTTTTGTGGTCAGAATAAAGCTTAAATTCATTCATAATTTATATTGAATTAGCTAATTTTAGAGTATTACTAATTTACAGGTTCGCTATTCTCAGCGTCTAAGTTAGTGGTAAAAATTAAAACTACGTCAAATGAGCATTGAATTGGAGAAGGACTGAAGGTGAAACAAAATATTTGCAAAACCTGAATCTAATTAAATGAAAAAGTATGCAATACTGGAATTCTTGAATTTGAAAGTAAGATTCTTGCCTATTTCTATGAACGGCAAACATCTTTCACTAATGTACGGCTACTGGGCCACGAGAGGGTCTCTCTCTATCTGGGATTGCATGACTATCACTTTGGCATATGTTTCGATGTATAATATACGGTTCTCTATTCGCCGCATGATTAATAGCTCAATCAAACTTTCAAAGTTATCTACAGCAGTAGCTATTAGAAAGATGGAAAATATGTAGATAGATTTGTAGCATGTGCTATGTTCTGTGCCCCATCCTTGCTGTAATTTTGGTTTCCTCGACGGAATGTTGAATTTCCTTGCGTGGAATCGCAAATCAAAGCGAAAAAGGTGAGGCGAAAGGCACTTTGGTTACACTTCTAAAGAATCCAGATTGTAGTGGTACTTGACATGATTCAATTCCACAGATACAATAAAGAAAGGCTCAGTAACTCAAGTACACTACACGCAAGTTACCAAATCGGCTTGCCTGCCTTACCTTCTGAAATAATATTTCTGCCTCTGACTTATTGTTGGTTGCGATAAAAGGATTTCATATAAGAGTTCCTGATATATGAACTTTTCTACAGGTATGATACCTTTTTGTATATAGCGAGTACCGAGGTAGGTATAATGTGTAAAGAATCCTGTAAAGCTGTCGGAAGACATAAAGATTACAATTACAGATCTCGTATGGCATTTAACATTTAGTGACTAAGTATTCTTAAAGAGAAATGAGATGTTCAGGAAAATAACGGCATGCTTTGTAGTGTAGTGGTTGGTATTTATATGTCTACATAATAGACAAGTACTATATATACTAGAGAAGTAAATACGACTGAGGATTACTTTAGTACATCCAATCTATTTCTCTATCCCAGCCATTAACATCCACCAGTCCATTTCAACAAAATTCGAGAGATGCACTTTATTTTATTATGTGGACTAACGTAAGTTGAACTCAAAGCTCAGCCCAGTTCAATTCCACCAAAAGAATCATCAACTCGTCCCTATGCAGCATAGCCATCTATCTACTACCAGTCATCTATGTCTACGTCACATCAAACAACAGCGAACAACAGCCACACTTCATTTCACTTGGACTCTTAAGAAGTAACATGTACATTTGGACAAGTTGACTTTTCCTTCCTTCACAATTTTTTCCTTTCCTACTTCTTAGAGACCAGTCAAGGATTGGATGACCAAAACAGTTCCTTTCAACAAGAAAATATATCTATATGTTGTATTATTTCCCTTTGTAATACATTTTCTATAGATATAAAGAATCTATACAGATATGTGTAGCAAGTATGAGAATTCAGTTTTGATTCTCGACTTAACAGAGAGTCATAGTCTAGTTTAGATAACAATATACAAGGATTTCAGTTCCAGTGCAGACTTCCAGGTCAGTCAAGTCAAAAGTTAAGCCATAGCACGACGAAACCGACAACCGACCCAAAGAAATTCACGACACGACAGCTCTACCCAAAATAACATAGAAAACATCTCTTTCTTCAGAGTAACTTAGCTAGGACTAGTATTTATCTGTATACTAAAGTCCATTTCCAGACCCCAGTTCACTCACTCACTCAGTCTGAAGGAATATATACAACAGAACAATAGAAACAACAGTTTCTTAGCTTACAAGTTGGTGGAAACCAAAAAAGTAGAGGAAAGTTATAATAATTGTATTGGCCAACAAGTACAGATAAAAAAGTAAGCCTGGAGGGAAAAGAAAATCAACGGTCAGACGTGGACATACTGCTGGGACCTGAAATTGGGACTTGAGCTCTCCGACCCTGCCGACCTGACCTGACGGACTCTTCTTTCTAACTTATTCTGTCAGACACTTTGTATTCTTGTTTCCCAAAGCCATTACATTACATCGAGTCTACCATATATCCCAGACTATTCTATTTCTCCAGTCTCCATGACCATTAAAGCTACACGCGTTTCTCCATTTCTGTGGCTTTGCATTCTCAGAAGCCTTTCTATGCATGCCATGTGCCGAGTCTTCCGCATTATTTCTTTCCTGGAGAGGATTCGATCGGATCTCGCAACCAAACCAATGATCCCACGCAAACTAAAGTACTACTCGTGTGCTACAAAACAACATCCTGGAAGACTGATACATCAGAATCATGTCATGTCACTTCAATTGTGTTTCGTGGTCTTCCAAGATATCTGAATTGAGCAGAGCTGTTCTCTTCTCCGTTTCCATCCTAATCAACACCCTAATGTCATATATCCCTATAGCCTCTACGACATTTATGTCTGTTCTAATGTTGACATTGATAAGTATATGTAATGCACAATGTAATGTCCTTGTATAAAACATTCCTTCTACTATCTATGCCACAGAATTGGCAAAACCGCCTAGCCCAGTAACTTCTATTCCTGTGGCTACATAAAGTAAACGTCAAAGAAAGGATTTAGTGGTAGGTACATACACAGCAGCTATTATGTATTTTGTGTATTCGTTTTCGGTAGAACAAGGAAGAACGATATTGCTCCTCTCATCGTCAGTACATAAAGAAAGAGAAAACTCCGGACAAGATAATGCAGAGAGCTGGAGCGGATGATGGAGGGAAGAACATTCTATGAGAAAACGTATCAGGATGAACCACCCACCACTCGGCATAGCATTTGCTCCCTTCTCTGTCTACTCCTCTTACTCACTCATCTCTCTCTCTCTCGCTTCCGTATTTCTGACATGACTTTAGTTCAGGACTCTTTTGCACAGCAATCTTCTCTGTAATATTGTGCAATCGAGAAAACAAGGGATCTCTCATCCCTATAGGCATTAGTAACCTTTCTTCCTAGCTCAGCCTCCTCGCCTTTGCATTATTACCAGACAAACAGAAGGAAAGTGTATGAAAACTGAAGAGAAACTGAGCCAGGTCAGAAAATGCAAAGGCAGAGAGGCTTAGTGAAGTGATCTTTGGAATCAGCAAGCTTACGTTACGTTATTATTCTGCATGATACAATAGGTAGATCTGGTGGCTGATCTCCTACCACCTTTTCTTCTCTTCTCAACTCATCACATTGCATCCCGTCTCATCTCATCTCCTTTCCGTCTTCCGAATTGCAGCTTGCAGCAGCTTTAGTTTATCGTGGCGTTAGAAGCTAGACCGGCAGATACCTTTTTACTCCAGCCTTTAGCTAATGTTATACTCTTCTAGCTTAGTGGTGAGTGAGTTCGAGCTCCACCGGAGTGGTCTTGGTTTGGCATGTTGGGTTACGGTTACACTTGTACTACCGATTTGCTGACTCTATGTCATGCCGACACAAGACCAAACCAAGGAACTTGCCTGACAATGAGTACACTTTTCTTACTTTCTAGTAATTCTACTATTCTGTCTAGTCAGGTCTTCTTCTACTTGTATTTCTTACCCACTCACTCACAACTATCTACTCAACTATACATATAATACTAATGGAAGAAGTGGGTAGTAAACTGAGAGCAGTCTGATAATATTTAACATAGTCCTTCTTGTCTGATCTTGGGTAGTCTAGTCCTAGTCATCGTCTCCCTCCGTCTTGTCTCCTTTGCCTAGCTTGATCTTGCCTCAAAATATTTTACCCGCTTTCCTAGAATTCCCCAATTGAGTGCATATAAGTCATCTACAGCTTCCCAACAACAAGATAGCTTATACTTCTCCTTTGCAACATTTTCATCTTGTACTCACTTAAACCTAGCAGACCAAAACAGACTACAGGGAGAAATTCAATCTCCTTTGCTATGACACACTGCAATACGTTTCCACTTTGTGAATATGCAATGCACTTAAAGTAAACTATAGTTTTGGGATCCTTTACAAATATACCTTTGCAACAACACTGCATAGCTAATACACGTTTACATTACAGCGACCACATCTAAACAAATGAAAAGTGTTGCTTCCATGAGTTTTCCCTAAAATGTATCATATTTAAATGAGTTATAATATAAATTCAAAGCTTTTTAATGGTGAGAACTAACCGTTGATACCGCTACTATCACAGATGTATTAAGGAATGAGTTTCGTGGGGCTAACCTGTAAGAACCTTCTTGAATTAAGTATTCATTAATATTTAAGCAAAATAACACACAAGTTTCATGCACTTACACAAAAATAACAAATATTATTCTAAATAACATATGCTTATGAATTATGAAAACATTTCGCACTAATTGACTGATTACATGTATAGTAGCTAAAACAAAGTTTGGAATCGAAACATTTTATGGTGAATGAACACAAAAACAAATAAAGCAATAAATAAATATCGTTAATTACGTACATAGCTTATAAAATTACAATACACATGAACCCCTGAAATACCCTGGTTAAAGCGTAGTTGTTAAAACGCAGTATTTTGCTAAATCCTCTGTGTACGACTGTTTGAGCATAATTGAGTAATCTATTTCCGATAAGATAGAAGGATTGCGTGAGGAAAGTTTGGCCTAAATATTTACTGTGTTGAATTTTCCGAAATAAATAGATAGGGAATTAGCTAGGGGCGAAATATAAATTGGTTGCGTTGCGGGTAAGCTGACTAGCTGGATCTACGTTATCTTAGGGCAAAATAAGTATATCTTGAGGAGACTTTTAATATTATAAAATGTAGGGTTTAGCAGAGTAATTGTGTAGCATTGGAGAGTCGGAGAGGTCTGCCCGTGAGTAAAAAGTGGGAAAGCTGCGCTAAAACTGTGAGTTGTGATAGGAATTGTGAGTTAGTGGCTCTCTGGTCTCTAGTACTACATCAGAGAGATATTCGTTGCTTTAGCGAGGTTGTTCGTTTCCTTTGGTTTGAGTTTGACTGCATCGCATTGCTTTTTTACGAAGTAACTCATTCATTCATTAGCTCTCGGCAGTCGCTCATCTCATCGCTGATTCTGGTGAGGCTGAGCCCAACCTCATCTCATCACATCACTTACATATTATTATCATTACCAGTTTCGTTTGTTTGGAACGCTTTGGGAGTGGGTGGGTTGTCTTGGACATATAATATTCGTCTTATCTACAATTACCTATTTTTTCAGATGCAAGGTAATATAGTAGGGCAAGGCAACAAGACAAGTTCAGAATTAGTTTTCGTTGTACCTATTTGGTCTTGGCTGGATTTTAAGCCTTGAGCTTAGAATTTATTTAAGAGTCAGTTATACACTTTAGGACGAAACAGGTGCACACTTGCGTTAATACAGTACATTATGCACACATTATGTGTACAAGAGAACACCTACTAGATTGTAGATAAAAGACGGAGAGAGGCAGTAAGTAAATGCTCAGTTGAGTATCTCATTCCGGTATAGATAGAAATAAGGTGAACGAGTAGCATTTATAACACCACATATCACATCACATAAGATAACAGCATAAAATAAATGTAGTTCTTATTCGCTAGGGCAGTTGAATGTAAATATATGTGCCTATAATAACACACCACCAGAAAAGGAGATAGGCAGAGGGACACTTTGGTAGTTATATCACTGCGAGGAGAGGGTAGGCTAAGCTGAAGCTAAGCAAGTTGTGCTCTAAAACATAAACGTGCTCGGAATAACATTGTGTTAGTGTTCTGTTGTGTGGCAGAGGCAGAGGAAGACTCCAGTTCACTGCAGGATATACAATACACTGAAAACGACTTTGACTTTGTTCTCTTGAACATTTTGAGGAGATCCTTCTTTAGTAGTACTACTGAGTGATCGTGAATTTGAGTTTTTAGTTGAGTGGAGGACGGCAAGGGAGGCAGAAGCGTAAAATCACTCCTATATAAGCACGAAAACAAAACAGCAAATAATAATATACAAATAAGAGAACGTCAACTGAGAGGCTACAATCAAAATCTTGAATAGCATTTCATCACATATAGATGGAATCGTTTTGGCTGCACAGATCCATATTAGACAGAGAAGATAGGGTGAGCGAGTTGAGTTTCTGATTGTATTGTGGGCGTCAAATTTTCCGCATCTTAAAGAATCACTGAGTGACTTGACTTTGACTTGGTTGACTTGACTCACTTGGTCGGAGTGAAGTGGATAGAATTCAGTTTCAATAGAGATAAACGTGCAGTTGTTTCTGTCGGGTTTCTTCTTTTCTGCGATTCAATTGAGCTCTTGAAGAAAAAGACGAGACATCACATACATTAACACTGGAGGCGGACGCGGACGACGAAAGAAAACTATAATATTTTGAAGAATTCTCCGAGAAAGAAATCGAGTAGTGAACCGTCGCGGGAAGTTTTATTAACTGAAGAAGTTTGTGTTATTCGTACTGACAGAATTCCAAGAAAAACAGTGAGAAAAGCAAGAAAGAATTAATCTTGAAGCGGGATTGAGTTAAGCGAGTCTTACTTATCTCTCTTTTGCTGTTTAATTCCAAGTTCTCAGCGATAAAGTAGAGGATAAACGGCGGATGTCGACTTGGCGTTGATTGTGATTGATTCCGTAAATTACAAGTCATAAACCATGGGTCAACGCTGCTGTACTTGACAGGACCCGGACGCGGCAGGAGGAGAACCAAGCTCTACACTTCGTGGAAAAGAACCAAGGACGTAGTGAAAATTCGGTGATTTGGCCCAGCGAACAGTAAAAATACATTGTTTTGTGAGTGGAAAACGTGTGTCGACCTATAATCGTTGAATGAAAGTATAGTCGTGTCGAGTGAATTGGATTACCTAACTGGTAAAATACAATTTATGACTATAGTTTCTCAACATTTTGAATATTTCATTGTATGAGTCAATTCTACATGGACAAATTACATCTCACATACAAGACCAGCTACAAACAACTTCATTCTCAACTCAATTCAGCAAACAGACCACCATTCACACCCGTTTCCAGACTGCTGACAACACTAAAACTTTGAACATTCGACGATAAAAGTAAAAGTTAACATTTTAACATAACATGGAGTCAAAAACTACAATAGCGATGGTAAGTAACGTTACTAAACCACAAAGATATTTATTACCTCTTTCATTGCGTTAATTTACTCTTCATTGCAGCTCGTTCTCTCTAACGTCCTTACGCTACGTTCCGTTTGCAATCTAAACTTGTTTACGGATGTAATTTGCATTTCCACATTTATTATTTCCTTTGAACTTGCTCAAATACCTACCTATTATACTCTATATACCTATATTTAACAGTAGCTCTTTTACAAATAATGCATAGTGAGGTGAAAGTATCTTCTAATAGATTTTAAGTAACTACTTTTAGGGGAGCTTCTCTTTGATAAGTAATTTTATTTCACTCGACGTTCTGTTTCTACTACTGCGAAAACCAAAAGTAAGCACCTTGTTAGTCGCATTTATTTCTCAAGCTTTAGTCATGATCATGATGTGACGATGTGAGATTTGAGACTCAAGCTGAGATGCGTTCTATTACTACAGAAGAACAAAATTCCTACGCTAAAGGACACGCTGCGAATTGTTTGCTAAGGAATTCTACTTCCAATTAAGTAGTCGCGTGATCATGTACATATATTTCCTTCTCTCTCTTTTCTATTGCATTTACTAAAGTAGTCGACAGAAAGGGAGTCACTACGACCACATACATAATCATTAATGTACAAATACAAACTACAAATGCGTAGGTATCCATGTATACCTGCTGCCTCCAATTCCTGTTTACTGTGACTCTGAGTCACAGGGGAAATTCACTCACCCTACCTAAAGAACACTAATTTTAAGGAGCTACCCTAAGAGCACTATTTAAATGCTACAGCTACACTATAAATTACACTCCAATTTAGCTCTTCTTTTTCGACCACTAAGCATTAATTTTAGAATGGGATTTTGCTTCATGGAACTTAATTATTTTATACATAGAAACTCCTGTATATCGTATGCGTTGGTGTACTGTTTGTTGTAGTATAACGTAGTGGCTAGGCGGACTAACTCTAACTAATTCCATATCCTTGAACAGACAAAAAGAGCTTTTCGAGTTTCATCCTCATCTCATCGTTTCAAAGTGATGCTCAGTTCTGCCCAATCCTGTCTGTTGATTTCGCATTTATCTACTTCTCCTAGTTAACTGATCTGCATGCATAAGTATTACGTAAATATTACGGCGTTCAAAGCCAAGTCAACCAACGAGTCAACTAAAGATTCATATCAGCACCAGAATCAACAGAAAATTTACATTTTCATAGTTTACTTATTATTACTACTCTCATTTCCATAATATCAGACTTACTTATAGATATACGTAGGTAGCTATCTGCCTCATGCATATTTGCTACATCTAAGAAAGTATACTGGACTGGTAGAACTTTTTGTATTGTCAGTACATGCTTCTGGGGAACTCCTAGTACATTTACTATTAGAAAATGCCCTACCTTAATAGCATTACGTTCCCAGATAAAGTACCAAAGTGGTTTTACATTTACTACGATTATCTCTCTTTGCTCTCCTGACTGTAATTTAAATGTACATATACGCAAACTCTACGCAGATAGCTATTTTAACTGACTAGTATGTTGAAACTATAAAGTTCATATGTGTTTAGTTCCATCCAAATAGCAAATACAAGAACCAGCTTCACAATGAATTCGTAAACAAAAGTACGTTGTGATGTTATATAATGTTCGTAAAAGTAGCCATGCATGCGTGTGTTATATAAGCAATATTCTACAGGGTCAGACTTAACGTGTTACTAGGTCGTTCGAGAAGCAAAGTCAAAGTGAAGTTTTGCTTTGCTTTAAAGAACAATTCATTAGCATGCTGGACTCTAATCTATCCTAGATATTAATACACGAGGTACTTATGTAAAAGTGTCAAAAAGTTACTATTACACTAAGCGGGTTAGCAAAGTAATTCCAAATTATTTTAGAATCTAACTAAATCCCTCCTTCTACTTATAAACTTTAAAAAACTGGTATAAACATAGACTTATGTCAATTAACCAAGGGTAGAATGCTTTTATTACCAACTTAAATATCTCTAGGGTACACTATTATGTATAGAGTAAAAGTAATGCAGTGCAGTATCTGTAGTAGTTATGATAGGCAGATCTGCTGCTGTCACCTTTATTTTAATGAATACTGTATGATTCATTGTGCTAGCTTATTACTTAGAAAGCTTTCATTTCCTCGTGTATTAATTTCTTCACGTATGTATGACTCATCGATTTACATCCTAATTCCTATAAAATATGCAGTAGAATGTAGTTGATTATCAGCCGATTACAATGTACATTAGCCTAAGCCATTCAAAGTGTTGGTTTATATAACTAGGGAAGTGTCTTTAAGTATTATACAATACAACTTACTTGTAAAGTATAGATAATATGATGGTGTATATTTATGCATACATAATGTAAGTGCAAAGCTTACCTAAAGTCTAGTTGATGAGCTGGAAGAGGGACTCAGAAAAGGTTATACTTTTTAAAGCCCCCCATTAAAAAACATTTATTAACATTACTGAGCCCGAGCCCTAAAGCTTCTTTTCATGATGAGTTTCGATGTGAGTAAATGGATTGTCAGGAATGAGGAGCAGAATTTATTATTTTCAGAAAGAAAATATAGTAGCTTATATTTTGGAGGTATAGAAATATTGATGCCTCACTGGACTGAAAAATGTCCCTCGAGGTTCAGTAGATGAGTTAAACAAGAACCAGCTTATGGACACAATTACATTAATGAATGAAATTTTTATTAAGGCATTATAATTTAGATACGTTAGCTGCACACAACCATGCACGAGAATCCAGAGTGTGATTCAGAGAGAGAGCTCTGAAATGTCAGAACTATTACAGTGCACTGTAAAGTAATTACTTATTCCATGACCAAAGGTTTTAGTATACAGGAAAAAACGAAAAACAAAAGGTAAAAAGTTGAATGCAACAATCGACTAAATCGACATATACTGGTAGAAAAGCAGTCGCACTACTATACTAATGTTGTCAGACGCGATAATTTAATATGCTGCTGTGGAGTGACTGCGTAATGTTTATAATTACTTCGTGGAGTCTATTTGTTTGTACAGACACCAACAGAGCTACAGAAGGGATGTGTTGTTACCATTAATCGAAAAGGAACTTATTTGGTGTGGAGGAAACAATGATGTATAAAATATCAACAATGCCTTAGTAAATCTGTAAATTGGAATTGCTTGGTACTCTGAATGATCATGAGGAGCCTGAGTGCTACGATATAAATGTGCCTCTAAGTAACAACACAGCAGTAAATGCCATACCTTTGTCTTCCTAGCAATAAAAATACAACCCGCTGTTTTTATCCTGTCTAAGAATTACAATTGAAAATATTAGCGTTGTTGATTACATATGCGTGCATGAAAAAAATACTCAAAATTATGTGCTTGCTATTTAATAGATAGGTATTCAAAATTATCGCATGCTCATTCACTGCTCCTGACATGGTTAAAATTATTTATGTAGGTACACGTTTATCTGCACATTTTTTAGCAATAACGCATATGAACAGTGTTCCAGTTCCAGTATTCTGTGACGCCAGGAACACTGTAGGGTGTTTTGTGTGGAGTAAAACGTCTGCTGCTTGAAATAGTCTGTTCTGCAATTCTGAGGGATTGTCTACAACGTTCTGCAACGTACCTCAACCTAATTTGTTTGAACGTATCAAATAAATAAACGTAATACCTCTGTTTCTACCTGTACATGCCCTCATGGTACTGCATGTCTTATCAGTCATGGAGCCTAGACCTAAATGATTTATGTAACTGAAATATTGCTCTTTAGTTGTTTTAATAATGGTACAATGGTAATCTCATTTTAATACACAATCTATTTAGTATACCATAGCTGTAACATTATTACATCTAACGCGAACGTAATCTGATGTATATCAATTTATTATCCTGTAGATTAGTAGGTCGTTTGGGAATTAGAATGATTGATAAGAGTCTCATGCCATACGATACGACCATCCATTACTACATTTACTTACAAGTGTTGCTGACCTAATCATGCATATAAACTGTGATCTGTACAGAATGCTTTATTGACTACTACCAGCAGTTTTATTAGGTTTTTGTTTACTTTCTGTTAGGGCGAGACGGAAACTGAATGTCACACTGTCACACTATATAAGGAATTTATAGCAGAATAAATTGAGGACACACGCAGATCTGCGATCTACTTACTTCCCTTAATTTTACTTGTTGTTAGCTATTACTGAGCCATTTTCGAATTTGGGATGCAATTGAAGGACATTTTATCTTAAGTACCGAGAAATCTTTTCTTTATCACAAAAATGTGGGGGAAGTTAAACATCAATGCTATCTTACCCCAAAATCATCCAAGTTGGTTAATTTCTTTACATTGATATTTGGAAGTTAAAAATTTGAACTATAAAAGGCCATCTGCTACCCTGGGTTGTTTTCTCTATATCTTCATATTTATTTCATTTCTCAAGAATCAATGGCACTATTTTAATTACACATTGCCCTGAAGAAGAGAAGAAGCAAAATGATAGGTATTAAATACTTACGTGCTTCATGGGGGGCAGTTTGAAGAACTTGTTATGTTTTTATGCACGAAATTAATTTATCTGTATAAAAAAAGCATAGCATAATATTTATTTAGGTATATATTTTACAATTCTTGTGAAAATTAGAAGAGAAATACTGGAGATATGTCTATTGTCTTTATTGAATTGGAAGTTCTTTTCACAGTCCAGTCAACCTATTTTGGGTCTGCTTTATTTTCAGTGTTATACATTATGCACGTTGTAGTTGTATCTATAATGATTATTCTTGGCATTCAGTAGGTGCGAAACAAACCAGTAGTAGTTGAGATTATGTAATTGAATTACCAATTATTGCAAATAGATTATGAGCTCACTGCAATTACTTATCTTACCTGCTACCAAGTCACATGTATGAATGTAAAGACATGGAAAATAGCGTGCTCATTTTTTCCTGTAAATAATAAGGCAACACTTCGACGAACCTTTTTATTTCTTCGCACTTTTGTTTTGAAGTGCCGTGTGTATACTGTTATTTTCATCCTTGACTGTGTAATTTGCGTAGTTGAGCTCGTGAAGTGTAAAACATTTCAACTGGTTGTTTGTATGAAACAAGAAAAATATATTGCTAACACAGAAGGAATCAATCAACACTTGTATTACTTTATATGGTAGGATTATAGGTATATTGTAATAATAGATCACGTCTTTTCATATCATGACTTTCTTTTCTTACGAAAACATTTTCTATCCTTAATATTACATAGAATTTTTTATTTAGTTTGCCATATCAGTAGTTCAAAACCCAAAAGTATCTTATCCTTCCCATACATTTCTTATAACCTAGTAATTGGTAGTAATTGAATAGTAAATTCCTTTAGTAGTAAAAGGTAATGTGTAATATTAAGAAATTGTAGACATCATACGGGTTATTACATTGTGATGACGTAGTTCGTCGTAGTTCCAATCGAATAATATCATTGAGATATTTGATAAAGGTGTATTTGTGGGGTAGCATTTGTTCTGAATAGCGTTTCTACACTCCAACAGGTTTTTATAAAACAACATTCCATCAGCGTAAGACAACTAGCCCGTATCTTGCACTAAGTAATTGCATTCATCAACAAATAGAGCTTCAACACATGATTTAAGCAACTACTTTATATCTTATATAATATCCGATTTTTTGATTGATAGGTCACAAGTTTATAATATTACGTAATATTTGTAAGTTAATTATAATTTGGCTCATATTGCGGAGAAGCGTACTTAGAAAATAAGGAGAATCGAGTTCAGTATAGCATACCCAACATCCTCAGGAGTTATTTATGGGCTATAATATATTTGAGTCTCATCTCTATATCGTGTACTATGGCTTGGAGTTGGATGGAGCCGTATAAATTCCACATTTGTTCGTTTGTTCCAAATCCAATTCCCAACTTCAGCGTATAGAAAATAAAAATTGTGGAGAAAACATTTGTTGGCATCTGTTAACAATGTATTCATTCATTTTATAGTTCTTCCTTTTCTCTTCCTACACTATTTTCTTTATGACTAACACTGTTCCAAGTTATGGATGGTAAAAGAAGAAGATAGGAATGGAAAGAAGCTTTTTGGGTTTAATTCAATAGTATTTTATAGGTACAATATTGTCACATAGCATTACCCTTGTGCTCATGCTTGCACGTACACCTCATTCTTGTGTAATGCTGTTGACACAATAGGCATCATACTACCACGAATGATTATTATTATCATCATAATGTTTACAGGAGTGCGAGAACACTGTAACTTTTATGGTTCGCCTTAACAAACTCATTCACATTCCCGGCTACTGCTACTTTCTCAATTTCAAAGAAAGGTTAATAATTCTTAGCCAGATTACTTATACAATGAATATAGTCGCATGCTCGCATGCTGTGGAAAGGCAGTCTCACCTTTTATAATCTTTACTCTTAACAAGTAGCGTGCCTTAAACGGCTTAGGTTGAGACAGCTGAGCAAACAATAAACTATACCTTTTAGGAATGCTGTTTTACACCAATGCAATACATGCTTTGACCCATGATTTCAGTTAACAGAATTTACCAAAGTCGATGTATAAAATTCATTTCTTATTGATTACAACAGTTATGTTCTTTACTACATTAAATTGTTGTTCGTATTGACAGTATCCTAATTGTAATTGATCCTACTTTTATGTAAATAGTATGGCAAACCTAAAGAGATAAGGCTTGTAAAAAAAATAAAGTTACTTGTGTAGATACAACCAAACTGTTCTTTGGAATCTCAATTCCCACCTGCTAAGTCAGTTAATCAGCTTATACATAACGTACAACACATTTACTTAAAACTAGTCTGAATTTTCTTTGTTAATAAAATAATTTCCATGACTTACTAACTATTTGCATTAGCATTCATGCGGACTGCGAAATTGCGGTTTTTATGATGATGAGATTTTCAAAATAATTGACAAAATACTGTTCTGCTATGCTGAGGGCGACACTTAATCCTGAATTCATGAATTATTTTGGCCTAGCCGATTGAAATTCAAAGCATATCACACTGTTAATACTTATTTTCAACTGAAAATAAGCCAATCGTACAACGGAATGTAATATATAATGTAATCCCAATTGGTATTGCTGTTGAGTGTGATGGGAATAAGTATAATTTTGGTTTCACGCGATTTTATAAGTATTATGTTCGCATTTGGTATTATATGGAATTCTGTAATCTGTAGAATCATTTCGCTAATTGGAGTCTTGTTCTATCGTTACATGTAGCAAAACAATCTAGTACAATACAATACACGACTATAGTTTTTAAACGCAGGTATTTTGCATGAAATATCCATACTATAAATATCATCTCATCCACTCCCTTTTGTAGATACAATAGCACAAAGAACATTTTGGAATTCAGCAAAATGCAGAGTATACGTAGCGCAAAGGTGGATGGCAGTGTATAAAAATCGATATCTCCTTAAGATCTTAATGATACTAGTGTTATTGCCGAAGATACATGTAAAAGGTACCTAAATACTTCAACTTGAGGAGTAAAATGAGGATGTGGCTGTTGACTGTAGGCATTAGGTACGTAGATCAAGGCATTAAAAACTATAAAGCTTCACTATCGTGTCGCGTCATTATCATTAGTGTTGACTCTATCTTTTCCTTTTCCGAATAGGCTTTAGGTAGTTTTATTATTCTCGTCATCCGGTCTCCCCATATCATGAGCGATTCACTAATGCTCCTACACACTCCCTACTGGCTGAATGTGTGACTTTTTTCGAGTAAATAATAATGCGAATGCAAAATTGGTTTTGTTTGGTTCTTTCTAAATAAAATTCGTCTCACTCTAGTTTTACACAGCATCATGTAAAACCATTCTTGGTTGATAGCATAGCATATTAGGTTTTATCTCGTGCCTATTTCGAATGAAAGAGGAAGCACTAGCATACATGTGATTATGTATGCATGTCAATAGATGCGTATGAGTGTACTTATAAAAATAAATTGCGTATAAAATCCAATCGCCCCACAACCAATCAACTAGTTTTCCTTTACTCTTACTATGGCTAATCCAATAATTGTAAAGTATTTCTACTGACTCATAAGGGCTTTTCCTTGTACCTAAAAGCTGTCTTAGGTACAGGTAAATTATTTATTTAATATAGTTTGCCGACTAGACTCTGTGCAATTACACCTATATATGGACAATACTACCATATCCGAATCCGTGCAAAAAAATCATCTTATCTTAGTACGCAGTATAGATGAACAAAACTACTTTTATCATACAGTAATACTTGAAAGCGGTATGCAAAATGAAAACTAAATGAATGAGACACATGTATGCATAGTAAATCTCATGCGTGGAACACAATGAAAATGGAAGAATGTAACATAGGATAGGAGTTCGTGTTCCTACTGCAGACTAATTACACAACCCTTCAATTTGGACTGGTATTCTTTGTCAAGTCTTTCAATTTGCAAAGTTACAATGAGCTTCGTCTCTAAATCCCATCTCATCATCAGAGTAGAAAAGGAATTCTTTGAAATAAAAAGTCTTCTCAACATCTGAACTCTATTATTAGCTATAGAAGCACGTATACCTATATATTTACTACTACTGCCTCTACTCCGCTTTTTCTCGTGCAGGTGTCTATTGCCTTTTTGGTAGTGGACACGCATAATAACTATATTTCCTGTATAAGTACATAGGTACATTTGTGTATAATGTATAGAAGTATATCGTACCTTTTATTGTTTATGTAAGTGGATTGTACAGGGGTACAATGTATATAGACTGGGGGATTAATTATTTACATTGTGGCGATGGAGGAGAGTGGAATTGAATTTCGATGATGGTGTGTGAATGAATGAATTAATTCATGTAATGACATTATTGCAGATTCTGCTGCTGTACATCTGCCTAAGCTGTATAACTTTGGCTGTTAGCAGACCGCGTGGAGTGAAGAATCACCATCATCACAACAACCACCACCACCACATTAATAATCACAACCACCATCACAGTAGCAGCTCAAGTAATCAAAATCGGAGCAAGAGTCATGGTGTGAAGTCGTCGTCTTCCTACTGGCGCCCGTCAGAAGAAGATTATGACTACGACGACGGCGGTGGGCGACATGCATACCTCATGACAACAGATAATAGGAAATCCTCCGCCGAGAAGCTGAATGAAGATCAGACCCTTACTCAGGCATTCGAACAGCATATGAGGCCAGCGAACAAGAATGCTAAAAATGCTCATGATGTTTATGCGTATCAACTTCCCAGTGATCTCTGGTTCGTCGTCAGGTACACGAAAAACTCAGAAGGACAAGTCGAGAAATACATGTAAGTACAAACACCGCATTTATATTATGTGAATATATACTATCGAAGCCAATCTTTGATTCTTTGATCTACCCTGTCAAGTGTATTAACTTTCTGCATGTACGAATCACAACACAAGAATATAGCTTTTTTTATCTATCACTGACTATCTTATTACTGAAGTTCCAAAGGATTTTCTCATGCCAATAAGATTAGAGTAACTATATTAGTAGAAGACCAGGAAACGAAAGAAAGAGATCATTTCTGGGAATGTGTGCTATTAGTAGTAGGTACCTTTGCCTTTACCTTATGACATGTGGGAGTACATATTTACTACACATTGATTGCATACGTAATTGTTTGCCGTTTCTGACATTGCACAAGTCATGATTATACTGAACCCGAGAAGACACTATTGGCCTACATGAAAGGGTTCAATTACGCTTAAATTGATACTCATTGGCTACATAAGTACAATATGTTAGGGAGCCGTAACCACTACGTATAAAATGTAAGGATATAGATTGAGGTGAATATTTTGTACTGCTTAACCAAAGTTGGTGTATAGTAGGGTTGGTTTTAGGGTTATTTAAGGATGTACCGGCAATAACTTTCCTTAGGTAGTAGCATATACACTATATAAAAAACAAATCCATCTTCCAATAATATGACTCTGTCTTCAAAGTTAAAATTCTGGAAGAAAGTGATAGCATGATGAATATCTCATGAGCGAGTCTTAGAGTTGTCTCAATCAATCATAGTATATTCCTTTGTTTTTGACATAATCTTCAACATATCTCACTACTGAGTGGGATTCACAGATTTTCATCCTTTGTTATATCATACACTTTAATACATTGACTGCACATAGTACTATGTGGATTTCGTATAAGTAATATTGTAGGCATATTAAATATAGGAGATAACAATGGAGTAATAAAGTATTAAGGAATGGAAATAACTTCCTAGGTACTTAAGTGCTAATGGATGCTATTTATATTTGTCTTTTGCAGGAATATCGTCGACAGCTTTACAAACTACCTGGATAAACTGGAGAAAGGAGTAAAGACAGTCAGCGTGAATGTAAAAGGAGTCGAGACAGTTTTCAGGCTGACGACGAAACACAAGCCTACCTAATGAATTTAAATTAGGTATGGTATGACCCACTAAATTGAACACATCAAGCAACAATAATTATCGTTATTACATTTACTATACCTGTCTTGAACCCAAAAAGTTTTACCTGCTAAGTGTATTTATGCCCAACGTTTATAATACTTATTGTTGTTAACATTTTTACTTGTATATATAATTAGTGCTTATACTTCTAGAAAAATCGCTTATACTATGTAATTATACAAACCTAATTTTCTCTGTACGATGTTACAGAAATTACAGATAGTACCCATTTGCCCACATCCATTCCATGACCCTATGACTATGTAGTTGTATGTCAGTAATCAACTTTAGAACACCACAAATCGTTAAATATCAAGTTACGTAGGTACGAGAACAAAGTAAATGTAGATAATGCGAATTGCGAATGCGACTATGTATGATACTGAAACGATGCAATAAAACTTATAAACCCTCGTACTCCTATATTTTATGTATGCATAATAATTGTCGTATGAACGAAAACACAACAAACACAACATATTCACAATATTGCAATAAATATACATAAATAGTTTCCGTAAATAAATATCTCCTGAGCATTTAAAAGTGATTATTACACATATGCACATGTAGTTCGATTTTAACGGACCTCGTACATTATCTGTGCTATGGCGTATATGCATAATGATGAATGCTTAAGAATTCACGCAACCGTTCTCTTGTCTAAAGGATTTTGTCATTTTGAAATCTTTACACAATTCCATTATCTTCCCATACATACATTGATATAATTTTTAGTTTATTTATTTCTGCACTGTTAAGTATTTATATACACATCAAATTATAGCGCTTTGAAATACTATCACCCTATTTTTAATTTATGTTAATACCCTAAGACTAGGTAAAGGTAGTAGTAATAGTAGTTTCAGATTACTTAATAATATTATTATTATAATATAAGTGACAGCGCTGGTACACGAAGTCACGAATTTATTTGCGATTTTACGTTTCTAATCTAACGAACTTTTTTCTAAATAAAATATTTACTAACACTGCAGTCGTAACTACTACTAATTTTTTTACAAACTATTTAGATTGATCTTTAATTTTACAGGTAAGATTGATAAGGCGATTGTGATTCACTCACATTTTTTTTACAAATTGAGGCAATTTGCAGCTATATCCACTAAAGTGATAAACATTGCATTACTCTTGAATACATTGCATTATTCTAATAGGTTCTAAGTTCTATGTAGTGGTCTTTTAAGACTACTTGGTGTTACAAAACTCCTAGCCTACTAATTGTAAGTTTACTGGAATCAACCCTTATAGAATGACGATTTGGAATAATATACATATAATGTAAATACAAGAATCTAGAGGTACATTATTAACGTTATCAGATACAGTACACTTGCGTTAAATCCTACTGCTTTTGTGATATGGCCTGCTACAAGTACATACTTTAAAGAAACATGACTTTTGAAAACTCGGATCGGGCGGGTAGTATCTGAAACAGCACATAATGTAACCTACTACAATTTTTACATAAGGGAATGCATACATGTGTATTCAAAAGCAACTAAAATTCAAAGTGAATTACAGAAAATGGATTCTCTAGGTAATTTTAACAATACATTAAATACACACCTAATATTAAATCAAAGAATGTCTTACAAACTACAGAACAATAAATTAGGTATATATGCAAAAGATTTACATAGTTAATATACATATATTATTGATAAATGCTTTACCGATCCGAAAATAATTTCAATTAACGCCCATATACGAAGACTGAACACAAAGTAACATAAAAGGTAAAATAAGACGGGAGGGGACATAGATAGCACATGATTATGTATGACAATAGACACGCCAATTTTAGTTTCACGATTGATAACTGAAGAGCAACATATATGACATGACATTAACATTTAGTTAACATTGACATTAACGACACAGGTTAGTATTCTATACACAAAAAGGATGTTCATTGACATATAACAATGATAAGATACAATATAAAAAACATTTGTTCGAGGGATCATCGTGAAAGAATTACTCTTCTATATGAATATAGAAGACATACTCAGTCAGATTGGCAATATGAAAACCGGTTTGTTCGAGGCGACAGCACATGAAATTGGTTTGTCTAACAGCTCATTCCAGTAAAATGTCTTTACAAGATTAAGCAATTGAGGTGATGGAATAAAATTGAAAACCAACATTCTATCTTAGGCAAAATCACAGCACTGAAAAGGCACCTTCAATACCAGAAGGTTAATAAACAATAATTTAACTTAACCAGAGAAAACTGAAAATAGAATGTTACAGTTATAAATATGTTTAAACAGGTTGCAATAGTATAATTTGTAACACTGTCTATTGACATTGCTTGCAGTATGGAAATTAGTATTTTTGCGAAATCGCAATAGGAGGTAATATACAGTAAAATCTCAATCACGTTGAGCAGCTGCACCTATCGTTACATGTGAATAGATATTAGTCATTTTTGTTGCTATCACTAACTGTGTTTAAAACTGGCTTGTGAGATTGTGACTGTAAATCGTTCAGTCAGTCCGATGGCTTATTGCCAACAATGACTCGTTACCTTTTATGACATTTGACATCCAGATAAATTCACATATATACGACTCATTCAATCGTAATTTTGTCTTGTGGCACTTACAGTAAGGAAGTTTTTAAACTTCGATTAACACTATTTCATTAGCAGTTCATGTTATTAATAGTAAGGTACAACTATTTAGTTAGGGTAAACAGTACACAAATTAAAATTCTAAGTGAAAAACATCAAGATCTTATTTAAAACCATAGTAGTAAACACGAAAACAGAAGTTTAAATCAACATATTATAATCTTATATTAATAGTAGAAAGTGAATTAAAACTGTGACAGGGAGAATGTGAATGACTTTGCCTAAAAAGTTAGCAAAAGCTTGGCAAAACTTGGTGTTTTGCAGTAAACTGATGATACTAATGACTAACACATCACAAATACTTTAAAATTACAAAGAATACCAGGCATGTCTTTCAGATCCAGTAGTTGTTGTCTTGAACTATTGGGTCGTATTATATGAATATATACCGATGTGCTACTGCCAAACTATTCTATGTAAAAAACAGTGATTTGCTAAAAATTGAATTTGCTTGATGATTTCGTAGAGTGTGGTGTTAAGCGATGCAAATTCTATTCTTCCGGAGTATTATATCAATCGTGGTGTTTTCATCAGTTTACTCAAGATTTTGCTGGTTTCATGCGCTGTCGGCTAATAGTCAATCGCTTCTATCTTTTATCCGGAAGCAGTCGATATGGAAATGACGACACATTTGCCGAACCTTCAAAAGAAATAAAAATTATTTAACAATTTAATCATAAATTACGTTCTTTTAAAATTCATAGTGCTTTATGCTCAACTTACAACACAGACTCCATAATGCAATTGCGCAAGGGTGGACAGAATGGCCAATACGTACACCGCTGTTGATTCAAACGCCAAGCCAGGACTCAGGATCAGAGCCACTGACGCTAGAGCTGTGACTGGGAACAGAAGCCAATCGAAGGCTTCACAACGGGTATTACTCATTTGAGCCACAATCAGACGACAGCACATATGAGAGAAAACAGTTCCAACCATATAGAAAAACGCCCTCGATTCATGAATCAATATATCTGCTGGAGACAGAAAGACCCATAGTGTAGTCACAACCATAAGTATAATGGATGAGAACAGTGGTCGACCTGCTTCTAAAAAGGGACGCATTTTCCCAGTACCGTCTTTGTAGGCCCTATAAACACGTTATTTTATTTAAATTCGCTGAAAATTATGTCATTTATATTTATACTCGTTACAATAATTGGGCAGTAATTTCTATTTACCTATATACATTGTAGCACGCCATAGGCATTGACAGACCGATAGAGCCGGCGTACAGCAGAAACTCGACCAAATTTCCACTGGTGTAGCCATAGGGCAAATCGTGCTTCCAGATTTCATGACCACCAAATCCACTTATAATGAATACCAAAAAGCAAGCCTAAAAGCAAAAAACAATCGTGACCCGGTTACAATGGCCATGAAAATATTGATACTATTTTCGTTTTTCATCTCATGAAATAGTATTTGGGCAACATTTCAGGGTACTGAGTACAGGGACTTCGCTAGAAGACATGAAAATATTGTTAGAAATTACCAGCATGGATGCATCATATCCCCAAGGGAGGTACAATACTCCAGTATTATACTTTTCCCAATGAGAGAAAATGAAATTGAAGAAGACGTTCCAATAGCAGAAGAACATTCTTTTAATAGAGATACTGTAATGCCCGCGGCCAAATACGGAGTATAACCCAGTAGGAATGAACACTGTTGTCCATGAGTCCAGCCCATGGTCAAATAATTCGCCAAGCGGTCCAGAAGACCCAGTCCGTCTTGCTTGCTTGCCATCAATTCCATCTGGAAATTATCAATTCATAGTGACTGATTTAGTTCAAAGATGTAAAAATTAGATGTATTTTCAAAATTAACTGTGACCATTATGGTAACAAAAACAATATAATACCTTATTTTGTATGCCTTGTAAAGATTATTTTGCATTTGGCTTAATTTGACGAAAGCACAGTAAAGGAATGTGTAATATGTAAATGTATACAAAGAGTTATACAAATATTCATTCATACCTAGAGTATGGCTCATAAATAGATTGAATGCAGCCAATATCCAGACCCATTTAGGAACAGGAGCGTAGTCTGATTCTGGAGTACCTCCTCCGCCGGCATAAAAGTGGTAGTCATAGATGCTTAACAAAACGAAGTTGGCTACGGTGAACAAAAATCCCGTAAACGTAAGAAGGTTTGGCGCTATCCACATTGGGCAGATCTATTTCATTCAAAAAGAATTTAAGACATGATAAAACATGATTGCACTGACTTAAGATTAAAAATACAAAATCATCTTGTACATTGATAAGATATATTGATCTCATTACTGCTAATCTGATGCTGTAATAATATGTACTTATACTTATAACTTGCTACTTGTGACGGCAACCGTTTTGGTAAAACTTATACGAAAATACATTTTATGCAAGTATAACAACTGGTATAGAATCCCTATAAAGTAGAATATAAATCCACACAAGGAAGCAGAAACGAATTAGTCGATTAATGGATACCCAAACGTTAGAAAGTTGTCTTGTCCCCCGAAAATTTCTTAATTTTATGTTTAGACAATTTCTAAATCGCTCAATTCAATTTATATTTACTCAACCCAAGTTATTGAAGTTTTTGTATACTTTATACAAGCAACCAGTACTGCTATTGACTTCATTTGAATATTTCAAAATTTTGGTTTAGTTTTGACATATGGTTTAGAGGTAGTAGACATGTGTTATATAGTCTAGGTTTTGCTTTAGGGTCTCCCTACCAGACATAGTTGATATAGGTAGGTAAAAATGCTTCACATCATATTATGGTTATAATATAAGAGATAGTTTAACACATTACTTCAACTATATTACACAGTCAATTATACATTCTAAAGTAAGTTGAGTTCAATATTTTATAAATACCTACAAAAATAAAATGTCAGAAATGAAAAAATCTCGAATCTGAATCTGCAAAACGACAATAAAGTATGAACGAAATCATCTCCGAGTGGTGGTACAAAAACATTGCTATTGCTAAGCCCTTGAACTTTGATACCAGGATTCACCATGCCACATATGTACGTACAACGAACATGACATGCTTGATAAGAAAGGGCAGTGAGAATGAGAATATGTGAGCAAGTGATAATAAAGTATTTATTACTCAATGAATGGACATTTTGATACCTATAAATAAATAAGTAATCTTAAAGCCTTAAATCGATAAACTAATTTTCCACTTGTTAAAATCAAATAAAAACGCATTTTCATTCACTTTACTGAATTAAAATTAAAGTATATCAAAATCTAAAATTTGCAAATTGAATATTATAATATTATTATGTCTTACCTTAACCACAGCGTTCCAAAATGGGTGCATAACATAGTTGCTCAGTGGACTTGTGTCAACTGAAGAGTACTGAAACAAAAAATTACAAAACTAATAAAATAATTGTCTTTTAATTGATTGTTGTTGCGTCGAAAGTATACACTATAATATAGCATTAATACATACCATTACAAAATACTATCATTTCAAAACAAATTATTTTCATTATTATTTCATTAAAAGGATGGCAAATAATTTTTGATGTAAGTAAACAAGCTTCATACTTATCCATAAGCCATTCATATTACAATCGGTTACATATTATTGGAATTTTAAGAACGAATACAAAGCAATGAGATGAAAGATACTTTGATTATTTAATTTATTTTCTACTCACACGCTAAAAGGATAAAATTTAGGGCTTTTCGCTTGAAACTGGCCAGTGAGATGATAAAACAGAGGAGATTTAAAAAGTACGAAATAACAAATTTGTTTATAATACACTAAAAATATTTTAAGCGTCATTAGTCATTGTCATAATGCTATTATCATTACGAAAAAAATTAACAGTTACAGTTTAATTCTTAATGTACCTTGTAATTATCGAATCCCTGTAAATGCTCGGGAGTTAAATATTGGACTTCAAGACGATAACCCATTTTGAGATTTTCTCAGCAAGTTTTATAAACAAGTATGTATTAGATGAGAATGAGAATCTTTCTTGCCTGCAAAGGAAAACAGGTAACATTAACATTTTTATTAAACAAAAATGACAAGGTATGAAAATGAAAACCAACAATAATATTTTAATATCTCCAATGGCCAACCTAAAAGTCAAATTGTAGCAACACTATTATTTGTTTAAGTTCTTGTAACTCACTCTATATTTTCTTGGGCTCAGCTCTTTTCTTGGTAGAAAACTTAGTACAGTACACATTCAACAAAATGATTCGTAACTTATCCATAAGGAACGTTCGTATCAATATCATTTTCCCGTAATGCATAATGCATGATCAGAGAGAGTAGTCTCGTTAGGAAGTTCAAGCATTGATCGATTTCGATATGATAATTTTAAAATTTTTGAAAAGATCATTTTAACAAGCATTTTAACCCTGGAGAAAGTGTAACTACATTAAGTTCTTAAAAATATTAATCGTAAGAGCGTCACATCACTTATTATGTTGCATATTATGTCTAATGTCTAAGTCTATCCATGACATGACCAATCACATTTCTACATTCTACACGGCTACGGCTTGAGGAATGATCAATGAGGAGCTCTTCGTTCTTAGCCATTATTTCAGTACGCAATAGGATTTTGCAAGAGAGAAATTCTAAAAGTATAATTAGATTCAGGCTTAAGATTGTGGATATCATAAAATAAGTCAAATAAAGAGGAGAAGGGAGGTAGATAATTAGGACAGTGAGTACTTGCATCTATAAACATCATTATTAATAATAATTGATAATAGTAGCATTAAATATTTTTCAAAAAGGTTTAACGGAATGTTGAATGTGTTGTGGATTACCTATGGTTATTGACTTCTACTTCATATCATCCTTACTTAAAACGTCAACAGATTACATCGTTGTCCCCGTCATTTTGTTCCATTTGGTCAGTGGCTGATGTAATTGTAAGATTTACAATTTTGAATTTATTAAGGCCTTTATCAAATGCTTGCTACTTCAGCCGTCTACAGTCTACTGAGTCTACAATACAATGAAAAATTAGACACATTCAAATTAGTACACACATACTAGTTACCCTTTACTGTTAATATCAGAAAAATAATTAAAACAATACAAACTTGAAAACTGTAAATCAATTTGTGCCGGCCGTTAGATTATAGACTTAATAAAAAATTAAATACACGCCCGACTCAATAAATGTTTTCAAATCGGAAATCTTAAATACTTACCACACCGACAATGACGCCCGTCGTTCTTTTCCTTTCCTTCCGTCTGCCCTAACCTGATTTTGGATTTTCTATTCAACTTTATTTGTTTTACAACAATTACCGTTTTGTATGAGTTAACTTTCAGGCGCGTCTTGCACTCTGTATGCAAAACTTTTTACTTGATTTGCCTCAAGTTTATGCATACTTTAACAATTGAGACTATTGATTAAATTTTGATAATTTTTAACCTATTCTACTATGACGAAATCAATCATTTTTTACATACCGACGTCCTTTTGTTTACTACCTTTTGCCTTGTCAGAAAGATAATAACAGGCAATGATAACAAGGCTGCGTATAATATGTAGGTCTATCGTGCGCCTCTCGGCCTCTTTAGCACACAGCAAGTGTTTGTTAGTTTTGCTTCCACCTTCTACGCTTTTGGTCGTACCTTTTACCTTGGTTGATTTTGTGTGACTAAAAACTAAACCGATTGATGACTACATCTTCATCATCAAGTAGGACATTCTCCACTTTTGCTATTTGCTGGTTGTACGGCACGTGACTTTCATTATAAATTTGGATTTTGTGGCAGTTATTTTGTGTGTGTGATGCCAGTAGTGCAGCAGTATGGGTATGACGTTAATGTTGGCGTGCCGTGCGTGCTCTGCTCGTGTGGTGGTGTAGTAGTACTAGGGAACATGCATATATGACGTCTGAGAATTTGGGCCATTTTTAAACCTCCTCTCTCTATGGTCTGTCTGCCAGCTTTCATTTTAGTGAAACCCCCCTAATGACATTTTTCAAAAGAAATTCAAAAAAGGAGCAACAATATTAATTTCTTAGCTCGCCTAGCCTAAGGAAGCGAGCTTATAGAACCGCACAGTCCGTTGGCGAACAATAACTTTTGAACTACCTACATTGACGGAAGTTGACTAAACTTGGTGGTATTAAAAGTAGATATTAACCTACTTTTAATTTTTGCAGGGGCATTTCAGCCTGAAACATTTCCAGTGTGACCGCCACTTTTAGGCGAGCTCTCTGTGATGCTTTCTGTTTAGTTTTTTGTAATCCACCTTTCCTTCAATCGCAGATGTCATTTATATAGTTCCCTTGTAGTATTATATTTTTAGTGCTTTAGTGGTAGGAAAAAAGAATAATTTGTTCTTGTTTAAGGGCGGTCTCTACTTTTTTTGTGGATAGTCTTGGTTTCCCGTTTTTCCTGAGCCCTAAATTTGCTTGATACTAAACGCTTTCATCTTTTCTTCATCCTGATATGACAATTGGTAACCTCTTGATATTATAAACGATAAACTACGGAATATTTTCGTAATGACCAACGTGTCCCATTATACATCTAGCAGGGGTCGGTGTTCCCAAAAACGTAGATTTGTCATAGATTCGAATATTTGTACCCTACTTCTACTTCCTACCCCTACTGTACAGAGTAAAACGTTTTCTTTGCCAATTGAATCAAAAAGGAGTATGTAATAGATTTAGAAATTGAATTCGAAGTTAGGAGAATAATTGCAGGAAAATTAAATAAATATTAAAACTAGTAGACTCTAAAATTCCCATTTTTGTTGTCCTACAAAACAGTTTTATAGCAAGCCTTTTTGTAATTTATAAGTTCATTAACATAACATAACAATAACAAACAAAAGCCTTGTCTAAGCTGCAAAATTGGTGAACATGTACTACAATTACGTCGTACACGAAAGTAGGCAGAGACCCTTAAGCGGCATTCGAATTCGAAGTTGACTCAATAGTACTGAAACTGCATGCTGCTGTGTTGTAATGTAGCTGTAGACTTTACAATAAATTATGTTGCCAGAAATTTTAAAATATTATCTGAATTCATATGAGGGAGATACGGAAATAATGATAATGAAATGGTTACAAACTAATTCTGCGTAGTGTATTTGGATATAAATCTATTAGCGTGAAATTGACGATGTACATATTATTTCAATTTATTAATAATTTCTTTATTCTTTACTATCTTTACATACGGCATTTGATTACATAGTTTGTGCATCGACCCAAGTGGTTACATAATAGACACAACTTAGTACACACAAGAGTACTGGTCAAAAAGCAAAAGTAGGGAGTAAAGCAGTTACTTTAGTCTAGGACTAGGAGCATTGCGCATGCTGTCTGTGTAGGCGGAAGCAGACATAAAGCAGCTGGCTATCCCAACAAGCAACTTTACCACGAATTGTGTAGCTTTTTTTGGAACAACTAGAAGGATCTTGTGCTTGAGCTTCTTCGCCGAGGTAGTTAGGTTGAGTTGTGGCGTCGTGAGGAAAAGATTACAGACTTTACTCTCGACAACTATTATAACGTGCTTTGAAATTAATTTTTGACCAAAATCGCTATTCCATTTGGATTGAAATAACAAAAGGGCATTGTTGACATTACCTTATGTGAAGCTCAAGTAAGAATTGTGACAGAAGTTGGCTGTTTTAGTGACTTTTCTGAGCAGCAATTTATTATTTTTATTACGGGTTTGAAAATAACCATCTTTCATTTTTGTTTTACAGCTGCATCCATTGTGGATGAGATGCTTATTCTATCGCCGCTGCACCACCCGCCATTCGGAGTAAACCAGCAACTGTCATCTTCTACTGGAACTGATTAAGTTGTCTTGATCTTTTCTGGTGTCTGGTGTTTGAAGTTGTAACTAACTTGTAAGTAAAATTATAGTTATACATTTCTTTGTTATTCATTATTATTATTAGTTATTATTATGTATTAGGTCATTTCATTTTCATTATTAAAGCTTCCAGGAAATAGTAATAGTAGAAGTGTAGTCAGTATTCAGTACTTGAGTAGTTGATTATACCTATTATCATACATTCTAGTAATTGTAGTTGGTATTATGCATTTATTTTATGTATGTACTATATGAGTTTTAAGTTTTGCTGCTTTATTATTTTGTCAGTCATTTTGGTAGTCAAATCAATAAATTCATGTAAGCTCAAAGCAAACCCACTAGTATAATATATACTTCATAGTTTAGAGATTTCCCACAAATGGTGACCGGTCACCAAATTAACATGAATAGGTATTGAAATGACTTCAATATAGTCTGTGTTATCCCGAAATTGTGGGAAATGTGTAGTATTGTGTAAGTTTATGTAAACGTTATTAGTGGTCTAAATGTTCACAGGGTTTTTTGTTTGGTTTTGAAGGAGTACAAATGCATCCTGTAGGAAGAGAAGGGGGGTTGACTTCTTGGGAACCATATAACAACAGTAATGTACAACAGTTGGCGAATCTAAATAGCCACCAGTCGCCAGGGCTTGGTCCTAGCGCATCACCCGAACCTCCTGTTAATCATAGAGGCAATCATTCACTTCCACATCCTCATCTCCTTCATCAATCACCAGATCCTATTCAACATCATAACCATTTGAGTACTCCTCAACCGATTTCACCCTATCTACCTTATCACCAGAATCATATTCATTACTCACCTCCTCCTCCACATCAAATAGGGAATCCTCTTCCACCTTATGGAGCCCACCACACTCAGGTTTCATCTATGCCGCAATTACCGCAGCCTCCACAACATTCAGTTGTCAATTCTGGTGCTCCAGGAATGCAATTACCGACGCATCCTTCTACACACGTTGTGCCATCACAATCACATCATGTTCCGATCTCAAGTCACTTGCAATCAGCACCAATTCATCAGTACATTAATCCGCAACCCCAACAAACTCACATAAATGCAGCTCAACACCAACCTTTTAGCTTGAAGTTACCAACAAATTCTCCACAGCCAATTTCCGGTCCTTTGACTCCTAATCCGGTACCACATACGCCACAGGTATTTAAGCCGTTGAAACACAATTAATTATGTGTACCTTAATGCTATTTATTTATTTTTGTTTTCAACTATATTTGAAAGGTTTTTTCATATTTGGATAGGGTGTTCCAACCACAAATCCTTTCATCAATGGACCAACCAATACTGAGCATGATCTTCATCCTGAATTATTGGCTTTAGGATGGAGAAAATTTTGGAGCAAGCGGGAAAACAGATGGTATTTTTGGAATTGTACAACAGGCGAATCACTATGGGAAGTTCCTCCTTTACCAGGGCGCCATGCTACTGGACACAACCTGGTATAGTAGTAATAAATTTATTTTTTAACTTTTAGACAAAACTTTTGTGTACTATGTATGTTAGTAAATAGTGGTAAATAGTAATTACTACAAAATATTATTACTGAATTAATTCTGATTTGCTAAACAGTTGAGACTAGCGGGATGGGATAATTGACTATTTATAAACTTGGAATAAATCTTGCTGCCTATTATCAATATCACTGAAATGTGTTTTTCAATATTTAGTACGATCCGCTTACCGACCCATTGGGAATTCAGTGTAGCAATGGACCTAGCGTTTCTGTTGGGATTAAGCGACGGGCATCTTCAGGTGAACATATAGGGAGTCCGCCTTTGAAAAAATTTATTTTAACGTAAGTACCTATTACTTATGTTATTGAAAGTGATTTATGCACTTCGTTTCTCCTTCTATCTTATTGGTAGTTGAAGTGATTATTGTAATACTGAGAATCTTTCATTTTAGAGGACCATGGGATTTAGAGATATCGTCTAATGTTTATTCTTCTGAAGTGGCAGCTCCACATCCGCATTTATTACCTCCGCACCCAGAAGTGGAACAATTGAGATCGCAGCTCGTTGCTAAATTGCGTCAGTGTTACCAACAGTGCTGTGTATCAAGGGAAGCAATTGATGCCCCAAAGGAATCTTTAAACAGGTCACCATAATTCAAGAAGATTAAAAAAATTTTTGTTTGTGATTAGTAGCACTTAGCACTTGTTTTCGATAGGTAATGAGTTGTGTATGTCGGAGTCATTCGGCGTTTGAGTACCTATTAATGTTTTCAATAATGTACCTCAACGCATACCTTCATGTGCTAAAAATACATAGACGTATGCGTTAGGGTACATCATTGAAAACATTAATTTAGTTAGGCTGTACAAAGAAAAAATGTTATTTTGTTATGATGAAAGCGATGACGAGTCTGACCACAGTTCAATTTTCTTTTTGTCCTGTAGTTGAAGGTTTTCTTCACCAGTGGACTAATGTGAAAATTTGTGGATTTTGACAGAATTGAGGCATTTGTCTGAACATTTCAATGATTAATCTTCTACATTTAAATTTAAATTGGAAAGCCAAAACTTAAACTTTGGTTTTGACGATACTCAGTTTAAATTTTTGGTTATGAATTACAGATGGATCATAGAGCGGAAAGTGACTGATCTCAAGGGAATTGACCCTATATTTCCATCTTGCGATAATCCTGAAGGAGTTGTTTCCCAAGTCATGATGAAGGAGATAATGAACGATATTCCAATGAAAGTCATTAAACCCAGATTTACAGGGGATGCTCGGAAACAACTGGCTAAGTTTGCTGAGGCTTGCAAGAAAACAGTCGAAACAAGGTTTGTATAATTCATGAATGTTCAGTTCAAAATAAATCTTGGACAGTAGTCACCTACTATGTATATATTGTTTATTTATTTTTAAAAAAATTTGAGTAATGATGAAAACGATGACGAGTCTGACCACATTAAAATCGCTGTTTTGTTTCCAATCGTTGAAGGTTTTCTTCGACACATTTGGAATTTATGTTGCGGTGGTGGGTCTTGATAGAACTGAGGCATTTGTCTGAACATACCCGTTTTTAGTAATTTTATAAGGCCATTTTGTTGGCGTTTCACATTATTTTTATTCATCTAAAATGATTTGTTTCATGCAGGAGTGCATCTAGTGAAGCCAGAAAGGTTGTGAAGTGGAAAGTTGATGAAACGTTCTCATGGCTGAAGTCGACAACTGGACAACCTTATGAAGCATTTCAAGAAAGACTTGCTCATCTTAAAGTAATATGCCAACCCCATGTACACTCAGCTGCAAAAGTATCAGTAGAGGGCATTTGTAAAAAGATAAGCTTATTAGCGAAACAATATGCTCAAACTGTACGCGAGTCTCATTTGAAGCTTCTTGTTGATCCAGAAGGGAAACAGGATAATGACCCGGTATTTATAAAAATTAACTTGATTTATTTGTTTTTAATTTAAATATATTAATTTATGGTGTATTTTGGTTAGAATAAATTTTTGTGGATTTTGTAAGTGTCTTAATTTATGTGTAATGATGAAACTGATGACGAGGTTGACCACACAAAAATCGCTGTTTTGATTCCTATAGCCGAAGGTTTTCTTGGGCGCCTATGGAATTTATGTTGTGATTGTGGATTTTGATAAAACCGAGGCATTTGTCTGAACATTTGACACTTAATAAGTGCATAGTGATAATAGATTTTTATGTTCTGTCCCAGTTGGACTGCTACTTTATTTAGCGTAGTTTCAATTGGATTCCTTGTTCTATGATTATTTATCCATTTAATAGGAAAAGTGCAGGGTAAGATGCCATCCGGCATTGTGTGGTGCTTATACTTTCTCTGAAACTGGACGTTTGCCACAAATCGATTTTCTTCAACCGGACAGAGATCATGCTGTGTTAAAATTTCGGAACGATGCAGTAAAAATAACTACGCAGTACCTTCAAAAATTGGTATGTTATTATTTTATAAATCAATTTTATTTATTTATTTTATGTATTATTTTAGCGAGTGAAAATATAAGAAATCACGCAAGCTGGGAACCGATTGTAGCTGACGAAGTTGACAATTTCAGCATCTACTCTACTTTAGAATATGAGAAAACTAATTTCTCGAATTTTTTTTAAAAATCCGCTGTTTTTGAGTTATGACGGTTTTTACCCAAAAACTATACGTGAGAGTAATTTCAAAACTACTGAACATGATCGCATGGCTTTTCTCTACATAGAGTAATCAAAACATTTTTCAAAATTTTCGCAAAATGCATTTGATTCGAATTTTATGTGCATTGAGTTTATGAAGAATTTTAATGCAGATACAAATGTTTCTAAATCGTCTTCAACTCTAAAAACATTATTCGAAGTTTTTACAAAATTTTGGATTTTTGAAAAATGTTTTGAGTGCCCCATGGTTATGTAGAGAACAGTTATGAGATCATTTTGGCACTGGTTTCGTCAAAATCGGTTAAATAGTTTTGAAATTACTCCCACGTAAAGTTTTTGGGTAAAAACCGGCATATAACTCAAAAACAGCGTATTTTAAAAAAAATTAGAGAGATTAGTTTTCTCATTCTAAAGTAGAGTAGATGCTGAAATTGCCAACTTCGTCTGTTACAATCGGTCACCAGCCAGCCTTCTCTTATATTTTCACTCTAGTAAAGTTATTGAACGAACATGACAGAACGTTACTATTTTCAAAAAAGATTGCTAATATCACCATTTTTTAATTTCAGGAACAATTATATCGATACAACTGCGTAGACGATAGAAAATTTGAATATTTTCTTGTTCGTAGCTATTGTCTTCTAAAACGTTATAATGCATATTGTGAAGATTTTACGTCTGCACAAAGTTCTCAAGGTGCGTTTGAATTAAACATTTTATGGTTGCAATTAATTTTTTAGACGCGTATTTGGGAGAGTTTTTGAAATAATGAAATAATATAGGGTCTTTGCCAGTTCCGGTGTTTGAATCAATTCAGAGAAACTTTGGTGTAACATTCGAATGTTTTTCGTCTCCATTTAACTGCTACTTCCGTCAATACTGCTCCGCTTTTCCGGATACTGATGGGTATTTTGGTTCTCGTGGAAATTTTTTAGATTATCATCCCGTATCAGGTTCTTTTGAGATGAATCCACCATTTGCCGAAGATCTTATTGATGCTGCCATCACTCATGCTGAGGAGTTATTAGGTAAATTGCCATTTTATAACACAACTTCATTATTTTTTCTTTGAATTATAATTTGTTTCGTTATGATGAAAATGATGACGAGTCTGACCACATATAAAATTCTGTTAAAAAGGATTCTTAAAGAAGGTTTTCTTCAATTTTGAATTTAAATGTCGGAGTTAGTGGGTTTTGACAGATTTGAGGCATTTGTCTGAACAAACAATCAACATTGTGTATAGAAAATAGTTGTGCCGTGTTATAACGAGCTTTTCGATTTAGTCACACATGGCTAGTATGGTTTACTTATTATGTTATTATCTTTTTAGGTGGAACTAGGGAGCCTATGTCTTTCATCGTCTTTGTGCCAGATTTCACGGAAGAAAAAGACAACACTGCTGCTGCTGATTTAGAATGCCAGTGGATAAGACGGTTGGAACAATCGAGGTGGAAAAGAAAACAAGTCACCATACCTGCATATGAGCATGAATATCGCCACGGTGCACAGCATGCTGTGCAAAAGTAAGTTATAATTATGCATATCCTAAAATAAAACTTAGTGAAGTGATTTAAATACTAGTTTGAAAATTTGTGTAGAAAAAAATTACTAATGGAATTAAAATTTTTTAATAGGAGCGAAGTTTCAGTTCGAGCAACACACGCTACTGTTGTGTTTTGGCTTCAAAATGAATCTGGATGGGAAGAATGGAAACCAACGGAGCAAAAAGTTGACGCTTTAATTGATTCGTATAGACCTGGAAGGGAAAGAGAGCGCGACCGACAAGACCTGCTTTCTCCAGAGCGACAAAATCCTCATCAAGCAGATAAAGCTGTTGCGGCCGCTGCAGCAGCAGCAGCAGCTGCTATATAATTTTTTGCAGTTATTACTTAATTTGTGTTGTCGATGTTAGTTAGGCAATTAATCCCGTGATTTATGTGTTTACTGCGTAATTGTAACGGTTTATCTAATTAGCCAACTGTGTTGACTATAGTAGACTTAATAATACATTAGGAAGACATAGGTGTACTTGTACAAATACCTATATCATATTATTTATAGTTATCTGTGGTCTCAATCTCAATATTATCTCATTGTCAGTTAAGATAATCCAATATCCCACCCTACCGGAAGCACTTGGTAGAATTACGTAGTGAAGTAATACGGCTTTGCTCTTTGTGATATCAGTCCATAAGGAGTGGTGTGGTATTATTGGTAGTTACATGCGTTAGGTTCTTTAGGTGTTAGTTTCAAAAGTAAATTAAAAACTGTTAAAGTTTATACGTGTAGTAAACTTGAATAGGTTTGTATTGTATTTGACTCGTGTTTTTTGTAAAATATATTGTGACATAAAATTCTTAGTTAATATCTTAATATAACATGCACTGCAGTCGGTATTAGTAAATATATCATTTATTAATATTTTAGAGATACTCCATTGATGTGGGGAAACGGAAATTAGAGAAATATTATATGTAACTTGCGTGATGAAAAAACCAGTACAAATATTATTATTGTCGAAGGAAAAGTAAATAGAGCCCTGGGAGCCCGAATTTCCATAAGCGAATTTTGAAAGGTTTTCAGAAAAACACAAAATTTTATTGGCAAATGTCTTGGCAACTACCTCTATTATCCTAGACAACCGCAAATGTCACTGTTGAATACTGTTTATTTCCATGTTTATTTCGCATAAAACAACTTCAAAAATGATAACAATGAAATTCGCGTGCCAAATAACTTACAAAGAAATCCCAGGGCTCTATTTACTTTTCCTTTTACAGTAAGTGCATGCGAATTCAATGACTAGAATTTATAACGCTGTGCAATAGATTTAGATCATGTCGATTATTACTGTAAAAGGAAAAGTAAATAGAGCCCTGGGATTTCTTTGTAAGTTATTTGGCACGCGAATTTCATTGTTATCATTTTTGAAGTTGTTTTATGCGAAATAAATATGGAAATAAACAGTATTCAACAGTGACATTATGCGGTTGTCTAGGATAATAGAGGTAGTTGCCAAGACAGTTGCCAATAAAATTTTGCGTTTTTCTGAAAACCTTTCAAAATTCGCTTATGGAAATTCGGGCTCCCAGGGCTCTATTTACTTTTCCTTCGACAGTAATGAATAGTAAATTGCAAATAGACGTAATTTAGTACTTAAACTTGTTTCTCATTATAAAATCTCATAGGTGTACTCATATTATAATTCCCTAGTATTATTATCGAACATCATTTATGGCTTGGCTTGTATCTTAGTGTTTAATTTCTATCAATTGTGAAACATCAATTTTTTGATTTATAGTTTGGAGACAGTTAATGCGGTAAGTCAGCATAGTACTTTACTTGCTACGTGCTATGTTCGTCAAATTATATATTGGTAGTTTGTAATGATAGGTCCACAAAATAAATTAAGGGTAGTATTGTTTACAGTACCTCACCTTTTTCTATAAAATTTAACAGATCGAAATAATTTTGGTTTAATTCAAAATTAGGGTTAGTTTGGACAAAGTAAATTATTGAAGATATGACTAATATATTAATAATATTATATTATATTTTGCTTCGCTTAATGTACATAAACGTAATTAATACCTAATGAAAAAATTTTGCTTTGAACTTACGCTCTTGCTGTACAGCTTTAATTAATTCGTTGTTTATGTCATATTAACAATGGAGGTTTTAATGCAATTTAATACGTGACTTATGATTATTTATTTAATTTACAACTCACAATTAGTTGAAATACGATTACAGTCGGTGTCGATATTTAATCTAAGAAAATGTGTTGAATCAACAAATGCCAAATAGCTTGTAGTATTTTAATAATTGTAATATCTATTATGTCCATGTCTTAGGTAATAGAACATGCCAGTCTTACTATTATAATAATTGCTATTTAGCTATGTAAAGTTAACTAGTTTACAAAGCTATGTTTTTGTTGGTATTCAGTTCATTAGTAAATCTGGTGATGTATTGAAGTGGTAATTAGAACAATTACAATTAGTTTATTAGTTAGACGTTTTGTTGACCATTTTGGGTAACAGTAATGAGAGTCAGGATCAAAAACTGTGACCAATATTTCTTTTGACAGCCAGGAATAAATCTTGTTTGTTTATATTATTATTATCTGATTGTAAATGACAACCCATGAATTATTATACTGAAATATTTGACTTTCGAAATATCAATTCTAATAATAATGAGTTTAGGAATACAGCAGTTTATCATTCGTTGTAAACTACATATTCCCATTAAATCCAATTGAACAAATTAGTATGAAACTATAGGATCGACGTATTGTTTGAATTATTTGTCACCTCAGCCTCAGCCCATTTAAATATAGTGTAGTATTTTATTGTAATCAAGCTCTCTGAATGAATTGTTTGATTTAGAAAAGCCTTATCTGTCATTGGATGAGGATGAAAACAAGGACGGTATTAGCTAATTATTATTAGCGTTTGTTTCCTATTTTGATGAATATAATATTTTATTATTATGCATTGTAGATGACATCGACAGTTAATATTTAAATAAATGAACTTCGAATGAACTATTAATTGTTCTGCTAATTCATATCATTGTGCGCATTATTTTTTGTCATCATTCCATAATCTTGTCATGTAGCATTTGAACTTGAACCTTAAAATATTTTTATTTACAGGCCACTAATTTAGTCAAACAAAAAGTAGTATATAATACAGAGTACAGGTAATAAGTTAGTTTTAGTTAAATCTCTTAGTTCATTTGATTTGTGTACAAACTTGCATGTCTAGTGCACTTGTACTTAATTCAAACCAGGATATGAAATTATGAAAATTATATTTAATTTACTTAGCGTGCAGACTGCAGACCTTGCCCTAGTGTTGGCTATAGTTGACTGTGCTATAGAATTAATTATAGATATACTTTAATTGCTTTACAAACTCTATATACACAAATGACTACCATTACAATGCTACAAGGACATTTCCTGTCCCATAGATTTATATGCTAATACTTATATTAAGAAAAGGTGGAATAGTTGAGTTAAAACTAAGATTTATGACCCGTTACTTGGAATGATGAGTGTGAGCTGTAAAAAAGTGAACGGAAAGTGAATTGAGTCTTTTTACTATACCTATTTTTGAAAATTACGATTGCGAATTCATATTGCAAGGTGCAAGTAAAATGACAAGAAGTCAAAAGACCAATTTTTATTAGTTCTTAGTTGTTTTCCTCACCTAAAACCAATTGGTTTAATGTAGTAGTAATAATGCTAATGCTATTAGCTATTGTTATAGCTAGGGGAAGAGTGGAACATGGAGACTGGATGCAGATAGATGGTTGGTCTGGTTGGTAAAAGCCCCAGCAGCCCATATCATTCCCATAGACTCAAAGACGCACGTAGACAGGCCTTTATATCACGTTGCCCATATTATTGGTTTAAATTACATTACGTGATTGATTGTGTGAGCATGTGGGATGTATATGGATGCGACATGCGAGTCAAAGTGTTTGTTAATTCTCAAATTTATTATACTCACTTCACTTACTAACTAAACTACTATGCATCTATTACGTACGCAATTTCGTTGTGCACTATTTGTTAGGTATTAAAGATTCTCTTCTGGTAAAATTATTGGCACGGGCACTTGGATAAATTAATTGGATGCCAAAGTGGCAATGGGTTATAATGATAGATATTATAGTTAGCTTAGCCAACCATTGCCATTACTATATAACCAGTAAAGGTGTACAATGTCCATTTACTCTGTCAAGTTATGGTGGAATATGAGCTTAGATATCCTTACTATATATACAATACTACTACATAGTACATCTCTACTACATGCGTGTGAATAGTTATAAATATATACCTTTTAAGTATTAGACCTACTTCAAGAGAGCGGATAAAATTATGATAAGGTAAATAGGGTTGGTAAGTTGGTAGGAGACTTCTAGGAGTGGAGTAAGGTGTACCTAAGTTTATCGATTATTGATATAAAATTAGAAAAGTCATCCTGAATTGAACTCTTTACTTAACCCATAATAATATTAATTCGAAGTTGTAGTGTGTTGTATCATTTATGTACTATGTACTGTATGTACTAAAACAGAAAACTGTCTATAATAATAATATGTCTGTCTGTTATGTGCTGTATTAAGCATTTACTATGACGAGTACGACTACAGACACTCTACTCTTTAACGGTAACGTGTTCAATGATAGGAAGGAAGGAATGCATTCGAATGTATAAAGTGTGCGGCACACCTACACCTATAGAAGATACGATACCATTTACCATTATACTTTTGGCTTTGTCTGATTCTACTCTACTAGTGACCAGTTCCTGAATTTGACCTGTTTCATATATTATTACTGCCATTGTCAAAGAACGACTATAAAATATTATAGCCTTGTATAATATTTTGTGTTCGTATGCATGTGCTGTTCTCCGTGATACACTAAACCTAAAGCCAAACGAGTACAAGTGTGCGATACAATGTAAGTGTAAAACTGTAAATAACGTAACCAAAACCTGTATTTTGAATTTTGTAACGTGGACTTATGGGCAATGCACACTGTTGTGAAGGCATTTCTGCGTATACATGGAATGTCATTTACTTGACATGGGCCACGGCAACATCAGATTAGAATTCGTAATTGAGTATCAAATAGAGTAGAAATAGATTAGAAGAGTAGAATGAAAGAGCCAGAATAGATCAAATCAGCTGATTGATATTGAACAATATCTCATTTATTATCTAATATCCTTTATTGAGGGGGAAACCTGTGAACGTAAGCTGTAGTAGAGTAGATAAATATTTTGGTGGTGCGTCTTTTTGTTTCTGCTTGATAATTTATTGGTCTCTAGATCTGTTTTCTGTATAAAGTATAGTTAACAAAATTTTGTGATAATGGTCAATGGTAGTAAGTAACAATATTATAGGTAATGTAAATAATTTTGATTGTGTTTGTGTAAATGATTTGTGTTTGTTTTTAAATAGATTTCCACTACTTGTCTTCACTGTCACCGATATTTACATTGATTTGAAGGAGAAGAAGACTACATTGTCAATAAAATGGCCACAGCTCCCGTTGTCATTCCAGCATCTGGAAGACATACAGCCACGGTAAAATCAATGGATTACATTTCCAAAAGTTTTAGAATTATATTCTTTGATACCAAATCACTATTACAAATTATGCCTACAAAATACAAATTATAATTATTTTCAGATAATATTTCTTCATGGACTTGGTGATACCGGGTATGTATCCAGCCATGTTTAATATTGATAAATTGTCATTAAAAATTACCGTGTTATGCATTACATGTTATTTTGATGTCTTACCATTACCCCTGACCACATCTTGCAAGACCATTGCTAGCATGACTTAATATACTTATTACAACAATAGATCTAGTTTTAATTGTTTAATTTTATTCATTATATACGTATTGAAGCATGCATGCTCCAAGGAAGATTTCTTAAAGTTGGAAATATTTTTCTCTAGGCATGGATGGGCTAGCTCCTTAGCCATGATTAAACCTTCTCATGCAAAATTGATTTGCCCAACAGCGTAAGAAATACATTACATTATTATCTACTAGACATGATATTATTATACTATTATGCTTCGTAATTGTTATATATATGTTAGTTTGTTAATTAGTTTTGCCAGTTGCCACATTACGTAACATATTCTGCCATTATCATTATACCCAAGGCAAATTATAGGGATCCTCTATTCTGAAACCTTATTGCGAGTGTGAGCCACAGAAAGCGCGCAATGTATATGCTACAAAACACACGTTGGGGCGGCCCTACTCTTCGCCAGCTTGAGCATGAAAAATGCTATCTTCCATGTTTTAAATCATAAAAATATGAAATGTTTTTTAAAAATACTGACTCGTTATTGCAATCATTATAGGAACAAAAATATCTTCAAAATGTTCATATGTTGACCACAATTAATTTTTTAGCATTAAGTGTGCTTTAAAATACAGCTTCCTACGCCCCGGCGTGGCTTTGGTCGTTTACTTACGCGCCACGCATGAGCAAAGGAATGGAGGGTGCCTATAAGCTGCTTACCTTCCCACCTCCCCCAGGGGGGAGGAAAGGAAACAGTTTATGTTTTGTCTGGATTATACCTTTATTTCCATGTTGCAGTCCAACCATTCCAGTTACCTTGAATGCTGGTATGAGAATGCCATCATGGTTTGATCTTAAGGGGCTGGATCCAAATGGACCCGAAGATGAAGATGGTATCAGAAAAGCAGCTGACAATGTCAGGAAAATGATTCAGGATGAGGTAATTACCTAGTTAATGAAAAAAATGCAGATTATGACATGCGTGTTTATGTGTTTATGGTACAGCCATTAAGCATTTGTAAACCAAGTGCATTTTATTAGCAGTTTTTACGATTTCGTAACCAATGTGCCAAGTTAGTCAAGCCAGACTGTCAAACCAATCAACATGACAGTCTGGAATATGGAGTAACATCCTTTCAGTGGTTATGACTATAAATCTTCCTGTAATGTAGATGTAATGCACTAAAAATACTTTAAAAATATTTAAATCTAAGGTATTCGACATTGGCATTATTTGGCAGATGCAACTTCCGAGATATACTACTATGTATGGAAGTTAATGGAAGTATAAATCCATTTTTTGGTACTATTGGTACTTTTTTCGTAGTTGTACTGTATATTATAGTGTGGCAATGAATATAAGTTTAAGTGGTAGTTACATTGGTTGGTAATAACAATAATATAATCCACTCTACACAAAAATATCGAAAATGAAGGATAAAGGACCGAGAAGACAATGAACACTGGTATGAACTACTTTTTAACTTTTTTTGGAATCAGGTCAGCTCTGGAGTTCCTCACAACAGAATAGTTCTCGGAGGCTTTAGTCAAGGGGGAGCATTATCATTGTTCGCAGGATTAACCAATTCCCAACCTCTAGCTGGTGTGGTAGCTTTATCTTCATGGCTACCCCTACACAAGCAATTTCCTTGGGGCAATGTTCAGCAGGCACCAATACTTCAGTGTCATGGGGTTTGCTGATTTTTTTAAATTTCAAATTTTCAATCCACATAAACATTTTTGGCATTAAGTCGATTTGATCGAAAATATATAGTGTTTTAGTACATTTATATTTATTTTTTAACTTCAGGATTCAGATCCACTTGTTCCGTTTTCATTTGGATTTTTGACTTCTCAAGTTTTGAAGTCGAAAATCTCCAGGCATACATTGAAGTCATACCCTGGACTGATGCACGCTTCTTGTGAACCTGAGATGGACGATGTTAAGAGTTTTCTCAATGAAATTTTACCTCCTGTTTAACAATCCTATTGTAACTGATCTCATGTATGTTATTCAAGGATTTAAGAGAATTCGTCAAAAGCGCAATCGTAAATCAAATCAATGGCATTATCGTAAATAAGCTATCTGTGGATTTATTGTAAACTGTCACTGGATTTTATAACAAACTGTTATTTGGTTTTGCATTGTCGTAAAATATCAACACAATTATCGTAAACAATAATAAATTATGCAGCTAGAACAAAATTACATAGTTGCATTCAATGATAAAATAGCTGGCTTTGTGTGGCTGGGAAGCTAAAAGCATAAATGTCGGTCTCCAACTCGTGAAGTCCAAAAAACTAGTGCTTATCCTGATTATACTTGTTAGAGGAATAGAAACGTTGTTATGTACTTGTTATTTATATGCTGATATAAATACTAATGAATTTTATATATCGATATAATATTTTCAAGAAGGAGAAGGACCCAAAATAACCTCATCATCGAACAGGTATACCAATGCGTGTATTCATTAAGTGTTTCTCTAATTGAGAAGGTCAAAGACTTATTATTCTGCTTCAGAGATAGCTACAGCTTGCTTTAATCATAATATTATATATAAATGAACGTATTTATATATTATGTTCTATATGTCACGTAATAATCATCGCATTGATATTCACTAGTAATATTTCACTGTTGAGTTTACGATTGTGGTAATGTCAGTTTACGAATATGCAACTGTATTTTACGAAAATGCAACTGTCAAGAATACGAAAATGTTTTTGGTGAAATCTCCGAATACCCTTACTAATTAAAAATTGCCTGTACATATTATCTAGCATTTCTAAAAGCAGTACATTAGAATAGAAAATGCATAGGACATAATATACATGTAATAGGTACTGTACTAAAAATAACCAAATACATTTCAATCATTTAATGAAGTCGCATTTGTTGCGTGAGTGCTAAAGATTTATACTTAGATGAAAGATTACATAGATGAGATGTTATTGAACTCGCCAATTCCTAAAATTAATTCCTGAAATATACATGTGAGATAAAACACAGTAAAAGACATAACATTATTATTTTTATGGTTGTGTATTGTATCAGGCCTTTCTTACTTATATTAGCTTATGTATAATAAATATGCTTACTGCAACATTTATTTGCGATTATACTGCACACTCTAATAATATGATTATGATCATGATTTCTTAAGCATTACAACCATATTGTATTGTAGTTTGGAATCCATAATTGTAGTCCATTATATGTATGGGATCTATGTCAGCAAAATGTAAAATAAACTTTATAATCGTTATATACTCAAAAATAAAATAAATTAATCTACTTCTAAAAAAGCATGTGCAGATATAGTATTATAGAATAGAATATGGGTTTTATTTGCGTTTCCAGCGGGCCGTAGCCCATCACACAAATGGCAATGGTAATTAGATCAGATTAGAGTGGTGATTATACATGTTATGAAATCATTCTGATTAATAATATTTTATCAGGACGTTAAAAGTATTGCTTATACAACTGTACATTTTAATAAGGTTATCCTAGAGGATATCTCATGTCTCAGATTAGGTCATATTACAATTTTCAAGCGAACACAAATCAGGCGTGTATTATCAATTTATATCTGATATAGGTAATAGGTGTACAATTTTTTCAGCGATATTATTCATTGATGCTCCATGACCTTACATAGTCGAAGGGCCCGGCTGATATAATTATGCACATTCAACACATTCTCAACATTCTGATTGTTAAAAACTAAATGTAGATTATTTCTGTGAACAGAATTTTTATAGTCCCCAAGAAATTCATTCCTCAAAGGTTTATATATAAGCTACAGCTTCGAAATTATAACAAATAGAGCAGGGATTGTTTTGATCTAAATAGTATTTAACATTATGTATAACAAACCCAGTAGAAAACCTCCCATATGTTCTGGCTTGACAGAATACCCTTATTTTGTCAAGAAAATTTCAGATATTAGTTTGCTGGTCAGGATTGTCTAAACTTCTTTTAATATACAGTATCTAGATTCCTCTAGTTTTGTTAGATCTTCATATTTACCAATGTCGTCTAAACTTTGACATATTTGGATATATGGATATAGTATTATAAGTTATAGCTATATACCATAAGTTGCAAACTAAATAAAATACTGCCATATCGGTGCATGTGCACACACTCCATAGGTCATTTTTCGTCTCTTCAATTTTAACATGGCAAATGAATATATGTATCGGATGATTGGATCGGACGATCAAAATGCATCAATAGTTATGAAATAGTACTAATACTAACTAATACGAGAATAAAAATAGTATATAAAGAAGAATGTAGGACTTTCTCTTCTTACTTTCACTAGTACTTTCATCAATTATTAATTTATTTTGGTGAAGATATTTAATATTTGGAAGATTATTTTTACCTTTGTTAAAAAATTAGCAAAAAATTCTATTACTTTTATACTTCTTCATTCGTCTAGAGCAGAGCAGAGATAAGAATGATTATGCAATATGCATGAAATGAATGTATTTTCATGGTGAAAGTTGTTGACTGGAATTTTCCTTTCTCTTCCCAGTAAAATAATTGAAAGCCTTTTACGAGTAACAAGATATCTCGGAGCAGTTTTTCGTAAACAATAAAATTTGCAAAAAAATTGCATAATTTAAGTACAGGGTAGGAAAAAATATTATTTTACCCACATTTATATTTGAATTGTTTTGCCATTCCCTTGGAGAAATATTAAAAAACATTATACCCATTGCCATTTCCATTGCTTCGTTCAGTCAACCATATTCAAGTTCAAGCCACCCGACGGGACGAGCTAATAGAATCGCAGTCTGTCAGTCCTTTCGCTTTAAACGCATTGAATTTGAATGAACTGAGAAATACTAATGGCAGTATGCCTAATAAAAATTTTGCGGTTCTTCGCAATTTTTAGACCGTTTTAGACTCATTTTCGTCAAAAATGCTAAGATTTTCGCATAAATTTAAGATATCTATATGAAATCTTGGCCTCCCCCCGAAACCCAGTTTTGTATACGTTCAGGCTCAGAAGCTCATATGCCAAAACCTTTAATACAGACAAAACTTGATGTATATCCAAAAAAATTTACATAAATATTTGTTCATATCGATTGGCTTTTCATTTTACTGATTGAATGGATACAATTCAGACTTCAGACAATACCTCACTGAAGGGCTAATATAAGCAATTCGATCCATCGAAAAACAGAGGGAGTAGGTTTTTTTGTCAGGCGTCCCGACAGCCAAACTAAAATGAAACCGATGATTAGAATTTTCGGCTTTTACGTATTTGTCTTACCTGATAAATATTATACGGGTCTTACAGGTGACATACTTGGTTGCCCGGATGCCAACTGAGTTCCATTGAAAATTTACCGGGTAAGAGAAATCCCTAAAAACCAAAAACTCTAATCGGATTTTAGTTTGGCTGTCGGAACGCCTGAAAAAATAACCTACCCCCTCTGTTTTTCGATCCAGGAAAGATATAAATGCAATGATACAATATTAGTACTTTGTGTTGACCTAATAGTGCAAATAAATAAAAATCGCCCTAAGGTCAAATAATTTTGAAATAAACGCAGCCAAACGTCTTTAGAAAATAATGGCAATTTTGAATTTATAGCCTTCAAAAATCATTTTCTCAGACTGCATTCGTATTTCACCTCTGTCTACATCGAAAAACCCCATTGAAATACTGAAAACTAACAAATCCTAACAAGGCAAACACCTATGCAGAACTGGGTTTCGGGGGGCTAACATTTCATATAAATCACGGAAAAACGGAGGATGAAAGGGCCTTTTTTCTAGACCCGAAAGTCAAAGTAAAATGTAGCCGAAGGTTGGAAGACATAATATTATACAGTTTACAGTTATCAAGGAGTAGGACTCCGGTAACATGCGGGTAACCATATTATGTGTAAGACCATTTATATATGGTCCAATTTGCTTACAGAATTTAGTCGCTGTACTCATGCATGGCTAGGGCGACTAAATTCTGAAGGCTTAGCCGACCCCATTTAAAAATGGATTTACACATATACGTCACCTGTTTAATACATAACGGGCAATAGACATGAAAAACCGAATTAAAAAATTGTAAAATTACTACCGGAGACATACTCCTTGATAACTGTACGTCATGTCCCCCAACCTTCGGCTACATTTTACTTTGACTTTCGGGTCTAGAAAAAAAGACCTTTCAACCTCTTTTTTCCGTGGTATATATATATCTTAAATATATATTCGCCCGTAACGAGAAAATGGGGTAAAAATTGCAAAGAATCGCGCAGAGCGAGAAATTGCTATTTTGAGAAGAAAAACCTTTTATCTTGGCTTTCGGAGGCGGGCGGCGCGAGCCCGTAAAGCCCATTCCTCAATACATCTATGTCCTAAGGTAAATTTGTCTTCATTAGGGCAGTCAAAGTAGAAATAATATTAAAGTTCTTCGTCACTCTAATTTGGGCGAGCTTTCTGATATGGCTTGTGGTGGTAAACTACGGATTGACATATTCCAATAAAAATAAATAAGTAAAATTCTGGTGTTAATAGGGGAGTGGTGCACATTATTTTCTCCCCCCGTATGTATTTTTCATAATTTTCAAATTTGTTTTCATAGTTACTAAACTTAGTTACGAGATATCTTGTTGTTCCTAACAGGCTTTCAATTAATCTCAATGTGCCTCTTTGACCTCTTCTGTCTCAGCCTCAGACATTCTTGGCTATGGCCAATGTCCAACTCATCCAGATTACTGTAGCACGTGGAGACAATGAGCGCGTTGGCAAAATTCATGCTTACATGATACATAATCACAAAATTGCGATCAAATAGAAAAAAATCAAAATTTGGATAAACTTTTTTCTGATCTGCAAATAATTTATAAATATTATTTTGTTGAACTCCGGAGAGTTTAAAAAACGGTATTTTTCAATTTTTGTTCTGACGAATTTAGACTTTCAATTGCATTTCTGACAGTCTTCACGTCACCGCTTGCGGCAAGATAAAACTTTAAGGTCAAAACAAAAATCAAAAGTAAGCCATAAATAGCCAACCTCTTGTTTTGTATATCCATCAATTTGCTGTAATAATACTATCATTTTATTTTGATTGTTATTATGACTTTATGAATATGAAAAGTACAAATATTCACTGATGACTATTTTGTATTTATATACTTTTAAGGAGGACAGGAGGATGACTGTGACTGATGAATAACGAAAGGTTATTCAAAATTATACATGCGCAAGTAACAAAAAGAAAAGGGAAACCAGAAGAATAATAATAAAGTGGAACTGACCTGCAAACTTAGTTCACTAGGCATCAAGGAAAAATTGCATGCCCTATATTCATTTAGAAATTGGTAAACCCTTTCAAAGGCAAAAGGAGAAACATTATTTAAGCAGATGAAATAAACAGGTAATTATGCAAAATAGCTTAAAACTATTTAATTTAGTTAAGAAGCTTCTCTACATACAAACACTCAAACACAACACATCACAACACAACTCCCGTACTAGAAAAGCTCCCCGTTAGACAATCTCCCTATTAGAAAAGCTCCCCGTTAGACCAGCTCCCGGTATGAGAAATAAGGAGAAACGGCAGAACGAAAATCGAAACTATATAACTTAGTAACTTGAAACGTAGAGGTGGATAGGACATCTTTGAAGTTAAAACGAACTAGTAATATATACTAATATACCCACTGAAATAATTTTATCCTTGCAAAGCAACCAATTTAAAGTAATTGTAATACAGTATATAGCATTTAACTGTAATATGTAATGTTACTGTTATCTTACTATTTATTCCAGCTACACATGTTTCTTGGCCCAAAAATAAAAGTGTGTATTAAAGCGTCAATAAGCATGCCCGTTAAAAGCGTTAGGAAACTGCGTAATTAAAAATTAAACGGTAAAAAGTTGCAAAGTTTTATAGTTTCGATTTTCGTTCTGCCGTTTCTCCTTATTTCTCATACCGGGAGCTGGTCTACCGGGGAGCTTTTATAATAGGGAGATTGTCTAACAGGGAGCTTTTATAATAGGGAGATTGTCTAACAGGGAGCTTTTCTAATAGGGAGATTGTCTAACGGGGAGCTTTTCTAATAGGGGAGCTTTTCTACTACGGGAGCTTTTACAACGTATTCTTTGCTTGAAGCGTTAGAATTTTTATTAATATTATTGGCTGTAGTAATAAATAATAATATGATCATGTTGAATGTTGACCTTCAAAGGAAAGTTTGAACCGAAACTGGGTTGTGTTTATTTAAAAATTTAAAATAGTGAAAGTATCGCGTTTCTTTACTCACTTATCGTTTATTATTATTTGAGAATTGTATTTCGATAACGTATTATACACATCTTGACGCGCGGGTGGGTGAAATTATTTATACTAAATGCAAATTAATGATATATTATTGTTATACAAAAAAATAATTTCTTAAACTATTGGCTTAACAGCTTGATGCTTCAAGTCATTGAAAGCACTTTGTCATTGTGACCATGATAGTAACATTATGACATGAATAAGGAGGTGCTTGTAATTTTTGTGGTTTAATGTCAAGAAAGTAACGTAAACCATAATATTTCTTATCATTCTAGTGGTATTCTTGATTAACTTTAATATCGTGATCGTAATAATTATTATGAATCTTACGTAACGTAAATTAGTCAGTGATTTTTAAAATGATATAGAGCTAGTAATTAGTAATAAACAGTCACACCAGGGTGCTTGTAAAGAAACATTTATTGTGAACATAGTGCTGGTTCTTCTTGAGTACATTTATGCTACTATTGCTGTGTAAATTACAATTAATTTGTATTATAAAAAGCATTACTATTATAAAATAGGTACCTATGCATACCTAAGTTAGCATTTTTGCATTGCAATTACTAGCATGGCCATATTTCTCATGGACAATGTACATGAACCCTGGCTTATTTTGTATTGTTTTCTGTTATGGCAAATTGGCTAGCCATAGCTATAATATTAGCTGTATAAGGCACTTGGATTTTATTCTACTGTTATATTTTAGAGGTTTCATTCATATTATATTTATAAACATCGTTCTCATAAATATTAAATATTTTATACTTTGATGAGGTAGCAATTTGTACAAAAGGTACCCGGTGTATAAAATCATTGTCTATTGTTCTCATCAGTTTGTCTCATCCTCATTCAGTCGTTACTGGTACTAGAACTAGAAAGTCAGTAGTTATATTGAGCGCCCCAACGCATTGGTTCATTTAGCAGTACATTTCTTATCTTCATCATTAGTAAGCCTTGTTTGGCCTTCACTAACTTAACACATTATAATTCTAACTAATTATTACTAGCCAATAGATCAAAAAGTGCGGTTGTTTGAGTTAATTGTATTACCTGAGGAGGAGTTGAAAACCTGAGCAAATTGATTATCTCAGAGCGTTTGGTGTATTTTATACAGATACATAGTTAGGTTACAATAACACATTTAGGGCTTCTGTTTGTAGGCTTTATGTAAACACGCTAACATATAATTTATAAGTTATTTAAACGTTTTATGCATACCAACAACTTTGTCTAATATAGCTACATTAATTCATCTCTTTATATATACATAACTTACATAACAAATTTTTTACCATTAACAGAATTATGGATATAAATAGATTGAACAATATTTAGTATATATATATTTACTTATGTACAGAATTAAGAGTTTAATGAAAAATTATCTGAAACATACTTAGGAAGTGCTTAATGTTTGTTTATTACAAATAGTTGCACGTTGCACCTCATATGCATATTATTAGTAACAAACCTCGATATATTTCACTCAATACACTTTGTTTAACGGTAGTCTTTGATTTTGCCCGAATTGAATTTATACGGTAGTAAATAGAAGGTAGTCTACAACTTTACATGACATAATATTATTATTATTATGATCTTTATGCGTAGTAGTATGAAATTCAATATATAAATTGATTTTAAAAAACTAGGTACATGTACCATTACATAATATATTGTACGCACATACATGTATTGTATTCATGAGTCAAATCTTACATCGTTATGAGACACGTGCCACATCTGTCTTTAGTTATAAAGATTTTGTAGTTGTAGAGCATCGGTTAAGGTAGAGGTATTACAACGTATCAGGACTGATCATAATGTAACATTAATTGATTTAAATTAAATGGTATAGTGTAATGTATCATTTTTATGCTGATTTTTCGAAATTACATAAGTAAGAACGTAAGCGGTTAAGTAGTACAGTAGTGGTGTTAGTATTTGCTATTAAATAAATGAATACATTCTACAGGTTACATATTTTGTAACGACTTTAGTGATATACGTATTAAAACTGCAGTCTCTTAAATAATTTCAATACAAGTCTCATTCTCAAGTCTATAGTATTATTATGCTTCAGTCAACCTTAATTAAAGATATACTATATTGATATGAAGTTCTCCAGAAAAATAGTTGACCCCACTTTTGTAGAAATAGGCAGTAAATAGTAATATAACTTCTTGATTTACTAGGGGAAGAAAATCTCTTCCTTGGTGTGTGTTAAAAATGATTTTGGCCATCTGAAATGATTGCAAAAGGAAAATAATCAGTGGGATTGTTTTCTTGGGTTATAAGAACCGAACTGTTAGCTATAATATAAGCACAGTCAGTTGTAATTTGTAATGCCATGATGTAATGTTAAATGTAATATATAGGTGTATTATTTTTACTTACCAAAGTTTAATTAGTTTAAATAAGGAGTTGGTGTCGATACCCGACGTTTTTTGATAGGAACTACCATGTTAAGTGGAACATTCACAGCATGGTCTTCTTCCATATCACAGATGTGGTTAGGTTTGGAATTTTTCCTCTTATTATGAGTCTGGTTAACTGGCATGGGTCTACTTTCCGAAGAACCGGAACTGTTGTTGGAATCCTCGTTAGATTCGTTGGAATTGTTTCCATTGGTTTGTGCGAGTGACAGCAAATGATTTTCCATAAGAGTAGAAGCAAGTCCGCCATTCATTGGGAGTTTGGAAGAACTTTCTCTAATCCATTTAGTGACATTTCGGAAACTGATTTTAAATTTTCTAGCAACGCCTCTGGCATCTCCTTTCACTTCTGGGTCGTAGTTAAAAGCATTTAGGACCATATCTTTAGAGCACTCAGACTCAGATCCGTTGGAATTTGAATCGGGAGGAGATTTCTTAGACGGGAGTACACTCTGTATGAAACTTTCCAATCCTGCTGTTGCAGATGCTGAATGCAGTTGGTGTCCATTAGTAGGAAACATAGGTGTCGACTGAGTTATTTGTTCAAATGGGTGCATATCATTAGAGATGCGGAATGGACCATTGGAATTGTGAATGGGACTGTGAGGTTCATCACTTTTCCGTCTAGAAGGTTTGCCTCTTCCTTTAGTTGTTGCGTTGGCCGTAGTATTTGTTGTAGTATTATTGTAATGGTAAGTGGAAGAAGCGGTGGTTGTGAGATCGATTCCTTCATTATTATAAGATGTGCTAACTTCCAAAACGGAAGTAGGATCCATGAAATCCTCGTCAGGTGGGCGAGTTATCGTACACGGTTTTGTTTGAACGATTCCTTTTCTTTCCGCGGCGGTACGAGGTCTTGTGGGAGGTAACTTTTTCATGGGACTATTATTTTCTCTGGTAGCGGCCAAAGCTGCAGCCACAGTCCTAACTTTTCCGTTACTTCCTGGCGGTTTTGGCGATAGAAAAACGTGTGATTCTTGTTCGGACTGTTTTCTTCCGTTATTACTACCCGTGCTGCTACCACTACTGTTTGAATGATTGTTAGTAAGATTTCCATTCCCATTTGTGTTAAATCCAGGAATCTGAAGTCCAACAGCCGCAGCTGCCGCTGCGTGAGCCAACGGATGATACCACGATGGCAAATTCGTACTCTGATCGGGCATACCTCCAAGACTACTTGCCATTTCTGGAGGAAACACAGGAAGGTTCAGTCCAGATTGCTGAAGTAGTTTCACATATTCGTTCTGCTGTCTAATAATTTGCAAAGTTTGCTGTGTCATGTAGTCATTAGGTGAGGAATTCGGGGATCTTCCTGAAGGGGAGGGATCGCTATTGTTGGAGGTGTTCATAGTAAATCTTCTGGGTGGAGGGGGCAATTTGGTGAGAGACACGGAATTTTTGCTGAGAGCTTTGCGGAGAAGACTAAAATCTTCGTGAGGATACATTTCACACAATTCGTCGACTAGTAATAACGGAACCAAATTTGGATTGCATGAGAGATCAAGGCCTTCTCCGCTGTTGACACTGGGACTTCGATATGGCTGATTCCCATTCGTCATGTTAGATGGACTGACTCTGGGAGAATGTCTAGAATGGTCTGAATTGTTGTTGTTGTTGACATTAATGGAGCCGGAGGAAGACAAAGGCATGGATAGATGACCCAGGAGAAGGGGATTTGTGTTGATGTTAAGGCTGGGAGGCATGAGTCTGGAGTTGTTGGAATTGATAAAGTCTTTGCTCAGATTGCGAGTGTTGGAGGCGAAGGCAGAAGGGGTTGAAGTCAGAATCGAGACTGGAGCAGAGGCTGAAGGTGCAGACAGCGAATGTGAGTGTGAGGTAGGACGACGAGAATGAGGTGGTGTTCTGCCATTAGTATTACCACCTCTACTACCTTTTCCTCGGTTGCGGATCATGCTAGTTTTTGTTGGGGCTGTTCGAGCTTCGCTTGGGATCGGAGGCTCAGGTGTATTCTGGAATGAAGATGATGATGGTGGGACATGAACTGAATGTGATGGCTGCAGTAGGGCTTTCCTGAGCTGTTTCGACATAGGGTTGCCAGCAAGCGGTACACTTTCTCCGTCCTCCTGATCTCTCTGCTCATCGGACTGCTGTTCCTTTACAAAGTATACCAAAAATTATTATATACATCTATTATCAAAATGACTTTTATTTCTAATTCAGTGCTATTTGTAGAGTTAGGAATAGTTGAGATTATATTTAGTAGGAGTTATTTTGCAATCCTGCTTTTTGTATTGTCTATACATTTTCTTCGAAATTTAACTATAGTTTTATATGTGCACCTAAAAATTGCATTTAATTGCAATTATTTGTATCTAGTTACTTATTACTATTTGATGAGTATTATTGTATCAAATATTTTTGTTGATGGTCAGCAAGCCATTTTCCAGGATGATCACTACGTACTGAAAAATCAATTACTTCTCAACCAGTGACCACCTTTTATACTTGCCTTTATTCCTTTAATTCAAGTCTAAAGACTCTAAATGATTTAATCACTGTGTTAGATAATATGGCATATCTACTTCTTTCTCTATCCCGTTTGTACTTAGTTATATAGATGCTATTTGCATCGGTATTTTAAGGGCGACTTGATACTGTGATATCCAATTTCTTAGAAAAGCAGCATGAAATGTAAAGTGTAAAATTGTAAATAAAGAGCTGGAAGAGATATATTCAATTGGTGGAAATGTCAACTATAAACTTACTAAACTAAAATGAAACCACTTATCGTAATGCACTATTATGTGAAAAAGTCAATGTCTCCCTTTGATGCGAAGGGCTGAATTTAACATCTATATATTATACAGGCTGTTCTATGGCCTACCTAACTCACTTGTTGGATATTACCTTACAATACAAACCATAAAATGACTCATCATTATCCATGTTCAATAACGTATGAAAACTGCCCTAAACTGTACCTTTCTGATATCTGTAAACTTTATAGAGGTTTGTATAGTTTCAGCCATTGGCTTTCGGATGTTATTATAATAGCAACAAAATACATTCTTGGTATAGCATCTTAGAAGAGAGCTTTATGCTAAATGTTAGTTAAGTAAGTTTGGTGCCTAATTCTACCAGGATTGCAATGCAATGGCAGGCCTACCTAAATTGTTATCCCGAAAAAATGTACATAGGCTGGCTGGACTGTATTTATGACTAATCTTTTCTTATCAATACACATAACATTTAAGTTATATTTACATTTGAAGCTGCATTGTTGCTAAACTGCTAGCTGGTGCTGGTACTAATACTATGCCAATACTCCTACATGGGTAACTTTTATATAAAGAGTCACTACTCTGTCATGCTATTATCTGTTTCTTTGGGTTTATACGTTTAATTTTAGCTGCTTGTGTGTGCCTATTTACTGCAAGGTAGAAGCTACGTAAAATATAACAATTGAATGCAGAAAGGTATCGATTAGCAAAGTAAATACAAGGAAACAGAAAAGGTATTTTGGCTGATAAACTTCCGAGAAACTGGGATTACTAAAATTCTTACTAATTTGGTAAAATTATCCATTTCATCTTACAAAAGAATAAGTGTATCTCTAGGCTTCCAGCTCAATATTTTACCCAAAACCTTTCCATTATGAATTATGATGCATGATGTGGCAATTGAAAACTATACCTTACCTAAATCATTCCATTTAAATTTTTTACATTAAATCCAACTACCACTCTATAAGTAGTACCCAGTTTGTCTTTGCATCTCTAATACATTTAGAATTTGAATTCCAGTTAATGCGAAATTGGGTGAGTGACACTTATGTCGTGACCATGAGTAAACGTAGATTAATAGTGGACTACTACATACTCTTAAACAGAAGTACTATTAGTATAGACAATGTGAGAATAATACCCCTGCCTGACTGACTGCTATACCACTGACTTGCAAGAGATATCCTGATATTATTTACTTTACTAATACTTATTTTAGTAGGACTGGCGTAATTTCATGTACAGCACTGTTGTGTCTTGAACTCCGTTTCGGAAGAGGCAACGACGTCATATACATATACCCAAATTGATAAGTTATATTCGCGTGTAAAAAAGTTCTAGCCACAAAACACAACAATGTTTGCGTTTTGAGAAAAACTTCAATTCCTTTATTCTGGATTGGGGGGAGTGGCTTTAGCCCCTCAATAATACAGCCTTGTTTCATTTGTAGTATTTTCATGTTACCTAATTCATATTTAGCATTTTTTAAAATTTCATAATAAATTGCTCATTCAATCCTATATTTGAAACTTAATTTTAGGCAATGTAAATTGTAAACAAAGTACATTTTAAATGCTTTACGCAGCAACACCATCGGACCTTTTGAATACCACTATACTATCTACTTGAATCATGCTAATACAGTTCTTTCGTTCGCTTGACGCTACCTAACGCTATTACGTAAATGTATTATTATTTTATTTTACGGAGATCAGAAGAGTTGAGAAGAGAAATTCTTTACACTAGGCTCTAACTACCCTTAATACTGAATACGAAAACCTACTAATTCGATATCACCGTTAACATGCATTTTGGTACTATTATAGTAGTAATTCGCTATGTACTTAAATTTAGATAAAAGTTCAAGCACGAAAAGTTGTAAATCTAAGGTTGAATGTTATAGCTGCAATGAAAAATAGTTTTTCTACCTTAACTGCTCTAGCATTTAGAGCGAGAGGCTCCCATCCTGTGTAGTAAACCATATGAATAGAATTTTGAGAATATCCAAGTGAAAAAAGTGGTTAAAATGGCACAGTAACACACAAAAGACTGAACTTGTCACTTATAAATAACTATTTTGAAGGAACTTTGTTTAACCTTGAAGACTGAAGCCTGGATTATGTTTTATTGTAAAGCGTTGAAACCCTTTTAGATGCGGATTGCAAACCATACTGAAGGTATTCAGGGGTGGATGTACGTTGTTATGTTATAAATGTATGTGTGTATTATTTTTATGTGTGTACTTTTTGTGCTCTGCAAGGCAACTGAACTGGCAAGTATAAAAAAGTCAAGAAGACTTAGAAGGCTTCATTTTTTTAACCCTCAGTCAGTCAGTCCCATAGTCCAATCAAAGTGCCCAGAGCATTTTCCTCCGTAAACTTTGTACGTGTTTTGGTAGACAAGGCTAGCATAGTGTATTACTCACGATCCGAGTGGTGACTAGGCGCGTCAGATTATATTTCGTGGAGGAAGCTGATAGTGAAGTTAAGTCAATGCTCACTTCATTCGAACCAAAATGTAGTAAGTAATGTAAGTAGGTATGTATCTGGACAAAAAGTCAGCCTAGTCAAGTCCAAGTCAGTCAGGTAGGGTTTAGTTTTAAGTGTGCATTTCGCCGGCCGGAGGGTAAATAAATCCTCCTACTAAAAAGCTCGCAACCATCCCTATCCTACCCTAATAATATTCCCTGTTTACTCTATGTGTCTATATGGGATACTCACTCAGGATGAAACTCTGTTCTTTTGCCGTGTTGTGCCTTAAAAAGTGTCTATGTCTGTAATAAATATCTACATGCACAAGGACCAGACCAGCGAAAGATTCAAGGCCTGATTCGGTTGGTTGCTTGGCTTACTAAACATAACATACATACTGCCAGTACAACAACCTACCTTAAATTTTATGATTTCCCTATGAAAGGGGGAAGGATGTAAAAAGTAAAGAACCTAGGATTTTACAGTGTTATCGTTCGTAACACAATGCAATATTCAATACGTGCAGCCAGTGCAATCCAGTCTGCATACAATACGATGCACACTGTGCAACACAAATGCACTGGAACAATGTAAATGAATTACACAGAAGGGAATTATTTTTGGACTCTTTTCTTTAGCTCTTCATACTCACCATGTTGATACCATGTTACGTAGGTTAGGTTTTATTTCTATACATCTATCTCATTTTGGTAGGTAAATCTATTATTGTACCTATACCACTTATCATTGTTGATGTGTTAGCATTTCGTAAGTTTACTATGACTTCAAACGTAAGGTGGGTAGTATATATAGCTAATATACCATCGCAGGTTAAAAGGTATACCATATCCTTAGCCTATCAGCTTATCTCTGGTATTATATAATTTAATTTGGAGGAGGAATGTAAATAATAACACTAAGATACCGAATCCATAGAGCTACAAAGTCGGATCGGGTGATGATGGTAGCCTACTAACTTTTAGGTATAATGATACTTCATACACAGTAGCAGAGACGACAAACTCCTGGATTATGTATCTTACGTAAATGGTGAAGTGCATTGCTCGCACTATTAATTACTAAGCTTCAAACTATCTTTGAGATTTAAAATTTTCTAGCCTATTATGGTTATGTGTATTTTAGTTGTTAAATGTATTGCAGACTTCAGATAAGCTTAAAGATATTTGATAGTTGCAAAAGCGGGTATAATATTATCATCGTTTATTGAGGACATAAATTCTCTCATCACATTACATATAATTAATTAACCTAACTACGTAAACGGGTCGTTTCATTTTAGAGAAAGTATATTATGGTAGTCATCCACGATCGTCAACCGATCATGAGGGGCTCATTTCGGATTTCCACAAGCTATGTTGAGAATTATTCATGCATTTTATACACTTAGCTTCACAGGCAATGAAATCTTACGGTCATGTGGTATGGTAGATCATGGCGACTCGAAACACTTAAAGTCAGTTTAATTCGGCTGTTTTGTACGTTTGGATTTTCTATTTTATTTTATGCTTGCTGAGATTGATATAACTTGTTTTGATATACCTACAATGTAGTCGAATGGTTTCCGACGTGTTTTGGCAACACATTGGTATCGATCTTGTAATGTACATATTAATGCAAGCTGCAATACCATAATAATTACTATAAAAGTTTCTATAAGGTAGTATTAGTGTAGCAAAGGTAGCAGACAGAAAAAAGAGGGTTGCAGAAGTTGCATTTTATAGTTATTAATAGAATAGGTATGAGTATAGTAGTGATAGAATACTCGTAGATTAATAAAGCTAATCATGTTATAGTAGGAGGGGTAAATGAAGATTGAAAAATATGGAAAACATGGTTGTGCTAATACCTTATCGTCTGCGAGTTGCTGGAGCCACTTTTGTACTTGTCTGCGATGAATATTGAATTTTCTTGCCGTGGCTCGCTGATTTCCTATGCATTCTGGGTCGGTAGTAAATGCTTCCAGAACGCTTTGCTTGAACTCGAGTGTGAAATTACGCCGGGTTGCTGAAATGGAGCCCCCATTTCTTCCACCTCCGCCACCGCTGCTGCCATTGCTGAGGGATCCTGCAGGTGAGCAGGGCGAAGGGGTATTGCAACTCGAATTCGGATTTGTCGAGTAATTTATTGCCTCATCCAGTTCTTCCGTTTCTGTCCCAACCCAACCCTCCAATTTCTGATCTCCTTCCCTGGCCTTACCTATCTCAACTTCTGTCTCTACCTCCTGTAACTGTAACGCTGACCGATTTCCATTCGTGACTTTTTTGGCTTTGCTCCTAGTTGTTCTGCGTCCGTTTCTCTGCGTTGCTACGGGTGGAATAGATGCAATTTCATTATCTCCAGGTGCAGAAGGATTCGGCAAGTCAATGGAGTCAATAGGAGGTGATTTCAGAGACGTTGCAGTGGATGCTGCTACAATGACACTCTCCGAACGAGTGGGATGTTGTCGCAAAGAAGTCGGCAGTCCTGTCTTGGTTACAGAGGATGCCGTGCTTTGCGATTGCAATGGTCTTGAAGGTTTTCTAGCCTTCTTCCTAGATTTGCTTTTAGGATCTGTCGATGCCATCATCATCATAATCTTGGCAACCTGCTGCTCTTACATTTGTCCCTGTCATGGCAGTCATGAAATAGATTAGACTCTCTATGAATTAGGTACCTTTTCTTCTTCCTTTATGCGTAATATTATATAACAAGGCGCATCTCTATCCTAATTGTTAGTATAGGTAGACATTTTTCCACTTTGCTATGTTAAGTAGCATTTCCTATCTTGAACACACACATTTAATACTCAATAATGTTGAATTGGTAATAAGAAAGTACTGCACAAACACGTAGGACAATTTCTGTTGCACACATTGTACTGATTGTGCATACTTTGGCTGTTTAGTAGTTCAGTAGTTGTGTGTGCGATGTTATCAATGGTTGCCAGTAAAAATGACTTATCTCATTTACCCACTGTTATACTTTGCTTAACTTACATCCTAACCATCACACTGAAATGTAGGTTTTTTTCTATATTATGAATTCTATGTGCAAAGCATCTTCGTGTAGCTAGTTATTAGCTGAATAATCCTCATCCGTTCATCCCCATTCCATCATAATGTACTCTTCAATCTGAGTAAACAAACTCTAAAGTGAATCTACAACTTTGCTTCTTGTGTACTTCAAAATGCGATTAACGCAACAAATGCCAACAGCAAATATCATAATCGTACCTAAATAAAAGATAAACGCATTCAGTCATCTACTATACCACATCTAGCCTTAAATAATAAGTTTGTCTGATTTGGCTTGGACTATCCTGTATTGATGGACCATTGACAATTGAAATATTTAGGTACATCTATAGAAGACGCCGAATTTGTTAGCTTATGCTGGAAAAACATGGCCAAATAAGCCATTGTGTACATTTCCGAGTCCAAATACACAATTTGTTGCTATGTTTAAGTAGGTTGGCATTTCAATGCCAACATACGCACAACTGACAACTGCACGTACTATCTATATCAGGCATATCTACATTGCTTCTATATAAAATGTAATTTGATGCGTCATATTATGTGACGTAACTAGCAATAAGTACCCAAACCGCACACAATAATTACAATAATATACGGACAATGTACGCCTGTGCCTAGCTATGAGTCATGTGTACATCCAGTTAAAATATAATAGTGGTGAAGTACTACTACTGTAATGAAATTTTTTTAATTACTAATGTTATACACTTTTTACTTGCAATTTACTAGAAATACTTTTCTATAATATACATTTCAAATCGGCAAATTAAAAGAATCTTATCGGGTAAGAATGATAACTTCGGCTAAATCAGACCAATTTCAATGATTTGCAATATGGCCTGCATAAATGACGACATTTTTAATAATTTTATCCGTAGCAACTCACAATTTCAGGATTTCGGAAAGCTACAGTTAAGGGGCCAGTTATCGTCAAAAGTTAAGGGGCCAGTTATTGTGAAAAGTTAAGGGGCCAGTTATTTTGAAAAGTTAAGGGGCCAGTTACCATCAAAAAGAGATTATTAGCGACGAAAAGTTATAGTCTGCATGGGGCAAGAATAGTCGAGCTGACGCGCTTTTGCCGAAAGATAGGACATGTATGTAACAATTTAATTTGCCTGACTTAAGAGCAGTATTTATTTTTAGCTAATTTCGAATTTAAAAAAGTCCGACAATGCCCTCTTTTCCAATATTTAAAGTATTTCGGATTGGTTTCGAATCTCTTCGACTAATTTCGAATTTCTTCGACTAATTTCGAATTTCTTCGACTAATTTCGAATTTCTTCGACTAATTTCGAATTTCTTCGACTAATTTCGAATTTCTTCGACTAATTTCGAATTTCTTCGACTAATTTCGAATTTCTTCGACTAATTTCGAATTTCTTCGACTAATTTCGAATTTCTTCGACTAATTTCGAATTTCTTCGACTAATTTCGAATTTCTTCGACTCGAATTTCTTCGACTAATTTCGAATTTTTTTGTCTAATTTCGTAAATCTTGACTAATTTTCAATCTATTCGGCTAGTTTCGGATTTTTCCGACTAGATTTTCAAAAATTTTCGACTAGTGATAAAAATATTTTCGATTAGTTTAGTCAAAAAATTCTAAATTAGTCAAAGACATTCGAAATCGGTCGAAGAAATTTGAAATTGGTCGAAGACATTTTAAATTGGCCGAAGAAATTTGTAATCGGTCAAATAAATTTGAAATTAGTCAAAAAGATTCGCAATTTTTCAAAACCGGTCAATGTTTTTTGAAGTGTTATAGTAAATGCATACAACAAAACTGAGGTCATCATCTCCAATATCCATACCCATGAAAATGTGACATACATGTAGCAAGAAATGTTTTATTAGGTTAGCGCGCCATATATGAGCCACATGGTTAAACACTGTTCCATTTTAGCCTGCTAAAATGATTTTGCCCACCCAGTTGACTAAATTAGCTAAAATAACTAACAATCGTCATTTATTGAATTTCCCACCAAACAAGAATGATGTTTTCAATTCAAAGAACCCCATTTGACCCTTTTAGTCACTGGCTAACAAATGTTTTGACCCACCGGGTGGCCATTTTAACCGGTTGGTCAACGATCAATGGTAGTAAACAGAGATGTGCAAAAGTAACTGAGCCATTGGGTTTGGGGTTATGTATAGCAGTGTCCAAAAATACAGTAAAATACAATCCAAGGAGTGTTAGCATTGTTATGATCACTGGTACTCCGAACCCAAGTTATATTGGTTACCGACAATGTATAATCACATCTCTGTAGTATAAGTATACTTATAGCTTAGATTATAAAACTAATACACTGTAGATCTAGATACGACATACGGTCACATGATTAAACTTTGTTTACATTTGGAATTTGTTTAAACCGAGGCAAAATAAAAATTCCGCTTGCCTAATACAATCACAATCTCAATGTTGTCAAACAAATCAATTGAGCTTTTAAATTATCCCGCTTTTTAACCAATGCACTCTTAAGTCTGTCCTTCGCAGGTCATAAAAATGTAATACATTAAATGAATGGAGATGTCGTATCTATCTAAATCTGACTTATAGTAATGTACTACGAGCCCTGTTACGAACCCATCCGTAGGACGGGCCGCATTACTAGTATGCCTTAGTAACGATAACGGGCGGTCATATCGTACTACGAGACTTGTGGTGCAGTAGCTTGCTATACCTGCATTATATTATATGCATAGGTTTTTCAAAATCAAATTTTTTTTTCGAAATTCTATAAATCACAAACAAAAAATAGCAAAATTCTAAAAAAAATACCAAATGTTCAAGAATAGCCAATTTAAGTGTGGTATCATTTTCAAGGCTCTAGGTTTATCGGCCGGTGGCCATTTCTTTATCTGAATATGCATGCAATGCATTTCAAATGGGAAAGCACTGTTCATTGAGACCCCAATATCTCCGAAACAAAAAATAGCAAAATTCTGAGAAAATCACATATGCTTTTTAAAAGGATGATCTAGGCCTGGTTAAATTTTGGTTCAATTTCGTTTATCGGCCCATGACCAAATTTTTAGGCAAAGTTTCTAGACATTTCCCTTGATCTCCTTTATGTTCTTGTAGTACTATACCACGCTTTCTTAAAATACATATGCCTTTTGGACCATTACAACTACTCTTAAGTTTAAATTTTTTTGGTCACTCGAAACGGTGTACTAGGTTGATTACCTTCTTTTTTGTATCAAAATCTCCTGCACACTTCAAAATGTCTCATTTTCAAGAGCTCGTTAAACCGGACTAGATTTCGTTTCAACATAACAAGTAAACTAGTAATAAATGTAATCTTTGAAGACCCCTTCCCTTTATACAGGTGCCTAACCGCCCCTGTCTCACCCATATCATAATATACAACATAGTATTATTTTGATAGTATATAGTCTAGCCCTTGTCTTTCCAAGATCTTTTTGCGTAATGACATCAATTTTACATGGGTATCTATATCTTTTTTGTATTAACGGACTTGGAAATCGTATCTATTTGCCCATGTTCTATCTATTTTCTATCTATTTTCTTTAGACAAATCTAAGTATTTTTATTTTTTTATCGTGTTTCTGAAAGTATCCGCATGTGAATCGTAGTTGGTCCATTTACACACACAACACATAGATCTAGCATACTAGGTGTTATTCAATCAAATGAAGCGCGTGGATATCAAAATCAAACTTAAAGAAATACAAATGAAAAGGACCTGTGAAACCAGCTTACTATTCATACGTCATGTTTCCCATATACTATAACATTATCTGTAGTAGGAGTAATAATATATATTTATTGATGACAATTATACCATACCACATAAAAACACTGAAGATGCTATACATAGGATTTTTGCTAAAAGGCCCCCTAGCATGAGTAGCTAAACGCTGAGGGCACTTACCCAACGTTGAGCTGGATCGGGGAACTTTTAGCGAAACCTCATCTATCTATTCGCCTTAGAAAATGTATAAGTTATTAGAGATGTAACGATCATTTTCAACTTTCGATCCTGTCAGTATTGTCCTCATAAGCAAATAAGTATCCAACTTGGATAATCCAAATAAAAATAATATGTCCTCTAGTCAATTTATTAACTATAAGTTATTAACACAGTGGTTATAATATGCCCACTTTCTGTTTGATGAGAAGCCACTAATACTACTGATTTGGAGGCATTTGCAGAGAAGAGAAATTATTTTACTTACATTTATCAACAGGAAACTAGAAGCAGTTCAATTATGCTCCTTGACGGTGTAGAGTAGAGGCTGTCTGAAGACTTGTTTTATAGTTTATTTACGTATACACAGCACAAAAGGTATAATTGTATCGTATCCTTAGTTGAATGCGAAAGTAATAGAGCACACAGACCACGGCACCGTCAGATCCAGTTCAGGTTTACTATCACTGCCTTCTGCTGCACTAGGGTTAAATGAAATCCATGTATGAAACAGATGAACGAATGGATGAACGTAAGGGTAGGTTATGTCCTTATGTATGTAATGCGTGTAAGTGTAACGTAAAGTTGCGTAAGTATACCTAAAACTCTTTCTGTTTCAAGTCAAAGTTCCGTTTAGTTTGTTGACGATTCTGTACATACATTGCCACGCACAGTCCTCTCTGTTTTAACGGATACTTTCCTCTGCGTCAAAAGTCCTATATAGTTTTAATTCAGTACTTAATAAAGATGCCCTACCTTCAATTTGAGCACGTCTTATAATGTCAAATGAAATGCTGACCTATTTTGAAAATATTTTTAATACCTGAGATGAGCTTCTCAGTGGTCGAGTGGCGACTCGGTTTATTCAATATTTTTTATTGAATCCTAAAATTGAAAATCAATTCTTAAAGTGTTGCGTATGGCGTTTGTTGTAAAAAGTAGAAATTTTAGTGATTATCCTGACTTTCTAAAGTCCGAATTAATATTAATGGATAGTACAAAAACGCTGTTTGGAAACATCGTAAATCTTATGGATAATCTTATGTAGCATAATCAATTTTTAAAATGTTATCAAATTACTATAATGTAATTATTTTGCTGACTCAAAACATTGTGCTACCGAAAGATAAATATTTATTTATTGTTTTGTAGCAGACTACTCTAAAGAGTGATTGTAATAATTTAGTCCGTTGTAGGCAGTTTTAACTGTACCTCACGCTTGCTTCCTGTGCTCAAAGTATGTTATTATGGTGCGTACACAGCACGTTGTTAAATAGGAAGGTGTATGAATGTTCGTGTAGTTGAATGAACGTCCTTATATCAATGTCTGTGTTATATAATTAGTATATAGGTAAGATAAATAATAATAATAATATCAGGGAACAACTCACTTACATGTTGACTACAATACAACGATCCAATATGTCACTTGAAAGATGGATAATGATATGTTTCGTATAATGATGTGCAATGGTAGTGAATTGCAAACAAGTACGGAAGAAATCCTTTTAAAATATTCTTCTATTTAATTGTGCACTGGAGTAGTTTTAAAAGTTGTCTGTTGCTTTTCTTGAAGTACAAGCAACTCGTGGAATTGTTCTGGTTATTGCGTTTGATTTTGAAAAGTTGTGTATAAATGTGTTTGTGTAGATGTGGCAAGTATAGAAGAGAAACGTGTATAAAAGTCAGTGTGCTTTGCTATCAAAGCTGCACTCTATTTCCATTTGTGAATTTGGAGATAATTATGTAGAATTGACGTTATTGTATGAGATTTCGCTATCTGATAAGCTGAAAAATGGTTTCTTTAGGCAGGAGCTGTGAGTTTGAGTCTAGCAAAAGGGAAAGATAGAATGAAGAAGGGAATAGGACAGGATGATAATTTGTGTAGAGGACACGACACGGAGCCAGTCGGAGAGGATGCATGCGAACAAAACAAAATAGGGCTCCTTTCTAAAATTCTTAGGAGGAGAGGATAGATATAAGGTACTTCTGTTCTGGGTAACTGAACTATCTGTTAAAATGCAGCTTGTATAAATGTAGACGAAGTTATAGGTCGGAATTGGTTGCGATGTTGGCTTGTTTCGTACTTAACTAATAGCTGATAATGTAAAATGGTGTATTTGTGAGTAGAGTTGTAGTTTCAGTTTTGGCATATGTGAGTGAAATGAGCAAACTGACAAATTCAAACAACATTTATGCATGGGGATAGAAGCAAGTACCTCACTCACTATGGCTGCTTGCTACTATTACTAGCAGTAGCATAGTATTTAAGTCTAAGCCATGCCTCCTTTTTGATTCAGCAATGAAATGTTAAACTTGAAGGGCTCCCTTTTGACGTATTGTTAAAGTATGGTTGGTCCGGGCTCGGCTTGGCTGCCTGGCGCTACGCATCCATCCATCCGTCGACGAAACCAAGTAAGTTACCATTACCATCATATTTCTTTGGGATCCTTATCCCCTATGCTACTACTGCGACTGACTAGCTAGCGCTAAATGGAGAATGGATGCTGTAGTAAAGCTAAATAGTACAGAACAGATACTGGAGAGTGTAAATGCCTCGTCCTACTTTGCGATGAATTTACTTTGCAGGGTTTGTGATAATATTTACAAGGACTGAAAGGAAGGGATGGATGGATGGTTTAAAGGAAAGGGTCTTGCTTTGTATTCCTCAGTAGGATGATGGAACCACTTTCTCACTTGTGGAGTCTACAAGTATATATGCACTGCACTCTGCTGTTGAGTGCTTCTCCATTCCTTGGCAGTAGGGAATATTTCCATACTTGTTTGCTGTTATGTGAATGCGAGGCAGCAAGGGTAAGGCTCCTCAAATCACATCTGCAGGGAATAGTGGAGAAGAATAAGAAATTAGAAGGGACCAGCAAGGCCAAGCCTAAGAATCCAGTTCAGAGCGCCATGAAATGCCATTTACAGTCCAAGTGGCAAACTCCTCTTCTCCTATTAATATATTACTTAAGCTCTATACTGTAAAAGTATATGCTGCTATATAAGTCAACGCAACTAAAACTAACCTACTTCATCTCAATCCATCCTCCACCAACGACGATAAGAAAACTATCTTAAATGTTTACTGTAGTTTAACGCCAGCCCTGGCTCACTATTTTATTTCGTAGAGTTCCTTCCCAATATCCTCCTGTGTGAGTCAAGGCGAGTCTATTCTACCCTTAAAATGACTACGTGTACAGTTTAACATACCTAATACGTAGAATGTAGGTTCATAGCGCCAGGGCGAAAAAAAATCCCCTAACTCAACTCTGCTCATTCCATTTGCTGCGGAACCAAATTCACCCTTGAGGGTCTCTCTCTCTCCGGCTATATCAGTTTATCTCCTCGTCTCCTCTACTCCTGCATTTTCTATTATATTCACTTATGGTGGGTTAAATAGTACAACGTGCATTCTGTGGACGCAAGTAATATGCAATGTCCTATGTAATGCCCAATTCTTCTCCTTTTGCTTCGGTCAATATAATGAAGTGAAGTTTTTACGTTTGAGATTAAGCTGAGCACTCGTACTCTGCATGGCTCCTGGTCCTGCTCGCATCCCTTTTCCTACTATTTCTTCGGCAACTGATTCATCGCTTTAATACGACCTGTATACATATTCTTTCGAAATATGCATTGGGATTATGTAGTGTAAACATAGACTCCTTACATTCTACACGTCTTATGTATGTGCAAGTGCATTTCGACCGTATTAGAGCAATAAAAACTTTTTTTAGATAAGGTCGGAACTAGTACCTACCTAAACTTAACCTTCAAACATTGCCACTTTGTCACAGTCAGAAATGTATAGAATTAGATTGATAAAGCGTTCAAATTCTCAAAGTATGCATGTATACTTTTATACTTCCTTGTACTACATGTTTATTTACACATTAGGAAATGTACGGTAGTTATAAACTATCCGTAGCTTAGGTTTGCCCGCAAAACACCATACTTGGTACTCAAGGCTAAAAGGTTAAGCGAACTCGGTTTTTATAAACGACAGTATAGCACTTTTATATACTTTTAGTAATTTTTTACTGTTTGTAACTATTCGGGAAATGCAAGAAGCCTATGTTGGGTTTGGCTATGTTCACATACACAAGCTTTTCATTTCATTAAATGTCATATTTATGTTAAAAAAATCTACCTATATTATTCAAATGTTTATCCCTGAATTAATTGGTATCTGTAATTGGGTTTAATTACTTACTAAGTATTTTTGGCATGGCTTTAGTGGTAGCAATTACTGTAATTTTTTTAGGATTTAATATTACATGGTGAAATTAGTGATATACTCAGTGAAGACGTATATTTCACTCTCACGTTGATAGATTGCTATATTATAAAGTTATGCGATCATTATTACTGGCGAGATATGCTTAAAACTTGATTAGCATCCTAAATCTTAGCCTAGTCTAGTCTGTTGTCTGTATTCGGTCTGTAAGCTATTAGATGAAGATTTTAAATGGAAAACTTGTTTGTATTCGTATATCAAAATAGATTGACTTTGTTTTTAATGATATTAAATCATTTTTAGTTAAGTTAAATGCGTAACATTAACATGTTACTAACTATTATGAGTGTGGTTTAATATTAGTGTATATTTATTAGAGTGCAGTGATACAATTTGTAATGACCATCTACATATTATAAAGCTCAGGCTACCTAATATTATGTAATTTAATATTAGGTAACAACAAATTATGGAGTCATTTTGTATGTACTATTTAGTCAACTCGGGGACAATATCAATTTAATTCAACATCAACAACCTTTGCCTAATATATTTGTGCTATCTTAGGTAATTAGCTTTTAATTAGCTAAATCATTGAAGGTTAAAGGTATGTATTAATGCATGGCATTATGAACTGAATTCATTTCATGGTGGCTGGTATTAGCCGCAGTTCCGCAACAGCTTATCCAGAAGTACTATACAGCGTCTGTGCTGCATTGAGTGGTCTGAACATTAATGGAGCTATGGAAACATTTGATCAACGAACGTGCTTATTCGCTGTTGGTTGTGTTACCTTTTTTCAAATAATTTAGAATTCAGATTGTGAGTTGAATGTGAATAAAAGGGACTGGAGACAGGAAGGAGAATAAAAAATAAGAATAATATTTAGGAATAGTTTGTCAATCTTGTGAGTGTGAGATAGAGTCTATTGTTTCGTACGTTGGGGCTGTTTTGAAATTATTTTTACAACTTTCCGAAGAAATGCCTAGGCATAACGAAGGGGTGATGTCGATTTAACAGAGTGATAAAATATTGTTGGAGAGAGACTGCTTTACGTGTTTTAATTGGTAGTAGTCGTGGCTGGGAATGCATTTATTGTGTAGAGAGCCGAGACGGAGAAGTTCAACAGCAAGTGGTCATGCGAAGTGTAAAAGTAAAACCAACTAATGTTGAGGAAGAGGAGGGTAAAAAGAGCAAGAAAGATAGTGGTAGTAGTGCAAGTTGTTCTCAATATAGTTATACGGATGTTAGCATCACAAAAAAGGACAAGGAAGACGTTGAGAAACGTTATAAGGATACAGCAAAAGTCGTCTATATGGTTCGTCTTGACTTTAGCCACTTCTCTCTCTTCTTTCTCCACTAAACTACTTACATATTGCATTACAACATTTTCTGTTGGCTTCTTTTCGTATATAAATACGGACATAAGTAGCTAGCACATTAACTATGTCTATGTACTGTACAATAAGGCTCAATAGTTCAAGTATATAATAGAAGAGTTAGTTACTATATAGTAGGTACTTATGTTTACCTTGGCTTATTGCATTATAGAAATATATTTACCTGAAAGCTGAACTGACATGACACTGAATGAGACTTGCATCTGAATTTGTTAACTGCACTGACTGCGTTGTAGTTACTTGGTAATGCAAGAGTTAGCTTGAGTGCAAAGGAACTTGCTTATTGTTAGCTACATTGTATATATTTGTATAGGTACTTAAAGTCAGTTGGTTAAGGTAGAGGATTGGAATGGCTGAGACTGGAGTAAAAACTAGGACCGGACTAGAGCTTAAAGTAGCGAGTTGTGTTTTGTGGAAGCGAGAATGTATTGGAGAAAAAAATTGTGCCCAAATGAGAGTCCCCCTCCCTTATGGAGATTTCATGATATGATGATTACATTTCTACTTGCATTACCTGGCCTTGTGTAATGTAACGTACCTTTCTTCATAAACAACAGAACCTGCACCAAACAACTACAATTATTCGTCTTCTGCTCTACTCACCTATACAGACTCATTATGCTATATGTTTCTTCATTGTCAGTTCAGAACGGAGATTAATAGAGTTTTAGTCCCTGTATGTAAGGGATTTTTGTACTTTTTTAAAACGGGTATCTTCCATTTATCTCTCTTCTATTACGTACATAGATACATCTTGTATGTTTTACATTCAGTTCGCATCTCTTTTTGTCCGTAAGTTATTTTCCTGCAATGTATGTATACTTTAAGCACTAATAGTATGTGTATCTAGTAAAAAATGTATTTAAGTGCACTCTCAATTATTTATAAGTCTAAGAAGTTGCCTATTTGTTAAAGCATCCGCATCCCTAAGAATTGCTGATGCCCTATTTGTTGTTTATAGCCTTTGGCTCTTTTGTTATGTGGTTTGGATTGGATATGATGAAGGTATTTTCTGCTCGTAGGAACTAGCTGAGGAAATCTCAAAGATTATGAAGACGACGTGTCACGATAGTTTGGCTCAAGGCTACCTTCTCCTTGGGACGAAAAAGACAATTTTATACTGTGCTAACGGCAACACTCCCATTTATATTAGTTCCAAACCCAAAAAGAGTGAATCCACGCCAATGATTTTGACTCAAGAGGACTCCTATTCCATTCTCATAAGCCCTAAACATTCGCCGTCTGAGAAAAGGATCAATGAATCATTCTCTAATGAGCATGAAACTTTATCAGGGCCTAAGCTTTCAGGAAATGCTACGTCAATAGCACCTGACGAGACTTTGCTTAAAAAGGTGGATAAGAGCAATCGACCTCGGAGAAAACTCTGTCGGATTTCTTAATTACGTAGCTTGCAACTATTTTATACCATCAATACTTATTAACTGTGATCTATTACCCTATTAATATCTCCGTAAAGAGAAAGTTGCTCTCGACTGATGATCTATCTTAATTACCGTAATCTTTGTGATTGTATAAATGTACATGTGGGTTACAACGGATCTGACAGAGTTTGTCTATTTATGCATTTCATGCTATTACGGTAATATTAGAACTCTATGCCCTATGCTGCTATGCTTATGGCAGGTATCTTATAATTTCCGGTTTTAGAATTATTATCTGCATTGACGCACGTAGCTTTGATTACTTTAGATTTCAGTCCCTAGTTTAAGTAAACAGTGAAAGAGAGAGCGCTCACACACACTCATTGTAGCTCTAATAAATACTTTGGGATACAGATATTTAGAACTGCGATGCAACAACTTTAACTTACAAATTAAGTCGCACTCTTTTACTTCATCATCTGATTGAAAGCAAAGAAATTATTTATATTTACATCCAACATACCATTAAGATATCAATGTTGTTACATATGGCTAATGTTCTATTTTTGATTCACATTCTTCTACTTATATATCATTTAGCCTTTGATCCATAGTCAAGGCATGTTCTTGCACTGCAACAGAGAACGTTTTGTTTCTTTTACGTTCACAACAAATGTGTATAAATACTCTTCCACTTCCAGGGCCTTGATCATCTTGATCTATGGATTTATTCATGAATTTTTCGCAATGAAAATTATTTTATTTTAGATCTAATTACTTGTGTAGATTGAAGCAGTAGTGTTATTTTCATTTAACTGATGGGCACGGGAACTCTATTCTCTATGTGTATATATGTGCCAACAATGTAGTTATTCATTAATGTATTAAGTAATGATGTAATTAAGGAAATTGCCTCTAAATGTGCTAATATTTTGTACCTGTTGTAAGTATTGATTCGGGAATATTCGTTTTCCTAAAATTTCTATTTGCAAATAAATGATCTAGTCTCGAGAGTTGTTATCTGCAATGGTTTATCTGCTAATACGATAATTTGTCTCATGTTCTCTTTACCCCAATGCAGTTTTATTATACATTTTTGTTCACAGCATTTTGACTTCATTTCTTTATCTATTTAATTCATTTGGTCAAGTTCTCAATCTAATCTATCCTAAAGTGTTCGTTCCTTTGACACTAATGGCCAAAGTACATTATTGGGATGAATAGATATCGACAGTTGTGGTCCTTACTGCGATAAACTTAACTACTTATGTATAGAAGAGAATTGAGACTTTTCTTTACAAATAAGACCATATCAAATTTGAAACACTACTTGCTTCATAGCATATGATATTATTAGATACAAGAACGAGCTATGGGTACGTCTTTCTAGGTAGGTAATGGTTATAGGTACGCAAGGCTAGGGCTAGACTTATGTTTGGCAGTAGCTGACTATTCAGTATAAATATAAATTATACCTTTTTAATGGTTCATAAAGCACTGTCTGCAGACTTAGAAAAATTATTACTATCTGCTGTAATGTCAGTTATGAGATGTGGGTATTATAAATATATATCATAACGCTAGTGCTAAGTGTTGAAGATAGTATGCTCAGTTGGTATTGTTTACCAGTTTAGTTGGAATGGAAAATTACCAAAAACATAAATGCAGTACTAACTTTCATGCAAGCAGTGAGTCAGTGGACTTATAATGTACATAGTACATAGTTATAACTCATACTAGGAAGAAATTAATGAGAAGGGGTTTTAGTTGGTTGCTGTGTATATTTATATATAACTTTGTCAAAGTGTCAAATTAAGTACATCAGATACATTACTTACAGATAAACTGTTTACTAAGTTCCAATGAATGTTCATCTGTATTTCAACTTTTAACATGAACATTTAATTACGAAATTGAAAATACTTTGGATACGTATTCCATAATTAATAGCCTAATGCAGTAACGTTTTTATGTAGAGTCCGTCTTTGCATAACCAATTCTAATGCTTTACAAGGATGAATATCGTTTTTGTCATCTGATCTGTGTTGACAAAAAATGGTGCTCTGTTTTTTTACATACTACATATGTTATGTTTGTATATGTATTATAAATTCACAAGTATGTAGTACTTTTGTTTTCCCATGCCTATCTGATATCTGTTTTTCTATAACGGACTGTATACTAAATATTTGTTGTAACTCTGGGTATATAGCGGAAAATAAGATATTAAGGAAAGAAATACTGAACTGGAACAGGAACAAGAATAATACCTTCACATCTACTTCGTACTTCGAACCATGATGAGACTGAGATGAAGTGTAACTTGTTTTATTATATTGAGAGATTGCAAATATTATTTTTTACTCTTTTTAATTTACTTTATTATCGTTCGTATTCGACTCACCATCATGCATGAAGCTCATGCAGGCGCCAACGTCAATGCAATGTCTCGATGCTTCGTTTATTAGTATCATTGTGTTTATATTGTGTAGACTGATGTAATGTATGTATGTTTACTCCAGCTTCAAACTTTATCTATGGTCAGATGTAGATGGACATATGCATAAATATAATCGTTTGTTTTGTATTTTATCTATAAGAACCGTTCAATATAATATAGTATGCTAAAAGCGTGTGGTGGCAGATAGTTTACGTGTTGTTGACATTTTTGTTAATGATAGCAATCCAGGTACAATATTTACCAAGTCAATGCGATGATTAATCTTTAATGCCCAACATTGCTGAAAAAAGCTAATTTTTTTGCACATTATGGCTCTCCGGTGCCAATTAATTTCGCAATTACTAACTAAATAGTTGGTTAGTTCTAGTCAGAACTGCTCTTTCTGGTTTTACTGTTCTGTACTATCATATCGGTAGTTAGGTGATTTTTAACTGCTGCATAAGTACCTGCCTGACGTATATTAAAATGTAATAAAAACAGAATATATGTACGTATGTGTAAAGTAAATATTAAACCCAACAACATGGGAGACTAATAAATAGAATAGAATCTATTTTTACATTTTAGTATAGCATAACAATATTATGAAGTACTTGCACTCATACATTAAATACACAATAGATAGACAGATGCTTATTGTTCACCAATAGTTATAAGACCTACTTTGTATACACCATCATCATTGCTTTATAGCATTCTTAGCGTGAACCATGTGTCTACATTATGTAGACATAGCATGTGTAAGTGTATACTGTTTCGTACGTAAGTAGTAAATGGGTAGTAGGTGTATTAAATTTAAATACTACTAAGTAGCATGATAATGTACTATTTAGTGGATAATAATTTGTGTGTAACGTCCTACTAATATTCTGAAATTAATAATATATGTATTTGTTTAGTCTGTATAGGTCAAGAGATCAGTTAAAGTAAAGACTAAGACACGGCTCAAGACAGACCACTACAAACTCCAATCCAGCAACGTCAAAAAGCGAAGGAACAAGCTAAAGCTGACACATAAGTTAAAGCACACTTGGTGCGATAGGAAGATCGTCTCGTCATCGTGTTCGTGGTATCCTTCATTTACATTTCCTTCTTTGGAGTTGCATATCTGCCGGCTTCCCTTCCTTTGGTTGAGTCTTCTGAAAGTGACGGTGGTGGTGGTGTATGTTTATGGTGACTGCTATCAAGGGTCCAGCCACGTTGATGTGAATGAAAGAAGGAAACTGCAGGAGTGACGAAAAATAAACAAAAACAGAACAGATATAAGCAGCCAGAGCTGCTGGAATATGTCAAGTCGTTTCTTACATCTAGTATTGTCAGTAGCCGGCGGGAGAGCCTTATTACAGTGTGGTCAGTTAAGAACAAGAACTATAACAGTTCATAAACAGTTTTCCAGTCAAATTACAGTCTCCTTAAAAAAGGAATCTAATAGTGTTTATCGGACAGAAAAATCCCAAACCCACCACTTGACCAATATGCCTATAATCCCGGCTGTAATAGCACATCGCCATTTCTACCATCATCAGCAACAACTTCTGCAACAGCAAAAGGCTCCTTCCCCACTACAGTTTGTTTACCCTTATTTTGATCTCACCAATAGTGGAATAGCCATCAATAACAGTGACAGTTTAGATTATGTGAAAGTTTTGGCTGCCCGAACCGGTATCGGCGGCTCTGTTTTTGCCAAAGCCATGACAGTTGACAAGACTCAAATGGCCAATCAGCAAAAAGAGTGTAGAAGATTTTACTCCAAAGGAAAAGACCGGGTCAAAAATAAAAAGGCTGTCGTCACTGTCAACGAAGAAGAGTTACGCTCCGTCATTGACTATGACTCTTTTAAAAAACAGTCGGAGCAAATAATCAACCAGATGAAAGAGGATTTTGTCAAGCAATTAAGTATAAGGGGTGCATCTGGTAAGAATATCAATACTAAATAAAGTCAATTTACAGGGCATAGGTACATTGGTTTTTAATGTACCCCGTTAATGTGTATCACAGGTGCCTTAGAATCCCTTCAGGTGGAATTTGACGGGGAAACGTATCCTCTTCAGGAGTTGGCTCAAGTAGGACGGAAAAATCCTCAACTCGCCGTACTAAATTTGTCTTCCCTACCAGACGCTTGCCAACCCGTCATGAAAGCTATTCAGGAGTCTGGAATGAACCTCAACCCTCAACAGGAAGGCCACACAATTTATGTTGCCTTACCAAAGTAATTTTTTTCTCTAAACCATTTTAGGTATAGAACAACTGACTGAAAACGTTTTCTCCGAAAAGTGTTATAAATGATTTTTTTTGTTTTTCAGAGTGACTCGGGAACACCGTGAGAATCTCGCGAAAAACGCCAAAGTCATTTTCATGAAATACAAGACTTCATTGCAAACTGTGCAAAACCGATATGTCAAACAGTGTAAATCTCAAACGGGGATATCTGAAGACCTCCTTTTCACTGTTCATCAACAGGTGGGTGAAATAGCAAGAATCTCGCAAACTACTTACTTTATCAATGTCAAATTGTTATTGCCATTGGCTGAAATTAAATAATAGAATTAATTGTTTATTTCATAGATCATGAAGATCACGGAATCCTATGTATCAGAGGCTGACAAGCTCCTTCAAGCTAAACAGAAAGAACTTCTTGAAACGAAATAGAAATTGAGTCAGGGAGATTTTGGCATCTTCACATTTCATAGTATGTCAACCTAAGCCATAAGTAACTTTAGGTATCTATATTACCCGATAATTAAGCATAAACTTTATTGTGTAGTCGTTAATGATCTAGCGTGTTATTCTCGTTTGTTGCTAGTACCTAAGTTTGCACTCGCTACACCTGTAGTATTATTAACTTGCAAGTGTCAGTTGCATTGCACTTAACTTAATGTAGATTGCCAATTCTTTAAGAAACTTGTGACGTAAAGTCCGTATTGTATTATGTTATTATGTATCATATAAATGTAAATGATTCTTTGTAAAATTCTAAATTATCTATAGTGAATGTACTACAATAAAAATCAATGTAACAAACAACATCATATAAAGGCTGCAATAAATCAATTAATAATTGAAATAATATCGATATCATTGATTAAGAGTATGTTTTAAGTCTTGTCTTTATTGTACTATAATCAGTCACCAATTACATAAAATTATTCAAGTTGCATAATATTGTTAAGTTAAAGTTTTTTAAATGGAAGCAGATTTCTATGTTGGTTAATATATATATATATATGAATATTACAAATTAGATTAGTCTTTTTTAACCCTTAGTACATCTTTGTTACATCTTAAACATCGAATTGGTAGAATTGGAAAAGTTAGTAAATACTATATGAAAACAATTTTATTCATTCTAACTACATCTAAGTAAAATTAGTATAACATTCTAAATCAACATCATAATATCCTAAGATCAACAACTATCAGGAGAATTGCATAATTTTAACCAGAACATTTTGAGATTATAGTTTAAGTAAGTCTTACATTGGACGAGGAGGACACTTCATTCCTGATACATCTGCCTTTTCAAAATCATCTTCGTCGAAATCTTCCATGCCTTCATTTTCGTCACTATCCGACGAGGACTCGGGAAACATCTTTTCATAGTCGATGGGAATATAATCTCTTTTGGGAGCATCGTCGTCTGAGTCATCATATTCTTTTAAATCCAGTGTCAATTTCTCTTTTAACCATGGTAGCTTGACGTCACGATAATTCCGATGGAAACCTTTCCATTCATGTCCGGCTATACGTTTCTTCAGCTTTACTCGAAAGTATTGTCCAGTTAAAAACTCTCCATTCGGTATTTCTTCTAAGGTACCGAATGAATCTACATCAAAGCCATAATTCGGTGGTTTTATCGTGCGGAAGGAGATTGTTCGGTGGTTAGTTCCTAGATTAAAGGTATATGAAGAAATATCAGGTAATTCTACAATTAATTGCACTTCGTCATTTGTCTGAGACCAGAAAGTCTTCGGATGCTTCAGTCCTGGTTCCTCACTGGAATAAAACACTTTGGGATGTGAGACTATCGTCTTCTCTTCGCTGGCTTTGGCTTGTTCGTCAACTTTAAGAACATTATTATAATTAGCTTAGCACTAGCAATTATTTAGAAATAAAAAATATACTTTTAAATTGAACAATTTAAGCCAGGCGCATACCTAGTTCCGGTAGCATAAATGCAGCACCTGAGTTTGAATTAGATGAGGTAGGAACAGGAACAGCAGGTGGTACCACAGGCGGTTTCAATCCTAACTGAATCATGGTTTCATCCTCTTTACCACTAGGAATATATACGTCAAAATCATCATCAAAATATCCTGCAGGATAAGCCTTTCCATCATTAATAGGTGCATTGGAAATAGCTGGGTAATTAGCTTCCCCTTCAGAATCATCATCGTCTGTGAGATCTAATGCTTGTTTCTTAAACAGTTCATTATATTTGCCTAGAAGAGCAGTTTTCACATCTTCCAAATTATTTTTTCCCATTCTTGTGAATTCGGCGAACCCCTTTTTAAAAAGAATTTCTCCAATTTCATCACCGTTGTCAGATACCGTAGAATTTTTAGGAAACAACATCGCACAATAATATCGACATAATACATCGTTGCTTTCACTGTTCGGATCTTTACTCAAAGCCTATAAATAAAAATACGGAAATTTGATTTACTTTTTGATACTTCCTATTTTTGTTACACAAATAATACTATATTGAGATTCTCAATAGAATTCTGGAATTTACCACAACGTTAGCATCGGCAGCAATACCATCAGGAATGAAAACTTCGAACAACAAATCAATGCATGCTTCAGACCAAGACGCATATGGCCGGTCATCTTGACAGGGCTCCTTGGGTGTGATATGGCTAGCATTGAATGCAATGGCTTGGAACGGAAGCCTATCTACAAATATCCTCTTGATAGGAAACAAGCTTGCTGTTGTCACATTCTTTAATGTGTCACCGAAGTCGGTGAAAAATACGTCGTAATAAGCTTCTCCCTCATCAATTTCCTTCCCTGTTATTATTGCGCGATGCCATCTAGAGAGATTCATACATAAAATAAAATAAAATAAATAGTTGGCCTAGTGTTCGTCAAAATGCCGTAATGCACTCCTTTCACAGATATTTATTATTTTAATTTGCTTACTTTTCATCACTGGGTTGTAGTGCCAAAACTACGCGACCAATTTCATAAATCGTCTTAAACTGTTCATAATAATCACAGTATGGTGTCTTCTCAATTAATGCATTTGTATCTTCATTTATTTCATCAATCAAGTCGTCCATTAACTTTTCGAACTTGACAATGTTGCCAAACAAAAGCCAAGGGGACTTGACGTAAATAATGCTCATTAAACTCTCTTCTGGAGATGCTGTTGTAGAAACTGGCACATGAGCCCAATCGTAGTGATCTCCCTTTTGGAAAAATGTCTCCGTGAATAATGCATCTAAAATCAAAAATACTAACATGAATTAAGGACTCTTATAAAGCTTGTTTCTTATGGTCGATTGCTTGTTTAAATACACACCACTTTGAAGCTGTTGAGCAAGTGGAAACTGTTCCATCGGGTAATTAGCGTTTTGGCACAGCTCTTGGAGTATGTGTTCATGTCGCCTGTTTGCTTCTGCCTTCTTACCATGAATCATATCCTGCCTTACGCTGAAATCTGTAATTGTCTTGCCTTCTACATCTTTTTTTGTAGCCACCAATGGATTGACCCAAATCGTATTGTCGATAGAACAAACAATCTAAAAATCCAAAAAGAGTTTTACTACTATAACAATTTTGTTAAATAAAACATTAATAGTAAAATTAAAGTAACGTATATTATAGTAATAAATGATTCTACCTTTCCAATAAAGATCTTTGCTTCTGTTAACTCTCTAGCATATCTTTTCTGCCGATCTGAATATTCCTTGTCGCTGCCCACAGGTTTCACTCCAGCTAAGATGACTTCCACACAAAGCGGCGGCAAGTCAGCGATATGAGACGGAAGTTCGAAAATGTGCTCATTTACATTTCTGATAACTTTCTCTACTTTATCAATGCAATAAAATCTAACACACTCTGGAAAATTGGTGGTGGTTCTTTTAACAACTTCAATCACTTTTCCCCGAGCCAGACTTCCGTCAGACAAAACAACACCACACAATGTCCCCGACTTTAAGGAATCTGGAAGAATTCTATTGTCCATATTTTTGTAATGATCCTCCATAAGCGTCTGATACTCTTGGAATTTGCGGCAATAATTAACGATGGTCTTATTGCCTTTCATTTCATAGTATCTTATGATTTCACAAGAGTAGACACTTGGATTTAGGCATTCAATTACTCTTAGTTCAACCTGTATTTACATTAAAGTCTGTAGCTAACACATAAAAACAATTAAAAGAATTTTATAGATGTAAATTATTAGGGATTCCCCCAATTTCAACATTGAGTGGCTCCGTCAAATACCAACTATTCGTCTCACTCAATACTGCCGAATAATTCGAAATTTAGTCGAATAGTTCGAATCAGACGATGAAGCTTCGACGAACCCTATAAATTATTACCTGTCCCGTCCGAGGAAGGGTTTCAGTCTTCTCTACATCACTTTTGATGAAATAATGTCGCTTGTTACAATTGGCCATTGCAGTATTATTGCACCATCCAAACATCTTAGTACCTAAACAAATAGGAGCTTTCTCCAGTTTCGATGCTAACATCTATATTAACAAAATCGATGAGGATATTAAATTATGTACGTATAGTTTCACCTTAGCTTTCTAAATTGAAAATTACCGAATCTGCCTGCTGATCCAGAGGAATAGGAATTTTTACGTCTATTTTTTTGAATTTCTTTATTATTTTATCCAAATCAGGTTCTTTCCCAGACAGAAGAATATGCGATACAAGTTTCTGAAACAGATAACAGACAAAATCAGTTCTCTCATTCATTTCAGTGCTTGGAGTAATGTAGCTACGTATACTTTTCCAAATGAGCCTCGTTTATCCCAAGACATGGATCCAGGTTCAGCACTTATATCTCGCAAGTGTGACCACATACAAGCAAATCTTAGAGCAAACACGGTTAATCTATTCTTTTCCGCTTTGACCGTTGAATCCTGTATTTCATAATGTATCAAATTGGTCGCATCTGTGATTTTCATAAATTTCAGCACCTCGTCTGTACAAATAAGGACCTGTGGCTCTTCTTCGGATGCATTGTTCCAATGCATAGTGATGGCTTTAAATTTCAAAAATATGTTAATTAGTTATCAAGTACATGGTAATAATCTAGTACTGTGTTGTACATTATTCAATACCCAATGAAAGAAACTAAAAGTATGCCTTACAGTTCAGGTTTTCTGGCTTTATATCAATTGCCAATTGGGAATATATTTTGTACTTATTTTGAAGTTCCAATTGCACAAAACCAGCTGATTCCATAGAGCCACAGACAACAACCGATTTTTTGTGATCTTTTTCGTTTTTCAATATTTCTATAAAAAAATTTATAACCGATATTACACATTTTAAGATAAAAATACGAATCCTATGAATAACATGTCTTCAAGTCGCATCTTTCTATAGCCCTTACCTGAAATTTTTACTAGCCCCGAGTTATACGGTGTATAGTGTACAACAAGGTCAACACCTGAATAAACAATTGCTTCATAAGGAGATCCTATATGCACAATAGGACGCTCCCTCAATTTCCAATAGAATTTCTCGATTTCCGGAGTCCATTCATTTCCACAAACAATAAGTTGAGCCGTTGGATTTTCTTTTGTAACAAACTTTATAAATTCTTTTAATAATTTCATAGCTTTTTCGCTATTTTCCTTGAGAATTATGTGCGCATCGTCAAAAACTAAATAGCGCAATCTAAAAAATACAAAAATTATATTAAGCATCTTTTAGTTCAATTGTGAATGAAAAATTGCTAAAAGCAAACCTGTCAAACATAAAATGAGCAACAAATTTTTCCTGAGATTCGACGGCCATGTCCACCGTCGTTATAAGAACTTCCGCACCATTCCTAAGTTTACTTTGACTTTCTTCTTTATTATTCTCAAAAGTAAACACACAATTCATCTGGTTCAAATTATTTGAGGTCAATAAAGTATGCCCATGGCCTTGCAATTTTACTCCTGATGATTCCGTTGAACATAGTATCATTGCAAAGGGCCCAGTTTTCATACTGACTTTCTAAAGTTATAAATTGAAAGTCAGAAAAACATTTTTAAAGAAGAGTAGAGATCGCATCTCTTATTTAAAATGGTGTTAACACCTATTTGGTTAAAGAAGCGAACCTGTTTGGAAGAATTTGCAAGAATATCAGCACACATTGGCATCATGTATGATAGCGATTTCCCATTTTTGACACCTCCAACAATAAAAATGTCTTGTTTATGAGCGAAGTTAGGCCAAACGGCCTTCTGCAGTTCATTGCCTTCTTCCAGTTTCCAACTATCCCAAGCCTTTAAATATAATCACACATATAGGTATATGTACTTAAAATTCCACCTGATTAGTGTTGTATCGTATTGCACATTCGCATATTTAAAAATTGTAAAATAATGTTTACCTTCTCAATATGACTAAAAAATGGAAAACTTCTGTATGATTCTAATGGTCGGAATACGTCTTGCCCACGGACTAAAGTTCTTCCTGGAACATCAGCACCATTAATAATTCTACGAGCAGTAGGAATTTCACAGACACCATATTCCGGCCTATGACTGTTGCTTTTCTTCAGGAATTGACTAGAATTTGTTACTGTCACAATTGGACCACTGATTTCCTGTATTGGGGCAAATGCAGTATATCTTTTAGGTTTTCTCTGTTCGTTGGACTTGTTACCATCCTTCAGATCAGAAGATGAAGACACAGACAGATCTTTTAATTTGTTTTCCAAGTCTACACCATGAAGTGTATTCAATAGTACACTATTCTTGTTTAATTCGCTCATCAGTTTAGGATCTATTTCTTCAGATTTTGACACGCTTCCAGAGGTTACAATTTTTGATTGGCTTGATGAGGATGCTTTGGTGGATAAAAGATTGTCTTGAGAAATTGGCTGTAATATAAAAACGGACAAAAGAAAAATACTAAAAAACCTCAATTTAATGTGGTGGTGGATGCCTGAGCACTTACCTGATTATCACATCCAACCTCATATTCAGGTTCATACGACACTTGCTCACCAGCTTTATATTTGCTAAACAATGCAAACTTTTCGTGTTCCAAAGCGCTTGCCAGAGATTCCGTTTGTTGTAATCCTTTAGTTTCACGATGTATATCACCCAATTTAACTGCATTATCAAGCGATTTAAGTACAGTGACTAAAACATCATTTTCTCCATTCATAAGCCATGTTTTGACAAATTTTAAAGCAGCTGGGGACCATTCTCCACCTTCCCTATAATATATGACGTATTTTAATACTAATTATAAATTAACCGGTATGAAGTAAATATTTAAAAATAATTTAAATTATCATACTTACACATACTGTGGTCTTGCACTGTTTCCAGAGAGCATGTCTTTTAAATCTGTAAACCTTCTTGAAGGTACAATTCCAACAATGTTAACAATAAAAGCTCTGCACGTAAGCATTACTTTGAAATGACTTGGCAGGATGGCTATATTGGCGGTTGTCAAAATGCTAAATAAAAAATTTATGCCTTACTATAAACAAAAAATTAATATTTGAAGCAAAAATAGACAACGAGCGGAATAAAAAAAATATTAAAAATTACACCAAACCTAACTCACTCAATTTCTCCATGATCATACATAAAGACAGCGTACTGAGTATTTTCACGATTAGGCAATTCTTCTTGAACTATTCCACGGCGAACGTCCCATTTCCGATTTTGAACCATTACATGCTACAGAAAAATTATTTAAATACAAGTTTTAGTTAGTTTTGTCACTTTTTATTCCGATCCTCGTTAGTCAATATTGTCTTTCTGAATACTAAAACAATAAAAAATCACAGAATAAAAACAAATTATTATTGTTACCGTTCCCGGAAGAGGCTTATACTCATCTGTAAATTTGGCTCTTGTGGACCATGATGTTTTTAAATCCTTCTCTAGGGCCAAATATTCTGCGTTTAAGTGTACATTTAGCTTTTCTTTAACCACAACTCTGTTCGGAGCAAGTACAGAAACAACAGTGACACGTTTCATGGGTGTGGAGTTCATCTGGCCAAAAATTGTTAAATGACAAAATGAAATAGCTTCATTATTTAAAATCTTAAATAGAAATCGTGTTATAAAATACTCTACATAAGCATTGTCAATATTTTGCAACCCAACCCTCTGTTACCTTTCATTAGTAGCCTTACGAATGAACACAATAAAAACGATGCCACGCGTCACAACTGACGATCGGACAACTTGTCACAACTCTACAACACTACAAGCGCGATACGTGACAATATCTTTTATCAGTTGTCAGTTCTCGTGTTATACAAATGACGACACCCAGAATCCCGAAGAGCAAAGAAATTCAGACCAAGTCGCATCCAATCCAAACTCCAACTTAGTCGGCGTCAGTCGTCATCACAAGCACAACATCCGCAAGTCACAGCTCAACTCACATGTAAATAATTATGGAAATTATGAAATGAATTTGTATTCATAAGATAAGATTGTGGCAAAAGCTTTTCATCCCGACAGCACATTACCGCCTATTTGTGGTCTCGTGTCGTGCAAGTTCACCAATCTGAAACATTTACATCTACTCTGGGCGACCTATAGAGACAATGGCACATGTTTTTAAATGAATTTAGTAGACGAAAATATTTAAGAGCACTTCGACCTCGTGGCTTGTGCATGTTGGTGAACAATAATGGACAGAACAATAAAATTCAACTATCACAATTCGGATTTGGATTAGTCAATTTATTGCTAATAAATGTTAATTTTTGACGTTTATGTGCTGATTTTAAAATACAAGTAGCGAAAAAAGCATAGTAAACATGGGACGGAAAAAGACGGTATGTTTTTATACTTCATATTTATGAATTTTGTAGGGTAATATTAGTTAAAGTTTTTATACTCTTACAAACTTTTCGCTCCACGTTGTTAGCTGAGGTAAGATAGTAATAATATTAAGATGGTCTTCATTTTTGAATTTATTAGACGAAGGCAAGAAAGAGAGTGCGGGCCATAAAGCAAAATGAACCAACTAGTGTCGTGGTAGAAAACGAATGGGCGCAGTTTGAACCAGCCGAATATAAAAATGCACCTCATTCATTTATTATACACAGAGGAAAAGTCGGAAAACATATTAAAGAACTAATGAAAGACTTTCGTTCGATTGTAGAACCATATACTGCATCAAAATTACAGGTAAAATATTTTATTATTATAGCATCTATATAATATGTCATATGTGTTATTGATAATATGGTATTGTAAGATTTCTTTCTGCTGACTTTTTAGATGAAAAAAGGCAATGTCTTGAAAGACTATATCTCCATTGCCAGTTATTTTCATGTTACACATATGTGTATTTTAACGAGAACTCAGATTAGTCCTTATTTAAAAGTCGGAAGAATCCCCCGTGGACCTACTTTGACCTTCCGAATTTTGGACTATACTTTAGCACGAGATGTTCTATCGTCGCTTCGGAAGCAGGTTTGTAAAAACGACGTCTGATAACTATTATTATGTTAAGTCGTTATTTTTAAGTTCAACCTATTACCTATATCTATCTTCCTTGTCCATAGCCGATAACTCTATATTGTCCACTTTGTAGGGCTTAGGCGTATTAATGCGCACGGTGTACAGACACAAAGAGACATGTTATATTTTTTTATTCTTTTATCTTTCCATATCTTTTACTTTAAACTTTCACTTGACTTTCACTCTTGGGAAAGGTACGCATTGGTGGAAGTAAAAAATTATATTTACTTTAAACGTGTTAACGCAATTAGCTTGGACTGTTATATTATTATAAAAATCGCCGTTTAGTGTTAGTTTACTTCCTCAACTCATTGATTATACTAAATTAATAAAAGGTTCTTTAAAATGGACTGGGATTTTTTCTAGGTCACATATGACGTGCAATATCAGCACCACCCACTGCTTATAATGAATAATTTTACAAGTGAAACAAAAAATTTACAACTGATATCCAGTACCTTTCAAAATATGTTTCCACCTATTAATATCAATAAGGTGAGGCTGCGGTCTATTCGTAGGGTTTTGTTGCTTAATTATAATGAAGAGGATGACACTGTTGATCTGCGGCACTATACGATAACGGTATGTCTGAAGAATATTTTACTCAGTAAAACTTTATCTATCTTTATCTCTAACCTAACTTTTTACATCTAAATCAAATGTAAACTCTAATTGCTTTTAATATATGTGTTGTTGTTTCCAGTATCGACCCGTAGGAGTGTCACGAGGAGTTAAAAAGCTCCTTATGGGTGTACATAACAAAGTCCCAGATTTAAGCCGTTGCAACGATATTTCCGATTATTTTGAAAAGTGCGTATTTTTCTATAAATCATAATTTATATGTAATAAATAAATGAAATAAGAATCAGTGATGTTTGATATTAATGCATAACAGAAGTGGAGATGCGTCGGAAAGTGAAGCGGAAGATGCTTCAGAGGCAGTGGAGGTCAAGCAGAATTTAAGTGCAAGGGGTACTAAAGGATTGGATGAAGTAGCAATTAAATTGGTAGAACTAGGGCCGCGGATAACAATGCAGGTACATTTTATGAACGCATTTATTTATCGTATTGAATTGTGTATGGAGAGTACAAATACAAACTAAACTTGGTATGAAAATTGTTATAGCTGATCAAGGTAGAAGATGGTTTGGCTGAGGGCGAAATTCTTTATCATAAATTAACGGAAAAAACACCTGAAGAAAAACTTCTGATACGACAAAAGAGGAATTTGAGAAAGTACGACATTTTACCTTATATTATTGTCAAATCTCCACAAAGAAAATTTTATGTCAGTTGTAATATAATGTAATTTCTAATAATAGGAGGCAAAAAGAAGCCAGAAAAAGGGAACAGAGTATGAACATTGAAAGAAAGAAAAAGGAAAAAGAAGAGCACAAACAGCGATGTTTGGATGGAATGGGAATTAAACCCAAAGAAGACAATCCTAATGAAGTCGAAGATGATGATGTGGATTGGTATAGGAAAGAAGTGGGTCAAGAGCCAGACGAAGGTTTGTATTATTAATTTTTTTTAATAATTTGGGTATGCAATTATTTATTAGATCTTTTTGAATCAGGAACATTCTCTGGATACACGCGGCCTAAAGTAAACACGGATAAACCACAACTGACTCGTAAACGTTTTAAGAGGGGAGACGAGGGATACGAGCCCGGCGTTAAACGGCAGAAAGTGTCAAAGTTTGCTAAAGTTAAAGAAAAGGCAAAGTTTTTAAAGAAAGAACGTCAAAAGGCCGGCATGATGGGAAAAGGGAGAAGAGTTACCCAAGCAAGTGGTGGTGGATTTAAAGGAAAGTCTTCAGGATTCAAGAGAGGATCTGGGACTTATTCGAAGCCTAGTAAATCCAGAATGAGTAAGAAGAAAATGTAATTTTTTGTAATCAATAGATCTAGCACTTTATTTTATTGACATTTAAAAACATTTTGAAATAAAAACAATAAATTATTGTTACATTACAAGAAACGGCAGTGTATTTCGTTGGTTTTTCTCAGGAAAGAGTGGTATTGTGGTCTGTTAATAATTACTCTTTAAAGGGCACTTTCCACCCTCACTATTCAGTCAATTAAGATACATACTTTCATGATTGTCAGAACCAAAACAACTTTCAGGTTAATACATTGACTTCCAATAATGGCTATTATACATTACAATGGCGCATGTTAAACTATATATTTACATATTGTTATTTATGACTTATATCTATTTCCACTCATGACAGCTACGTAGGTACTATTTCTAGTTCTAGTCCTATTTTGTATGTATTTTATTTTGTATATTTGCTAAGACTATATTAGTAGAGTGTGTACTATGTTGTGTACTATAGCTTCATACTCTTTACGAGGTGAGTAATGGCTACATATTTACTTTTTAATACTCCAGACAGACTTTAAATGTGAAACATTATTTACGAGTACTGTTAAAAATCAGTTCAGGAATTCGTTGGCCCGCATAACTTTTTTGATCCAAGTAACATAATTCGGTACTTTGGCATAGATCCCATACTTTCCTTTTCTTCCACATTCGTCACCAAAACTTGTTACTCCAAAAATTGTCCATCTATTAATAGCAAGACATTTGGAATCAATCATTTGACATATTTGTTTGTAATGTGCGAAATATATTCTGTGACTGTACCTGCTATCGATAGAGCACAAGATGGGACCTGTCAAGAAAGATTTTATTATATTATATATGTAAATACATGTAAATACATGTATGTCAATATAAAAATCTCATAAATTGTTTACCTCCGCTGTCTCCAGCACATGAATCAACTAAAAAGTGGATCAACAATTTATACTTTAAATCTTTATCTTGGAAAAAAACAATTAAAATAATGTTGGTGGATTACCTGTACCCCCTTTGTATCCTGCACAAAACATATTATGTGTGATATCATAAGGCCCATATGCTCTCCGACATTCCACAGAGCCGACAATAGGAACCTTCATGTACCGAGATAATAATACACAATAGAAATTGAACTTTGAGTTCTTCTGAGCTAATAATAAGTAAGGCGTGATCTCATCTTACCCTTCCTTCGTGCAAAACAGTTGTTCCAAATACATGTGAATGTCCTTCTTTTCCCCATCCTAATATGGTACAAAGAGTATCTGGATTCGGAAGTGCTTGATGTTCTTGAGGAAGGCATGCAAGTCCCGCTTCAATCGGAACCGGCTCAGGCAACAGCAGAAGAGCAATATCGTTGTCCACGGTCTCAGGGTCAAATTCCGGGTGAATGAAAGCAGCGTCTATCTACTCACAGTTTTCGATTTCAATTTTATGCAAGAAATGTGATCATTAGTGCGATTTTCCAGGAGACTGCTTACCTTGTATTGTTTTTCAGTGCCATCATTTCGATGTAAGTGATGTTCCCCGATTGTAACAAATATACGTCGACGAATACAATGTGCTGAAGTGAGAATCCACCTTGGAGAAATTAATGTACCTCCACAAAATGCTTCCTGGAAAGATTCGTTTGTTTTATATTTAGTTGGGTTATTGGGTTTGAAATGAATTTGATTAATTTGTTGGCTAACCTGATTTCTATTCAAGATAGCAACTTGCCACGGCCATCGTCCTTTCTGAGCTTCCCTCCCTCCTAAAATTCTCAATGCAATTCCCTGTCTGTTTCGTTCTGTTATACGAGCAATTCCGCAAGTTTGTGATGAACTTTGACTGAAACTCCTATCAGTTCTCTCAATGGGAAATGGGCCGGCAAGTTCCACTGAATCATCTTCTACTAAATTATGGTTTGTTATGTTGTGTCTGGGCGAATTTCTGTTTGGTCTGCTATACGACGTTCTTCTTCCTGGGTGGAGACGGTTTGCGGATAATGGATTTATTGATTGTAGTGATGACGGGGAAGGAGGGCTAATTTTCGGAAGACTGGCTTCTATCCGTTGATTGTAAGGTCCTATATAGGATATGTTTATTTATAAGCGTTAGGTTCTCATGATATTAACATTTTTTCGTCTAGCTACTTTTTCAGTTGCACATCTAAAATTAGCATGCACATTATAATTAGACACAGTCAGTTAATGTGTGGGTCGAACACATCTGCATGTCTAAACGAAAGTGAAATGCAGAAAGCTAGATGACAAGATGTAATGGGCTTGTCATTTTAAATACAAACAAAAAGGTGATTAAACGTTAAAATGGTATCATAATCCAATATCTTAGCCAACACATTTATACTTAACTGTTGCCAGAGATTGTGATTGCATAATAGTATACCAATGTGCAACGTGTACAAAAAAATACCGTTATGCGATTCCATGCCCCCAAAAATTTGGAAAACTATCTAGACTCTCCAATATGAATATATGTGTATTTATAGTACTTAAATTGTATGTGCAAGTCTATCTTTTATAGATATGCATTTAAATTCCATAATCTTTGCACATATATTGTATTACAATGCAAATTAGATAGCTTCTGACGCAAAGACTTTCATTAAAATATTTTCTCAACCATTGTATGTGCTGGATTTCAAAAAAATCATGTTATACTTATGAGAACAATGTAAAAACTTTGATGATGTTTCTCATATTGGTGTTTGACAAGGAGCATGGCAGAATTAGTAGTTGGCAATGAGGATTAGTGTGAAAATATATCATGACCCCCACTCACTTTCATGGGAACTGGATCCGCCGTTGTAATTGTTGGTGTCTGACTGATCGAAGTAGTCCGAATCGTCTGTGGCAAGATAGTCTCGTTTATTATTCTGAAAAATAAACTCACAGTGGGTTCCCCGATGATAACAAAATGCTTCTTCGTGCACTGCTGTATCTCCGCATATCAAGGGAAATCGACATGCCCTGTTTAACACAGTTTAGTTTAACAAAAACATACTTACTCTGTACGAATACAATTGTATTAACTGATCATACGCGCAATAGAGATTTTTATAACTTGTATTAAATTTTTACAACATGCCTATATCTTTTTGTTGTGCAATGTCTTGAACAAGGAGCCCATCTAGTCCACCTACTGTACAGAAATGAATCCATGTCTAAAAGAAAACTCGGTGGTGTATACGATCGTATAGATTTACAGCGCACTCCATTACAAATCTATATAATGGAAAAGAATTCGACATTTAGTAATCATAAAATGAAGATGAGAAATTCTTAGAAGACAATCTAGAGTTATAGGAACTACAGTACAAGAGAATTAGAAATGTGTACCTTATAGCGTCGCAATTTTTGCTGAGCACCAGTTGCATTTCCATCACAGAATAAAATTGGCAGGGACACAAGAAACAACAACGTTTGTGGTATATGCATTTTCATTATTGTAAACTATTAATTTGCCGTTGTAACTTGAGCACTATGCCTATGTGGTCGAATAGGGTTAAAGGTTGTCGCCAAGATTATATGAGTTGAACTATCATATATTTGTCAACTGGAGCGGAAGGAATTTACCCGTTAAATTTTCAGAATTGTTTATCTAAAGTTGCCATTAACTTAGAAATTGGACGGAATCCCTAGAATGATCACAAAAGAGAGCAAACGCTCTCCTTTTCCGTCCACAGTAAAATGAGAACAATACTTTTGGATTCGGGGAATTGTACATAGAAAATAGAAACTGAGACACTGGTTAAAAATGCATTTTTCGAGCAAGTGAGAAAAAGAGGAGTTGTGTCTTTGTATGGCAGACAGTTGGGAGACAGTTCGTGACTTAGTGAGACACCCGTTTAGATGAGAATGTTGATCGGTATAGATAGATTGGGGAAACAGATCGTTGAAGCTAGCAAGAAGCACTGTACAAGAAACAAGAGTTAGATGGATAGTGAGAGTGAAAGGACTTATTATTACACTATTTACCCCGAGTTCACTTTCAGCCGAATTCTATCCATCTTATGTGTAAATTTTCTCATAACGTACGTGCACATCCTTGCACACATACACATCTCGTCATACACATCACATAGGCTGTGTGTGTTTTTTAAGTCTGCACTTACTTATCTCTATAGACCTAAGTAACCTGTAGATACACATTTTTTGTCTATCTTATTAGTACCTAACTGATCTTGTCTCCTCTGCTTTTAGGTAGAGCGTATAGGAATCTCTGTTATACGATGGATTTATATATAGTTTCTGTAATATATAGATCTAAATATGTTTTAAAGAAAGGGGTAGGGTTTGTTGTTATTTGCATTTGTCTCCACTCTCCAGCAGTTTACAGATGTGACGACATTTGTGGTGTACCTTCCCTGGCCTCTTCATCCCATATAGAAACGGCTTTGTTAAATGCATATCGCATTCAGTTCCTTTGCCTTCTTCCGTTGTTCATCAACCTTTTCCGTATACACCGTAAATGAATTTGGCCATGGCCAAAGAACTTTAGCTTTTTTGTCTTCTCCGAGAAGCAGACAATATTTATAACTTTTTTCTATTTTATTTTCGTTCATTGACTGACTAAGTACCTAGGCACATGTACTTAAATGCGATGCACACATCTGTCACATCACACTCAACTTACATATTGTACAGAAGAGGGAAGGAAATACACTAGAATTTTAGATTTGAGTTTCAGACATCTTTTTAACTCAAATAAAAGATAAAATAAAGATTGTGGTCCAACGTTGGTATCATTACATGGGGTTGAGGATCTTCCTATTTATTTAAAGTGTGGGAGAATGACAAGCCTATTAGGTACTCAAAACATAATTCTTGGTCGAAATTGGAATGCCTTGCATTTCTGCCAAAACGCTTAGAATTTGTCAAATTCTATAGATTCATATTCCACGATATTACACTTTAGATTGTACATATCATTTGCTTTGATACATATTAATGTGAGATCTGCGAGAGTTTTATTTCTTTACATTTCGGTTTAATGGAATTTACAGATTTACGACAAACACTAACTAAATATATGTCAAAAACATACTTAGAAGACAAATTATGTCAGATATTTGTAGCCTCAACTCTGAAAGTAGTCCTAAAATTCAAGATTTGACATTTAGATCTTCACAAGCATATTTATGCACAATTCAGATTTTTAAAATTTAATAATATCATATAACTTACTCATCTATACAGTTATTTAACAGAATTTTATATGTAGCTCGTAAGATTGCTGAATCGGGGTAGTACTTTTATAATAGCGTACTAGAATTTTAAGTATTTATGGAATTTAAAGCATTTTATTGGTTCTTAAACTTTTTTTATAATGTACAAATGTATAATTAACAGAAAATTGTAGTCAGGAATATTGAACTTTGTATTGAAGTATAATGATGTGACGTAATGGAAAAATCCTACAGAGTAGAATGGGTTCACTATTGACATTTTTGTGCATACATTAGACTGTAGCATTTATTACAAGTTGGTGATATAATAGAATTACAAACTTACATATAGAATTGCATGCTCTGTTGCAAGTCTCATCTTCCTTATACAATGTAGTGTTTGTATTAGATATCACGTCACACACAGCACATACCATTCTGGTATTTCATGGCAGAAGTTGAAGCCAACGAACGATCTCAGAGTTCGGCTGATGACACATGTCTTCCCAAAAGTCTGTTCCTGAAGTTGCTGAGCCCGTTGACGGATTGGCAAAGGGCACTGGGCCAATGCTAATCTTGCCTAACACAACTTTCGAACCTGTACAATTCAACACAGAATTCAAACCCTGAATAAATATTTAGCCATGCGTTAAGTAGTGTCACCGATACCTGTAATTTAATCCCCTATACTTAATGTATTTGTATCAGAACCTTTAAAATCGAATAGATAGCTATATAAAACCTAAATTACATTTAGAGCATGTCCATTCAAGAATATAGTAAAACTTTGATTTAAAAATCATATTTGTTCCAGATAGGAAATAAAAGACAGCTATTCAAATCATGTTTATTTTTTGTTGTCACCTACCACTTACTCTTTACTACCTAAGTATGCTATATCTGTCTGAGATAAATTCTACTATATTTATCATACAAAAACAGTCGTTATTAGTGTTTGCACAAAAACTAGTCTGACTATGAATAGCAAGAGTATTTTAATACAAGTAAATAAGTAGGTTTACATTCTGTCTTTCTTCCCCAGCCTATAAACCTAGAAATGTCTAATTTTATGTATCTAGACTATGTATGCAATTATCAAACCACTGATTTCCGACTTGCTATATAGTTAGTACCTTAAAAACAAATATTTCATGTTTGTAGCATGCTTTTTTACATGTTCCGTTACAAGCTGTATAAAATAACGCTTCCTTGCATGTAAACCTAAGTTATGGCAAACATCTAAATTGAAAACATTTTACAGCATATCTTTTTAAAGTACCTACACTCAATATTTATCTCTGAACTGAATTAAAATCTTACCAAGACGGCCCCTTGCAATTACAACCAAGAGAAACGAGATTTGACTCAGTAGTTCTTGGGGTATTGTAACAACGAACACATCATCGAAGTATGGCACTGAACCCCATCGAATAAGTCGTGTTTTCCTAGACTTGATATCCCTCCCTTGTTCTTGCAAAGTCACCTTTACATAAGTCGATGCTGGAAATGCATAACCATTTTCATTAGTAACTTAAATATGATTGTGCTTAACTAATATTTCTAACATATGATATTAGGAACTCTGTCTAATGGAAAAATATTCAACAATATTCGAGAAATACTTGTCCATTTGAATCAACAACTTATTTTCTATCTTTGCTCTGAAACAAAATAATATTGTGTGTATGTATAGTTTGCGAATGGCGACTGTGTGATAATTGTGAAGTGATGTTACATATATTATAACCTATATTCTTGGAGATGAATAAAAGGAGTGTCATCCTCATCCACGCATATAAAGATTACAAACATTCATTTCGCCTAAGTATTAGTCAGTCATTCTGGTGCTCATTGTAAGTATCCATTCTAAGTAACAGACAAGTAAAAGTCAGCACAAAAGTGCTTTAGTCGCTATTTGGTAGAGGAATATTCAATAATATTTAACTGCAAAGATTCAACATAAACGCACCGTATCACTATAAAACTATCCATACCTAAATACAATTATGTTGCATTACTTAAAAGGAAGGAGGGAACTGTAATTGAAAGTTCCTAGAAAAACATGTGTTTTTAGACCGTTAACACAGAAAGCTCCATTAGGACGCATATGAAAACATCGTAAACTGTGGCTTTACGGCTAATAAATATTTAGTCTATAGCACCGGCAATTCTTAAGCACTTACTGTGAAAATGTGTTAATTGATTATAGAAGAGAGTTGTAATTACTTGTTGACAGTTGCAAGTAATAAATAGGAAGTTACCACATATACCACACACATTTGTCTACTACATCTGCTAAAATAACTTCACACTACATACAGCGGTGGATGCATTAAAATCAAAGAAAAACTTACTATAATCATTGTCATTATTTTCATGTAGCCCACTGGCTTCTATAACTTTTAATGTAAGGAGCCCGGGAGCCGGTTCTGTACTCCATCTTAGAGTTACTTGCAACTTAACCCCATCGCTGATGTCTGATGGTTGGTCTAAGCGCTTCCACATTTGCCCCGTCCTTAGATCTTCTGTAAAATCTTCATTTTCAAAACCAGGAACATCTTTCAATGCAAGATTGACACAGCCTAACATAATTTTAGTATTTGAATGAGCACCAGCAATTCCTACCACTCTCAACTTTAGCACTTTTGTATTAAGCACTCCCCTCCTGACATGGAAACTGAACTCTTGATTTAAAATTGGAGCATCTCCTTGATACTCTTTTGTGCGTTGCTTCGCACCTCGTCCGGGGTAGATTTTCACTGTCACGTAATGATGATTATCTTCTGGAAAATTCTGACCTGCTAGCAATCTGACGTATAAAATTTGACTTCCAAGCTCGTAGAAAAGACAAAATCCGATCCGAGGACTCGTATCTGTCGGATTAGCTAACTGTGGATAATATTGCTGTGCAACCATTGGTGCTTTGGCCAGGGTTTTGGAGCATGTCGGCTGTTCATCGTCCGGTTTACTTGTGTCCTTAGAAATTCCTAATTGACCTTGTAGTGGGATCTGTTAATATTTTGAACCATACGTAACATCAATTTGATTTATTCTACTATTTATTCGTACGGTATGAAATTATAAATTGAATTTCCATAATGTCTTTACCGTTGGTACAACAAAAGTGATATTTCTGTCTGGAGTAATGATATTTTTATGCAGAACCAGCTTTTTCCCTTTGTTATTCCAAGAAATCATTTTCCTCGCGATATATCTCTCCTCAGCCCGTTTCTCAAATTGGTTTTCAATACTACTGAAAGAGGAGTCATCGACTAATTCCGATAATTTGTCTTCCGAAATGTTTTTCTTCCGACCCGTGCATCGACGAATCACTAAACATGCACAAAGCCCCAATAGGAGGGCCAGCACAGCACTCACTGTGCTCGCCAGGGCCGTTACTTCTCTCTTGTAACTTTGTAATACATTGTGAGTCATGGCAAACAAAAACGGGTCTGTTGGTGTCAATTCGGACGTAGTTGGGATGGAAGATTGATCGCCTGTAAATTCCTCCATTATGAATGAATTATGAGGAAAGTGTGTCTTCATGGGGTTAGTTTGCTTTTAGATCTACCATTTTCTCCAAATATGCACGAACCTCATTTGCACTTATGTTCTCTGTATACTCAAGTGTAAATATCAAGACTTCGATCACAACTTTGCTCTTCCATCCTCCGTAAGCTGGCAAACAAAAATGGAAGGATTTTACGTGAAGTAGCAGTTAGCAGATACATTGCAACTACATTATTATTAATACTGCCGGAGATCTGTATCCAATACACTACTCGTCAAATATGCATCCTCCTTTTCATCTGTATCTCTCCTTGTTCATATTAATCCATTCTTCTACATCAGGTACGTAGTACATTCACCATCAATAATTAGATCTGATAGAGAGAGATTCTCGGGGGACGAGATAATTTAATTTAGTATAATTATTATACTTTAGTTACTACATGGTATATTAAACTAACCTATACGACGATACAACAACTGAACTGAATAGCGAGCAAGTGACAGACACATCAATATCAACGCAACTGGAGGAAAATGACGGACAGATGCCACAGAGTTTACATTGATTGAGATGACGATCTAGATCTATTCCACATCTCGATATTAGAATTACCACTCCAAAGCAACGTGCATACTATCGATATCTGTTTGAGTTTGTGTTATTTATATTGGACTTTAACAAGGAATTGTAATTGTTACTAACACATATGTTTAAGTATTGTACAAACATATTATTACTTCTGTAATGTTTATAGCAGTAGTACAATTGCAATACGATTTGTATTACTTATGCTTAGACGGACTGGACAGGTCTTTTAGCTCGCCTGAGGAAGCGAGCTTATAGAACCGCACAGTCCGTCCGTACGTCCGTACGTCCGTCCGTCCGTCCGTCCGTCCGTCCGTCCCCACGATAACTTTCGAAAGCAATGACGGATATTGACCAAACTTGTCAAAAACAATGCCTATGGACTACTGACGATCCCTATTGAATTGGGGGTAAATCGGTCCATTGGTTGCCGAGATACCGCGCGCTCACTTTATCTTCATTTTGATAGTCAAAATGAAAATTTGGCATTAAATGGACATTAAAAAGTTCAATGGCGTTTCCTATAAATTGTTAGCGGGATAGTATAAAATATTTCAATCTGCTTCTACCAAATTTGAGATTTTATAATAAAACAAATTAAACCAAAAAATAACTATTAGACGATGGAAAAAATCTATTTTGGATTTTTATTCAATTTTATAGTCAAATTTCCATTTTTTGATTTCCTTTAAATTTAAATAATCATTATTACCGATTTTAATCTTCTGTTGATTTTGATACTCATAATCAATCAAGATTGAATATCTGTTGATTTTCATAGTCTACATTAATCAACATTAATCAGTTTTGATTTTCTGTTGATTTTCATAGTCAACATTAATCAATTTTGATTTTCTGTTGATTTTCATAGTCAACATTAATCAATTTTGATTTTCTGTTGATTTTCATGGTCAACATTAATCAATTTTGATTTTCTGTTGATTTTCATGGTCAACATTAATCAATTTTGATTTTCTGTTGATTTTCATAGTCAATAATTAAATTTGATTTCCGGTTGATTTTGATAGTAAACATTAATCAATTTTGATTTTCTGTTGATTTTCATAGTCAATAATTAAATATTTATTTCCGGTTGATTTTCATAGTAAACATTAATCAATTTTGATTTTCGGTTGATTTTCATTGTCAACATTAATCAATTTTGATGTTCGATTGATTTTCGTGGTCAACAATCATTAATATTGATTTTATGTTGATATTTCAAATTATATAGCTTCGTTTCCTTATAATATCAATTTCTAAATTTTTAATATGTCGTAGATATATATATAAAGACTCAATTCTGAAAGTTTTGTCAAAATCCGTACGCTCGGTTGTGTTACGTTCAAGTACTTTTCGTTCAACAAAATGTGTACACGGTAACCTTCACTCAGGCGAGCTTCTGTTACGGCTTGCTGTAGGTTTTTATTTTACAGGTGCTATTTATTGTAACAGCCATAGGTATTGAAATTGTTTAATACTAAGAATGATGTTTACAAGGTCCAGTTTCATGATACCACCTTGATTGCTTCATTCGTCAAGCAAGAATATACTTTATACAGATAAGGTGCCTGATATAATAATATGATCTAAAATATAAAACATGGCTACAAATAAATATTTTTCATATTTTTACTTAGTGATAGAGTGCTAACAAATCTTGTATCTACAATAAGTATTTAGAAATAAAATTACAATTCAGAAACATATTATTTGTGACTTCGTTATAAAGGTTTAAAAGTTCCTAGCGTATTTCTTCAAAAGTCTTGACTAGAAACAGTTTAAATTCGTTGATATATTTATAGTGTGTGTAGGTCTTGTAGCATATAATTCTTTACTATTTTCTTTGGGTGGAACAGCATTTGCTGGACCTAGACTAGTGTAGCACTAGAACATTCTTGAATCTGGAAACCTTGGAAAACGAACTCATTTCTGACAGAATGGAAAATGAATATTATTCTGTGCAATGACATGGTTAGGAACAGCTTTTATTGAGGGGCGATTCTCCTCAATTTCTGTTTTGTGGGTCTGTATAAAATGATTCTATTATGATTGTCCTTATGAAGTAAGCTATGGAAAAAATATGTTTATAATCATCGTGGCTACTTATTTTAACAATATATGACTATACATAGATTAAACTCACAAGCAAGAAAAAACAATGTTTTTTCTTACTTAAGATGTACAGAAACCATATACTAAAAGGGGTCCAGTGGGTTGTGGTTTCGTAAACATGCAGCGAAGGCCTAAGCTCCTCCCTTCATCCAATGACATGTGATACGGGGCGCCGCGGAAGCCAATCAAACCAGATAACGGGCAAAAGTTTGGCTACCTTGTTATTACATTGTTCTGTACATCTTATATGGATATTTTCCATACGTTTAGTCTATGATGACTATACTAATAATATATGCAAATATCAGCAACCTATTCTAACTGCAAGATTGCAACTGCAAGCAAGCCTCGCTCACTACCTAAGAAGAAAGAATTGATTAGAAAAACACTTGTGCCAAGTGTGTGCCCCATACAGAGAGAGGCTGCAGAAATAGAACTTGCATCACTTACTGGATATCACAAACACGGAGTTTACCAATCTACAATGCTGTAAATGTCAAATAATGTATTTACTACTTTAATTTTCAGTGGACTTTTCTATTTACATTTACACTAACAATCTGTGAATTAAATTGTTTATATTCATTGAGAGTCACACCACACACGTCACCATCATGCATCACTTTGTTTGATGTACGCGTTCTATGTTTTCGTATAAGCACATATGGGAATAGGATAAAGCAACAAGCAAACAAGCAAGTTAATACAAATATTAACTGAAGGGTAAACTTTGAAGTGTATTTTACTATTCGCTTAATTAATTGTTTAGCAAGGGATATACGTAAGAACATTATCGCCCTTTATTCCTGAATGTGCCTCTACGTTTTCCTACCGTCAAAATTAACTTGCAAGATGCTTACCTATTCTATTCATGCGCTGTGCGTTAGCCAAAAATTAAAAGTAGTAAAATGTATAGTACTGTGAAATGTTAAATTGTGGGTACATATGAGTGAAATACTGTTTAAGGACGTTTTCCCACAGCTACCTGATATAATGGGATGATAATGATATTGAACAATATCGGGATTTTGATTACTCGGAACTCAAAAGAGTAAGCTAAGGTTTAGAAAATGAAAAGCGCGCTGAGATAACATTATTCGAAACATTATTTGATTTATTAAGGGTACTCGTTTGCGTACTCCGTTGAAAACTACATATAAGTCTGATTGACCTGAATCTATATAGTAAATAGATCTTGAATTGTGTGAATGCTTAGTAAATAAAGTAAAATGGCATAAAACAGAAATGCAAATCGTAATGCATGGCATGAGAAGACTAGTCTAAAAAGTACAATTCATTAGGTGGTACTATTATCGTTGATTAGTAATTCAGACAAAATGAAGCCCTGTAGCAATATTGTATACAAGTTTAAAATTTTGTCTTTTTTGTTCTTTATGTATAGCTTTCTGGGTTTACGTTTCTTCTTCATCGATAATTCCCAAAGTCATTGCCAGTTTCTTTACAGAGTTAATCACTTGTTCTTGCACCAAGTTGAAACTCATGGCCAATAGTGCGATGCCAAAAAGAAGATACAAAGAACACAATGCAATACTCACCTGTAATTACAAAAACCTATTTCAGAATTCCATTCAATAATGGTAAAACAGTAAAATCTGCTACAAATTTTAAAAAAATCTTACTTCGGAGTCTCCCTGAGTAGGAACAAAATCCCCAAACCCAATAGTAGTTAATGTGATAAAACAGAAATATGCCGAATCGAGAAAATTCCAAGATTCCCATCCAGAGAATAAGAAGGCTCCACCCACAATGTAGCTTATTACCAAGCTTGAACTGAAATTCGTATAAAAAAACATGTTATTATGTCTATTTACAGACAAATCCCAATTAAATATTTCTTCACAATAGTAGCAGTTATATGAAAAGAATTAACAAGAATTGATACCATAGCCAAATGGGAACGCTCTTTTGGGCAACATCTTCTTCATAATCACTGTCCTCATAATCCTCTTCTTCCTCATCCCAATACTCTAGCTCCTCTTGCCTAGGAACCTACCACATGGATATTGTGTGCATCAAAATATTGTCATACGTGATGAATTGTGGTATAATTAAATTACATAGTACCGATAGGTTACGAACATAACGAGTTGGGTCTGGGGGGATTGAACGATTTCTTGATAGCTTCCCTTTAGAATGGTCTTCAGTCTCGGGAGGAGAAATGGAAGTAGGGGCTACTGTTACCACTGTAGATGCAGGAGTCGAAGGGACGATACCTTCTTCTGCATATTTGTTAAAAAGCACCGGCAGATTTGGAGGTAGTTCTGGCTCTGCTGACTTTGCAGATCTCTATATTGTCACAAACCAAATTCTTTAGCAATTTAGTCTATAGGTACAAAATATAACTCAACGTAATGTTTCAAAAATTAACCTGAGATAATCTCTGTTGATGATGATGATGGATTGAGCGTGGCTGAGTTGTTCTAGGCAGAGTAGATCGATGTGGACCTCCTTCCATGTAAGCGCTATAAACCAAAAATGAAATTAGAATTTTCCTTTATAAATATAGTTACTAATAAATTTTGATTGGTAAATTACTATCCAGCCGGGTCAGACGCTGTAGAAATAACGGAATCTGACATTGCGGAATCGGCAGAACGTTGAGAAACACGTGCCGACCTCCTCATAGATCTTTTCATTCGTACACTCCTGAAATAATAATACTTTGACAATTCATTTTCGGATTAGATTTGGATGATAATCATAAATATCTGCAATCTCAAGTGGTACTCACGGCCAGGATAATCGCTTCTAAGAATTCAGCTAAAAATGAGCATGAGTATGAGAACCTCTTAACGAATAGGCAACGTAAATGACACAAGACATATCTTTCTTATCTTAATTGGGGTGGAAGGAGCTCGTAAATTATTTTGTGTGTGTGAAAACGTGTTTGAAGCTCGTAAAGTAATTAGTGCGGCTGAAACGTAAATAATTGCTAATTACCCTGAGCTTTTTGTAGAGGATCCTCTCACACTTTTTCCTCGTCGTAAGTGACCTCTGTGTCTGTGCTTTGGTTTTCTGGTGCAAATATAGCAGCATACCTGTCCAAATAGAATTCAAAAGGTCGAGTCTATTTTATAATGAGTAGGTTCATCAAATTCTAAAATTAAAAACTGTTAAACGCAAGATTTTTTTATAGTAAGTTCGTTACAGATAGAAAGCCATAATCAATTACATTACTCTGAATTGGAAAACACCTTGATCACGTATTGTTCTATTGTGTCAAAGTAACTAGGAGTCAAAGGTATATCTACAACAAAGACAACTTCAGATAGTAATGTCGAGGTAATAAATTCTATTTTATCAAATGTAGAAAGCGAAACAATATCTAACATTGTGTTGATTAAATCGTGTGGGTTGAGGTAAATCATTTGGCACATAACTCATCAGGCTTTCTTAAATCTCATTCAAAAGTCATTTTGAAAGACAGTATTCAAGAAGAATGATAATAATATTATTTAAAGATTACAATTTAGCTAAACACACACATATCCTTGCGGCATTCAGGAATACTTACACCTACATAATTATAATACACCAGATATTTAAATAGATAGGTATCACTCCCGTAGCTTGCATTCATTTCAGATTAAGATAATGCTTAGTGCTAAATTCTAAAGATTGTAAGCAGACTTACTTTCCAGTAAATAAACCTAAAGGCATTCGCCATGAAGTCACCAATATGGGACCAGCATACGACCATGAGAGGAATCTGTAAATAAATTATACGTTGTCATTGTGTCATCACATTCAAATAAGTCGGTTATGTATAATAGTTGTAAAATGTACGTACGCCAACAATTGCATAGAAAATCGTAACGATTTTTCCCCAAACAGTTTTTGGGGCTATGTGTCCATATCCTTAAAAAAGTTCGAATCGGCAATTTTTAGAGCAGAAATATAGAGAGAAGTAAATTGCAAGTAAGCTTAAAACACATTACCTATTGTTGTGATCTGAAATAAATTGGAAAAAAACTATTTAATACAAGTCGATCGTTAACAAGCACAAAATAATTGCAAAATCATATACATTTTTATTACCACTATAATAGAATAAAATAGGGATCCAGTGAAGGTCCATTGGAGTTGTTCTTTATCCTCACTTCCATCCCAGCCTGTCTTTTTGATGGCTTTTAGAAGTTCTGTTTCGAACTCCTGACCCAAATAAAGAGACAAAGAGTGGTTAATGAAACAGTAAGTAAATATTTGTGGGTGGGGACTATTTTTATATTTAATGATGGGTAGTAAGCAGTGTGGAAAAGGTAATTTGCTCTGCGTATTTTGTGAAGATGTTTTTAAATAGTGTGTAAGTAGTAAATGATTAACCTGAAGTCTTTTTGAAGCATTTTGAGCCCAGTCATCTGGAATAATGTAATCAGTTTTCCTAGTCATGAGCCATAAATCTTGAGAGACGGCTTCCCGTACTTTCACCATTTGTTCTTTCACCTGATTCAAATTTATCTTTGAGCGTGTCATGTTTAAAAATTTTAACGCACGATATTTCACACTGACTTTTCATATCATACAGAATCGAGCCAAAGCTGCCAAATTATCATGATTTATAAGTTAGTTTATCATGCAGACGCTTACCTCCCTAAAATCTACCTTTTCCACTAGATTTCACTTAGCCTCTCATCTTCTCAGCGAGCTGGGCATTGTCAAGTGTGTAAACATTGTAAAAAACGAACCTCAAGCTCATGAAGCTGAAAAGTGCCTACTTACTCTACATACTGAGCAGTTCATTCCCTGTGAAGTTAAGCACTCAAGAGATATTTGTATTCTGCATGCAACATATGCTTTCAGCATGGTTCATCTAATGGATTGACTCTTACCCTCTTAACATGTTTACTTTATTGCATGCATTAATTTTTCTACCCATCTCTCTCCAACTATCCACATCAGATTGCCTATTAATACTTATTTAAAATATGAATTAACCTAAATACAAATTTAACCGATTCCTACTCTATAGTAGTTTGTCATTACTTCTTTCTTTCGCACAAATTAGAGCAAAAAACTTCTTGGAGTATCTCCTATGTACCCTAGAACATCCTACGTCTAATACCACAGACAAAAATACTTTCTTATAAACACGATCGTACCTAAAACGTACACAGCATTAACTACAGCTAAAGACAGACCACCCATCCTTAAGAAAATGTTATGCTAAAATAAAGTAGTGCATAAAAAATATTTTCATAGAATTGTGGCAACAAAAGTACATACTTCCTTTTCATATCCAGATTCCAATGCCTGCAGACAATACAGAAAATATGCAATTATGTAAAATGTCGGTATATTTAAGTATAGTAAATAAATGAAGCGGTGTAAGAAAGTCATAAATTTTAATGGACTACTCACCTCAAACGTGAAAGCCCCAATTATGCAATAGCCTACAACAAGAGTGACAAGACCCACATGAGATAACACAAAAGTTGTTAACTGCTTGCACCCTGCTATGCAATACTGACAGCGGGTCTTCTCCTCCGGCTCATCTTCCATTATGCTCTCCACGATGACTGATTTTATGGCTTGCTTTTAAAAGCAAGCCCTACCTCACTCGTTCGAATAAAAATTTATGCAGCCCCAACCAACGCACAATTTTCCAAAATAACATATTCATGTAGGCTCGAGTAAAGCAGCCATTTTTAACAAGGTTTGTCTATTTCTAAAACAACACTTTAGTCACATAATACTAATGAAAGGGATGAAATGCACAATCTTTCATCGGATGAGATTGACAAGTAATTAATCCCAGGAACTCAAGATTGAAATTATAAGAAAAACTAGTACAACACTTTTGTGAAGAATATTTTGTGAAGCAAAGAGAGTTGAGTGTGACGGAGTAGTGATGAAATGATTAGTCTAAAGAGCTTAAGAGAGAGCAGTACATTGCTCTTTAGTGCAAGCAGATAAATGAGTATAGCCAGAAAGTGATCAGAGTCACGACACTAGTGCAGATCACATGCAAATGTACACGATAAAGGACAATGTGCAATTGCAGGAAATTAACTTCTTGAGATGCTAAATAGACTGAGTACAATAGGGTAGAAGAGACAAACTGTTTGAGATGCTCATCAACTGGCAGAAGCAGCCGCAATGGAATAATAATGGAAAGAACAATGAGTCAAGCCGGGTACGCAAAATCTCAACCTTTACATTAGTCGCTCCTATAAAAAACTGTTTGTGTTTTATGTGTAATAATATCTACAGACAATGTATGTGCACAAAGAGACAAAGTTTACATGCAGACTAACTCTCTGGTGCACATAGTATTTTTAAGATTAGGTAAAACGGAAAGTGCCAACTTATCAGAAACCGAATCGGAAGTGGAGTCGATTCATAAAAAATATAATACAATGTTGATAGTTTTCCTATTACTAAAGGAAGCTTAAGATTGAGAAGGCGGAAAGAAAGGGTTTTCATTTAAGATACCTAATGATAACGATTTGGTACACATAGAGCATACTGAAAACATACTTAAAGTGTATTTGTAGTTGGAAGGAACGTAATTGTGGATTGATACTTACTAACTATACATACAATCTATACGTTGTATATTATTGTAAAGCATTCTTCAGGTTGGCAAGTACATACTAATGTATATAGTATTATAAAATTTATAATCTAGAGATATTCTGAATATAGAATGCCACAATTAACAGTGGATTTAGTGTAGTATGTAAAAGTAGTAGTTATAGGATTATTGTGGAATTGTTTAATAGGATGTATGGATATGCTAAGGAATCCGAGTATAATTGTATTTATTATCTAATTTCATATATTGCAGGTTTCGTACTGTGTTACATATTCAGTTGAGACAAGGGTGTCTATAGGATAATATAGAATCCTCGAAAGAGTCAATACGGAAAGAAGTCGTTCGTTTGGTAGAGGAAGAAAGCTTCAGAACTTCAGATGAGATGTATAGGCTAAAAATAGTGGGACTGTGCGAAAAGAAGTGAAGATGAAATGCGTAACTAAAAATAGAAGTGTCACATCCATACATTCCGAGTCGAATGCAATGCATTTCCTATTCTCTTTGCTCATTCTCCTTTTCTCTAACTACAAGAATACATAGGTACTAACAAAACAACTAAAACACAAAATGTATAAATGTAATACATTTGCTCAAACTTTCCTCCCTTTCTGTCCTCTCATAATAGTACCTACTCCCATATTCACTAAGACTCCATACTAATATACTTATAGCCTGCAGAAACTACTTTTTCAGACATGAAATGACGAGACAGACTTTACTTTGTTATAAGTAATCCCAACTTTTTCTATTTTTTATGAAGCACGAAGAAAAGAAATAGACGGATCGGTCGGACGACGATCCGGACTCACTTTCCTTCTATTTTTTTTACTTTGTCTTTCATGCATCATCAACTGTGCCACACTAATCTGAAACTCATTTCTAACTAGTCCCCTTTCTGTCTTCTCCTTCCACACGAACAATATATTCTATACAGATACCAATTATCTATTTACTTACCAGATAGTAGCAAAACAATCCACGTACAATTTTATTGGAATCTTCTCCCGTTCCATGTCCTTGCATTATTTCTGGTAAAGGAATTCTGGGCATTTCTCCATTTCCCTTTTTCAGATTAATTCAACATCTCTTCATTCAATTACAATATTTGGCTCACAAAAACAATGTATCTTGTTCCTTTTGACATTCGCCGTCTGTTTTATAGTTTGACTGACTTTTCCGGTTTCATTCATAATCTCTTTTATTAAGAAATACCGACACAATGTGAATCCTGCATTCTTTATACGCTCCCTGAATATTGCTTTCAAATATTTCAACTAGGTCCAACTAAACTTAGATAAATACCATTGTCTACTAATACATGATAAGTGTACTTCCGCAAATGAAATAAATAGAACATTCTTTACATATTACTAGTACCAACTAATTTTTCAAATATTTCCCCTTTTAGCTACATGAACAAAAACTCTCTGCAGCTCCCTATAAAGCGAAAGTAAACGGACAAAACTAAATCTAGCCAATGGCTATTCAAAGCAGTAGAATTTTTAGCAATCTAAATGGTTGATAAGCTAACCTTCACAAATTGGTATTATTAGATTGATGTAGGAGTAGCAGCTGAATTCAAGTTTTATTAAGATATCACCGTATAAATTAATGTTAGCAATCTTATTGGTGTACACATGTATATAACAGGTGATAATTCGTAACAGCAGTACAATAAAATTGATTATTGACTGAAATTAAAATATTATACCCATTTTACATTCATCATGCAAACACAGTTGACACCAGCAGTAAATCCATGAATTGAGATATACACAACTGTTGTCATTTATATACATACATTTATTAGCACCTTATAAATCATTGATATGGTTAACAGTTTATCATGAGACTAAGTCTAATTTGTCACACACCGTACTTGAAACATGTTTTATACTACAGATTATAGATTACAGAAAATGCGAGGATAATATATCTACAATAAAGTGTATAACAAATAGTTTTAATAAATAGTTCTAAAACTAACATCGTGAAGGAATATCATTTTGTTTAGAATGACAATAATAAATTCTGTTCATTTAGCCTCAAGATATTGTTCAAGGTACTTCCATAATAATATGAGTTCTATCTGAAAGCAAATCTACTACGGTTGGGTTTATGAATTTAATTTGTAAACCAAAAGTATGCAGAGCGAAATGATATTATTATGTTTGTGATATTGTGATTGTGTAGAGTATATGAAAATGATTTGCGTCATTAAATTCTTGGTTTTCTTGATACGGATTTTGGAGAAGTAGAGTGAGTTTGAATAGAATGTTTATGGTTATCTCTGCTTGTTTCTGTATCAGAAGCCCACAAGGGAGACAATAATAATGGTCGTAAATGATTGGGTAGATTAACAGGGTTTTCTTGATTTGAAGATGGGTCATAAATAGTGGTTTCTTCTGGAGACGAGTAGACGGTGGATGTAAAGTTTTGAAGCGTGGGTTTCCGCTTGAAGAAAAACTGATCTTCAGGGATTAACTTGACTCCGAATCTCTCAAGTAATTGTACACTGAACCCATTTGTTGGTTTAGGCATTGGTAGTTTGACTTTGAGTTTAGGTTTCCCAGAAGAAGGTAGAGAATGCACTGGCAGTGGTAACCGTAACGGTAGTTTGTCAGAGACAGAAGAAGGATAAAGAGGCTGAGACCATATGTAATTATCAGAGCCAGGAAAAGGAATAAGAGGTTTTGTGTTTTTAATAATAAAATCTCTTACAACAAGCTCATCTTGTTTAGAGAGTGGAACTGTGGTGGATGTTGGCTCCGTTGTCACTTTCTGCGTTTCTGTTGACACTTGTACTGATGATAAGGAATTAATTTTCGTCTTTTGTAAATTGGAAGGCGTACTTGTAGATAAGCTTGGAATCTCAGCACTACTAATTAAACCGCTGCCACCATAACTAACTGGTTTCTCAGTTGATACACCTAAACCAAAAAATATTTTCCAAGGATCTTCACTTGTTGTTGTTACACTCGAAGGTTTTCTCGTCGTAGAAACTTTGTCAGCTTTGCTTTTATTTATTAAACTCTGTATCTGTTGAAGACTCTCCGACCATGAATGAATTACATACGGCCCTGCGGTAGAATAATATGAAAGCTTTTCCTTTATAGACTCCGTTGTTCTTGCTGGAGGAAATTCCAACCTGGAACATTTTTCCAGGCTTTCTACGAAAAATGTGTTTTTAGGACATGTAAACGAATACATTGTCCATTTACCTTCTTTATTCTTATTACAAAAATAATACACATTTGCTTTATTCTCATCTCCAAATCGTCTTCGCGAAGAAGATGATTCACATAAATCCGTTTTGGCTCGTTTACTATCTTTACTTGTATTTATATCAGAATTCTCTTCTGCCTTTGACGCTTCTGTGCAACATACTTCTTCCAAAAATATTGTAGCTGTGATAATAACCTAAAATTTTATAATCATGAACAACTAATTTTTTGTGTAATCATGTTTTCATTGGAATTTTTTTCTACAGAGGGGTAACAATATTTAACAACATTGTTGCTCTAGATAGCTATAGTGTAAATTGTAAATTCTGTACCTTACCAAAAATAGTCTGCGCTTCATCTCCATCAATTTCTGTCGACAAGTCAAGTGGAGATATTGATACTTGGAGTCGGGATGTTCTTTTTTGTATGTCGTAGTCGTACAGTCCACCAGATATAGATATCTAGGTATTTATTCTGGCTAAATCTCAACTCTGTGGAGAGGTATTGAGTTCTCGTTTCAATTTCAGCTCAAGATCCGTGACAAAAGAAACAAAAATAAGCCACTGATGAAGGATATTATTAGTATTGCTAATAAAAGGAACAAATGTGGACTAAACACTGATTAGAGTGTACACTCTAGACTGTCTTGAAATTGTTCATGCACTAAATTACCTACTTTTGAATCTTAATTGATCTACTAGTAAGATAGACCGGGAAAGTCTTAATGACTACAATGAATAACGAAAAGAGTATTTCTTATTCCGAATGTTTGTACTAGAGATTATGGCCTGTATGAGTATTTGGAATGTTAGAATATCACGATTGAACATTGAACACACGCACTAAATGTACCGTCATGCAGTCCGCTAAGGTGCTAACAATGCTAACAATCCTATAGTACAAGTTAAACTTTTCTATCCCAAATTGTGATCATCCTCGTGAGATTCTCAGAGAAGACGCTGCAACTATGACTTATTAGCACTAAACGCAGAAGTAAACCGTTGCCTTGTTCCTTATGAATTTTTTATGCTTCTCCTGTGTACTGATACTGAATGCTTGAACTTCTTACAGATTGTATATCTGTGTATACACATGTACATAGGTACATGGAAGTTATTATTGCTAGCATGTATATAATACGTTGTTTACAAGTGCAGTCTTCATTTTTTGTACTTTGCATCAAGAACAAAGTACAATAATTCTTCATGAATATGGGCTTCCCGTATCATTCTATATAAAACTATATAGTAGTTAGGTCGTTAGGTTATAACAAGTATGGTAACTGATACATGTACCGACAGTACCCTTCTACAATGTCAGGAGGCATACTATAATATTATGGCAGGTACAATTCATACTGTATTACAGGAGGAACAGTTCAGGTAAGTCACTATTAGAGTCTTACTAATGATAAATGCCTACCTACAACAAACAGTTTCCGCTCTTTGCATGCAGGGAGCTCAGATTTTATTCCTTCGCTTTAATAACACTTTACCATATCCTCTCTTCCATCACTCTGCATTACTGTAAATTCGCAAAAACAAACATTTTACTAAATTACATAAGATTTTATACTATAAGACTCTATTAAACATTATGCGTAATACAATAAATATTTTAAGGATGATATCCACCATATAACAACATTTTGCTTTTACCACACAGCATTTTAACCACATGAAAGCCCTTTTAGGTGTATTAAGTATCTTTGGATTGATCTTTGGGATAGTTTATTGAAATTCATTATTTTTATTCATAGTTTATAATACCAATAATGGAGAAAAATCACCATTAGTTAGTTAAAGTAAACAGATGATGACAAAGTGACATAAAGTGTTAATTTTGTATCTGGTCACCATACTTGCACCTGAAAATTGCATTATCGTTAGTTGTAGAATCATTGTGTGAAGGAATGACAACGTCAGGTCAATAACAGAGAAACACTACATAATATTTACAGATTGTATGCAGATTAGCATATTGTTAATCCGTTTTCTCATGGCATGATGCGGTTTGCATACACTTACTTACATCCGCCTACGTTTGTCTCTGCACGTCGCATTGTTACACTTGCGTTGCATTGGTGCATCCACTGGCTTCTTAATTAGATTAATGAAAAGTGGTATATCTTAAACAAGGATACAGTCCTATACAACCTTGCATATAGCCATACACCTATTATCAAATGTCTGATTGTCACTGTTTGCTTTTAGTGTGATGACTCAAACTACAATGGACAAAGGTACTAAGTAAATAAACTATACAAGTTACGCCTGTATACTTATGGATATGTACTAAACACATACAAAGAGGCATTATACTTATAGAAAGCTAAGCAATGGTGACATTTGTCAGTATAGATACAAAAGTAATTAATGAGCTAAGGAGAAATGATTAAGTTAGAAAAATAAGAATCGATCAGTATTTGTAAATAAAATATCAAAATTTCTCTATTAGAAATTGCAGAATGCAATTAATGATGAGAAGAATTGTCATAACGGGTTGGATAAAATATAAAATAATTAGTAATTGGGAAAAATCATTGTGAATACGAAGATAGTAAGTCTAAGGCCCCCTTCAGCAAAGAAAACACAGACAAGTAGATTTGCCAATGAAAAATGAAAACATTTTATTTTATCGGCTGCCCTATTTACATACATTTTAGTATGATAAGTACAGATATTAATAGTATTTCCTCCCAGAAGACAGCAAAACACTCCATTTTAAGACTTTCATCACATTTCTACATTGCCCTGTTAAACCAACTTTCTCACGCTACATTTTAATCTAGTTATTTTTATCAAGACTATTACACTACATACGACTTAACTAGAGCATCCGGATGGCTAAAACTAAAACAACAATATTCTTCAAAATTGTACAAAGGAACGCAGCCTTTTAGTTAAGTAGGTAGACTATTTACACATAAAGCGAGATATTAGCTATAACAATTATTAAAATTACCGTTTCCGTTTCAATCTTAGGTATTCTTTCAGTTAAAACGCGTTCAAAAAGGTAGGAACATTAGATAAAAAGTTTTTTTGGTAGACCCGTGTCGTCTTACATAGCAGGTACTCGATTTTCAACTGTATTACTATAGCTTATTGGACTAATCGATATCTAACTACTGTATTACGGGTTTAATACTATAAATAAAAATCACATCACATTTTCAAAGCATTATCATATCAACATTTAAATCTCACAATCACAGCCTTACTGGAATATGCATTCATATTATATTTGTTATTCATTGATTGTATTACAATTGCAATGATATCCATGTGCAAGGTAAGCACATTTAATCAGGATGACCGATAATAGAAGCTTAGTTGAGCTTAAGGGTCAATCTGCTCGAAAGTTCACACAGAGATTTCTCCTCTATCTGTAATCAAATATAACACAAAATCATTGACACGTGGTTTACTAGAATGCGGATGCTAAAATAACAACTCGGAAAAATTTTGGAGTCTAGAGAAATAGAAAGAATTTTTGGCAATATTAACACTAAATTCTTACTTTGGATCGCTGGATGTGCAAAATCTCAAGTGATTCCATTTTAAAGAAACCCAAGAAGACAGTCACATCAGATATCTCTGACTGAATCAACATCTCGGATATATCCAGTCTTTTCAAACCTGTTTTATTTGAATTTGATTAATTGCCTTTCCTTACGGAAATATTATTCTCCTAATTAAAAAAATGTTAAATTAATTTACGCTTCAGATTAGCGATCGATGGCTTGCAACAAGTTTTCCCAGCAGAAGGTAAATTGTAAATCCTTCCAGTTCGAATGCGATGGCACTCTTCTTTGGGGATGCCAGTTAAAAGATGATCAACGTTTTGAACCTGTAGTTTTCTGGGTAAGCAATGAAGTAGCTTTAGATCTTCCAGAGCGTCCATAGTTTCGAAAATGGTTTCCAAAATGGGAATAATTTCTGGAGAATAAATGAGTTCCAAAGTTTTGAGTCGAGGAAAACTTAGTGAAATTTTCTGAGCGAGACTGACATCCCTGAAGTAATATGGTAACTGTATTTTCTCCATATTGCAGGCTGACTCATCTCCGGGGAAAAACTGTTCCCAATATTCGTTTTTAGCCCATGTACTCAGAGTTAGTCTCTTCAGCTGTGGAAAGTTTTTGTTGTAGGAAAATTTAGACAATTCAATTCGGTTTTTTTCCAAATGAGGTTGAAATTTTGTTCTGTTCATGGGTATATTCCCATCGATTTCCAAACAGACCAAAGATGTCATTGAAGGGAAATGGATTCTAAATTGAATATCATCGAGACCAAAAATGCAAAGTTGTTTCAGGCTATTCTTTTGGCTACAAAGGAAAGCACTGAAGCAATTCCTCTCAAAATTGCTTTGCGGAAGAAAGGAAAACACTAAATGCAAGTTAAATAGTTTTAAATTGAGAGTGTTGAGTGACGCAAAAAATTGATCATTCAGTACCATCTCCAACTTGAGGGATTTTAAGTTAACCATTGTTCTGAGAAGGGAAATGACTAATTCGATTCTTAATTTATTGTCTTTGTCAACAGTTCCTTGACCGAGTATTGGCATTGTAAAACTGAAGGATGTAATATTCGGAGCTGACTTGACCACAGATTCCAAAAATATCGTGTCAATGTGACGTCCCGGTTGAAAATTCCAAAGCGGATCTCCCACATTTAAAGTCTTCAGTTTTGGCAGATACATTGTAAAGTTTTTTGTAGTATTATCTTTTGTTCTCTTCAGCCATCCCGGCCATATCGAAAGGCACTCCATAGACGGTCCACACATTTCCATTAATTGCTTCAAGTTTCCACTATTCTCCTCCGTTAAAACCGTTGGGACAATTTTAAATTTAACAAATAGCGAGTCGTAAGATTTCTTTTTCCAAAATTCAAGGAAGTCTTTCAGCAGCAATTGTCCAAAAACAATTTCATTCAGTTTTCTTGTCAAAACGCTTCTTGCATTCCAGTTCCATTGTCTACAAACCAGTCTCATCTTGAACAAATGTTCTTTTTCCATGTAACGAAATATCGTTTCCAAAACCTGATGACATAAAAATTATACCATGTACACATCAGTCAATTTTTACATTGCTACAGAATAATTTTATAATAGAATATCTGATGATTATAGTCAATAGATTTTTAGTTGGTGCCTGTAATAATTTTGTTGGGAAGCTAATTGTTCCAAATTAAAATTCTTAAAAGTAAATATCAGAATTAAAAAATCAAGAATTACATGATCCATTGACAGTGGATTTAGTTGATTCGTGAGGACGATTGGAAGTCTGTTTCTACACACACCATCGTTATCTAAAAGATTTCCGCGGACCTATACACAAAATATAAATAATCAATTAAAATATCGGGTACCTAAATATATCATAAAAGTACTCACCAATGAGACCACACTAGTGTCCATCATATTCTTCTGTAGATGACAACTTACATGGGCTGTCATTTTGCATAATCCAGTAACGAACGTGTGTATGTATAAATGTGATTGTGTCAGGGATTGATGTACTTGTAGTTTGCAGTTGACAGTGACAATAAGTTTGACTCTGTGTAAGTCGTCTTGGAATATTACTTAGTTCAACAAAGAAGATTCTGTTATAGAGATTAGTATCGTTTAGCACGACGGAGTAGAGATAGTTACATCTTCACTTGGATGCATTTGCATTGACACTAACAATAATAACTAATGCTCAGTCGACTGTAATGAATAATGCAATAATGGACTGTTTGTTTGTTTCAATGTTTATTTTGAGTCGCCAACTCTTTGTCTCCCTTTATGAGGGATAGTTTAATAAAAACTGTGTAAAAGTCAGTCTTATAATATAACTAAATACATAGCACACGCTAGGAGTCAACAGAAATGTAAAATAGTGTTTAATGATTATTGCTAGTTGGATAAGTTAATTGCTTTGTTGCTTATCACGTAGTACTTAGTTAGATGTATAGCGCATAGAAAACAAATTGCTGTTGAGTTAATTATAGTTTTACTACTGCGCCATAAAAACAAAGGTTAAGGTAAATAACTGCGACGAGAGGAATGATCTTATGTATGTGTATGTATCTATAGAGAGTATTACATCATATCTATCGCTGTATCGCCACTTATTAGCTACCTAACATATGATAAGTCTTCAACCTCCGAGTCTCCACTTCTTGCATGGATACACCATCGAGTATATACAGAGTGCTACCTAACACACTAATGAGATTTTCTGTATGTATCTATGTGTTACTTGACAGACGGAGAAATGTATCCTATGTATTGTCATCTGTTGATGGTGCAAAATACATTCAAATTCGTGTACTTGGTCAATGCGCGCTGCACAACTTATTCCGTCGTACAAACTGCAAGGGCAAGGATACAGAATACAGAATCCACGACCTAAAATCGACAAAAGTTTGCTCTATGCTCTTCTTTCCCACTACTTTATCCCCAATTGCAACTGCAACCCAAGTTTCTCATTTTTATTTGCAAAACATATTTTGAAAATAATTTGCAAAATATTCTATTTACACATACATGAAGTTGAAAATATTCTGTAATTCGACTTTATCGATTTATATGCTATTATATCTAGATAATTCAAGCTGAGAACGGAGTAAAAGAATCTGCTTTAAGAATAAGTGCATAAATTCGAATTAAATTGCATTTCGAAATTGATTTAAAAATTCTATAAAGACTATTTTCAATCTATCTTTACAATTAATGCGAAAATCGTGATCTAATATTTTTTAGAAAATGGCATAAAAATCTTAGCTAATTAAATGAGTAATTTTACTGTACTGGTCCTAATTTTATATGATTAATACCAGCACAGGGGCTGAATGAGCAATAATGAATTTTTCTCATAATGCAAGCAGTTCATTTACTTCGGTGATTATTTTCACAGTTATTGCACAAATGCACATTTTAATATGATAATACGTTAATATGTTGTCCCTTGAAATGTGTCTAATTTATCTTCTGTTAGTTTCCTACAGTTCTGGAAAATCCTCAGATTTTATATTGATTTTGGTGTATGGCATACTTCTTGGGTGTTCAATTTTCTGTCAGAATTTAACACGAATAGCTTGACCACCACTCCGATGATCATAATGATGATAAAATTTACATGAAAGTGCAACAGAAATAGGGAAGGAAGCATCATCACCTGTCAAGCAGGAAATGATTTATAAATACGGTCCTTTATTTCTAATTAGATTTAATCAATTAGGATTCTAAACCCTTTGAAATCCTACCTGACTATGATCATGTTCGTCCCATTTCTCTCCGAACGGGAAATATAAGATGAAAGCAATTTGGAGGAACCAGGTCCCTTGTAACAAGGTGAAAAGGGCACGAAACAAAGCAGAGACAATATTTGATTCCAATACCATTTCAAACAGACAAGCCAAGGAGCATCCAATAATTGCGTAGAAAAGAAACGTGTGCATCTATCGTGTGTCCGAGACAAACAAATCAATTTTCAAAGACAAAAACAATTGTTTGTTTTAAGGAGCTCACTAATCGTATTGATAAATAAAAACTTGACTAGTAATTGTAACAGCACCATAATGTTCATAGGAGACAGGCTGTGGTTATGATGGTAGAACAGGAATCCTTCTGCTCCAAAGGCAAAGGCTAATGTCAGGTAATCAAATTTCGCCGGTATATCCCACTCGGTATGTGGGAGTTTAAAAACTTCGACGGCACCATTAAATCCGAATTGGAAATACATGCACATGTGGTGGATATTGCCCGATCGTCCCCAACCCTCACCATCAGCAAAGCCATTAAATATTTCAGCTGCGAATAGGTAAGATGTCAAGTCATTTTGATTGGTAAAGAATTTGGTCACAGGTTAAAGTCAGAATTGTACTAAACGTTAACGTGGATCTCCCTACCTAATATCCCAGTGATGGCCGATATTATTTTCACGTAAGACTCCAATTTGCTCGGGATATATTTGCTACTGAAAGGACAGGGAAATGCCGCCGTATTCTTGTAAGCGTCTTCTTTTTGTTGCTTACATTTGTAAAATCTGTAATCATAAATCCTTCATAAAAATATATACTTCACATGATAATGTTTTGGGCTTCTGCTGTTTAATAGTGCTTTACAAGTATGCGCTATTGCTTCCCTAAATATTTAATACGTGCAAGTCACAGTGGACACATAAAATGGAGGATTTACATACTGAGAATAATTATGATAAAAATAACTAAATGAGTTCACTATGACGTATAGTAATAGATCATGATAATGATAATTGCTTCTTGTAAACTGTGGCGCACTCCATGTTCCAAAGTAATTATAAGTAGAAGAGTTCTTTAAGTTACTGCCCATGACAGATCATAATAGCAGAACAAAATGAATAATGTTATTTATGCAAATGAAAACCTTTACTAAAC